>OY751562.1:5518717-6193717 GCA_963572285.1 Caenorhabditis drosophilae
GCTTTGAAAAATCAATTTTTCACAGGGCCCAATACAAGGATACGCAGTTACATTTGACCTGACTTTAACAAAATTTTATTTAGGTGTGAAAAATTTCAAAATTTTTTCAATTTTCGATGAAATTTTCAGTTTTTCGGTTTTTTGCTTTAAATTGTTGCTGAAATTTTGTAGAATATTTTAAAATTTTAAAAATCCGGAAAACTCAAATTTGAAAAGTAAAAAAATGGCTTTGAAAAATCAATTTTTCACAGGGCCCAATACAAGGATACGCAGTTACATTTGACCTGACTTTAACAAAATTTTATTTAGGTGTGAAAAATTTCAAAATTTTCAGTTTTTCGGTTTTTTTTCTTTAAATTGTTGCTGAAATTTCGTAGAATATTTTAAAATTTTAAAAATTCGAAAATTTCAAATTTGAAAAGTAAAAAAATGGCAAAATTTTATTTAGGTGTGAAAAATTCTGGAATTTTTCCAATTTTCGATGAAAAATGTTTTTCCTATACATGATTTGGGATTTCAGCTCTGAAACACAGTTTCAGATAATGATCTTTCACCTGTAACTTTTCATTCGCGCTCCATTGCTAATCCTGAGTAGCATTTGTATGAGGAGGGGAAGGTTTTTCATATTTTTCTGAACTTTGTCCACGTGTTTTTTCGCTCACCCATAAGACAACTTTGCGCCGCATCATCGAAGCCTGGTTGTCAACAGAGCGTGCTTGCAACACACCTCCCGCGCGCTCTAATGCCAAATAACATGTTCATGAAGAAACGAAACAAGAAAAAAAAACAACAGAAAATCAATAGAAAAAAAATTCCCCGTATTCTGAAAGGGTCTGAAAAAGCACTCTGTTTTTGGTTCAAAAAACCAAAGAAAAACATTTTTTGTTTGAGAAAAACCGGGGGCGGGGCGGGGCGGGGCAGAAATGCAAGAAAAAGACAAAAAAAAACCCGTCGAGCAACAAAAAAAGCACAAAAAATTCAAATATTTGAGTTCGGGGAGGGGGAGGGGGAGGAGGAGCATTTTACGGTAAATTGTGATGAATATCATCAAATGTGGCGAGCTGAAAGTCACCAAAATTATTTCGAATGTCTCGTGACAAGGCGGCCATTTCTTCGTAGGCCAATCCTTCGGTATCGCTGCGCATCTCGTATTCGTTCTCGTATCCGATTGAGTGAACCGATTTCCATCTGGAATTTCAGTCAATGAATGAGCGCGAGAGACGCAGACAGGGTGTCTGACGCGCGTTGCGGTTCGCGAGCGGCTCACACCTTTTCAATTTGTCGATGGGGCGCGTTTGAGACGACGAAAAATGATACAAACCTGATTGGATCCAGATCCATGCTTCCAGACATGCTACTACATTGGGATTCTGTATCACCGTCAGCTGCATCGCGTCTCCACCTCGGCGATTCATCACTGTCCTTCCATTTTCTCTTGGGCTGATGCTGCTGCTGCTGCTGTTGTCGTCGTCGATGTCGACTCATCGATCGACTATTGGCATTCGACTCGACATCGGACAGCATCGCGTCCGACTCGGCATTGTCGTATTCGGTGTGACACGCTGACGACGCAGCTCGATGAACGGATCGCAATGATCCGCTTAAATTGGCGGCGGCCGCTGTTGACGGAAACGGCTGATATTCGAGCGGTTTGACGTCGGCAAAATCGCCGTACGCGTTCAGTTCCTGAATCATTCGATCGACTCGATTCGCCGCCGCCTCGACTTGATTCACCGCTTCACATGACTGATCCGTATCGGACATTCCGCCTTTTCTGAACAATCCGAAACCGTTACGAAGCGAATTTTTCGACGATGGACGCCATCCACGACGATCTGCAGGGGAAAAAAAAACAATTTTTTCTTCGAAAGTTCGCTTAAAGCTTACAACTCGTTCGACTTTGTGATCGGCTTCCACCCGCTTCAGAAACATCAGAAACGGATTGAAGACGTCGCAATCGATATTCGTTCATGTAGTCTTCGGTTGACATTGCTCTGATGTTACGATGAACTGGTTCTCTGAAGAAATTTTTCAAAAAATCTGAAAATCGGGTAAAATCCTTACCGATAAGGATCATAATCGGTTTGCCTCATCACATATTTGTGTCGACTCATCGCCGATTTTCGACTTTGCGAATCTTGATTCATCAACGCTGTCTCCGGTGTGATCCACTCGAGATCGGAGTCGGTTTCAGCTGCGTCACCATCAATCGATCGTAGTTCCGAGGAGAAAGACGACGCCATCGACGATGCCATTTCCGACGTTTGCGTATCGTAAACTCTCGAATTTCTCGTCAGCTGCGCGTCAACCATTCCGCGCGTATGTCGCTCTTGCTCTTCGCGCGGCATCGTCACAACAACAGCTCCAGACGTTGCCGAGGTCATCTCATCATTGCCGTCACCTTGCGACGGTGGCAGTGGCGGCGACGACGACGACGTCGCCAGAAGTTCGTAGGCGTTCAGCGTCGACGTCACTTTCAGCACCTGACTTTTGAAACGAAGCGGTCGCGGTCGAAGTGCCAGGTAGACGTCTTCTGAAACCAATGTGGTTTCGTGACCGGCCGCCTGCATCAGAACTCGAGATCGTTCCAATGTCTCGCCGAACAACTCGTATCTGGGCACATCAGGATTTGTGACCACTGCCAGACAACTTCCACAATCAACGCCTGGGAGAAAAAAATTTGCGTTTTTTTTTGTGTGTGGTCAGAAATTTTCCTTTTTTACCGATTTGAACATGAAACTCATTCTCAACAGCGAACTGTGTGATTTTGATAAGGAAGTGAGCCAGAGTTGAGAGCAGCTCGCCAATCGTCCACGGAGTCTCGTTGACGTTTTGTGCGGCGTCTGGCACCAAGCCAACGGCGACAATATAAAATCGATTGGCTGATTTGACTTTTTCCACACCTTTGAATTGGGCGACGGTTTGATCGAAATTCGAAAAAACGTAGTTCAATCCATTGATTCCTTGTTCGCCTTCAAGATCAAAGCCGCTCACAGCGAGATAGGCAATTCCAACTGGAAAAATACGTTGTTTTTTTAATGAAAAAAAAGTGTGCCAAGGGGCGGGGCTTCAAACTGCGCGTCGATTGCAAAAAAAAAGCAATACTTTGTTTTAAAGAAATTAAATAATTCTCTGGCCTGAAAAATCACAAAAACGGGTGCCAAGGGGGCGGGGCTTCAAACTGTGTGTTGATTGCAAAAAAAAACAATACTTTGTTTTTTCTGGCCTGAAAAATCACAAAAACGGGTGCCAAGGGGCGGGGCTTCAAACTGTGCGTCGATTGCAAAAAAAACAATACTTTGTCTGTTTTAAGCAGTTAAAAAATTCTCAGTGGCCACATCTTTAAAAAAAACGTGCCAGCTTTACAAATAACGCCCCGCCCACCCAATTTTGAAAACGTCAGCAAAAAAATGCTAAAAAAAATACCAGATTGATGAGAATGGTGCCAAACATCGCCAATCTTCTGAATGACGCCCGAAGCGACATGAGCCGGAACCAAATTCAGCAGCATCTGATTATTGAGACTGATCAATTTGTCCTTCATCGCCGACTCTTCGACACCCTTGACGACGGCCAAAAAGTCGAGCCGAAGCAACTTCTCGCAACGTCTCGAGTGTAGAAAAACTTCGACGGCCAACACGATCAGATAGCACGAAAGATCGAGCTCGACAGTGAACTCGTGCGGTCCGAACTGATAGCCGACGGCCTTGGTGGCGAAAATTTGAAGGAAATAGGTGAGCAATGAGATGGCGAGAAGGATGGCGAGATAAATTGAAGGGAAACGAATGAAGACGGCGGTTGTCATTGTCCACATGGCGAACGAAAGTGTGGAGAAGTGCGATTTTTGGCAAACATCCAAGGCGTTTGGTTGAGGACATGAAAACTGCAAAAAAAAAACACGGGATTTTTTCGTTAGGCTAGAAGTTCGTTTTTTTGTTGGGTTTCTAGGCCACGAAATTTTAACTCAACAATTTTTATTAAAAAACCGAGTTATTTGGGTTTCTAGGCGCCACGAAACTTTTCACCCAATATTTTTTGTTGGGTTTCTAGGCCACGAAGTTTTAACTCAAAAAGTTTTATTAAAAAACCGAGTTATTTGGGTTTCTAGGCCACGAAGCTTTTCACCCAATATTTTAAATTGAAACAATATTTTTTTTGGTTTCTAGGCCACAAAGCTTTTGACCCAATGTTTTTTGTTGGGTTTCTAGGTCACGAAATTTTAACTCAAAAATTTTTATTAAAAAACCAGAGTTATTTGAGTTTCTAGGCCACACAGCTTTTTACCCAATATTTTAATTTAAATCATTCTTTTTTTGGGTTTCTAGGCCACGAAGCTTTTCACTCAATATTTTAAATTAAACCAATTTTTTTGGTTTTCTAGGCCACGAAGCGTTTCACTCAATATTTTAAATTAAACAATTTTTTTTGGGTTTCTAGGCCGCGAAGCTTTTCACTCAATATTTTAAATTAAGCCAATTTTTTTGGTTTTCTAGGCCACGAAGCTTTTCACCCGATATTTTAAATTGAAACAACATTTTTGTTGGGTTTCTAGGCTTCAAAGTTTTAACTCAAAAATTTTTATTAAAAAACCGAGATATTTGGGTTTCTAGGCCACGAAGCTTTTCACCCATATTAATTTTGTTTCATTACCGTATTCACGATGCCGCACATGAACAAAATTGTGATGATCAGAATAATTGTGACAGCGTGTCCAGCCGATGTTCGTGTAATAAATTGGGAAAAACTCTGCAACAAAAAAATTGATTTATCGATTTTTTTCTTTCTCTCTCTCTTTCTCTCTCTCTCTCTCTGTAATGGAAAATTTGAAATTACATGGAAATAATCAATGTATAACATGAGAAGAATAAAAAACATAAATGTCAAGGCAACAACGATCAACGCCAAGCTTGTGATTAATCTGCAAAAAAATGATTTTTTATCGACTTTTTATCGATTTTTTATCGATTTTTGGTTTTTTTTTTCAGAACTATCGGATTTCGCTTGATTTTTTTTTTAAAACAATTTCAAACCTCAGAAAAATTGCTTAGCAAAAAGACTTTTCTTCTACAAAAACCATTGCGTTTTCAAAACCGCTCGCAAGCCGCAACGCTGTCGTCTTTTCTGCGTCTCTTATTTCACCATTTTTTCAACTTTCCGAAACTTTTGATACAAATTCGATTGTTTTTAATAAAAAAAGGAGGAAAACCAAAATTAAATAAAACGTTGGTTTTAGTTGTCAGTCTTGTCAAGACTCTATAACTAAACTTTAGTGTTGCGCCTTTAAAAAAAGGTTTCAAATGTGTGATGAAACCGGATAGGAATTAAACATCATTAATTTTTTGTTTAATTTAAGTATTTTTACCAATTTAATTATAAATTTAAATACCTGGGCATTACAAGCATGTGATAAATTCCATAGATGACCAAAAAGAAAATCGAAATTGCTAATGATGGAATAAACCAATGATCCGTTTCTTTGTGATACTGGAAAACTTCTGAATTTTTCTGTGTCTCTTCTTTTCTGATTCTCGCTGTATTTCTCTCTTTCTCTCTGAAGTTCTCCAATTCTTTCATGCTTTTTTTCTCTCTCGTTCTCTTTTTTTCTGCCTCTCTGTCTCCGTCTCTCGCTCATGTTCTCTTTCTCTCTGTCTCCGGCTCTCTCTCTCTCTCTCTCTCAAAGTTTCTCTCTCTCTGTCTATCTTTTTCAGTGTCTCCGCTACTCCTTCTCTCCTTCTCTCTGTGTCTTTCTCTAATTCTCTGACACTCTCGGTATTTCTCTCTTTCTCTCTCTTTCTCTCTCTTTCTCTCTCTTTCTCTCTCTTTCTCTCTCTCTTTCTCTCTCTCTCTCTCTCTTTCTCTCTCTCTCTCTCTCTCTTCATTTCTCTTTCTTTCACCCAAACCTCGTCTTCCAATCCGCGATTTTTGAATTTCTGCGAAAGAAGCGACATAATCGTCGAATGTTCGTTTTTCTGTTTTTTCATGTCGAATTTTTCGCCGCCGACGCCGCCGCCGCATTTTTCAGCATTTCTGAAAAGAAAAAAATTCAGTTTGGAGTTCTCTGGGAAAATAAATGGCGAAAAACCGTTTTTTGTGTGATCCGATCGTTTTCAGCGTTGGATTCATGGCGACGACGCTCTGTAGGACGCGATTAATCGCTTGCGGAATGGTCACCAATGAGAATCTGAAATCAAAAAAAAAAAAAAAAAACTGCAAAGGCCTTCTGAAGGCCAACCTTTTATTGATCGGAAACAGCTCGGGCGACATCATCGATCCATAAACTCTCCAGCCAATCGCGCATTTCTCCAGCTCCAAACCACACTCGGAGCCCAAGAATCGTCGAGTCTCGTTCGACACATAGACGCCGCTGAAAATTCACTGCTGAAGAAGTCAATGAAAAAAACCGAAGCGTTACGCTTCTGTCGCGTTGCTCTGCATCAGCAGCGCGTTGTCGACAGCTTCACCAATCATATCGTAGTGCCATTTCGTGGTGCCGACAATTCCGCCGGTTATCGATCCGCTGAAAACATTGGCAAAGGTGATTTTCAGAGAAAAAATTCCAGAAAAAAGGTGCAAAAACCTGTCGATTCCGATGCAAACGCCGACTTCAGCGCCCGTCGAATCCGAAAACGATCGAATCAGACATTCGAGCTCTAAAGCGAATCGACACAGCTTTGAAGCGTGCTGAGAGTCGATGCCTTGAAAAAAGGGGGATTTTGCTGAAAATTTCCGATGGGTGGATGGATCTCTCACCTGGAATTGAGCAAACCGCTGTGATGCCTTCAGATGCGATTCGGATGCATCCATTGGATGTTGCAAGACGATCAATGCGAACGTCGAGCTCCTTGAACAAAAATTTTTTTCGAAAAAAAAAACCGGGGTTTTCTCACTTTTAAAACTCGAGCAGCATCGATTGATGAGCATTGAGCAAGAATCGCTTCGAAGCCAATCAGACGACCGTAAGCGACAGAAACCTGAAATCAAATCGATGACGTCTTCAAAGTCTTCTGTGAATTCGGGCTTCGAGACGAGGTCGTTTGTTACCTGCGAATAATGCTCATTGTAGAGATGCGGCGTGTACAAAGTGATCTGATGCCGAGCCTGCGTTATCAGATGATACGGAATGAACGACGACAGCAATCGATTCTGGAGAGAAAAAATGACTGAAATTCCAAATTCCAGAAAAATTGTTCGTCTTCTGCCTCCCCCGCCCCCTTCCCTCCCCCGCCCTCCTTCACGATTTGTTCCTCTTCTTTGAAACCAATGAAACTTGAAACCTTCTGCTTCCCCCCCCCTCTTTTTTCTTTTTCTTCCATCTCCTCCCCCCCCACTATTGTCGTGTCAAATTTTGATTTGTTCGGCTCATCGGAGCAGCAGCAGCAGCACAATGTCAACTTTGCCTCCCCCTCCTCCTCCTCCTCCTCCCTTTCCCTATTGTTTTGACACTTTTCTTGTGAGTATTTGGGTTTAGAAAAGTGGGGTGGTGGAAGAAGGGAGTTTGGAGCACTTTTAAGCTCCGCCGCTCTGCACTTACCAATCGATTACTCTGAAATTCGGCTGCAGTTTCGGCTTCAGCCGAGTTTCGAGCCGACAGAAACGCGTTTCGAGCCAACCGATCCGATGTTGAGCACAGATAGATTCCGGTGAAGTTTGTCCAAATATGAATGACGATGAGCGCGAGAAGCTGCAAATAATTAATCGATTATCGATTTTTTTGGGGGGAAGGAGGGGGAAGGGGGTCCCCTTTCTCCCACCAAATTCAATTACACATTGCATTGAATAGAGAATAATTATTGGGTTGGGTTGGGAAAGGGGTGCGGTGGGGGAGGCGGGGGAGGGACGCAATCAATCAATAACCGATTAATAAAATCAATTATGTGACTCACTTTCAATTCTCAATTAATTAAATTTATTTTTCTCTAACTCTCTCTCTCTCTCTCAAATCATGGAGACGCAGAGAAATGTTGTCTTCTCGACTTCTTTCCGGGTCACCACCACTCATTTCTCAATTTCGAAGTGGACCCAAAGGAACGCCATCATCAGCAGCAATAAATCTCGAAATATGCCTTTTCGTGTTCGCCGAGAGCGAAGACAATGTTTCGAGTTGAGCCGACAACGAAAAGGGAAGAGCCCACCCCACCTCCCCCGTCAAAAGCCAGCTCTGACACGTTTTTTTTCGCTGCCCCCCTCCCTCCACTCGGCGGCTCTGAACTCGGGGCGAGGAGCAACAATTTTCGGGTTCGAATCGATATTACAACAGATCAGAATTTGAAAATGTGAAAACCTATAAATCTTTGTGGTTTGTCTCTGCGTCTTCGTTACTCTCTATCTTTCTCCCTCCCTTTCTCTCTCCCTCCCTCTCTCTCTCTCTCTCTCTCTCTCTTTGAAGACAAGGAAGAGAGACACAAGACATTTTTCTTCTTCTTCTTCTTTTTTTTTGGGAACAATTGTCATCGAGATAATTTCGGTGCGAAGGATTTTCGATTGAATTTCGCAATTTTTTTTTCCACAAATCTCATTTTCATCAGGTGTTCTTTTCTCTATTTCTCTCTCTCTCTCTCTCTCTCTCCCTCTCTCTCTTTCTCTGTTTCTCCCCTGTCGGTTCAGTATGTTTCTCTGGTTCTCTCTACTTGTTTCGTTCTCTTTTTCTCTGATTCTCTCTGACTCTCTCAAGGTCTCTCTCTCTCTCTCCTTCTCCCTTCTCATTTCAGTATTTTCTCTGAGTCTCTCTCTCTCTCTCTCTCTTTCTCTGATTCCCTCTTTCACTTTCTTCTGCAACCCTCATCGACACTTCTGATTGATGAAATTCAGCGATGAGGAAAAATTGACGATCAATTCTTTTTTTTTTATTTTGGAAATGTCGAAATTTCTCGACGACCTCTTGTCAACCCCCCCCCCCCCGTGTCAAAAAAAATCCACCAGATTTTTGATGTCGACGTCGACGTCGCCGACTCTCAGAAAACAAAAACCGAAAAGGTCGTACTACAGCTTCATCTGCTTCTTCAATTTCTTCACCGCACCCGCTCGCCTCCCTCGTTTCTCACGCTTTTTTCGATTTTCTTTTGTTTTAGCGAAAAAAAAGGAACAAGAAATTAAAGAGGGGGGGGGCGGATGGGAGGAGGTTTGGACGAGTTTTTTTTTTCTGGGCTAATAAATTCAAATTATTTGTTCATTTATCTTTATACATTTTGTCATCAAATACCGTATTGATTTATTGATTATAATTAAAGATAAATCTTCTCTTTTTTAGACAATTAGCCCAGATAAAAATAGTTTTTCTTATATCAAAAGATCTTTGTCGCCGATGCAAGGCAACACAATTTTTATTACTTTTTATCAACAATTCAAAAAATAATAATAATTAGATTTCCTTCAAAATAATTGAAGCCTGTTTCATAATAGAGCAATAGGTAGGTCGCGCTGTTGGTAATTAGAAGGTCAAGGGTTCTTTTCCCCTGTGGGGTTAGTGTTTTCCTTTTATTTTTTTTAGCTTCAAAATTTACGGGCTTAAAAGAGAGACCACCGAGTGTGCGGAAATAATTTTTTCTCCCCCTCCCCTTCAAATAAAAATGCTCTCTCTCTCTCTCTAATTATCACGTGAGCATGCAAAAAGGAGGGGGAAAAAAAAGCGAAGAAAAAGAAATTAAGCTCACCTCATTTGTATGCAACGGATCGACAAAAAGCAAAAAAGCACAAGTTTGAATAATTGAGACGGCCGTCGAGGCGGCAAGAATCATCCAAAATGGAAGCGAAAAAAATGTGTAAAGCGAAAAGACGGCGACGAGCGCCGGAAAACACGACTCATAGCCGGGCAGTTGAGCGACGAAATCGAGTAGCAACGTTGCGGCGGCAAAATACTGAAAATGGCGGCTCGTCGACGCGATGAGATGGAGAACGATCGATAGTGTCGATAGGAATAAGACGGCGGCCGATGTGATCGCATAGAATGCCGGAATGTGTCCCAGTGTGCGCACGAACGCCGATGCCGATGTGATGAAGAGGATGGTTCGGATGAGATGGCCGCACGCCGAATGTCTCCACTTCAAGTAGGACGCTTCAAGCCATTCGGATGTGAAGCCCATTTCTATGAGCTGACGCTTTGTTGATGCATTCAATCCAAGTCAGCTGAAAAAAAAACAAAAAAATTAAAAATTTGAATTTTTTAGGAAAAAAATTTTGAAAAAAAAAAACGTTTTTTTTCCTCTTTGATAACAGAGAACAGAACAGAAAAAAGACGGAGAGAAATAGAGAAAAATGACCAGGCTGTCGGACGACGGGTCGGGTGTCGGCGCGCCTTCAACTGATGCCTTCGTTGCTCCGCCCACATTAGCGAGATATTTATCTCTGCGTCTCTGCACCATTTTCGTCGCATCACCAATTTTCCATCGAACTTCATCGCACCCTCCTCGTTTTACATGATTTCTCTTTCTTTCTCTCTCTCTCTCTCTCTCGCTTCTACTCACTACTATTTGCCACATTAAACATATCGCAAGAAGTGAACAATACCTGCACTGCACAACGTTTAACTACCCTGATCCGTTAGTTATTGACGACGCTGGAGGGATGAGAGAGAAATCAGCGTGTGTGTGGGGGGAGGGGAGGCGGCGTGTGCGCGGGAGAAAACTTTTTTTCTCTCCTACCTCTCTCTCTCTCTCTCTCTCTCGCTACCCTCAGCTGTAGAAGAAAATCGAAAATTGTAAAATTTTGACCTTAAATGAGCCAAACGGAAAAAAAGGAGCTCGATGGGTCTCGCAACGAAATAAAACAAATATAAAAAGCGGAAAGAAATCGGGCCCTGAAAGAAAAACGAGAGAAAATGTTTGCTCTGAAAGAGACGAGATTTCAAGTAAAATCAATTTTTGTGTGTGTGCGGGTGTGGGAGTGGGGGAGGGGGAGGGGAGGAGGTGGAAGCAGTGACAAATTTGCCGACCTTTTTCCAGAAGCAAAATGAAAAAGGAGGAGGAGGGGAGAAGCTGAAGAAGCTGAAGAAGAAGAAGAAGCTTAGAATAGAAATGATGAATGAAAGTGGAAGAAATGTAAAACATTGAAAAACCATCAAGAAAAAGCGAAAGAAAAAAATCTCATTTTAATCCAACTCTCAAAAATTATTGATTTTTTATACGTTTTTCTTCGCATTTTTTATTTTCAAAAAAAAATTTTTTTTTTTGAATCACCGCATTCTATATTATCTCTAGATTCTCCTCACTTTTGCCTTATATTTTCATTCCTTTTTTCCTTTTTATGCCCAATGAACAGTTGGAGTGAAGAAGGAAGGAGGAGGAGGAGGAGGAGGAGAAATAATATTTCCACCTCTTTTTATTTTCTTTTCTTTTCTTTTCTTTTCTTCGCATTCAACAATAACTCAGATTGTGGTCGTTTATTTATTTGAATCCGCGCCAAGACGACGACGACGCTGACGACGACGCTGGCGACGATAATGCTGACGACGACGACGACATCATCATCATATTTTTACTCATAAAACTTTTTGAATTATTACAACGGTTTTTTTTTCTCTGTTTCTCTAACTTTCTCTCTTCTCTCTCTGTCTCTGCCTATGTCTCTTTCTCTGTCTCTCTGTCTCTCTGTCTCTCTCTCTCTCTCTTGCGTTGGTTTAAGCTTTAAACTCGATAATTTCGTGCTTAAAATGGCAGAAAACAAAAAAAAAACGAAGCAATTCTTCAAGTTTTCGTGGTGAGACCCAGAGCAGAAGAGAAGAGTGCACCTTTAAAAATATTCGAAAGAAAATTGAGGAAAAAAAAACAAAAAAAAAGGGGGGCGGAGGAGGAAAAATGGAAAAAAAGAGGAGGAGGGGGGCCAGGGGGGGGGGGGGGAGCCGGGGGGCGGGGTAAGAAATATACACAATTTAGGTAAACTGCATGAATGAGGAGGGAGTAGAGAGGAAGACGACAGCGTAGCAAAAAAAAAATTGAATAAAATTGGTTTTGTGTCAACTCCGACCACCACCACCACCCCCACCACCCAAGGACGGCGTCAGCTTTTTTGTTTTTGTTTGGGTTGAAATTAGATCGGCGGAAAAAAAATTCTCGTCGCTCATTTTTTTTCCGGAAGAAGAAGAAGAAGAAGAAGAAAAAATCAATAAATTCGACTAATTTCCAGCACAGAAAAGGGTCCCAGTTCATTGTAGGCAATTAAGGGGAACAGTGGTGCGCATCGGAGGGATCATGTGGCAGCCAAGATCAGGAAAAATAATTGTTTCTTTCCCTACCCGGGCAATCTGACTGAAGTGGAGGCAGCCAAAGAATTCTGAAATTCTATCCAATGACGACGGTGGTCGTTTCTCACTACCTCGACACGCTGAAGACCGCCAGCGCCAGCGCACTTTTTTGCTCAGTATCAGCAGCAGGCAGTTGGCAAACCAACAAAAAAATGGTTTCGACATTCATCGATCATTTCTCGTTCAATGACAAATTCAAATTGTCAAAAAATTAAAAAATTTTAACTGTGAGTTCGCTGGAGCGCGTTTGCTTCAAAAAGAAAAAAAGCGAAGAAAAAAGTTGTTTTCTCTCTGTTTTTTAATTGGCAAACTGAATTATTTGAACTGAATTATTCTCTGAAATTCTTCGTTCGATTTTCGTTTCCCCAGAACAAAAAAATTCTGAAAATTGTTCAGATTTCTTAAGAACTACCAAAGCTTCATCGGAATCCAAGAAAAAAAAATTGGTTTTTTTTCTTTTTAAACTCAAAAATATTCAAATTCGATTTGAAGGTCAAAAACTGAGTATCGTCAAGAAAAGAAAAAGAGTTGCTACGCAGTGAATAAAATAATGCAGAGTGGAGGAGGAAAAGGAGAAAATATGAAACGTGAAAAACTGTCAAAAAATCAACAAAAAAAAACTGAAATGAAACGAATCGAAATTCAATCATTTTTTGATTTTTGATATTAAAAAGCTTGTGATCGGATAAAATGTCAACAAGACGAGCAGTAAAATCAAGAAGAGACGCAGATGATGTGGATGGTGATGTTGAAGAGCAGAAATGGTATCATGGAATGCGACCAAGGCGCGATATTGAGTTGAGTCCAGGAGAAGAAGAAGAAGAAGAGGAAAAATGAAGAAAACGAATTGCAGACATCTTCTTGTTCAAGACGGCGATTTTCTTGTTCGAGCATCGGATGGTCGAACCAATAAAGTCGAGATTATTCTTTCAATTAAAAGCTCAACTAAAGGAATTGTGCATTTGACTTTGGCGTAATAAAATCAATAATCGATAATTTCCATTTTTTCTTTTCTTTTCTTTAGAAATATTGAAGGACAATGGCAATTGGGAATAACAGCGAGAGGAAAGAAAATGATTCGATTTCCAACAATTGCGGCATTAATTGAGCATTACAAAAAGTACAAAATCTCAAATTCGATGGTATTGAAGCGTGGAGTTCATCGTCCTGATTGGTTGATCAAACACGAAAAAGTGACATTTGATATCACCAAGGATCATCTCGGATCAGGCAACTTTTGTAGTGTCTACAAGGGAAAATATGACAAGGGCGACGATCAAATCGTCGATGTTGCCGTCAAAATTTGTCACTCGAACACTGGCGAAAATCCCGACGAGAAGTCGTCGGAAGAGGTGCGAACGGCTCGAGAAATGATGCTCGCTGAAGCGAAAGCGATGAGCCATTTTGTGCACAATTATGTGATTCAACTGTACGGCGTCGCCTGTGATCATCCGCCGATTCTCATTGTTATGGAGTTTTGTCCCGGCGGCTCGTTGGACAAATATCTTCAGAAGCAGAAGGATGATATTGACGATGGTGAACGATTGTGTTATATAATGGAAGCAGCAAGAGGGATGCGATATCTTCACCTTCGGAATTGTGTTCATCGCGATTTGGCGGCCCGGAATTGTTTGATCTCGGCTCACGGCACCATCAAAATTTCCGATTTTGGCTTATCGAAATTGATTGATGGCGATAAGCAAGAAGAGAAAATTGACGAAGAATCACCGCAGATTCCGTTAAGATGGATGGCTCCAGAATCATTGAAAAAACCGCAAAAATTCTCCAAAGCTTCTGACGTTTGGTCATTTGGCGTTCTTATTTACGAGGTGCATTTTTTTTGGTTTTTTTTTAATTTGGATTACTGTATTTTGAAAAGTGTGCAAAGATCGTTGCACACTTTTGGTTAGACAGCTAAGTTTTTGCAAAAGAGTGTGTTTTAAAATGAGACGCAGTCAGTCAAACAAATTTTTTTATAAATTAAATTTTGAGCCAAAAATGTTTTTTTTTTCTTTCTTTTTTTTTAATTTTATTTCTGCTTTCAGATATTCAACAATGGCGAAAAACCATGGCCAGATTGGCCGCCGAAAAAAATCGCCACACACATTCGAAAAGCAATGATGCCTGATCTCCCGACCCGAACGCCTGCCGATCTCGTCGATCTCGTCGCTCGAATGTGGCTAATAACACCCACCGAACGGCCGACATTTCGCGATATTTGTCCAAAGTTGTGGAAAATTCTCAAAAAGTGTCCACCGCCGAAGCCGTCAAAGTTTATTCTGAATCGATTGCCGGGTGTCGAGCGGACGACAGCTGTTCGGGTAAAAATTTGCCGCTTATTTTCCATGGTTTTTGATCCTCAACTTTTCAGGATAATAATGCGGACGACGAAGACTTCACTGACACCAATCGTGATTCGATCGATAATCAGGGAACAGGAACGAATAAGTATATTTTTCAACGTCTCTTTTTTCAATTGCTTCCCACCCTCTTTCTAACCACCATCAAATTTCAGATCAACAGATGAAGAGCAAAAGAATGTTTCTTCCACTCGTCAATAAGTCGTAAAATAAAAATCTTTTTTTTTAAAGAATATTTCGGTTATTCAACCGTCAACCATTTATTTATTTTTCTTCTCCAATTAACGAGAGAAAAAAAAAGTACAACCAAAGAGAGAAAAAAAATACATTTACATAGAAACATCTTGTGTGTGGGTAACGCAAAATTGATAGGTGATAAGGAAATTGGACATGATGAATAAAATTCACAAAAAAAAGAAATGAAAAAAAATATTTCAACAATAAATACACAATTTTTCGAAAATTGAAAATGGGGGCAGTTGCAATGATTCAATATGAAACTGTTGTGTAATCAATAAATATGTACATATGTAACTCTAAACAATATACACAAAATATATGTCTTTAGAATAAAATCTCTACCGTATCTCAGAATTTTTTGTTTGGAGCAATTCGAAATGTGAAAACAACATCGACACAAAAATAAAATTCAACAAAAGCAATGCGTTAAAGTTTTTGCAGTTTTTTACTGGACACGTATAAACATGCTTAATTATAAGTTCGATACGCTAAAACAAACATTTAATTTTTGTTTTCTTCTTCTTTTTCGTTTGTAAATCACAGAATAATCAAAATCAATCGCTTCTAAGCAGTTAAATGACAAAGTGGTAATTAAACCCACAACAAAAAACATATTTTTCCCCTTTTTCTTTTCTTTTTCAAAAATGGATGTTAGACGAACATTGCTAAACGCCAAACTCAATTACTAACTCGAAAAAAACCCTTTTTAAGGTTTTCCGCAAATATACATAATAGCATTAATCAAAAATGGTTGATAAAACGGTAAACGAAACCGGTATGGATGGGAGGGGAGGAAAGGGGGCGGGGGACGTGTGCAATTTTAAAAATACAACATTTTGACAACAAAAAAAATCACACAAAAGATAAAAACACAAAATTTAGTGAGAATTTAACACAAAAACTGGTTTTCTCTCTCTCTTTTTTTCACTTTCTTTGTACATGGATTTTCACTAGGAAAAATTCAAAAAAAAAAAAAAAAACAACAACATCAACTAATTTCTAGAAAATTATACAGGTGGTGGTGACACAAATAATTTTTAAACTTCAGCCGTCGTTCAACTATTTTCTTTTAGACATAATTTGAAGCTTCTCAACAAACAAAATTACTGTAAATGAGCGGGAAGGAGAGGCAAAGAAAAAAAAATTAAAAACAAAACAAAAAAGACGAGAAAAAGAACGATTTTTCAAAAATTCCGGTCAGATTTTCTTCCAATCTTTTAGTTGGTCCCCCAACCACCGTTTTCCCTTTCCCACCTTCTTCCCGTATTTTTTTATTTACGATTTTCTCTGATTACTGTAAACGCGATAAATCAAATCATCGTGGGAAATTTCCATTTTTTTTCGCAATAACATGTGTGTGACCATCTTTTTGTGATGGTTGCGATGATGATGATGATGTTGATGATGCTTGTTGTTGTTGCTGTTCTTCTTCTTCTTCCTTTTATCCTTTCACTGCTTGTGAACTTCCGTGTCGACTGAATTCTCCTGGCGATGGTCTCGGTGATGACATTGATTGATTTGATGATTTACATGATGAATGAATCGCCTGTGGTTGCGATGGTGGAATGTTTAATGATATTGATGATGGCGATGTGCTTGGAACGTATGACACTGAGCTTCCAAATGAGCCAGCATCATGCTCAATGTTGTTCAGTGAGCCGGCTCTAAAAATTGATTTTCTTCTTCTTCTTCTCCTCCTTTTTCTTCTTTACCGTCTTCAACTCACCGCTTCATTTCTTCTTCTTCTTGACTTTCGGATAGCTGCGAACTTTGTTTCATTCCTTGATAACAATTATTACACGCTCTTTGCTGCTTTCCACCTCCCAATTCAACCGAATGATATCGATTTTTTGAGCAATCATCGCACACAACTTTTCCACAATTTCTACAATTCAACCACATATTTTCTCTTCTTTTTCTTTTCTTTTCTGGTGATTTTTATTTCCACCGTCACCACCAAATTTCAATTACCTGCAATGATGTTTTCGATCTTCTGAATACACGCTGTATTTCACGAATTGTTTTTTACACAGCGCGCAGTTTCCTGATGAAGTTTCCCATGTGGTTCCAATCCTAAATTTTTTCAATTCTTTTTTTTTTTTTTTTTGGGTTTTCAAATAAAAATCTCACGGAAATGTCGAATATTCATTTTCATTGATCAGCGACATATCCGAATCAGCTCGATCAATTGGTCCATCATGTCCAACTTCTTCACACAACGATCTCTGCAAAAAAAAAAAATTTGTTCAGTTCTTTTTCGCCACAAAAATGTTCAAATTCATACCGTTCGATCATTGTAACCATCACTGCTTCCACTGGGACGAGATCGTTCCGAACAGATTCGTTGATTCCTCATTTCTTTCAGCTGGAATTTTTTCAAAAAATGTTGACTTTCAACCGTTTGTGTTTTTAAAAATTCAAATCTTACCTGATTTTCCTTGTTTTTTGTTCTCATCACTTCTTGTTCGCGATCAACAAATCTTAATAATCCATCATTATCAATCAATTTCAACACTTCTTCTTTTGAAATTGCCGTTGTCAACTTGGGAACGGTTTGATACATCGAAGCCGTCAGATCGCATGGTGTTAATGAATTGAAGCATCCACCATTTTCCGCTGAATGACATGTGCCATTCGATGCGCTGCCACCACCGCCACCGCAATGAATCGATGCAACCGGCGCCGATTCAATATTGATTGAGCTGATACTTTCCGAACTTTTGCTTTTCATTAGTGTTCCGTTCGATCCATTTGTGGTGTTTGTCGATATTCCGCAACCAGATGACGGCCGCTCACTGATACCGCTTCCACACGACGATTCTTTTGATGGCGTCATGGTCAGCGTTGAAATTGGAGCATTGTGACCATTTTGAATTGGTTGCGAGATGTCCTATATTATTATTTTTTATTTATTTTTATTATTTTTTTCAAAAATAATAATTACTATATTTTTGTTGTTTTCCGAATAGACTTCGTTCCACGTTTGCAGATTTAAAACGCTACAATTTATCTCCATTAAATTCACTTCCAATTTGTCGTCATAGCACTGATTGACAAACTGAAATTCAAAAAATTAGCCGAATTTCAGAAGAAGACGAAGAATTAAATCGTCCTTGTTGTCAAACCTCTTCATTGTGACTTCCTAGAAATCTCCAAATCTCCACCAATGTTCCATTACGACTTTCTAAGGCGGCGTTCATTTCTTTTTGAGAATTGAACAAAAATGTTCCAAACAATCCCGAATAGGCGTGCTGAGCCAATTTCACTAAATAAGCGTGACTGAACTCGAATGCTGTTGATTGGTTCTTTTGCAAATGTCGAACGGCTTCAAGGAATTGCAAAAATATTGGCGATCGTTCACCAGCATCCCAATTACCTGAAAATCATTAAACATTTTTATTCGATGCTTTTTTTTCAGTTAAAAAAAAAAACAAAACTCCTCACCATTAAAGCTTTGTTGTCGATCATAGAATTTATGACCAAACGCCAGCCATTCTCGTCGTATCAGCTCTTCGAATCCCTTTATGGTTCGATAATATTTGTCGACAACCAATTTCGCCAGCGAAACAATCTGCGTCGTTCGATCCCAACCATCGGAACAATGAACCAACACAGAGTGTCCGTTCGACAAATAATTGGCGCAGGTGAACGATGACAGCAGTAAATTGTTCAGATTTTGAAGCCATCCGGTGTTTTGAAGGTTCTAAAGAGACAAACAAAAAATGTAAAGTTTTCTTCCCTTTTCCTTCAAAAACTTACAGCTAAAGCGTCAGTTTCTCGAACATTTTGCAATAAATTTCGTATGGCAATGAATGAATTTCGAACCGCGTGAATATTTGGCAAACCCAAAAATTCCAGTTTTGCTTTTTGATAATATTCTGAACATTTTCGTTTCTTTTTTCTTTGCCAAAAATCGATCAACAAACCAGTATTTTCGAATCCTCCACTTCTTGCTCGATTTGCAAATGCGGCAGCGTATGTTCTTGCGTCCAAAATGATAAATTGTTTTCTCTCACCCGATTCTAGAAAAAATTTATTCAAAACACACATTTCTTTTTATCTCCAACGAAAAAAAAAACACCTCTCGCAGCAATATTTGTCACCAATTCAATGATTTTTGCATCACCCGGTTTTGGCCATCCGAAAATTCCTACACGTGGTTGTGCGCTTCGCAATAAAACCGCTTTCTGAAAATTATCGGATAATTCAAGAGAAAGAAAGAAAGAGAGAGAGAGAGAGAGAGAGAGAGAAAAACTAACCGTGACTGGTGATCTCCAAACCACAACTGGAAATCGTTTCAGTCCTCTATGATCAGCACTTTCAATCAGTTCATCATTTTCAATTCCTATTGGCACAATCACTTTTTCCGGATATGTTTCACACAGTCTAAAACCCGCAGAAATCAATCAATTAAAATAAAAAGAAAGAAGACGTGACTTACTCAAAATTTAAGTTAACATCGGTTAATTTGAAGCTCGTCTTCATTCCCAGTCGATCGAAATCCACTTTGGCAATATCTGGTGTTATTGATTTTTCCGACTTTAGCCATGGATACGAATTCGGCTTCTCATCGACCGCTTTCGAGAAATGCCACGCGAACACATCAATCATCTCATTGTTCTCAATTCGCGTCTCGTCGGTTTTAAACGCTTCATTTTGTGTCGACGACGTTCCACCATTAGCCACAATTGAATGCCCTCGATTTAATCGAGTGACAATTCGTGTCAATTGTTTGTGCCATGCAACCGCTTCTTCTTCGGTCATAAATGAAAACCTGAGACAAAAAAAAACAAGAAATTTGTTTTCTTGCAAAAAATCCAAAAATTCAAGAAAAAAAAACCTTTGCACTCTTCCACCTTTCATTGAGATGACAACTTGATGTGGATCCCGATAATCTGTCAATTCTAATTCCATTAATGTAAAAATCGATACAGCTTGTGGTAGAGAATTTTTCAAATATAACAGCTGAAAAATGAGCCACTTTTTTTGCGGTTTCGTTTCGTTGATAAAAATAAAAAAGAAATAATTTTTCTACCCTATAATTGGTGAGCATTAATGTTCCACCATCAACTATGCAAATCTCCTTTTTTTCAATCACATTTATTTTGACTTCTCCCGGCAAAAGTGGAAAATCTTTTTCCAATTCCAATAATTTAATTTCCGGCGATAAAAGGTTCGGCGTTGTTGTCGTTGTCGCCGTTGACGACGTCATTTCAGAATTTGATTCAATCGATGCGGTGTTGTTATAGGCGACCATTTGTTCTTCTAATGAAACCTGAAAATCACATTTATTGATTTTTGTTTCTTTAAATTTTACCTACATCAGTATTCAGCGGATTTTTCAATAATTTTAACAGGAATTTCATTTATTCTACTGGCGCACTTTTCACCTCATTTTCTAGGCAAAAATCCACACATTTTCTCACAATTTTCTTTTTTTTTGCTTTTTCATTTATTTTCTTTGCGCAATTGGGGAAGAAAAAGTGAAGAGATTGCTGAGATTATGTTTGTTTTATGCCATTTCATATGCATTGCGCCGCTTGCTCTGAATCGTCCGTCTCCGGCTCATTTTGCAACAGAATTTAATTAACTTATTATTGACATTTTCTCTCTCTCTCTCTCTCTCTCCCTCCCCTTTTCTGCTCATCCTGATAAATTTTTTTCCAGGAAAAAAATGATTCATTTGGACGCGTTCAGCATATCACATTACGCAATTCAATAATGGTTGGGGCAATTGAAAAAAAAAATTGAAAAAATGCTTCTTTAGCAATTTGACTGCGTACTTCAACAATTCTTGAATATTCGAATGAGTATCAATTGAAATTTGTAAAAAACTCAACAGAAAAGAAACATATTTTCATTTTTCAACTCATTTCAAATCCGATTTTTGTACAAGTGTCAATTAGAGCGTACTTGCTTCCGCTGATTTTTATCATATTTAAAAAAAGAAAGAAAAAGAAGATTTATAGAATAAAAATTGTTTAAATTTAATTCCAAGTTTTTTGAAGAGATTTTTTTCTATGGAAAAAAAAAGAAATTATTTATCCCCTCCACTTTTTTTCTTCAAAGTTTGTTATTCAACTTTTCCTTTCTTTCTTTCTTTTTTTGTTTTTAAACTTGACATTTTAAGAACACATTTTATCAATCGAGGAACTTTTTTCAAATTTCATTCAAAACGATAATATTTACCCGTCAGGCAGGAGCCAAATTTATTCTAATCGTCTAATAAACAATACACTATTTCATTTTTTTTTTGGGTTTTAATTGAGACAAAACTCAAATATACACAAATACGAGGGAGGCAACGATTTGTTCGAAACTTTTTGAGCGCAGCACCAATCGATTCACTTAAATTATCACAAGAACAACAATATGAAGAGAAATGGGAGTCAAACTTAAACTAACTTCGCCCCTCGAAATTGTTTATTGCCTAAACAAATTCTACAGTAAGATTTTAATGCTTTTTTTTTCTTTCATAAAATTTGAATTCCTATTCATAATTTCCAATTTCTAAGCATTCGATCAATTCGATCAATGTTTATTTAATAACGTCACTTACTCTCTCGATGTTTAATTTTTTGATCTTTGAATTCGATCGACCTTTTCATTCAATTTCTTCTCTTCTCCCCCCCCCCCCCTCTCCCCTAATTTTCCCTCATTTTTAGTCCAACTTTGTCTGTCTTCACATTTTGACATATCAACCAAAATCTTTCATTTCGTCTTCTTCTTCTTCTCCAAAAAATAAAAAAAAAATCTTTTTTTTTTATTACTTTCTCGCTTTGCCATTATTTCTTTTCTTTTTTGTTTTTCTTCCGCGGCGCCATTTCATCGATACACACTGGCGGCAAGATTCGATAATGCACGAGAATAGCTGCGTCTCTTCGTTTCACTACTTCAGGACCATTCCAAATACTCTTTCTCTCCTTCTCTCTCACTTTCTCTCTCTCCTTTCTTTCTCTCGTTTTTCACAAATAATGTTTTTCTTCTTCTATCTATCAGCAGCTGGGTCCAAAACTTACAAAACAGGTGATGGTGATGATGATGATGATAGAAAAATGGCGAGTAAAGAGAGAGAGAGAGAGAGAGAGAGAGAGGGAACGAAATACTTCCATTTTTTTTTTTTTGAAAGAACAAAGCAAATAAGAGAGATTTTAATATTTATAGTTAACAGCCCTTCAGTTCAATTCAAAGGTTTAAGACCCTTCTAAATTCCAAGATTTTGGATGCTTTGAAAGACATTTTTGTAGAAAACTCATTGTCAAATCACACAAAAATCGAAAGGATCGTAAGCCAATTTCATATCAAAATTTGAATATTTCCCCAATTCAATTATAAATTAATGCGTTTGTTGTTTTCAAACCAAAAACAGTGACAAAATTCCTCTTAGAATCATTATTTTCTGACTTTTCTGAACAAAAAGGAAAAAGAGAAAAAAAAAAAGTTTTTTTCTGCCAACAAAAAAATAAAAATCATTTTAATGACTCACAAAAGAACACATTTTGTGATTAAATTCGACTTGGAAACATTTAACAATTTTTGATTGAAAATTCAAAAAATTGACCGTTTTCGTCGCCTTTTTTTTTTTTTGGTTTTTCGATTTTCAACATTTGTTTCTTCTATCGAATTTTTATCAATTTATTTTCACGGCAAATCATAAATAAATTTGCAACATCGCAACAACTCAATTCGGTTTCGATTTCATTTAAACAATTCGTCGATAACAAAAATAATTGCAAAATGTTGAAAAAAATGTCACTTTTAATCAGTTTTATTTATCAATTTGTCAAAAATTTTCAGTTTTCGTTTTTCTTTTCTTAAATTTTCGTTTTTTTCTTTTTAATAGAAACACGTGTTTAATCATCGCGAACAGAATTTTTTTCTTTAAAAAATAAAAACTTCAAAACTGACCCCGTTGAATTGTTCATTTGTTATGTGCTGCACAATATCGACATATGAAGTTCCAACCTGAAACTAAACTTCACATTTCCTTGAAAATCCTTCTCCTTTTTTGTTTAAATCTCAAAAATAAATACCGGATAACTTCCAACATAGGACATATCATGCTCATTTGAACCATCCGAATTGTGCCGCTCGATATTGATGGCAGCGGTTGAATTAGTCATTTTTTTAGTTCCTTTTTCAGCTCGCCCGCCAATTTCAGATGTTTTGGCTGAAATTTTTTACATTTAATTTAAAAAAAAAGAAGAAATAATAATTTCAAACCTTGATATTTTAATGTAAAATGATGTTTTATCGAAAAAATTCGACGTTTTTTCTTGAGCAAAAACTTTGAATTGAGTATCCACTGGAATAAATATAAATAAACCTGAAAATTATTGATTGATGATGACGTTTTTTGTTTGTTTTTTTTGCAAAAAAAAAAAGTGCAAAATAATTTCAGACAATGAAGCAAACAAAAATTGGATAAAAACGAGATTAATAAGAGACAAAATTTAAACAAATTAGTAAAGAAGCTTTAAAATGCTCCAAATAATTTCTCGACCAATTTTTTTTTTGATAGTATTTGAAAAGAAAAAAAAATTTCTTTCTTTCTTTTTTTTTTTGATAAAACTTCTCCCTAAAAACTGATTTCCACTTGATAAAGGAAAAATAGAAGAATATATGGAAATGAATGGTTCGTCTTTCGTTTTTTTAATTTTTTTTTTGAAAAATTCTTGACACGAATACAATCCGCCACATTAAGTTTGAATATTTAAACAACTTTGGGGCAAAAACGAAAAAGACGAGGAAAAAAGGATGATTTTTATGATTCAAAAAAAAAGAAGAATTTAAAGAATTTTGTCTCTGATAATTCAGACATTTTGGGGAATACATTAGTGTGAGAAGAAGAAGAAGAAAAAATTGGTAGACAACAACAACAGTTAATTAAATATTATTTGTCAATAAAGTGTTCAGATAAAAAACGAGGGAAAGAAAAGAAAAGAAAAGGAAAGAAAAAAAACAAAGTGTGAAAATTGAGAGAAAAAATAACGCAACAATATCTGAATATCTAAAAAACCTTTCCGAAAAAAGAACGTGGCGAATGGGCTTTGCATTTGAAGAGACGAAGAATGTTTGAGAGAACATTTCGGCTGTCTGCTTCCTCTCCCTTCAAACCTCTTCATATTACGAATCTTCGTCCGGCCTCGCTTCTCTCCACTGTCTCCGCCTATTTTCAATCGATACCGCGTGCTGTTATCCCTCTGCGTCTCTATACCCCGTTGAGGCAACACATTGAACAATGTTGTAGCCGTCTGATGGCTCTTCAACTACCATGCTGAATCGACGATTTGTAACGACGACGTCGCTTCAACTCTCGTCGTCTGACTCGCTTTTCGTTCACGCAAATAAACATTTTTTTTGTGTTGTACGTGAATGTGTTTGTTTGGGGTCTTCTCGTTTTTTGATCCCCCTCCTTTTTCTCCCTCTCATCCCTCTTCTCTCTCTCTCTCTCTTCCATGTTGTTTGTGTTCAAGCTGAATATCACAGCGAAAGCGGAAGAATTTTGAAAAAGAGCACAGATTTTTTCATAAAATGAAAGAGGAAGGAAAAGAGAATGAAAGAGTTGATAACGTTTTTTGATGAAACACAAAGCAAGCTCAAGTCGGTTTCAATCGTCTTCCTTCCTCGCCTCTTTTTTTTGTGTAGTTGTGTTCGCTATTTTCAGCGCCAAGCTTCATCTTCCTTCCTTCTTTTTTTTGTAGTTTTACTCAACATTTTTAGCGTCAAGCTTCATCTTCCTCTTCGATTCTTTCCTGTAGTTTTGCTCAACACTTCTCCATGAACACTTGTTCGGCATTAAATCGCATAAAATGTGTGAAGAATTTCTGAAAAAAATGATAAAAAATTGAATGAGGTTTATGGTTTGATTTGAATCAACAAAAGAAACCAAATTCCGACGTCACCTCGCCAACCGAATGCACTTTCGATCAGAAAAAATTCTGTAAGAATTGACCTTCACCGATTCAAAGACGAATGTCTTTTTTTTTCCTTTTCCAATTTCGATTTAAAACCATCCGCTGAAATGCGATTTGTGTTCATCGATTTTCGTCAATCCAGTTTGAAATTGTGACAGTTTTCGGAAAAATAAAACCAAAAAAAGCGAAAAAAAAAACGTTTTGATGGGAGACGTTTCACTTGAAAATGTGACAGATATTTTAAGCGAAATTATGCGTTTCATACATTTTTTTTTAAAAAAAAATCACTCAAACGATTTTTCCTGTTTCGTATTAAAAAAAAATAAAAATAAAATTGCAAAGGAAAAACAAAGCAAAAAAAAACAACAGTAAATAGCGTAATTTTAAAGGCGCACACTAGATTGTCACAGAAATGGTCTCGCAACCTTTTCAAACGTTTCATGTCTAAAACTTACACTAATTAAAAATGTATTACTTCAAAATTTGTTGGTTTCCTTTTATTTGTTTTCTTAAAATGGGATAATATGTCCAAAACACGCAATACAACCACATTTTTTTCTGTTAGGGAAGAAATAAAAATGAGAACGAAAATTTGAAAACCCAAACAATAACAAAAAAAAAAAAGGAAAAAGACATGAAAGCCCCGTTTTTTGTTTGTAGTTTGATCTCTCAACTTTCAAATCCGAAATTAAAATTGGAAATTTGAAGGAAAAAAGTAAAAAATGTGTTGTTTTCTCTATTTGAACAGTCGCAAACAATTAAAATCCCGACAATTCAGCTTTTCAACAATGTTTATACTTTTCCTCCCCGCAATTTTTTAAATTTTCAACAAAAAAAAAATTAAGGGGCGGAGTTTCCAATTTTTTTTAATCACGTGTTAATTGTTTTGTTTTTAATCCTTTTTATTATTTTTATTTATTAATTTATTATGATGTTGCGTGCCTTAATGAAAAAAAATTTAAAAAACAACACATTTTTATTATTATTATTATTATTGTTTAATAAAAACTTGCAATAAAAGTTACAAAATAATAATAAAAAAAAAGAATTTAAAAAATGATAAAATATTGATTTTTCATGGTAAATTGACGGGAACAATTGAGTTTTTGATGTTCACTTCGTCTTCGGATACCGTACTCCATGGTTGAGACATCATTTTACGGGCGGCGTCGTAAGATGGAAGCTGATTGTTCAGTGGGACTATGGTCGTCGTTGTTTCATCGGTTGTTGGCTGGAAGGACGATATTTTTTGGTGTGCGCCTTTAAAGTTTTGTAGTTTCAATGCCTTGACGTGCAATTTTTTTGTGGTAAGTTTACGTAGGAAAATTGACAAAATTTAGATGAAAAGTTAATTAAAAAGGGTGTGTCTCGCAAGGAAAATTCGGAATGATTTCAAAATCAATTTTTAATTAATTTTTTTTTCTTTAAAAAAAAACTGCGCGCAACTTGCCCAAGAGCCACGCCCACAAATAATAAGTCAGAACGAATTAAATTCATCTAGACAATTTTGATTCTTTTTTTTTTTTTGCAAAAAAATCATGCGTTAATTGCCAAAGAAACTCCGCCCATTTTTCGTTGCAAAAAGAAAAAAAACGAAGCTGACTGGTTTGACAGTCTCAATTGATCCGGATTGAGACCGAACCAGATGTGTCGAAAAATTGTTCGGTCGATTCGAGATCTCGTCATTTCTCCGCCGCCCACGATTCTCGCCACCATTATCGGCATCGATGCGATAAAGACGTTCGCGAAGCTGCAAACCGGAGATTTTCAGCCAAAAAAAAAGGAAAGAATCGATTCTCCGCCCCCTACACGAAGACGATTCGCAAACGGCTCCAAAGTCAGCAGAGCAGCGACGAAGATGAGACGAATGAAGCAGTCGAAATCGGAAAACATGAAGCGAGAATTGTGGCGACGATGACGGATTTGATCTTGAATAAAAAAAAATGCTTCAGACAGATTCTGCGCCCCTCCCGAAAATCCCCGTACAAATCATATAAAATATCGGAACTGTGCACAGAATGAAAAAGATCTGAAAACTGCACAAGCAACGTTTCATCGCTTCACGATGCTCATAAATCGGCTCGATCTCCTTGATTTTCATTGAAGCCCAAATCTGTAAAGACACGGCGGGGGGGGTGGGGTTTTTTTCCCCCGCTGATTCTTTGCTCACCTGACTCAACGCCAATCCAATTATTCCGACGATGATCACAACGAAGAGAGGATTGTTCCAACGATACTGGAAACAAATTTTTTTTTTTTTTTTTTTTTTTTTGAAAAATTCTTGCTCACCCCATCTTGATGCGGCTCATCGAACAGATTATTGTAAAATGCCATTGAAAAGAGAAGAGAAAAGCAGAGAGGAATAACTAATCGTTTTCTGGAAAACCGCCCTAGTTTTTGGAGAGACGCAGGGAGACGAGAACCGCTCGCAAGCCGCGACGCGTCACAACTTTTTTTGATAACAAACCGAGTATGAGCCGATGTTAATTCTTCATTATTCATCGCTGATTTTAGGATTCTCTCGATGGTTAACGCTCCGCCGTACAAAAATGTTAAAACAACAGTGGAAAGCATGATCGATTCATACGTTTGATCCCGCACCGTAATACTGTAAAAGAGGCTGATGTTGCATTTTCGTGTCGAGACACCCGAAATCGCCTTACACTTTCAACGCGTCAGTCGCGTGCTCCGATCGCGTCACATTAAACGAGACCGAGAATGTGGCGGCCCAAACAATTGTCGGATATAAGCGAGCCACATAGGGAGCCGCTGAAATTGTCACCAGCGCCGCAAGTGGATGAGTGTAATCCTCGGTTTTTGACGACGACGCCAAGAGCCATAGAATTATGAGATCAGCAAGCGTATTGAAAATATTCAACAGATACATTCTCGACTAAAATTTGCCCCACACTGAAAATTCGGTTGAAAAAAATGGTGGGGCGGGGGCGTTATCTGGTGGAGGTGGGTGTGGTTGCAAGCACGCTCTATTGACAATTCAAAAAAAAAAAAAAAAAAAGAAAAAGAAGAAGACAAAAGTTCATCATCAAATTGATACTCAGTCAACAATTATGTATGTAGTTTGCACGCGGAAAATTGTTAAAGTACGCAGCCAAATCACGATTTTTCGCTGCGTACGTTTTTCAGTGTTTTTTTAAATGAAAGTCAAAGCACCCAATTTTTGAAGAATAAAAAACAAGTTTGTCAATGGAGCGTGATTGCAACATTGTTTCTCGAGAAAATTTTAAAAAAAAAAAGCTGAAAATGAGACGACTGAAACTTATCTAAATACTTCAAAAATGGGCGTGGCGGCCTATTTAATTGTATTCTCGAGAGACACAAAAAATTACGGTAGAAGCTCCAAAAAAAAGTGGAGGAGGAGGAGGAGGAGGTCGGGGGGAGGAACATAATTAACAAATTTCAGACAAAAAAATGCTGATTTTTACCCTTTTTTTTGGGCGCCAGTGAGAATTGAAAGGAGAAAATACAATGATGAGAAGGGGAATTATTATTGCTATGGAAACTCATAAAAAATAGGAAAAAGCTGTCTGCAATTGTCGGGTAGAGGGAGGGAAATAAATTAATTTTTTCCAATTTTGGGGGTCTTTTTTTGTTGAAAAATTATCGATTTTTTAGCAAAAAAATTCGGAATAATTCTTGAAAACTTTTGCAAATCAATCTTGAACGCATTTCGTGATGGTAACGGCAGACATTTTAAAGGGACACACAAACGAAATGATAAGTGGGTCTCGATGTGGATAAGAATTTTTTGTGGAAATTAACGATTTCTTAGCAAAAGCCTTGAAAATTGTGGAAAGTTACCTTTTCAAAAAGAGAAAGAAAAAAATAATTTTGAGCCGAATCCGAAAGGGAAACGACAAACAATTTAAAGGGACACACAAACGAAATGATAAGTGGGTCTCGATGTGGATAAGGATTTGTTGTGCTACATAAAAATCGATTTTCTAGAAACTCGATACAAATCTTCTCGAATTTCTCAGTGACGAAAACAGAAAATACAAAATTCAATTTGGTATTTTCCGATTCGCAAAAAAAAAAAAGAAAAAATAATTTTTTTAAAAATTCTTTATCAATTTCCATGACAACAGAAAAAAAATTGTTTTTATTAAACAAAAAAAATTGAACGAAAAGCATTTTCCCGTTTTAAATTTTAAAAAAAAGTCACAGTTTTAGACAAAAAATCGACAAAAAACCTGAATTCTGAATTCTGAAGAAGGCAAAGAGGAACAAAAAGCTTAAGCTTACGACAAATCGAGGTTTCAAATTGTTTTTTTTTTCGTGTTGCTGCGTGGGTGGCGTGGGTGGGACATGGGTTCCTAAATTATTATTAATGAAACGACAAAAATGTACAGGAAAAGCAAAGAGAGAGAGGGAGAGAGAGAGAAAGGCAACCACCACGAAAGATCAAAAATCTTGAGCGATAAGAGTGGAGGGGAAAAAGTGGGGGAAAAAAAACGAAGCAACCGGGATTTTTTTTCTTCTGGGTCTCGAAGCGAAACACTTTGATATACAAATGGACGGCGTGAATAAAAGGAGATCAAAAAAGCAGAGCCTGAAAAACAGAATTAGCAGCGAAATGCTGGGTGGCAACAAGTGATAGAAAAGATAGAAAAAAAAGAGAGAGCGTAGAGAAACACAGAGAGAAACAGAGAGAGAGAGAGAGAGAGAGAGAGACAGACAGAGAGAATCAAAGTTGTCTTCTGAATCTCAAGGAGAATCGAGCTGTGCGACCATTTGGATGATAAATCACGAAAATCTGATTGCTCTCCGATATCGTATCCTCTTTTGGACGATAGCAACAGCTGCAAATTTGTAAAATCAACAGATTTCGTGGCGAGACCCATCACAAAAAATAAAAAATGTTTCTTTAGGTGATTTCAAGTTTTTGACTACGTGGTGACTCAGCGACTTTGATGTTTACCTTCTGAATCCAGTGAGCCGAACATCAAGCTTGTGCTTGATTTCAACGTAGGATTGGCAACCATACGAGCACGGGAATTCACCATCCGACAATCGGAAGCGAACTCTTGAACCTTCGGGAACCTGTTAAAAACTTCTTTTTTTGCTTTTTTTGTCTGAAAGTTGAGATTTTTTACTGAAATTCTCCAATAACAATGAATATCTTTTCCTGACGGACTTGACAGAGTTTGCCATTGATCATTGGCCCGAAGCTCTCCACCACATGCTGAAAAAGAATCAGATTTCAGCTTTTCACCTGCTTCAAAGACGACAAAGTCGAATTACGTGATGGTTGAAGTCGACTACAATCTGGGCCACCTAAACCTTCAGGGCATCGACAAATCGCGCAGTTGTTCGGATCTGGATAACCGCCGGCGAGGCAGTTGATGTTGGTTCGACCTTGGCACGCGTCTGAAAGTTTTCGCAACTTTTTTCTAACAATTTTTTTCCTGACACACTGCGTATCGAAAAATTCTTGAAGTTGCTACTCAGTGAAATTTAAAAGAGGATTTTTTCAAACTGCGTATCGAAAAATTCTTGGAGTTACTACACAGTGAAATTTAAAAACGGATTTTTTCAAACTGCGTATCGAAAAATTCTTGGAGTTGCTACGCAGTGAAATTTAAAAACGGATTTTTTCAAACTGCGTATCGAAAAATTCTTGGAGTTGCTACGCAGTGAAATTTAAAAACGGATTTTTTCAAACTGCGTATCGAAAAATTCTTGGAGTTGCTACTCAGTGAAATTTAAAAACGGATTTTTTCAAACTGCGTATCGAAAAATTCTTGGAGTTGCTACGCAGTGAAATTTAAAAACGGATTTTTTCAAACTGCGTATCGAAAAATTCTTGGAGTTGCTACTCAGTGAAATTTAAAAACGGATTTTTTCAAACTGCGTATCGAAAAATTCTTGGAGTTGCTACGCAGTGAAATTTAAAAACGGATTTTTTCAAACTGCGTATCGAAAAATTCTTGGAGTTGCTACTCAGTGAAATTTAAAAGAGGATTTTTTCAAACTGCGTATCGAAAAATTCTTGGAGTTGCTACTCAGTGAAATTTAAAAACGGATTTTTTCAAACTGCGTATCGAAAAATTCTTGGAGTTGCTACGCAGTGAAATTTAAAAACGGATTTTTTCAAACTGCGTATCGAAAAATTCTTGGAGTTGCTACGCAGCGAGCACGTGTATTACTACTCTAAAACATTTTCATGCAGAAAGAAAGCTAGCAGAATAAATTAATAAAGAATTAGTTAAACTGGGTATCAAAGCAAGTAAAGAGTTGCTACGCAGCAAATAGCAGCTTCGAAATAAAAGCAGGAAGAATTACTTGGGCAATAAATGTCGTTGATAACTTTCGAATCCAAAAAAGCCATTTTTTCGGTTCCCATCGTCGTGACATATTTCAATTCTTTCGGCACAATTGTGAAATCGGAAACCTGAAAATGAAAAAAATCAATAAATCAATAATACAAATCGGGATGTTCACCTTAACAGCATGCGCCACAGCATGATAATGCATCAAACTACCGTAGTCGTATGGAACTCGTCGTGGTGAGACCTAACCAATGCGATTTTTTTTCCCACCGAAACAAATATCAAGACGAACCTGTCTGATGCCGAATGCTTGAAGCATCGATCGAAATGGCATGAATGAAGCCGTCGCCTCTTCCATGACATTTTTCCAGTTGATTGAAATGTGACGATCTCTTAAACGCTCCAGAATTTTTTAAAAAAAAACCCCCTAAAAAAAATGAGAGAAAAAACCTATCCGGACGTTGATGAGTGTGCCAGAATCCAAGAGCATGACCAGTTTCGTGAGCAACAACATATTCCTTGAAAAAAATGCAAAAAAATCAGTAAAAGGAGAAGGAGGACGAGGTGGAGCAGGAGTAGGAGGACGAGGTGGAGCTGGAGCTGGAGAAGGAAGAAGGGGACAAGGTGGAGCAGGAGTAGGATGACGAGGACAAGGTTCAACTGGAATAGGAAGGGGAGGGCAAGGTTGAGCAGGAGTAGGAGGACGAGAACGAGGTGGAGCAGGAGCAAAAGTAGAAGGAGGAGGATGACGTGGAGCAGCAGGAGCAGGAGTAGGAAGAGGAGGACAAGGTGGAACAGGAAAAGGAACAGGAGCAGGAACAGGAGCAGGAGCAGGAGCAGGAGGATGAGGACAAGGTTCAGCTGGAATAAAAGGAGGACAAGGTGGAGCAGGAGCAGGAGCAGGAGGATGAGGTAAAGCTGGAGGTAAAAGCCTTGAAAAAAAAACCTCGGCACATTCACTTCCAATAATAATATCCTGATGACCGCCATTCTTGCCGATGTACTCGGTGAAGCAGCTGTCGCCTTTCTCGAGAACGTATCGGATCGCGTCGCGACTCTGAGTGTGTGTGTGGAAGGAAAAAAAAAAAACAAAGTTTAAGACAATGAGAAACATTGATTTCTCAATGCTGAAATCGTTGATTTTTTGCGATTCTCTTACCTGCATATTTTCGCGGAATCGCAGACACGTCGCCTCTTCCCACATTCGAATTCCGCGACGAATCAAACTTTGGAAGTTGTCTGCAACAACAAAAAAAAATGGTCTTCTTTGGGTTGTTGGGTTTAGATTTTTTTCGGCCGTACGGGACCGAGTTTGGGTTTCTAGGCCGTGGGTTGGTTTGCCTAGACCACAAAGAAATTTTCATTTTTTTTCTTGAAGTGGCCTAGAACTCCAAATATAACTCTTTTTTGAGAAAAACAACTAGTTTATTTCGATCCAGTTGAATTTCTAGGCCATTTTGTTTAAGTAAAGAAATGGCCTAGAATCCCAAGTTCAAATACTTTCCACCAATATTAGAGCAATTTCGATAAAATTTGGTTTTCTAGGCCATGTTCAGAATTTGTAGGCCTTCAACCTCCAAAACCAAATCAGAAATTAATCGGTAAAAAACAATAAAAAATGGCCTAGAATTCCAATTAAAACCCTTCAGCTGATTTCTAGGCCATTTTTCCATTTTTTATCAATTTTCCAGCCTAGAATCCCAACAAAAAAATCAGTTTGAAAAATTTCGATAAAGCCAAATTTTCAGATTCCCTGCCCCCCCCCCCCCCCCCTCTGAAATTTTTTTTCTCTCTCTCTCTCTCTTTCTCTCTCTCTCTCTCTTTAATGAAAGTGAGGAAAAAGTGAGATTTTTTTGTTTTCATTCACTCAAGTGCTTTTCATTTTTCGTTTTTTTTTCTTTGATTCTCTCTCTCTCTCTCTCTATTTCTCTATTTCTCTCTCTCTCTCTCTCTCTCTCTCTATTTCTCTATTTCTCTCTCTCTCTCTCTCTTTGTCTTTAATTATATTTATCATCCAAATGGTCGGACAGCTCGATTCTCATTGAGATTCAGAAGACAACTTTGATTTTCTCTGTCTCTCTCTGTCTCTCTCTCTTCGTTTGTGTGGAATACAAAAAAGGCTTGTCCAACCATTTTTTTTCCTTCCTGCTGCTTCCGAGACACATCACAACAAATAAAAACAACACGTTTTCATTTTGAAGGACAACTACTAATTTAATACCAAAATATTTATTTATTCTTTTATTATTATTAATATTATTATTATTATTTATTAATATAAATCCACTTGAAGCTTTTGACTCTTCGTAATTTTTCTCAAAAAAATAAGCCTTGTTTTCTCTCTCTCTCTCTCTCTCTCTCTCTCTCCAGCTTGTATCCTCCTCTCCTTCTTCTTCTTCATCCTCTAGATGGATGAAGCTTCAGCTAGTATTGTAAGAGAGAAAAGAGACCGAGAGAAAAAGAGAGAAGTATACAAAATGTGTATTATAGTGTGGATTCGCATATCTGGCCAATTTTGCTTTCACTGCTTTTCTTTTCTGTTCTTCTCTCTCTCTCTCTCTCTTTCTTTGATTCTCTCAGTCTCTCTCTCTCTCTCTCCCTCTCTCTCTCTGTCTCTCTACTTGCCATACGAAACAAAAAAGGGTGCTTAATCGTTTTGAATGCTGCTACGGCCTAAGCAGCTTTACTGTGTTACAAAAAAAAAAAAATTTGAATTTGGTGCTTTTTTGAAACTAAAACCCCCCCCCCCTCCCCCGTCCCCGTCCCCCGTTTCTAACTTACAATCGCCGCCCCATATTTGAAACGGAATCTCGTAGGAGTTCCAATCGTAAATTGGTCCGGCGATGACTTCTCGTCGATGACGATGAACCTGAAAATTGGAGAAAAATCAATAACGACGGGTTTTTTGCGCGCGCCCGCAACAAAAAGAGGGAGGGGGGGGGGGGCACCCGGGGGGGGGGGAGGAGGGGGAAATGAATTTAATAAAGAAAAATAGAAAAGTGTGACTTATGTCGCGCTGGTATAAATGATTTTTTACAACACATTTGATGCCTTCTTCTTCTTCCCCCTCGGGCGCCCCCCCCCCCCCTCCTCTTTTCCAATTATCGATTGATTGAGACGATTTTTTGTGTAAAAAAATTTTTTTTTTTCATTGATTTTTTGCGCTTCATCTCACCTTGGTTCGACTGACAGTCTCAATGGTGGTAAAATGCGGATACTTTTGCGACGCCATCACTTCAAGACCAGGAATATCGAAAATTTTCGAGCTGTTCGCATTGTTGTAGTGAAACGTGATCGCCACCACACCGCCGCCGCTATTGTTGTTGTTGGGTCTTGTCGCGAATAGGATGAACGGTAGGAGAAGAAGATTTGATATCACCATTTTTTGGTTTATTTTTTTTCCTGGTTTTTTTTACCTGAAAACTTGAAAAATACAAAGAAAATTTGAAACGGGGAAAAAAAATTTTTTTTTTTTTTTTTCGATGATCATGATGATGCCATTCACCACAATGGCAACCACACGAAAGGAAAATAACCAAAAAAAAAAGTGAAAACGATAATAATAATAGACACAGAGATCATAGAGAGAGAGAGAGAGAGAGAGAGAGAGAGACAAACTAGAGTGACAAAGGCGCAGAGAGTGAGAGAGAGAGAGAGAAAGAGAAAGGAAAAAAAAGTTAAAAAAAGGAGGGGGGGGGGGGGGGGGGGAAAGCGGCGGGGAAACAGAATTTTAGAATTTAATTCAAACAAAAATCCATCAGAAGTTGAAGGAAGGACAGGTGAACCCTCCCAACCTCTGACATTTCAGATTGATGAAAAAATGCGAGGAGAGAGAGGACAAGCGGGACGGGACGGGACGGGGGGCGGGCGGGGGAAAGGCGGGGGGGGGGGGGGGGAGGAACCTTCTTCAACACTGAAAAAAATGATGATGAATGATGATGATGTGGAAGGAGGGGGGAGGAGGAGGAGGAGGAGGATGACAACACCGGTTTTGAGACGACGATAATGAAAGAAGAAGGACGGACGAAATATCTATAAAACAAAAAGTAGGCGGAGCAAATGAAGAAGCCGAAGCAGATTTTAGGGAAATGACGGGAAAGGGGGGAGGGGGGAGGCGAAGTGATGACTGAACACATCAAGAAGCTTTCGCTTTTTCAGCATTTTTTTTTCTTGTTTAAGAAATCAAAAATTGTTGAAGAAAAAAAAGATGACATTTTTTTTGTTAGGAGAAGGGAACAATAAATGACAACACCTTTAAAGGGAGGGGGAGGGGCAGGAGAGGGAGGCACTTATTGATTTTTGTTTTAGAAAAAGTTTGGAAAAGAAACAAGTCACGTGCCTACCTACTCTCTCATCATCATGCGCCTTTAATACAGTATTGCTTATGATTTGTGATCAACATTGAGGATCCACGAAAAAAAAAAATTACAATCTTCCCTCCCTCTCATTCTTCACCTATCAACCCTGTTCTTTATCAGCTGATTTCTAAGCTTTTCCTTTCCTAAGAAAGAGGTCTCGTGCCTACCTACCCTCCCACCACGATGCGCCTTTAATAATACAGTATACGATTTAAGATCAACATCGAGGATCCATGACTAGAAAAATTACAGCACAAAAAGAGATCGAAGAAAGAATCATCTGACTTCGAGGCTTTTCCTTCTTTTCTTTTTCGAAAAAAAGGTCTCGTGACTACCTACCCTCCCACCACGATGCGCCTTTAATAATATGTACAGTATACGATTGAAGATCAACATCAAGGATCCACGACTAGAAAAATTACAGCACCAAGAGACATCGAAGAAAGAAGCCTCTGCCTTCATCATCTGATTTCGAAGCTTCTTCTCCAAAATGAAAAAGAAAAAGAAAAATGAAAGTCATGACAACATTTATGACACAGTAATCTTGTTACACAACTCAATTATGTATTATTTTTCGTTTGGTTTACAATCCCGTGCGGTACTTGCATTTACAAATAATGTAGTATAGATGAGGGAGGAGGAGATTGATGTAGTTTAGTACCTGTATATGCATTCGTGTGGTGGTGGTGGCGGTGGTGTGTTCATATCTTCTTGACGGCTTCATCTCTCTTTCTCTCTCTCTCTCTCTCTCTCTGTCTCTCTCTCTGTCTCTCTCTGTCTCTCTCTTTCCCCCCGTTTTTTTTACAAATAAAGAAAATAACTGGTTTCTTGAAACATTTAATATATTTATAAATCTATTAAATGTTTGTACACATTTTAAAGGGAGGTGGAGGAGGAGGAGGAGGAGGTTTTGTTGCCCCACCAGTCAGGCAGCCACCCCCCCCCCCCCTTACCATCATTTAGTAAGAAGAAGAAGCAACAGCACTTAAACGGCTTCGACGACGACGACGACGACGACGACGGCGGCGGCGGCTTCTTCTTCGAATGTTTATTTAAGCAAGCATCAGGGAAAAAAAATGTCGAAACGTTCAGTGATGAAAAGGGGTGGAAGGGTGGAGTGTTGTTGTTGTTGTGGTTGTTGTTGGTTTCCTTGGAAAAAATGCCTTTTCAAGGGCACATTTTTATTGATTTTCTCTTCCCCCGTTTCAACAAAATTTTTCAAGACAAAAACCCTCGTCGTCGTTCTCCTCCCCCCACACCACCGTTGTTGTGTTGTGTTGTTGCCCGTGCCCGTGCCAAAATCAAGGTTATTGACGAACTTTTTTTTTTGTTTTGCCTGATGAAAAGGAGCGTGGAGGGGGAGGACGACAATGCTGATGATGATGATAGAAGTTTGAGTGTTAAACCAAAAAAAAAACCCAAAAAAATTTGTTTGGTCTGGAAAAATCAATACTTTTCTGGAATTTCCGGGATTCAGAATATCAGAAGACGGAAAAAAATTTCTCTCTGCACATTTTGCAATAGAGCGTGTTTTCTGTTTTTCAAAAAAAAAAAAAAAACGAGGGACAAAAGGCACGGGTTTCTCTAGTTTACTTATTGTTGAAGAAATTTGCAGTAGAGCGCGTTTGCTTTGTTCAAAATTATTTTTGTTTGACTTTTTAAAATTGTTGAAATCATTAGAAAAGAAAAGTTCTAGTTAATTTTGCATTAGAGCGCGTTTGCTAAACCAAAAAAAACACTTTTGTAGGATTTCCAGAAGGATAAAATTCTGAAAATCCAAATTTCTACAAAACTTTGCACTAGAGCGCGTTTGCTTAACTATCAGGAAGGGGGAAAAACAGAGAAATTCCTGTTGTTCAATCATTTTTTCTTTGATTTTTTTCTTTCGTTGCCAAAATCTCGATTCACTGCGATTTTCGAATGACCTTCTCCTTTCTCCTCTTAATCATCATCCAACATCATCAAGAAAAAGGTCGCACACCCCCCCCCCCCCCCCGCGCGCCTTCCCCCCCTTTCTCCCCGTATTCTTATTTACAGCAAAAGCTTCACATCTTTCCTCTGCCACCTTGAATAATCTTCTTGGGTCGGTCGGTCGGTCCGGTTTTAGGTGTGTGTATATCGAGTTGTGATGACACCGACGACGACGGAGCGATTGGCGGACGGGGGGAGGGAAGCGGGGAAAGGGGTGGCGGGAGAAAATAACAAGGACATTCACTTTTTAAGTACTTCTAAGACGAGAAAAAAACATTTTGAAGAAGATGAAGAAAAATGGTAATAAAACTTGATAAAAAGGCGAATTCCATTTTTCTTCTTCTTTTTTTTTTTTGTGAACTTTACAAATGAAAATTGTGTAACAAAATGTTTCGACGATTCGTTTCTCATCCCCCCCCCCCCACCCCTGTTGATTTTTAACTTTGAATAAGATTTGTTCAGTGAAACCCAGAATCGATTTAAAAAGGAACACGAACAAGTAGGCGGAGGAGGGGTTTTGGGGCAATTGCCGCATGGTTTTTTGTTTCGAAATTTTCAAAAAAAAAACAATAATTTTTCTGGAAAACCACAGTGGGCGGAGAAAGGGTTTTGGCAATTGCCGCACAGTTTTTTGTTTCGAAATTTCGCAAAAAAACAATAATTTTTCTGGAGAATCTCAGTGGGCGGAGGAGGGGTTTTGGCAATTGCCGCACGATTTTTTTCGAGGTTTTAAAAAAAAAACAATAATTTTTCTGGAAAATCCCAGTGGGCGGAGAAAGGGTTTTGGCAATTGCCGCACAGTTTTTTCTTTCGAAATTTTGCAAAAAAAAAACAATAATTTTTCTGGAGAATCTCAGTGGGCGGAGAAGGGGTTTTGGCAATTGCCGCACAGTTTTTTCTTTCGAAATTTTGCAAAAAAAATCAATAATTTTTCTGGAGAATCTCAGTGGGCGGAGGAGGGGTTTTGGCAATTGCCGCACGATTTTTTTCGAGGTTTTAAAAAAAAAACAATAATTTTTCTGGAAAATCCCAGTGGGCGGAGAAAGGGTTTTGGCAATTGCCGCACAGTTTTTTTGTTTCGAAATTTTGCAAAAAAAATCAATAATTTTTCTGGAAAAACCCAGTGAGCGGAGAAAGGGTTTTGGCAATTGCCGCACGGTTTTTTGTTTCGAAATTTTGCAAAAAAAAAAAATCAATAATTTTTCTGGAAAATCCCAGTGAGCGGAGAAAGGGTTTTGGGAATTGCCGCACGGTTTTTTGTTTCGTAATTTTGCAAAAAAATTAATAATTTTTCTGGAGAATCTCAGTGGGCGGAGGGGTTTTGGCAATTACCGCACGGTTTTTTTCGAGGTTTAAAAAAAAAAATTTTTCTAAACAGAAATAATTGGCTGCGTACTTCAAAAACTGTTTCAATCTTCGATTGCTGAGTGCGTATCAAATCATATTTAAAGGATCAAAATTAAACATTTCTTCTCATGTCAATAGAGCATGCTTGCAACATTATAAAAGCAGGAAGGGGATGTGTTCGCCGCCCCGCCCCATCGCATGGTTTTTCACAATCATAATTTATGTTTTCATTTCTTAAATGTGCAATAGAGCAACATTTCTAAACCCTGAATCCGAAAAAACCCCACTTAAAAGTAGTTCAAATCGACGTGAAACCACCATTGATTTTTCCACGTTTCGTCGTTGTTCGCCGATCTTCGTCACATTTTTTGTTCGATTTCAAATTATTTCTGTATTGAATATCGCTGAAAAATGGAAGAATTCAATTTTAATTATGGACCACAATTGATGATTCAGAAAATTCGACAATCGAAGTGAGTGATGGGCGGCGGCGGCCCGTCAGGAGGCGGGCCCTCCTTTTCCCGCCCGGCCCGGCGAAAACCGTTTTTTTTTGTGTCGAAATTTCAGTTCTGAAAATATTTGTTCAAACATTGAAAGTGCAACAAAAAGCAATGATTTCACGACGTCGTCAACCACGAGCATCAGGTGAGAAGACGTCGAGTGGGAAAAAACACACAAAAAGGGGCGTGTCGTTTCTGTCTCCGCCCCGTCGCATGGTTTTTTGGCGAAGAGAAGAAACTGCACATTTCCCTGCTTACTTTGAAATTGTTTTTTGATATTTTGATTGAGTATCAAATTAGTTTTAAAGACCTTATCAATGAAGCGTACTTGCAGCACTGAAAAAACGGGAAAAAGGCAAAAAAAATGTTTATTTTTTTTGAAGTCGGTGAGCATTTTCGCCCCGCCCCCTTGTATGGTTTTTGACTGCGTACGTTGAAGCAATTGAAAGTGATTTTTCAGTAGAGCGCGTTTTCAACTTCAAAAATCCTTGGAAAAAAAGAAATAAATTTTTATTTTAAAAAAAGTTTTGAAATTAGTGTGCGTGTGTTTGCCCCGCCCCATCGCATGGTTTTTTGTTTCGACAAAGAAGGCGGAGCTTCATATACAAATAAAAGGCCATTTTCAGCTCAAATCTGAAGCCAGAAAATGCATCCAACTCAGCATTCGAATCGACGGGATCCTTCAAGACAGCCTCATCGCATTCACTGGGATCGCATTGGAAGAAGGTGGCCACAATTGATGAGACTTCAGATGCGACGACGACGCCGTTGTCGCCAAAATCAGTCTCATCGTCGTCGTCGATGGCGACTGTCACTCTTCAGGGAACTGAAGTGAGTCGTGATCAATTGATCAATCAATACATTTTTGTCCAATTTTAGCGAGTCAATCAAGAAATCGAGAAAATTGAGCTGGAAAATAGTATTGCGATTCAGAATTCCAACCTCAACTGCATATATTCGGTAGGAGAGAGAGGGAGAGAAAGAGAGAGAGAGGGAGAGAGAGGGAGAGAAAGGAAAAGAGAGAGAAGGGAAGAGAGAGAGAAAGGAAGAGAGAGAAAGGAAGAGAGAAAGAGAGAGAGAAAGAGGGAGAGAGAGAAAGGAAGAGAGAGGGAGAGAGAGAAAGGAAGAGAGGGAGAGAGAGAAAGGAAGGGAGAGAGAAAGGAAGAGAGAGAAAGGAAGAGAGAAAGAGAGAGAGAAAGGAAGAGAGAAAGAGAAAGAGAAAGAGAGAGAGAAAGAGGGAGATAGAGAGAGAGAAAGGAAGAGAGAGAGAGAGAGAGAGAGAGAGAAAAAAATTCAGCGCTTCAAACAGAAATTGTCAGATTCTCAAAAACGATTTGCAAAAGTTCAAGTGGACAACAAAAATGGCTGACGAATCGTTTGAGGAGATTTTGGGCGAATTTTTGACGTTTGGCGAAAAATGCTCGGAAGCGATGGACGTTATTGACAACGAGCAGGACTTGTTCGAGTCGGACGCGAATCTCGACATTGAGGATATGCTCGACATTACCGAAGAGGTGGTTGGATTTTCAGTCAAACAATGAACATTTTTCCTCTTTTTTTTCCGCTGCGTACTTGAGCTCTTTACGACTGAGTATCTTATTAAAGACGTGCAGACGTTTTTGAAAAATGGTCAGTAGAGCGTGTTTGCAAAATCCCTCGGTGGTTTGGCTTAAAGACGCAGTTCTTTTTCCTTTGACTGCTCGTGTCTCTTTGAACTGAAGTTGAATCCAGCTCAAAGGCACATGACCATTTTTTAAAGTAAAACGACTTGGGTCTTGTCACGAAAAATTAGGTAAAAGGTTGAAATTGGGCTTTAAGCTGCCCTTGAAAATGGTTTCTCTTTTTTTTTGTTGAAATTAATTTCAAAGGCGCATAAACATTTTTCCAAGTGGGCGGTTTTTTTGTTGGGTCTCGAAGCGAAAAGTGAACAAATTTGGTTTTTTTTCCAAGATTGTTGGTGTGATAAAGGGAAAACAATACGTCGACAATTTTTTGATGGAAAACAATGAACGAATTCAAAACGTCTCCAAACTTTCACTGATGATTTATGAGAATTCGAAGAAAATCGATGCGATTCATCAGCTGATCGATTACAACAAAGTTGATCTTCCGCCGCTGACGATTTTCGAGCATTTTGATGATCGAACAATTGAGCTCTTCGGCTCCATCAATCAATTCATTCAGACGCTACCGTTGAGCACTATGGAGTTGGCGACCCTCGCCGACAAGTGGCAACAAATTCAAAACGATCAAGCGACACCTCTGACGACACCGTCGCAAAAGTGTCGACAATTTTTTGCCGATTGCCTCAAAATTATCGAATCGTGGAAGGCTGGCGACGACGGACAGGCTCGAACCGCTTCATCATCTTCAATGCCGAAAAATGTGTTTGGCTCGTCGTCGTTTGCGATGACTGACGACTCGAATCTCGATGATTTGAGCGGTCAGTTGATGACCGCCAAAATTCAGAATGCTGTTCAAGGACCCAAAAATTGTATTGAAATCGGGTATGTTTTTCTCTTCCAGAAACTCGACACCACAAAAAAATCAATAATTTTTCACCTCTTCTTTTCAGTCCCTGGTCGAGCGCTTCAAACATTTCGAATTGGAGCGAGTTGTCGGACGGTAGAAGCAATGTCAAATCGATTCAAGAGCCGATGACACTCTCTTCTTACGATTTTGACGTTGTCGACTCGTTCACCGGCTCGTTTTCGCCAAGCTCAACCAAGTCGAAATCATCGATGATGATGATGAAGACGGCATTGTCGCCCGATCAGCGAGTCGTTGTCCACTCGTCGCCTCGAACGCCCAACAAACTGGACGCGGAACCAACGATTGACACCACCACAACGGCGGCGTCCACCAATCAAGAAATGCCAAATTATAGTTTATCGTCACTCAGCTTTCAGGAAATTGTCGACGAGACTCTTCACACAGCTCGCGACAGCGACGATGCCGGCCTTGTCAACTCCAACTCAAATGCGGCTCTTTTCGAGGCCCTTCAGATGTCAGCCTCCAAGTGCGGACACTCTGTTTCGGTAATTGAATCGCTGAAAAGGGTTGAGTTTGTTGTACCATTTTCTTTCAGTCGCTTCTCTCGAATCCGTCAAGTAGTGTCAGCGAATCCGATACCCAATCGTCGTACGCTTCGACCAAAGGTTGAACGTAACGTCTTCCTCCTCTTCTTTTCTTTCTGTTTGTTTTTCTGAAAATCGTTTCTTTTGTCTTCCCTCTGTCCCCCGTTTCGTCACAAATAAAAGAATTGTACAGAATCTGCTTCATTTCAATTAAAAAAAGAATAAGTTTTGGATTTTTGTTGTTATTGTTGTCGTCGTGAATGTGGTTAATCTATTTCTGAACAGCTCTCACTGCTCCCATATCTCGTGCGATTCCGCCAATCTCCTTCTTGATTCGTTGCTCGACGTCGGATCCGAGGGTCTGTAGAGGAGGGAAAACAAATTATAAACTCTGACCGTCGATTAACGATTAAAATGAATCTGGATTTACCGGAATCACTTGACGCATCGATTTGATTTCCTTCTTCGTCTTTCGATATTGTTCCTCAAGAATCGCATAGTCTTGATAGCTTTTTTCGAGCTGAAAAAAATTGTTGATTTTATTGAATTTTTTTCTGGGCTTCATTTTCATCGTACTCGTTGAAGTAATTCCTCATACGTGTGATTCTTCAAATTTCCCAAATCAATCGATTTGAAAAGTGTCAACTTCTGGTGCAAAAAGTCGCGAACACTTCTCGAATCAATAATCAACTGCGCGATTGCGGCTCTCAGCTTCGGGCTCATTTCGCCGTAGTTTTGAGTCTTTTTCAGCTTTTGCACAATTGCGTCAACACCTTGCGTCGAGTCGTACAACAATTGACGTGTCGGATCGAGATATTTGCTGGATGATGACGACGATTTAAGCACGTCGCAATCGTTCAAATTTCCCGTCTTCAGAACGGCGCCACTATCGGTTTTTGTCTCTGTCGTTGGTGGCAAAATGTTCTCTTGGCTGTAATTTAGTGAACAACTTCAGTGGTTGAAGAAGAAGAAGAAGAAGAAATGTCTACTTGTCAACGCGTTCCGCCTGTTTCTCCAGTGTCTCGTTGATTTTCCTCATCATTTCGGCTTGCTCATGTCTCCTCTTTTTTTCCTGCTCCAATCGTTTGCACATTTCATCGCATGCCAATTGAACAGATGAAGCGTTTCTGAAATTGCAAATTGATAAACATCTCGATCAACAAAAGAAGATGGAATCAATCAAGCAATCAATCAATCAATACCCTTGAACAATTCGAACTTTGAGAGTTTTCTCAATCAATGCGCTTAATTGATTCTGAACTCGTTCCAATCCTTCTAGCGCATTCTTTTCCATTCTTTTTGCTTCAATCGTTTCGTGCCGAATTTTCTCATAACGTCGATTATCGTCTTCATCATTGTTCAATTCAACAATTGTTTGAGTACATCTTGAGTATTTCTGGAATTTCAGAAAAACAACTTCTTTCCTTTTTTTTTTTTTAGAATTTTCTCCCATTTTTCACTCACGTCATCTGTTACCGTTTTTCCCGAATTTCCAGCCGCCGCCAGACGTTCGCTCAAATTCGTTTGTTCCTTCTCAAACTTTTTCAACACCTCCAGCTGCTCGGTCAACACGTTTATCGAGTCGGTCAACTCGTTGATTTCGCGCACTTGATAATCAATTTTCAGTTCGGCTTCTTTGACGCGCATGTAGAGATTTGAACGAGCCGTGTCGGCCTCTTCGGCCTTCTCGCGATACATTTTCTCAGCGACTGCAGCGTCGAACAACTCTTGTTTCAACACCTCAATGTCGGCCTCTCGTTGTTTCAGCAACGCCTCGACGGTTTCATCCTCTTCGCTTGTTCGCTTCAACGATGCTCTCAGCTCTTCTTCAATCAGCTTTCGGTTTGTCGCTTCTTTTTCAACATTTGTTTGTGCAATGATCAACTCGTCTTCAAGTTCGATTAGACGATTGCTGAGCTCAACATTCTTCTCTTCGACTTTTTTCAACTCTTTTTCAATTGTTGCCTTTTCATTTTCGACACGCTTCAACGTTGCTTGACAAACTTCGAGATTTTCAAAGTTTTGCGCGGCTTTTAATTGAACATCGCATAGTTGTCGTTGTAATGATGTGTTCAAACCTGGTGAGACACAATCCAATCGCATCGATGCATTTTTGGCCTTATCAAGCTCTTCTTTTAGTTCAACAATTTCCAATCGTAACTTTTCCACTTCTTCTTCGTGTTTTGCATTTTTGGCGCCAAAATTGAATATTGGCGAATAAGATGGGTTCAATAATGATGAGCTTTGAATATCTGATCGGTGAAAAATTTTTTTAATGAAAACAAACCCTTCCCCCCCCCCTTTCCCCCAACCTTCTGATGATGGAACAATTGAGAATCGTCGCGAAACGTCAAATGATTGACCGACAATCGACTTTTCGAGCATCGAAAAATTCACCGACAAATTCGCCAGCTCATTTTCGGCTGCTTCAATGTATTGCGAGACGTCGGCGTGATCGTACATGCTCGATTCAAACGCCAATTTCATTTGGCGAATCCGTTCAGCCAATGGGCTGCTTGAACCCATTTTTTCGAGAATCTCCTCGAAAAGTGCTGCCGACGATTTGAGCCGTTCAAAGAGTCGAGCCAGAGCGCTCCGAGCCGACTGCATTTGATCTCTCATTTTCTGCAATCATTTTTAGGCTTTTCTAAATGTTTTTTTCTACGAAAATTCTTTACATCAATGTCAGCACAAGCACTTTGGCTTCCTTCAATTAATGCTTGTGACGTATCGAGAATCTGAAAAACATGTTTCAAATTATTTTTTTTAGAGATTTTGCTATTTTAAAACCTGTTGAACTTCATGTAACAAAGATCCATCATTCTGATGCATCTGTTGACGCTCTTTCATCAATCTTGACGATTCGTGAGCTTAAAAAAGGAAGAGAAAAACAAACGTTCGAGAATAGAAACAAGAACACCATTTTTTACCCGGAATTGTGGTGACAGCAGATGATGTTTGTGATGTTAGGGAAAAGTTTGAATTTCGCGCCAATTGTGGCGAATTCTGCTCGTTCTTCATTTTCAGGAACAACTCGGTTTGTGATCGATCGGGTGGCGGCATTGTGCTGTTACTGAATGTTGCTGAAAAAATCATTCAGTTTTAAACTTAAAATTCCATTTTTTTTTCCTTATTCGTTCCTACATTCAATCGTATCATTTTTATTTGTCAACATATTTTCAAATTCCGCCATCGCTTCATTGAACAATTTGTTGTCTTCATCATCGATTCGTCGAGCTGTCGTCGAATCCATCAAATAATTCTCATTTGTTGATTGATCCGAACTTCTTGCCGACGTCGAAATTGTCGTTTTAAACATTTTCACACCTGCTCCTGCTCCTCCTTCTTCTTCGTCGTCGTCTTCTTCTTCTCTTTCATTGTCTCCATGAGTCGCGTGCGCTTGGGAGACATCACCCAACTCTGGCGAGATTCCGGCACAGAGACGTCGATTTTCATCGAATGAAATGCTGGCTCTTCTTGACAATCAATATTTATTAATGAATTTGAAAAAACAGACAACAAACCCAGTTCCACCTTGAAGTCGATCACAACGGCTTCGTAAATCTCGATTCTCATTTCTCAACACATTCAACTCGGTGTTGACACGACATATCTGATTTTTCAGTTCGTCGGCTGTTTTTCCTTCAATCAATATTGACGAGCTGTCCAACGTTGTGTTCTTCTTCAATTTCGTCAACTCTTTTTCCAGCTTGCTCACTTTATTCATATACAATCCAAGCGCTTCTGTTGTTCGCTCCAAATCCAACGTTTTCTCTTTCAGATTTTTTTCCAACTCATCAATATATTTCAATTGATCGCTGGTGATCGAATCACGCGCATTTCCCAATACAAAAGTCTACAACGAAAAAAACGAATTTTAACGACTCATCAAAAAATCAATAAATATCTACTCTAGAAATGTCGGCTCCAACGGCTCCTAGCACTCCACCACCTGCCGCTGCAATCAATTGAGCTTTTTGATTTTCAGTGTCGGCGAGTCGAGCTGATTTCTCATCTAAATCTTCTCGAAGATTATTGACAATTTTTTCAAGTTCCACGACTTTCGCCTGCTCATCCATTAGTTTATATTCAAGTTCCATTATTTTTCTGCAAAATTCGAGATTTTTCAGAATTGAACGGAACAGCATCTTATTACTTGTCTTCCCATGATACAATTGTGAAATTTGGATCCCCTTGCTTAAGATCAAGTTGTTTGATTGATCCAACTGTTGAATTTAACATTGATTCATTTGTTGATTGTTGATTTGAAATTATTGCGTTGAAATGTTCTTCAGTCTAGAAGAATCGCATTAATATTTTCATTGAATTTTTTCTTTTTTTAGAAAATCAATTCACCTCTTTCAGCTTTTTGTTGAATTCCTCTTTAAGCATCTGAATTTCTTCATCCTTTCTGAATAAATTCTCATCAGAATCTTCTAACTTCTCACGCAATGTTATTAATTCTTGATTCATTTTTTGAAATTCTTCACATTTCTCAGCCATTTCATCTTCTTTTAATTTCAGCTTCACATAGTCGTCTAAAACCTCTTGAACACTTTGATGCATTGTGTTCTTCGCTACCAAATATTTATGCTCATACATTTGAACTTCGCACTGAAATTACAGTTTTTTATTTTTATTTTTTTTTGTAATTAAACATTTAAAAATCTCACTCTTAATGTATAAATTTGCCCTTTCAAATCCTCATTCTCTCGCCATGTTTGTAGAATCGGAACTGATTTTGGCATTTTTGAAGCATCTTGTTGTGATCCTGATGAAGTTTGACGAGAGTTGGGATAAAGCGATGGTTGAGAAAGTGATTTTCTTGGTGTTATCTCTTCAAAAAAAAAACAAAAGAAGAAAGATTTGATTTAAAAAACAAAAATATTGATTGGTTACCTTCATTTTTTTCAGCAAACTCGTTGTCTTCGAGAAAGGATAAATTACTCATTTTTCTGCAAATTCATTTCTTTTTTTTTGTTGAAGTTTGAATGAAGAACGTTTTTCTCTTTTAATAAGACGAGAATACTTTTACTATGGCAACGCATTAAAAAATATTTGATGAACTAAGAAAAATAAAACGGCAAAAGATTTTTTGTCTTTCAGGAAACAAATTTTATTTATTTTTAATCGTTTTCTTTCTTTTCAAAACACAAATTACGGATTATTTTGGTTTGAAAATTTGTTTCCAAGTCAAAAATAATTCGTTTTCAAATCAAATTTTAACTTTTTGACTTTTCATTTTTAAAAAAAGTTCAAATTTAAATAAAGAAAATAGAAAAATTTCCCGAAACTCTACGATTTCAAAGCGTAAAACCACAAAATTTGTTTTATTTTTTCAAAAATTTTATCCCCTTCGAATTTCGCGGGCTGCTGCGATAGAGCGCACGTTCTACTTTCTACTCTAAGGTCAATTGAAAACTACGTTTTTTAGACAGAATCGATTTTATTTTAATATTTTTGCTTAAAATGACGTTTTTTATTTGAAAAATATGTTTTTTGATTAGTTCACGCACTGGTTTTTTTAAACTTTATTAGTTGTTTAATTAATTAATTAATTAATCAATAAAATGCGTTAAAATTTTAAAAAATAACAATCGTTTTTTAAATAAAACAATTCAAATCGAGATTATCTTCCACTGTTTCCTTTAACCAATGCGATCAGACCCTCTTTATAAGCTCCTGAACAATCTCCCTTGATCATATTTTCCAACGATGTTTTATAAATTTGAGCAAAAGCATTCCGAATATCAGCCATATCATATTCAGCTCTGGTAACACACAAACGAATCAAATCATTGTCACGAGTTCCGAGCCCTAAAAAATTGAAAAAAATCAATAATTGTTTTGAGCTTTTGCTTTTCAACCTTTCATGCTTTCATGTAAGAGTTTTGCAAAATATGCGGGTCGATTTCGAACAACTCCAATCACTGCTAGAAGACCATCCTTAACATCTCCACTGAATTCCGCTTCAATCGCTTTTTCGATCGAATGATTTGAAATCTGAATTTTTTTCGTTTTTTAAAAAAAATCTTCATTTATTTTCCAACTTTTTGATATTCATCAAAAACCAATCGAAGTTGTGCAAAGTTTTGGCTTGCCAATATTGCATTAAACGTCGATTCATCGGTTCCAAGTCGTTTCTCACCAGCTTGATACAATCGGCGAGCATCTTGATTGGCTCGAAGTCCATCTGTCTGATTTGATTCGTCTCTTCCTCCAGCACACAGTGAAATGAGTAATCTCTTAAAATCGATTGATGAAGAAAAATCAATAAACGGATTTTTTAAAAATCATTTTTTTTTTTCACCTTGAAATGTCCGCTTGTTTCTCCAATTAATTCCTTTTCCAATTCTTTTCGATACAAAGCTCTATAAGCATCTCGAACTTGTTGAATTTGCGCGTTCGTTCTTGACGTCATAATTTCAATCAATACCGATTCTTTGGTTCCGATTCCCTCCATTGCTTTGTATAATTGTTTTGCATCATAAACTGCTGGAGTATCCATCAAAGCCAAAATAAGATCCTCAAAATCGCCGTGAAGTTCACCTTTTAATTCCTAAACAAACATGGAAATCTGTTAGAAGTTCGGGGCGAGAAAAAATTGCCTTGCAAAGATCTTTTCCATACATCACTTTGAATGCTTTCGAAATTTCTTGCCTTTGCCGATTTGTTCGTTGGCACAAAACACTGATCACTTTCGAGTTGTTGCATCCCAATCCTTTCATTGCTTTTCTTAATGCTTCCGCATCTGAATTCGCATTGAATCCAGCTAGCTCAATAAGCGATGGATTTCCGATCATTGCTGGAAAATTTAAAAAAAAAACAATAATTTTGAGATTTAAAATCAAATAAAAATCGATGAATCGATGTGTTTGCTTGTACAAACATCCCAAACACTATTTTTCCTTGAAGAAAAGAGGTCTTAGAGAAAGAGGGATGGTAGATTTTTGTATAAGTGGTTTACACAATGCGAACTAACGTTAAAACCTTGATTGATTTATATATAAATATAGGTCAGATTTATATAAAATTACGTGAAAAATCAATAAAATATGTGTATAGTGAAGTGTATCTGGTTGAAAACAACCAACTCTACCATATGTTTTGAAGTTTTTTAATTCAACGTCACTCCACCATAACAATTTTCGATGACTCATTTTATTGAAAGACAAAATGAATTTTGTTTACATTAAAAAAATTGTTTTTTTTTTGGAAATGTTTTTTGATAGAAATTTTAAAAAATCGATAATCGATCTTCACTTACCCGATTGATTGAATCCCTGATTTGGATAGAAATTTGTTAAGGCAGATTGTTGTGGTGGATATCCACCACCTCCACCAACATATTGTGGTTGTGGTGTTGCTTCACTTGATGGATATGGATTGAATCCAGCATTGCCGAATCCGGGTTGAGGTGGATATCCCTGATGGGCCGCTTCCGATTGTGGTGGATATCCTTGATTTCCGAATCCGGGTTGAGGTGGATATCCCTGATTATTGCCAAATCCTGGCTGTGGTGGATATCCTGGATTATTGCCGAATCCTGGCTGAGGTGGATATCCTTGATTTCCCGGTGCCGGTTGTGGTGGATATCCTTGATTATTAACGAATCCTCCTGGCTGAGGTGGATATTCACCACCTTGTACATTATTGAATCCGTAGGATTGTTGTGGTGGATATCCTTGATTACTAGATCCTGAATATCCGCCAGGATTCATATTAAAGTCTTGTTGATTGGTTGAAGAAGGTTGTTGTTGCTGTTGCTGATTCGAATTCTGACTTCCGCCAAGGTTTCCAAGCTTGCTCTCCTGTTAAAATAAACTGATAAATAAGGAAAATTGAAGGGGAAAAAGTGATTCAGCAAAGAATCAACATTTCTTATCAATAAAATCAACAAAAATTTCTCACCAGAACGTCTTGAATTCCAGACATTACGAACTTTTTAAGCGACATTTTCTATCCGGACGATTAGAAAATTAAAGAAAACAAAGATTTTTGAGGGTGAAAAGCACGAAAAAATCTTTCGAATGCGCGATAAATCAACAGGTTAAATAGAAAAATCGAATATTTTGAGTTGAAAATGAAAATCAGAGAGAAAATGAGAGAAGGAGAGAAACATTTTATATGAAGAGACGAAAAGAATGAAAGAAAAAAATGAACAAAAGAACAAAAAATGATGGGAAAGAATGAGTCATCGCTTGTTGTTTTTTTTCAAACTAGAATTTTTATTTTTAAAAAGTTACGAAATAAATAAAAAATATTTATTTGTCACTATTTAAATAATTATTTTGACAAATTTCATTAACATTTTTAAAAAATGCATTAAAATTAACAAAAAAATAATCAAATCATTGTTGATAAAAGGCTTATCATTTTTATTAAACATTTTTTTGTTAAAAATTGATGAAAAAACATTAAAAAAAATAAAAAATGAATAAAACAAAATGTACAGTGTTTTAAACTCGTTACGAGACCATGTGACCTATTTAAAAAATAGTTCTTCAGTGTACTGTGTAGATCGATTAAATTTGTTACAAAAACTTTTTTTTTCAGACAACTAGGAAAAATTAATGTTTTTTAAACCAAAAAGTATCCGATTATCCTTTCGAAATTCGAAAAATCTGAAAAATAAAAAAAATGTTTTTTTTTTGAGAGATCGAAATTTGTTTGAAAATAATTTTTGAGAGCTTTTTGATGGTTTAAAAAGCTCAAAAATTATTTTTTTTTAAATTTCGGTTTCTAATTTTCTTCTTTTTTTTTTTGCAAAAGCCTGAATTAAATTTTTTTCCTAAAGAAAAGAGGATTTTGGTTTGAAGTTCGACTTTTCCTGCTGCAAAATTTTTTCTTCTCAAAATTTGATTTTTTTTCGAATCAAAAAAAAAAAAAAAAAAAGAAGAAGAAGCTCGGAAACGAATTCAATTTTCATCGATTCTTTTTTGTCTTTTTCTTCTCAAAAAAAAAAAATGTTTTTTGTGAAAAATAAATTGTTTTCGGCGACTCTTTTTGGCAAACAATTATTTTTTGTTCCCCTCCTTTCAAACCCTCCCCCTCCCCCCTCCCTTAAAACGAGAATAGAATGGGTCTCACAACGATGCACAACAGTAACCTATTCAAATTTTTCAAGAAATCTCATTTTCTCTTTCTTCTGTGTGAATGGAGCCACAATCGACTCGAATGCTTTCAACGACCAACCAAAAATTGTTTTTTTTTTTTGTTTTCAGATTTTTTCTTTTTGAGAAACAAAAAACAAATGAAAATTGCTCAAACAGTGAAAGGAGCAGGGCAGGAAATTGGGGAAGACGAGGGGGGGGAGGGAGGACAACAGAGCACATTTGCCTTCTTCTTTTTCTTTTTTTTTTTTTTTGGATAAGAAGACAACAAATACTTTTATTGTGTTGTGGTGATGGTGGAGAAGGAGAAGGAGAAGGAGAAGAATGTGTTAGAGGGTCCCTTTTCTCTCTCTCTCTCTCTCTCTCTCTCTCTCTCTCTCTCTCTTTCTCTCTCTTTCTCTCTCTCTCTCGATTTTCTCTCTTCTTCTTCCTCTCATTCCTCGTCTTCCTAGACATTTTGTGTATTTTCAACTTCTTCACCAAACAAAATTTGGATTCAAAAAAACTTTTTATTCCCCTCCCCAATCGGTTTGAATTTTGTTTTTTTATTGGGGCAAAAATCCGCTGAAGACGTCAGGGCGAACATCTGAAGAGAACGAGGAAGCTGATTTTCAGATTTTTCTTGTTTTTGCACTTTTTCTGAAAAAAACTTCTTTAGAAAAGTGGAAGAAAAGCCGACGAAGCGGATTTTCTTGTCAGGAATTGTTTGAATTGCATTGTTTTTTTTTGTTTTTTGCTCATTTCCTTATGTCATAGCGGAGTGTTGTTCTTAAGAGTTTCTTTTTCGTTTTTTTTTCCAAACTTTATCGTTTTTTTCGACGAAAAACAAACGGAAAAGCGGAGTGTCGTAGTAAATTGAATTTTTAATCAAATTTTCCAAAAAAAAACTTGTTTTTTTTCCAGCGAACGAGCTTCTAATTTAAAATCTTGTTTTTTTTTTGTTTTTCCCGCTTCTTTTTTTTTTGGCCGAAAAGTTATTGAAAAAGTTGAAAAAAAAAAAACGGAAAATTTAATTATTTTCCAAAATTTTTTCTTTACCTCCTCCCCCACAACATTTACCGGAGTTTTTGAGGACGAGAAAAACCCAATTTTTTTCAATTCCAGAGCGAGAAGGGGTGGAAAACTGCGGGGACAGATGAAGCACACATTTGCCAGGTATTCCTTGACGATTTCCAGTATCCCAGAAAATTTGATTTCTCATCTACGACAATGGAATGAATGGTAAGAATCGAGAGAAATAGAGAAACAAGAAAAAAGAGAATCTGAGATTGAGAGAATTAGAGAAACAAGAAAAAAAGAGAATGAGGAAGTGAGAGAATTAGAGAAACAAGAAAAAAGAGAATGAGGAAGTGAAAGAATTAGAGAAACAAGAAAAAAAGAGAATCTGAGATTGAGAGATTTAGAGAAACAAGAAAAAAGAGAATGAGGGAGTGAGAGAATTAGAGAAACAAGACAAAAGAGAATGAGAGAGCAAGAGAATTAGAGAAACAAGAAAAAAGAGAATGAGAGAGCAAGAGAATTAGAGAAACAAGAAAAAATAGAATGAGGGAGTGAGAGAATTAGAGAAACAAGACAAAAGAAAATGAGAGAGAAAGAGAATTAGAGATACAAGAAAAAAGAGAATGAGAGAGCAAGAGAATTAGAGAAACAAGACAAAAGAGAATGAGGGAGTGAGAGAATTACAGAAACAAGACAAAAGAAAATGAGAGAGAAAGAGAATTAGAGATACAAGAAAAAAGAGAATGAGAGAGCAAGAGAGTTAGAGAAACAAAGAAAAAAGAGAATGAGAAAGCAAGAGAATTAGAGAAACAAGACAAAAGAGAATGAGGGATTGAGACAACATTTGTCACCGGTGATGACTGTAGAAATAAAGGCACATGATGATGTTTTCTTCAAATGGGTCTCGCCACGAAAAAAAAAGAAAATTTCATTTTGTTTCATAGCACATTAATGCAGTGTCTTATAAATATTTTAGATACATAATCCTTTTTATTTTTTCGCATTTTTGACTACATCAACAAAAATAATATAATAAATATATATAAATGTATATATATATTTTTATATAATTATTTTATGAATATGTATAATATCTAAAGTCTGCAGCTGATGAAAGTGCATTTCAGCTTCTCCCTTTCCCCTCCCCCCCTCTTTCTCTGGAATATTTTATTGATTTTTTCTTTTTTTTTTGCATAAAAATTTTTTTTTTTCAAAATCGCGTGGAATTGAAAATTCTCTCTCTCTCTCTCTCTCTCTCTCTCTCTCTCTCTCTCTCTCTCTCTCTCTCTCTCTCTCTCTCTCTCTCTCTCTCTCTCTCTCTCTCTCTCTCTCTCTCTCTCTCTCTCTCTCGTTCAATCAAAATAGTCGAATAAATATTTAATGCAGGCTTAGGAATGTGGGGGGAGGTGACTTCTTAAAGGGTAATTGCGTATTGTTGTATTTATAACTTTTATGCCTTCTTCATCTCTCTCTCTCTCTCTCTCTCTCTCTCGCTTCTTCTTCTTCCTTTTTTCCAACAAAAAACCCTTAATTTCTTTTTCTCACAATTTTCCTTCATTTTTTTTTCTGTGTTGCCTCCTTCCTTCATCATGTTTTGTCTCTCTCTCTCTCTTTCTCTCTCTCATCTTCATCATGAAGTATCTTTTTCTTTTTCCCAACAAACCGGTGGTGGTGCTGCTCACATCCATTTTTTATTGAGGCTCTCCGCATTTTCAGCGCTATTCTTTCAGCTGTGTCGCCGACTGACGGCGGCCTGAAGCTGTTTGGCGTCTCGCTAGTTGCGCATAGTGTCTTTCGGCCTTGCGAGCACACACACACATTTTTCAAGCCTTTTTCCCCATATTTTTTTTCTTGCACATGTGGGGCTCTCTCCTTCTTCTTCCTCCCCCCCCCCCCCTCCCTTGTTTTCTGCCGCCGCCGCCGCCGCCGCCGAGACAACAATTTTTCTTTATTTTTACGACGCAACGCTTTTACGGTTTTGAAACATTTTTGAATTTTAATTAAAACGATCGGATTATTTGGTTTGTGCTACGAATTGTGGGGCATTTTTGATAACGATGATCCACTTTTACGATTTTTCTAAAAAAAAAAGTTTTTTGAAAAAACTAGCTGAAAATTACAGTAGAAATCAACATCGTGACAGGACCCAACCATTCAAAAAAAATTTTTTTTAAACGTTGTGCGCCTTTGAAAAAAAATTGTTTTTTTTTTCAATTTTCAAACTTCTTCTCTCAAACATCCAAGGTCCCACCACATTTATTACAGTAATCCACTCCCTCCCATTTTCTCCCCCAATCTCGTTGACTCATAATTTTTAATTAAATTTTCAGAGTCTCGCCATCATTATTTTCAGTTTTTAAGCGATGACGTCAAAATAATTTTTTAAAAAAAAACCAATTTTTTTTCGAGTTTTTGACGAAAAAAAAAATTTTTTTCTCAATTTTATTGGCGCCGGCTGATTTGCGTCAGCGATCTGGTGACGATGAATACGTAATTTTTGGATAAAAAACGTTTTTTTCCCCTTTTAATTGAATCGCTTTTTCTCTTTTTCTCTAACTCTCTAATTGTTGCTTTCTCTTTCTCGTTCTTTATGTTTCTATCTCTCATTCTCTCTAACTTTCTCTAAATCTCTCTCTCTCTCTCTCTCACCCTTTTCATTTTTCTCTTTCTCTAATTATTCAATTTTTTTTCTCTCTCACTTTCTCTAATTCTCTTTCTTAAAATGATGTTTAGTTATCCCCCGCCCCCCATAAAAGTTTGGGGCATTTTTGGAAAAAAAAATCTGAAATAAATTTTTGAGACTGAAAACCGCCCAACCACATACAACAATCTCTATTTTATTTTTTATTTATTTTCCATTGCGTGTTCCCCCCGCCCCCCCCCCCCCCCCGCTTTTAACCACCAACGGAAAAAAGAAGGGGGGGGGGGGGGGGGGAAGGGGGGGGAAATGTATTTTTTGATACATTTTTTATTTTTTTTCTTTCAAAGTTTTCGCAAAAAAAAAAAAAACCAAAAAAGCTTCATTGTTTTCCTCCTCCCCCCCCCCCCCTCACAAAAAAAAATTTTTCTTCGAGTATTTTTTCTCTGGAAGCGTCGAGCTCAGCTTCTCCCCGTCCGTCGTCGTGAGAACCCTTTTTTCTTCTGGGGGGGGGGGGGGGGTTTGTCCCAGGGTTTCGCCTAGAATTCAAATTTCCTATCGAAATTGGATATTTCAATTGAGCTTCTTCCTCGTCCCCCCATCTTCTCATTTTTTTTCTCCCCCAACTCACAAAAGCTCTCGATTTTATGGCTTTTTGGAGTTGAGCGGTCGTCGTCGTCGATTCTCTCTCTCTCTCAGCGTTTTTGAAGGAGAGAGAGAGAGAGAGAGAAACGCAGAGAAAAAAACGTGAATTATTCATTTGAAATTTTCTCATTTTTCTGCTTTTTATCTCTGAAATATTCAACCACAAATTGGCAGAAGAGAGGGAAAAGCTGTCCCTTTCCCTCTTGGCTGCTTCTCCTTCTGATGGCTGGTGTAAGCTTCTTCTGAATCATCGCCACATTTTTTTTTTGATTCTCACAAAAAAAAGAAAAAAATTTCCATTCTTTTCGTTGCAGGATGGTCGGTGAAGGAAACAATAGCGGCGAGACGTCGGGCGGTGACGACGAATCATCATCATCATGCATCGCCGCCACCGCCACCGCCACCGCCACCGCCTCAACATCCAACAACTTGTTGGGATCATCATCGGCAGTGGGTGATCGACGAACACTATTGTCGGCCGCATCAATGGTTCGACAACAATCCGATACGACAGGTGTTCGACGATTGGTTCGTGGTCGAGCTGTTCACGATGATGATGATAATCGAGGTCTTCGATCAACACATCAGGTAAGCTTCATCAGATGATCTTCGGCTCCTTGATTTTTAGACCAGACGGGGATGATTAATAGGAAAAAAAAACAGGTCTAAAAATACATTTAAATGACTAACGAGAATACGCAAAAAATCATTTTTTTTTTTTTGCTTTACTTTTGATTAAATTATAATTTTGTCCAACCCAGTTTCCTCCTTTTTTTCTTTTTTTTTTTAATCAACTCGTCAGCTTTTCATTGTTTCTCTGCGTCTCTCTCTCTCTCTCTCTCTTCCCTTCCCTTCCCTTCTTCCACCACCTTCTTAAAAGAAGAAGAAGAAGAGAATGACTTGTTATTTTATTTTTCAACAAATTTTTTCTATTTTTTATTTTTTTTTTTTTGCTTTCCTGGTCTGAAATATGATGGTGGCGGTTTTTTATTTCTTGGAGGGTGTGGTGGAAGTGGAAGGAAGGAAGAAGTTTTCTGGTGATGATCATAAGAGGCCCATTGGATTGCTCCCCGGGGACATGTGGAACGGAGCCACACGGAGACGGTGTTGCAGAGAGAGAGAGAGAGAGAGAGAGAGAGAGAGAGAGAGAGAAGAGAGAGAGAGAGAGAGAGAGAGAGAGAAAGAGAGAGAGAGAGAGAGAGACGCAGAGAAAAACTGATACGTTGCTTCTCTCAAATAAACTACTCCAAGTGAAGCCAAATTTTTTTTTATTTTTTCCTCCTTTTTCTACAAAAAAAAATGTGTTTTTTTTCTGGTTGAAAACTAAAATGTCGCTGTGAGACCAATCGTATGTAATTACAAAGTGCGCCTTTAAGTGAAAACGAAATTTGATGTGGGTTTTTACGAGGTTAAAAATTGAGGGTTGGGAAAAGTGGAAAGAAAAAAAAAATTTTTTATGGATTTTTTCTTTCCGTCTGAGCCTCTTCTTTTTTCTTTTTTTTATTAATTAAAAATATGGAAAAAAGCATTTTTTTTCCCCGAAAAATATTAATCAAAAATTTCAAAGAAGTACGGTAGACGCTTTTTTCATTCTGAAAAAAAATTTAGGTCTGAAAAAGTACTGTAATTACTGTAGCCGAGGTTTGGATTTTTGGCGCGAAAAAATGGCATTTTTAAAATTTTTTGTTTTGAAAGAAAAACATTTTTCTTTTCTTTTTATTTTTTTCGTTGAATGAAATTCAAAAAAGTTTTTCCAATTTTTTTTAAAAAGTAAAAATGACACTTGAACTGATCTCAACCTCATTCTCATTCTTTTTTCCTTTCTTTTCCCTTCTTTTTTTTTGTCGGTTCACTTTTAAAGAAGCTTTTCCTCGGCGAGCAGAAGAACAAAATTCCTTCCCTGTTTTTTTGGCACTGACAGAGGGAGCAGAGAGAGCAGAGAGCCGAGAGAAAACAATGAAATCCTTAATAAAATTGAAATTCATTGGGAGGAAATTTTTCGTCTTTTTTTTTGTGCCAAAAATCAAAATGAAAATTGCTTGGAGCTAGGACCAACCACACTCGAAAATGTCATCAAAGTGTGTAACAATCTCTGTTTCTCTGTGTCTCTTTCTCTCTCCCTCTCTCTCTCTCTCTCTAACTCTCTCTCTGTTCAGAATGGAGCAAAAAATTTGACTCGGCTTAATCGGATTTTTCATTGTTTTTGTTTTTGGGCGATAGGCATGGCATCATCCAAATTTTAAGATTTTCAGACTTTTTCTGAAAAAAAAAAAAGTATTTTTTGAATATTTTCAGTTAACCGCCACAATGTCACCGAATTTGTCGCGACCAACTCGATATGTGAAGGTAAAAATAGTTTTTTCAATTTTTTTTTTTGTTTAGAAAAATCTTATTTTTCCCCGTTCAATGTTTACGGCAATTTGTGTTCATAAGAAAATTGTTCGTTGCGAGACCAAAATACGAAAAATGAGCGATGTTTCTTCTCGAATCATTTTTTTTTTCAAAAATCACATTTTTTTCATTTTGAAAGGGTCTCGCAATGAATTTTAAAACTCGATTTTTCGGGCATACAGTAGGCAAAGGTCTTACAACGAAAAAAATTGTTCCACTTGATTTGTCACCAAAGTTTTCCATGTCGAATGTTTTTTTTTTTTGCATCGTAAAAAAAAAGGAAAACAAAATTTATTTTTCAACAAAAAAAAAAATTGTTGGCAATTCGAGTAGAAAAACCAATGTTCGCGCTGAGTATCAACTCATAGACCAGTGTTGGTTGATAGGCAGTGAGCAAAGCGTCTGAAATTTGTCTGAAAACAGAAAAAATTCGGACTTTTTTCTCATCGAAAATCGTCATTTTTTCTGTGTGTTTTGTCCCTCAAGTGTGGGGAAACCTTTGAACAAATTCAAGTCACAACCGGAGATTTTTTAAGCCGCGAAAAAAATCGATTTTTTATTCTCTGAAAACAATGACATTTCAGTCGGTTTCACAGCAACGAAGTGAGAGTTACATTCAACTAAATCAATATCGATTGATGGAAGAGATTGGACAGGTTGATTGATTTATTTATTGATTTTTCTTTTTGTCGAATTATTGATTGATTTTTTTTTTTTTTTGGTTTCCAGGGATCCTATGGAATTGTTAAATTAGCTTATAATGAGGAGGACAAGAACTTGTATGCGTTGAAAGTGTTGGACAAGATCAAATTGCTCAAAAATTTTGCTTGTTTTCGTAAGTTTCTTATTATTTTTTTTTTTTTTTTGAATTGGCGCTACTGAGAAATGGGCAGAGACTGGTTTTTACTAGTGGCGCACGTTAAAATTTTTTTTTTTGAATTGGCGCCGCTGAGAAATAGGCGGAGACTGATTTTTACTAGTGGCGCACGTTGAGATTTTTTTTTAAATTGGCGCCGTTGAGAAATAGGCGGAGAGTGATTTTTGCAATTGACGCACGTTAAAAAAATTTATTTTTGAACAAGTGGGTCCTGCAAGCCTCGCGCACTTTTTATTGGCATTAAAAGTTTGATTTAAAACGAAAATATTATTTATTCAATAGAGCGCAGTTGCAACATGGAAACAATGCGCGCCAAAAATTGTCAATGGAGCGCACTTTCCTAAAAACGGGAAAAAAAAACGAATTTTTATTTAAAGGTCAACCACCACCACGTCGCAACAAAGAAAATTCGGCGTCGTCAATTCTAAAAAATCCGCTTCAATTAGTGCAGAAAGAAATTGCGATTCTGAAGAAGCTGAGCCATCCGAACGTGGTGAAGCTGGTCGAAGTGCTCGACGATCCGAACGACAATTACCTTTACATGGTCTTCGAGTTTGTCGAGAAAGGCTCAATCCTTGAAGTTCCCACGGATAAACCGCTGGATGAAGATCGAGCGTGGAGCTACTTTCGTGACACACTCTGTGGTCTCGAATACTGTAGGAGACCACCCATATTTTTTTTTTTTTTGAATTTTTTTTGTTCAGTGCATTTTCAAAAAATTGTTCATCGCGACATAAAACCGTCGAATTTGTTGTTGTCCGACGCCGGACAGGTCAAGGTAAATTCGTTTGGTTTCTGAAAGGAAAAATTCCCCAGCAGAAAAAAATCGGAACCCTTCATTCAGATCGCCGATTTTGGTGTGTCGTGCGAGTTCGAAGGCATCGACGCCTTCCTGTCGGGAACAGCCGGAACGCCGGCATTCATGGCGCCAGAAGCGTTGACCGAAGGCGCGAATCATTTCTATTCGGGAAGAGCGCAGGACATTTGGTCGCTCGGAATCACGCTGTACGCGTTCGTCATCGGAGCCGTCCCGTTCGTCGATAATTACATCATTGCGCTGCACAAAAAGATCAAAAATGATCCCATCGTTTTTCCGGAGACGTGAGACTTTTTTTTTTTCGGCAGGGCGGAAGACGTTTTTTTTTTTGCCAGGCCGGTGATCAGCGATGATCTACGCGATCTGATTTTGGGAATGCTGAAAAAGGATCCAGGGCATCGTTTGATGTTGCATGAAGTTAAGGTAAGCGGAAAATTGATCGTGTCGAGACCCGGAATTTTTCTAATTGGAAAATCTGAAAATTTCTTCAGATTTTTCAGCTTTTTGTTTGGAAAAATTTTAAGAAATTTGGATTTCCTGTCTGAAAAACCTGAAAATTCGAAGCTCGGCTCGATGAGCTCGACAAAATCTGATGTGTGATTCGGCGAATTTTCAGAATCACGATTGGGTGACGCGACACGGAACATGCAAAATGCCAAACGAGCAGGAGAATTGTCATTTGGTGACGGTGACCGAAGAGGAGATTGAGAATTGTGTTCGAGTCATTCCACGATTGGACACATTGATTCTGGTGAAAGCCATGGGACATCGAAAAAGATTTGGAAATCCTTTTAGGTTTTTGCTTTTTCTTCTCCCACTCCCACTCCTCCTCCTCCACCTCCACCCACGCAATCGATTTTTTTTTGCAGAAATAATTTAAGCACTGAATCGAATATTCGGGATCGGCGAAAGTCTTCGTCAGTTAAAGATCCCACCTATGTTCCACCAGCGAGTCCACCGCCAAATGCAGATGCAAGCAGCTCAAATTCGAGGTTTTTTATTTTCCCTAAAAATCAATTTTTTTTAAATACCGTACTTATCAGAGTTAGAATCGTTGAAAGACCACAAAACGTTATTAGGTTGTGCGCCTTTAATTTACAACTTTTAGAAAGTCTTACTCGATGTTTTTTTTTTTTGGAAAAGCCAAATTATTTGGCTGCGTATCTTTATTTTTGAATTATTGAATGAGTACGCAATTTATTTTTTTTTTGTAATGCAATTCCAAAAAAAAAAGGAATTTTAAATTATTTGCGCGTTTTTTACAAGGTTCAATAGAGCGCGTTTGCAACAAAGCGAGAGAGAGAGAGATATTTTGTGTTTTTAAACTTAGAAATCAAATTTTTTAAGCTAAAAAAATATTTTAAAAGAATTTTGTTTTCTACAGAATGGATCGGCCAGAAATCAGATGCGTAGAAACGAGTTTAACGGGTTTGACATTAAATGTCGACGAGCAAGAACAGCCAAAAGTCAATTCAGCTCGACAATAATTATTCAACACACATTTCAGCGTTTTCCCCTCTCCTCCTCTCCCCCACTCCCCCCCCCCCCCTTTCTTTCCTTGTCCCCCGCCGACCCCCCTTGCCTATTTTCCCCCCGTCATTCTCATGTGTTCCTCATTCTTATCAATTTGGGCTTCTCTTTTTTGTCTGAACGGTTAAAAAATCAACAAATTCATCTCATTCATTGATTTCTTCACAAAAAATTTTAAGTTTATTTGTGTATTTTTATTTATTGTTAAGTATTCTAGAAAGTGCCTATTTTAAATATTTTTTTAATATTAATTAACTTTAATTTTTTTAATTTTCAAATTTTGACAATAAAATTGTTAACATTAAACATTTTGCAATAATTTGGTGAGTTTTGAAGAAAAAATGGAAAAAATTGAGCATTGTGTCTAACAACTGTGCAATTGCTCGTCATTTCTAATGTTAAATGTGTACACACACCACACAACGCACTATTTCGTAAAAAAAATGTTTTTAGTCGTGTTGTGAAAAATATTTGAAATTTAAGCTTTGCAATTAGATATGAAATTTTGTAGACAAAAATGTCGGATGCGCCATCAGTCTCGTCACATCCAGCTGAGCAGGTTAAAGTAGAAAAGGTTACAATTCAGCTTCAAGCAGTGAGCGATGCCCCGATTTTAAAGCAGAATAAATTCAAAGTGGATTCAAAAAAGGATATCGCCTGGTTTACAGCTGTAATTTATTTATTTTAACTTTAATTTTCAGCGAAAAATTTGTTTGTTTTCCAGACAATTCGAAAAATGCTTCAATTATCGACTGATCAATCCCTATTTTTTTTTGTTTCTCAAACATTTGCTCCATCACCTGATCACACTTTTGAGGTTTTTTTTTAAATTCATTTAAAAAAATTGGAGGAAATTCTTAATTTTTAAAGGTTTTACGGAATTGTTATTCCGTTAAAAGTGTGGATGGAAAAGAAGCTGTGGTTCATCTTCAATACAGCACAACTTATGCATGGGGATAATTAATTTTTTTTAATTTAATAATTTTTTTCTGAAAATCTTTAGGAAAAGATTTATCTGTAATATAAAATGTTTTAAATTTAAGTAAATTTATTTATTTTATTGATTTTTTAGCTGTAGAATTTAACAGAAAGATTTATTTGTTTGTTTTTTTTCAACTAGAAAAACTCGAGAAAAATTCCAGTTTAAAACTAAAAAGAAATCAATGAGTCAGGTAAATAAAAATGCAGCAAGAATTTAAAAAACGTCATTTTCTTGTATTTCAGCTTATCGATCACGACGAAGAAGATCGAGAATCGTCAGAGTATGAAGAATTAAATGAAGATGACGATGATGACAATAATTTAATATATGGTATGTCGAAAAGTGTTTTTTTTTTAAATTTCGTAATTTTACAGAAAAAAACGCTGAAATTCCACCACAAGAACAGACAATTGAGGTGGATGATGTTGATCCAATAAGAATGGAACATTACGAAGGTTTTTTTCTTTTTCTTTCCCTGAAAAAATCGAAACATTTCCAGATGTTTTCTCATCGTCAGAATCTCAAATACCAGTTTCAGTGGCTTGTTCAAGTCGTCAAACAAATGACGTAGACAAGGTTTATTATGAGAATGAAATGGAAGGTTTTTAAACAAAAATGCGTTAATAAAAATGAGAAATGCTTGAATTCAGATCTTATAATTCATGAAATATTTGGTGAAGAACACCAAAAACAACGTGAATTTCCGCAATATCGGAATGTGATCATATCCAAACCATCCTGTATTGTTTGCAATCGTTGGGAATCCGAAAAAATCCGATTATTTCGATGGCCGAAAAATGAAGAACTTCGAGAACAATGGTGACAATCGAAGAAAAACTGTCAGAGCTTTAAAATATTTCTTTTTAAGGATTCATTTTTTCCGTTTGCCTCCGAGTCTTCTCACCGTCACTCCGTTGCCATTTATTTGTAGTTTTCATTTTACCGCTGACACTTTTGTAATGGTTGGTCGATTTTTAAATAAAACGCGGCGGAAGACGCTTTTTTTTGTCCAAAAAAAGTTTCGGTGAAAATTATGCCTAAAATTGCTTGCGCCTTTAAACGTTTGGTTGGTTTAAAAATCCAGAAATGTCAGAACCTCAGGCTTTAAAACGAGTTTTAACAAGTAAAAAATCAAGCATGTACCTTTAAACAGCAGTTTTTGTTAAAACCTTGGTTTTGTCACGAATTAATTAAAAAAAATAAATTTTTAATGATCATTATTACAGGTAGACGAGCGAATATTTTGGAAAGCATCAGCACTGCCAAGATATCGTTTGAGACGACCGTGTATTTCAGATCCATTTCCATGGGAGCCTGAAGCAAAACTGAAAATGGAACAAATTCGAGCATTGAAAGAATCTGAAAATGGGATTGCTTATAAAATTCGCTATCGAATGCCATACAGTAAACACAAAGTAAATCAATCAATAATTGATTTTTTTGTTTCGGTTTTAATTTAAAAAATATATTTTTAAAGAGTCGAACACCTCATCCAGTCGCCGTTTTATCACCGGTCAATCAATCACATTTATTTTATGAATTTCATTTTAATCGTGATGGTCTCAATGATTCCAAATTTTATGCGTGTCTAAATTGTAGAAAAGCAAAAACTGAAAGTAGGAACGGATTCTTTTTTTCTCTCCTTGATTTCAGCTTTTCTGAAATTAAAAAAAAAGAAATTAAGGTGGAATTCGAGATGTGATTCGAACGATTCATCTTCAAAATTCGAAAATATTAAGCAACAGCGATCCATTCAGTGGTCATCATTTTGCATGCCGCCCACACAATGCTTATGATTATAGGTTGGTTTTCTTCCGCTGAAAATTATTTTAAGTTGCTTAAAAACGATTTGAGATCATCGTGGCGAAATGTTGGACAAACAAGCAATGAAGTTGGCCAATATATAGAAGACGTCGTTTATGTTGATGAACGTGGAAATTCAATTGAATGGGAGCCGTGCTCACGACCAATTCCAGCTGGAGAAGAGCCAATCATTGAATTGGATTCAAATCAGCCAACAACATCAAATCGAATTTCAGTTGTTGAGAATCAAGATGATAACGAATCGATTCTAACTGAAAATATAATCGATAATGATCACGCGATTTATCATAATGATGGTGGCGTTGCTACAAATCAACAGGAAATTTTAGCTGAAAATCTCGAATGTCGGCCAACAATTTTAGAAAAGCAACAATTATCGATTGAAACACCAGTTTATCGTCCAAGTAAAAAGAGGAGAGTTGGAAACATTTTCAAAAATCGAAAAATTTCAGAACTCAAAAAATTCAACTCCAAAAGGCTCAAATGTCATTTGTGTATGAAAGGAAATATTGCAACAACTCAAGATTTTGTTGCACATCTTCAAAAACATTTGGAAAATGAGAAAGAATGTCGAAAATGTGGAACGAAGTAAATAAAAATCAATCGATAGAAATGTAAAGATTTAAAGCTACAGAATTTCGTGTGATCTGCCGCCAATTTATCAACGACGACAAACTTGTGATAATTGCTCAAAGCTGAAATGATTTGATTTTTTTTTTGCTTTTTTTTCAATTTACAATAAAATTGTACAATTCAGTTAGGAAAAAAAGAAGATTTTCAAACAGAATAAGTAAGACGGTGAAGAGATCAATCAATCTAACGATGATAATAAAAATAGTTAAAATTAAAATTTGAAAAAAAAAACAATTTTTTTTATCATTTAATCACTATCATCATCATCATTGTGTTTTGTCATTTTTTTCGGAACACCACCGAGCATTGCAGTTGTGCTGAGCATTTGATTTTGGCGACCATCACAAGCCACAATTTTCAATCTTCAAATTTTCGCCAGTTTTCAATCAATAAATTTTAAGCATATTTCTTACTTATCAATTGGGTAATCAAATGATCTGTGCGGATCTCTAATTGACACGTTGTTCAGAATAAAAGTCCAAACATTATCACAAAAGCGATAAGTAATCAATTGCCCAGCGCAGAAATTGATCTGAATTATTGATTTTTTTTTAATTCAAACTCCGTTCCGATCACTTTTTCTTTCGGCAATCTCGAAATCGCTTTATTCATCGTTTTATCAAATTGTGTCAAAACTTTTCCAGCCAATTGTTTTGGGATCAAGTTTTCTTCTTCCTGAGAAAAAATCATTGATTTCTGGTTTTCCTTTAAAAAATCAATAATTTACCATATCAGCTAACGTTTGTTCAAGAGCTTGTCCAAGAGTTGTTCCCCGATAAAGTGCATAAGCTGCCATTTTCTAGAATTTTTGGGAAAAAAAAAGGAATTTTAAAATAAAATAAATTTTTGGTAAAGATATTTGATGGTCGATTTGAAACCAAAAGAAAAAAGAATTAAAAAATGTTGAATAAAATTTTTAAAAATTAATTTAATTTTGAACCAGGAGAATAATCAATTTAAATTAAATAAAACAAGGATTATGAATAATTTTGTGCTCATTTGATCCTTCAACAATAAAGAGCTCTTCAATTTCAGTGAGAGCTTCTTTCCGATTCTGACGACATGTTGGACCACATTTTCGTGCTGCAAAATAATTTTTCAGCTTTTAATGATTCAATTATGGATTTATTTGTTACATTTACAAATCGCACATGGCCACTGGCAACCTGGGCATTTTTTATGAAGACAATCGCACAGATCAATTGTTTCGCCATCTTTTATTAATTTTCCATTTCGATCGTGATAGAATGAAATGTTCTCTTCAGCGCTTTCATCGTAGGTCACTGCAAAGATTTAAGCTGACATATAATATGCAAAAAGCGGAAGAAGCTGGTTTAGTTTTGTTTTATTCAACTCATGCGCAAGAAAAAATTATTTAAACTACAAAAAATATATTTTTAAGCCGCCTTTTGTTTTAAAAAAAATTTAAAAATTAACATTTCGAATTTTCCCGTCGTTTTGCCCGTTTTTTACTAATAATATCGGTTGAATTTGGTAAAAATCGTGACATTTCACTGCCCGGATTATCAAACGCCAAACTTTGAACTTCTCGAGACATCCTTTTGTTCGACATTCGCTTAAATTGCGTCTGAAAATCTGAAAATATGATTAAAACACTGAGTATTGAACATCAAACCATTGGAGATTTGGCTCTTGGTGGTTCGATGGGCTCCGCATCAAAATCAACAACTTCTGTGGTGTCATCAACATTTTGAACTACATTTCCCATCAAGGTTGATGTTGAACTTGACTCTAAATTTGCCTGAAACTTTCAGTTTTATCAATTTTTTTTAATTTTAAAAGATTTTACATTTTCTTCAGTAATTCTGTTGGCGATTCCAGCAAGAATATCATTTAAACTCATAATATAATAAAAATTAAATTTTAAATTGAAAATAACGAAATCTAATATTAAAAAAGTACAATAGAGCACACTTTCCTTTTCAATAAAACAATGCATGCGGTCTTTTACGACCCTGCAAAATGGCGTGCGTTGTTGCTGCAATGTAAAGAAATTTAAGCTCCACCTACATTTTTATTTTCTGATTCATAATAAATGAAATTATTTTCCTAGTTTTAATTTTAGTTCAAAGAAAAAAAAAATTTAAATTCAGATGTTGGTTCATGCTGAAGGAGGGATGAGTATGCCAGATCTTCAAGCTTTGATAGATTCTAGAATTCCGGAAAATCGAAATCAACTTGAAACCAGCCACGCCAATCTAAATAATGTTGCGACGTATTGCGAGGATAATTATGTAAATTCAAAGGTTTAATTAAATTTTAAAATTTAAATATTTAAAAAAAAAAGAAATTATTTTTAGGATAAAAACAACGCGCTTGGGGAAACTAAACAATTCGCAATTCAGTCTTTGGCAAGTGTTGCTTATCAAATCAACACAATGGCAAGGTAAAAAATATGTTTTAATTTTTTAATTGATTTTGATTTTTTTCAGAGATTTATTAGATATGCTTGAATTACAAACCGAAAAAGTGTCAGCTTTAACAAATCAAGTACAATTAGTGAGCCAAGTTGTTGATATTCATAAAGAAAAACTTGCTCGTCGTGAAATTGGCGCTTTAACAACAAATAAATCAATTTTTAAGCAACCAAAGATAATTGCTCCAGCAATTCAAGTAAAACTACCTAAAATTAATTTTAAAAAATAAAATGAGAATTGATTCAGGAGCCGAGAGTTCGCTATACCCGTACTCCAATTGATTATTCAGTTCTTGATGGAATTGGTCACGGAGTTCGAACCACCGAAGTATCAAGAAATAACATGGTAAATAAAAATATTCATAATATTTTTAGCGCTATTTTCAGGTTTCACGAGCGGGCTCCACATTATCTGGAAGCACACACACACCAACACCTCATTATAATCAAAATGATTCATCGAGTGGTTATGGAGTTTATGGAGAGCGAACTGCAACAGTAAAAAAAATGTAAAACCTTAAAATTAAAAAAAAAATATTTCAGCTTGGTAGATCAATGATGAGACAAGGTTATGCTCCTTCAATAGCAGCATCAGATTATCGAGTACCTCAAGTTGTACCATTGAACGATCAGCAAAGGATAGGACGACAAATCAGTCATAATTCTGATTTTGGAGATCAATTAAGTGGAATCGGAAGTGGAAGTCATCATGGCTCATCATCAAATGAATATAATTCATTATATACGCCTGATAGATATGGTAAAATTAATCTGAAGTCTCCAAAAAAAAAAAGACCAAAGAATTTCAGGAACAATTAGAGCAGGCTCAATGGGTGGTCGATCATCAATTTTGCCGCCATCAAACGATAATGGAATTCAACGAATTCCTTCAGCTCAAAGTAGCAGCAATGGTGGAACAATTGAATCACCAACATTTCCACTTCCACCACCACAACTCTCGTCAACTCAACAATATGGTGGATATGTTGCGCCAGGAAGTGTTTTACAACAACAAAAACCTGGTTTAGTCGATTATGGAACATTAAGAGCAAATCATAATCGAATGGGTCAGAGAAGAAAACATGAAAAATGAAATTTTGAATTATTTCAGACCTGCCACCTCCACCAAAATCACTTTTAAGTCAATCAACACATGAAGATTTAGATGATCTTCCACCACCTCCAGAATCAGTAAGCGGAGTTTCTGGCTATGGAGTGTTCGGAATCGGAAACGAAACATCGTCATCATCGGCGAATTTGTTTGATACTTCAATCGATTATGTGCCAAGTGGAGAATATATTGAAAAAGGTGAAACCAATCCAATTGAAAATACTTGAATTACGAATTTCAGCCATTGTTTTATATGATTATGAAGCTGAAAAAGCGGATGAATTGACACTAAGAGAAAATGCGGTGGTTTTTGTAGTCAGAAAAAACGATGATGGATGGTTTGAAGGAGTTCTTGATGGAGTCACTGGATTATTTCCTGGAAATTATGTACAAACAATACAATAAGTATTGGATTTAGGCTTTATCCCAATTGCTTATACTAAAGACAATTCATAATGTAAAATAATTTTTAATTTATGGAATTTTCTAGAAAAATTGACATTTTTTGTGCCAAACGTGCATTTTTTATAAATTAATCGTTTTTAAAACGTTTCTTTTTAGAATATTTTTATTCATTTAACGTCATTGCAATCAAAAAAAAAAAGAAAGAAAAAAAAGTCCAAAAATAGGAAAAAAGTCTATTTATATCAGGAAAAAAGAGAAGAAATGTGCGCGCACTTCCTGAAAAATGCTCATTTATAGCCGGATCCAATATAATTCGAATGCCTTTTTCTTTTTGAGCTCTCTGTTGAGCTCCCTTCTTTCTTTCTTCAACTAATGAGGAGCAACTATTTTTGTGCTCATTTCTCGAGTGAGTTTTGCTCAAAGAGACGCACACGCCCCCACTAAGAAGAGGCGGAAAGGGGAAGACCTCAACAAAATGAATCCAATTTTCACACACTTTTTGGTGATTTTTGGGATGAGGATTTTTAAAATTGTTTATTTTCGTTTTTTTTTTTTGAGATTAAGGCATTTGAATTTTATGGTCCCGACACGAATTAGGATTTTCTTTTTTTATTTTGGAAAAATTTGTTTGTTTTGTTAAGTCGACATTTAATAAGGATGATTGCTATTTATTCTAGAAAAATGATGACGTAATCAAAAAAAAAATTGTTTTTTTGTCTAAACATTTAGAGACGTAGAGAAACGCGAGAAGTTTTCTAATTCTCTTCAAAGTTACGTGAATCTCTTGCACTTCATAGCTCAACTCGTTTATTTACACGAGCCTGAGTTTTTTTTTTTTTTTTTTGTTAGTCTTAGCTCTTCCCAAGTAGTATGTAATAAGTTGAAGCTGGTGCACCTTTTTGCCCAAACTTGATTTTTTAGACTTTTTCACTATTCTAATGCACTAAATCATCAAAAATCACAAAATCCTGATTCAGGAGAGTAAAAAGTTTTTTCTAAGAGATCTTTAACTACCCCTGAGTCTTGCAGATCCTTCATCGATCCACCACTTTTCACTTTTGTGATCTACAGTACTGGCCATAAATATGAACAATATTGGTTTTTTGTGAACAACTTTTATCACAGGTCGGGGTGATCGTTTTGAAAAAGTGCATTATTTATTTTCAGACGTCTTTTACCGTATTAAAAGACGTCTAAAGTTTTCAGAACGATCGGTTACCTGTGCAAAAAAGTTTAAAAAAAAAAACCAATATTGTTCATATTTATGGCCAGTACTGTATGTTTTTTTGGCTACTATATCCCATCATTAATAAATGATTCACAGGCTGTGATTGCGCGCGGTGACTCATCGCCCTCTTAGCTCAGTGGTAGAGCATCGGACTTCCATCCGAAAGGACATACTACTCTCCTCCCATTTAGCCCCTCCCCCCTATCCTCCTCCTCCTCTTTTCTCGTCGAGCTCACAGCTTCCTTTTTCTCAATCGGATGTCGTTTTATTTTTTTTTCTTGCTGCACACAGCCACCCGATCCGATCCGATCCAATTTGTTGGCAATTTGTCCCCGCGTTTTTTGTTTCTCTGTGTGAGGTGAAAGGTAAAACAGCGTGTTTAGCAATAGGGCGCACTTGCATTTTAGGCTTGAAAATCATTGTTTTTTTGGGGATTCAAAAACATAAACGCTTTAATTAGAGGTTTTTTGTTGGTAAAAACAATCTCAACGAAAATGTTGTTTAAGGAAACTCCTCCTCCTGCCTCCCCCCCCCCCCCCCGTTTTTGGTTTTTTCGTTGATGACGTAACAAATTGTGATGCGCCTTTATTTTTATTGGAGAGTGAATTGTTTACATTAAACTAGTCAAACATTTTTTTGGTTGAAAAATCAAATAATTTTTAAAAGTTGTTGTTTGCGGAAGTTGTGAGGTGTCGGGCGCCCATTTTATTGAAGTTTTCTAATAATCTCAACCCAAGTTTTTTTGTAACATTTCCTTTAATTTTTGTTTAGGGAAAAGCTTAAAAGTGCCTAAATAGTTCAGCGATACTTTTGATGATTTGTGTGGTTGAGCTTATCAACAATCAAAAAACAGATTCTTCCATATCCTATTGACAATAAACAGAGAGAGAGAGAGAGAGATAGAGAGAGCCCTGAAGAAGAAGAAGAAAAATGTGTGTGGAGCACAATTTGTTTGAGAATAATTGGCTCACAACATATCCACGACTAAACACAGAAGTGATCTTCTTCTTCTTCTTCTCCAAATCTAATTTGGCACACTTTTTCGGATCTCAAAAAAAAAAAAAAAACAAATTTAGAAGCCTTTTTTTTCTTTTTTTTTTTTGTTATCTGAAAAATATTTTCTTTTAAAGCTTTTTTTATAGAAAAATAATGATTTTTTTACTTGAATAGCTTCATAATTTTTTCTCTCTCTCTCTCTCTCTAGGATTTTAACGACCCTAATCATTTCCTTATCCAGAAAGCACATGATTTGCTCCATGAAAAGTGTTGAAAAAGAGTTTCCGTTTTTCAAGACCCCCCCCCCCCTCTTCCCGCCACCCAAGCCCCTTCCTCATTGAGCATCTTCCCCCCCCCCCCTCCCTTTAATTTTTCAAAAAATATTTTTGTTGAATTTCAGATGGCAAAAAAATTTGCACTTTTCTGAAATTTTCTGTGTTTGTTTTTGTGTACTTTCGAGACAATTTTTTAGACAAGAAAAAGCAGCAGCAGCCGCCTCGAAATCAAATTTTTGTTTCGAGCTTCGGAAAATTTCGCGATTAAATAAAAACAAAAAACAAAAGTTCTAGGCGGGACCCGAAAAAAATTGCTGGAAGAAGTCCCTTTAAACTTGACGATTGCTCGCAACTGTGAAACGCTGAAAAACCCGCGCTACTCACTTCTTGGCGAGACCCGCCGCCACCCACACAAAAAATGGTCTGTCGTCTATAATTACCGTATTCCACTACAAAATTTGGTCTGCCGCGCTTTTATTTGTTTTAAATCCAAAATTGAAAAAAAAAACAATTTTTTTTGGCCCAACAACTCGGCGCATGTGTTTTTCATGTGCTCACGGGGGGGGGGGGGGGGGGAGCGCAAGCCGGGGAAAAAAATTGGCAAACATTTTTCCAATATTTTTTTCGTTCTCATTTTTCTTGCTTTGCTGTTTGGGCGGCTCCTTGATAATCCAAGATTTACCACGTCATTAGGATTCATCAACTTGAACGAACTTTTTTGCAAAAAAATTAGAGAGAGAGAGAGAGAGAGAGAGTACAGAGAGCAAGAGAAAACCGACAAAATGTTTTTTCCCCATTGACGATAGCAGCGGCGCCTTGGAAAACGTTTCCAACCTCTTTCTCTCTTTTTCACCTCCTGCCACTCAACACTATTTTCGATGGTTTCAAAAATAGAGCTTAGAACACTTGCGTCATCAAAAAAAAATCTCCCCACCGCACAAAGATATTTTTTGACGATTCGCGTTTTTTTTTTGTTTCGTTTCGTTTCTTTTTTTGAGTTTTTCCTGGAAAAAAAATGATGGTTTTTGTTGATTTTTCCAGTTTCAGCCGTTTTCCAAGCGGTGTCTGAATTTTCACGTGAAAATGACGTGTCAAAAAATGGTTTTTTCATTTTGATTTAATTAAATTCAAAGTTGGCGGCAAAAAAAACTTAATTTTGATTAGAATTTCACTTTTTTTCTGTCTGTTTTCAAAAAAAAAAAACGAATTGTTGCAAGTGCGCTCCATTGGAAAATTAGGCGGATTTTTTGTGTTGTTGTTGAATTCTGCACTTTTTCTTTCTCAAACAAAACTGGCTTTTCATTGTTCAATGTGTACATTGACATCATTTCATTGTGACTTTGTCTAGTTTTAATCAAAAATATTTTATATAAACATTAAATTTTCTTTATTTCATTGAAAAAATGTTAATTTTTTAATTTTTATTTGCACAAAAATTCGAACAATCTCAATTTACCTAATTTTTTTTAATTTATTTTACAAAATTTAAAAAATAAAAAGTTTTAAAATTTTTTCTTTATAAAATTCCTTTTTCTCTTTTCCCCCTCTCTCCATTGCCACTCTCTCACCTTCAACTCGGTGGCCGAACTTTGTGGCCGAGAAATGCAAAAATAATCGATTTTTTTTTATTTCTCCTTTTCTTCCTTCAAAAAAGCAAAACACATAATTTCAGATTTGTGAAAAATTGACGCAGAAGACGAAGGAAAACGAGAAAATGGTTGCTGACAATTCGGAAAAATCGACAAAATCCGTTGCCAACGGTTCATTGATTAGCACAGTTTCGTGTAAAGAGGAGTTGCCGAATTCGATAATTGTGACACAAGTTCCAGACGAGGTTTGCTTTTTTTTTAGAAACAAAAATTAAGCGGGGAGAAAACCTCAGCAGCTTTTTCTTACAGGTCTTCACAAATCCCGATGACAAAGCTAATTTTTCAAAGCTTTTCACTCAAATTGAGGAAAATATTCATTTTGATTTCCTCAAAAGTTTCCGACGAGTTCGAGTTATTTTTAGGTTTGAATTTTTTTTTTAAATGAGTTTAAGAAAAATTTGTGTGCGGGTCTCAACGCGAACACTGAAAACTTTGATGTATTCGATTTGAAAAAAGATGAAAACTCGTACGTCAAATGATGTGCAGATTCGGGAAAAAAATGAAAACAAAAACAAAATTTAAAACGATTTTTCTTTTCTTTTTTTCCTTCGTCTTTTGAACTTTTCATCGAAAATATTTTCTTTTCCATTTTTCAGCTCCCCTGAGAATGCGACCGCTGCCAAACTTATCGTTCAAGGATTCTCGTTTAAAGGACACGAATTGAAAGCATTTTTTGCGCAGGTTTTCAACAAATTAATTTTTGATAAAAAAATATGAATTCAAACCATTTTCAATTTTCAGCGAGTTTTTCTCAGCAACAATCAATCGTTGGCTTTTCTTCAACCGCCACCACTCGAAAAACAATTTCTCATTTCACCGCCGTGCTCGCCGCCAGTTGGATGGGCTCAAACTAAGGTTTTTCAACATTTTTCAACCAAATTTGACCAATATTGATTGATTTTTAGGAAATGGCTCCAGTTGTGTGCAATTTCGATCTGATGGCTCGCCTTGCAGCTTTTGCTGTCGATGAAAAGTAATTGAAATCGTTTCTTTCTTTCTTTTTTCTTCAACTAAAATATTTGTTTGTAGATATGAAGTCCATTATGGTGATAATTCGACACCAACAATTGTTGTTCACCCATGTGAAACTCCAATGGACGCACCCTCATCAATCGAAATGCCACGTACCCCTCGGCCATCGACTCCAGCTGATAATGAATGCGAAAATTGAAGTTTAAAGCAACTTCAAATACGTGTCAACTAACTGATCGCTTTATTTCATCCAGATTTTCCGCGAAATTCGAACTTCTCCTCGGGTAGTTCACTTCCTATTATTTTTCCTCCATCGTTCTCTCATCAACTCTTGTCAAGTAACGCTTCCCCATCGTCCTCTTCCTCCGCCCCCCTCCCTTCCCTCCTTCCTCCCAATATTTATAAAATGTTAAATTGTACATATAAAATTTACTAATTTGAACAAAACCAAATGTTTCATTTAATTTTAATAATAAACTATTTGGATTAAAATGCAATAAATATATACAAGAAAAATTACAATTCCCTAATGTTCCCCGAATAAATTTAAATTAATCTGTCAGATAAGAACGCCCTTTTTTTTTGGATTTGATTAGAAATTGAATTTAAAAATATCACAATTCATACCATCATCGTATCCTGCCTAGTTATCGTTCCCGATCGATAACCCATTGCTAAAGCAACCAAATTCTTAATTTTTGCATCCCATGAAGCTTTATTTTTGCTGAAAATTGAACAAAAAAAAAAAGACCCACTAAACAAGAATTTTCAAATGCAATAAAAAACCTGTAAAGATTCAAATAAATTGCCAACAAAACGACCAATCCTGCCCACACATATTCAATTGTGAATGGTTTTGAGAATAAAATGAATGACAAAATAATTGTGAGAGCTTTTCGTAGAGTTGTTACTGTTACAGTGACTAATGCTCCAAACACCTTTTGAGAAAAAAAATTGATTTTACTACTGATTGATTTTCTTCAAAAATACTTACTTTGATATGTGTTAAAACCACATTGACTCCTAAATATCCAAAAATTGAAAATATAAAACCATATCCAAATGTTTTTCCAGGTGTCTGAAAATAATGAAACAAAAAATTGAAAATTGAAATGAATAAACAAATTTGACCTCAATGAAAAATGGAATCGCTTCAAATATTTCTCCAGTTACTACAACGTAGACAAAAATAAAAATTGATCCTAAACCGTATGAATGTAAAACCTTAAGAATTGTTATTAAGAATTGAAGAAAAAAACAATTTCTCAAAACACCAACCACTTCATTACTGCTTCCTCCATATTTTTTCATATTTTTTTCCTGTACATTTCCAATCACCGCATCAGCTAACAAAGCGCCAGATATCATTATGTACCCCTTTGAATCAAAGTTTGGAGAAACTTTATTATCAGCCAAGGTGAACATTATTATTCCTTCAATTTTTTAAATATTTATTCAGAAACTTTTTCTTTCAAAAATTCACCTAAACTCATTAAAAATGCTGCGAAAAGATCAATCCAACCGTATCGTTTGCCTTGAATCAGAATTCCTCCAATTAGAACCGGAATTAATTTACAACATTTAAAAATAACCTGAAAATAAAATAAAACGTTAGAAAAAATATTTTTTTGATACCTGTGTTGGATAATTTAAATAGCCAACTGATGCATTTGATAATCCCATTGTTGCGACTGTGAAAAACGCAATTATTCCATAAATTTTCCACGGAATCCTGAGAAAAGTCAACAAATAAAAAACACTTTTTAAAAAAAAAAAAATAATAAATTTACATCCTTTTTGTGTCCTCAAATACTCTGCTTTCAATATAACCACAACTGCTATAAATTAAGAATTGAAGTAGAGTCAATGTCCAACCGAATGGTTTCATTCCGGGTAATTTGAAAATTAGCTCCTGATTTTTTTTCGTTTTACTTAACATTCAGAATTTGATTTTTTAATAAAAAAACCTGCATATAACCGTAACCTAAATAGAATGTAAAAATTGCTCCGGAGAGTAAAACAAATTGAACCCATTTTGATCTGAAAATTTTATTTTCATCTTAAATTTAAAAAAAAAGAAAAAAAACCAACTTTTTTGCAATATTAAATCCAATTAAATGAATCGCCTCTTCTTTTTCTTTTACATGACGTGGCAACATAGGAAAACTGTTGCTAGAAATAAATCCGTTATTTGCTTTTTCCACTACTATGGGCGAATATTGAGAAGACAACGAAGAGATAGAAATAGAGATAATTGGAAGAGGTGTTTCTTTCGTTATAATAAATTCAAAAATGTACTGGGATATCGATATTTTAAAAACCGAATTTATGAAACAACTGTAGGGCATTTTTACTGAGGTAACAATTCAGAACCAAAAGTGTTCCGTCCTCCTGATTACTTGCTGAACTTTGATAATGAATCAGTGTATATATTTTAATAAATCGAATATATATTTTTTTTTTTTGAAAAAAAAAACATCACAAAACAAATAACAATTTATTCAAAACAAGAAACATATTTACTTCTTAGAGTTGAAATATTCTTGAAGGACGGCACGTCCTTGTGTCTCGTTTCCCCAGCTTTTGACAACAGCTGATGAACATCCAACAACTTTGCGGGCTTTTCCTTCTTTATCGTATCTGCAGAGTCCAACATATTCTCCGATGATCTTCTTATCGGCAACTTTGATGAGTGGAATGTCGTGCTCGGCGCAAAGGACTTCGACCAATTTGACGTATTGTGGCTCATCACAGTTCTCCGCGAGAACGCAGAAAAGAGCTTCTCTCCTGAAATAAAAATTGTTTGAAGATCTTTGGAACGCATGTATTTTTAAATAAGCACACGTGTGGCAGAGGGTCATTTCTTTATTTTCCACAAATTATTCAAACAGCTATGTAAAGCTGCACAAGTTTAAAGAAGTGGAATCATGTTAATCTTCTAGAAAACAAATCATACTTATCAAGCGCCTTGCAAGTTTCGTGGAGTCCCTTGGCGAGCCCATCAGCATGAGCAGCAGCGTGGAGAACGGCCTTCAAAGCAGCCTCCTTATCCATTGGTCCTGAAGCGACAACTGGGGCTGGAGCTACTTGGACATCATCTCTGAAATTTTATAATTCTTGATGAATATTTAAATGTTTGAACATCTTTGGAACGAATACAGCAAAAAACCAGTAACCGTGTGGCAGAGGAACTATCTTTATAGCATGTTTCAGTAAGTTTTTTTAAGGTTTCAAAAAACTTTTTGTTATAAAAAACATGCGTTTTTAATTATTATTTCCCTAATTATGTTTAAAAAACTAACCCTCCTGCGTCAGTCATGTTTTTTTTGTAGACAAGAGTCCTCGATGAGCTTACCTTAAAAGTTATCAATTTATTAGACAAATAAAGAAGTGCGGAAACGAAAAAAATGAAATAAACGAGGGTAAAAAAATTAAATTCGTTTAAATCAGGACAAAAATCGTTTTCAGATTAAAATTTGAAACTTTTTACTGCTGGTTTATAGAATTTAATTAAAAAAGTGAATAAAAAAAAGAATAAAAACCAACACTTATTGTTTTAAACTGAGTATCGACAATAGGGACGTATGTTAACTAAACCGATACTCAGTCATTATCAACAGAGCACACTTTCACACGGTTTTTAGCGCGAAGTAACGTTTTACAGACATAATTTGTTTTGTTCACTGTTTTTTCCAAAAAATTAATTATTTTTAGTAATAAAATGACGGAGAGTCAAGTTTTTTATGCTGTTTTATCAAAAATTATTGAAAAATTTCATAGCAGTTTTGAAAACCGGCCTAAAAACCTTATTCACGAGTTGACGCTGTCTCAGTATAAAGTTTGTTTTAAACAGTAAAAAAAAGTTTTAATAATATTAAATATTTCAGAAATTAGCTCAATATGATGTAAATCAAAATCTTGCTATTTGCCAAGAGATTGAAAATGTTATTAAAGAATATAAGGCTTATCTCAAAGACGCGGTATTTTTTTAAATTTTGTTCCGTATTTAGTTTCAAATTATAATCAAAAATGTTTTTCAGGCAGAACTAAAAAAGAAAAAAAGTGCATTATATCATGAATTAACTGGTTTAAATAATTTAATCGAAAAAATTAATACAAACTCAGATGGTTTTGTTAAGTTTTTGAAAAGAAAACAATGTAAAAGTTTTTAGATATCGAAACAAATGAAAATGAAAGCCAATTAAAAAATGATCAATCAAAAGGATCAGCGATAAAATCTGGAATTACGTCAAACATTGAAAAAACAGCAGAAAAAGCTGTTCCAGTTGAGCCTATTTATTCTACTCGTCCAATAAGAAAACCTCAAGAAAATCAGGAAAAAAGTGTGAATTGTGAAACACGTGGACGATATTCTAATTATACCGAAGAGAAAAGTTTGGATCAGTCCGTTCTAGAAGGAGCTTTTGGTAAGAAAAGAGTTTGTGTTGGTTTTTTGTTTTAAATTTATTTTTTCCAGATATCACAAGTTTACCTGAAAATGTGAGTCGAAAATTACAATTTGACGATGTTGACGATGACGACGAAGAGGAAAACAAAATATTTCGACAACCGAAAATTGAAAAAGTAATTTAATTTTAAAATTCAATTTTTTATTTAAAAAAATTGTCGATTGCTCTCGATTTTCAGAAATCTGAATCAATTCCCAAAATTACACAATCGCCGCGTGTTTTCACTCCGCTCAGCAATTTGTACGAAATTCCACCTCCACCTGTATATTCATCAAGTTTTGGAAAACAATTGAATCAGAGTTAAAAGTGTAAAATATTTGTATATAAATGCTCAAAAGTTAATAAATTTTATTTTTTATTTAAAGTTGATTTTCTAATTGAAATATGTAAAAGCATTTTTTAAATATTTTTAATTTTAAGAAAATTGTCGCCAATAATGTATTTTTAGAATTTCTAATCTCCCAATTTTGTTCTATGATCTGGAATGACATCAACGAGTGATTTAATACGGGTTACTGAAGACAATCTAAGAGCGGTTAAAACATTAGTAAGAGGCATTTTTCCAGTGACATATAGTAACACTTTTTATCAAGAAGTAGGCCGGAGAAAAACTTTTTATTTCTTTTTTTTTAAATTTATTTTTATAAATTTCAGTGTCTAAACACCGATTTCTCACGAGTTATCATGAAAAATAATGATGCAATTGCAATTGTTTCAGTTAAGCCAGAAATATTGGGAAATGAGCCTGTTTTATATGTTCGAAGTTTAGGAGGTTTGTGGTTATTTTTTTTAAATTTTAAAAGCCTAAAAAATATAAAATTAAATTAAATTATTGTTTTCTTTTAAACATCAAAGCTTTCAGTGCACTCAATGTTCAGAGAATCAGGAATCGGAAGTCTTCTTCTCAATTTTGTTGACGAAAAATGCTGTGAGCTGAAATTGCAGACAATAATGCTTCATGTTCAGGTTCTGAAATTTTTCGACGAAAAGTAAACAAAATTAATTTTTGAAACTCTCAGGCCAGTAATTCAATCGCAATTGAATTCTATCAAAAACGCGGATTCATAATTGATGCTCTTCTCAAGAAATATTATCAAAGTTGTGATCCAGCCGACGCCTATGTGATGCTTAAAACAATTTCGACTCCGTAAGACGCAATTATAAATTTCAATACATGTGCAATATTTGTGATCCATCACTAATTTCTTCCACCTCTTAGTTATTCACCTCAACAAACACCAGATGAATGGTCATATCATTTCTTTATTTAATTGTACATCTTTTCAGAAATAATTGATAATTTTTTTTAAAAACACCAATTGGGCAAACTAAATACAAACGATATAATTCAATGAAAAATTTGGAAAAACAATCACAGATGGATAGAAAAAAAAACGATTCAAATCAACATGAAAAATGGGAGAAAGAAATAGAATTTGGGTTAATCAATTTGCAAGAGAACAATGAACACAAGATAATAATTTTTGTACCGTAATTTGAAGAAAAACAAGCATTGAACCGGTTCATAAAAAAGTGGGGCGTTTTTTTTTAATTTAAAAAAACGCACGAAAAATCATTTGGTTAATAGTGTTTTTTCTCTCAATTTGCCGATTTTTTACGAATTATCGGGATTTCGCTAGTAGACATTATTGTTGATGTCGATGGGGGTAAAAGATTTTTATAAATAAATGATGGTTCGTCGTCAATTTGTTGTCGGGCTGGATTGAAAATCTCGCTTCTTGTCACCGCGTCACGACGAAGCTTCTTTCGAGCTCTAAAAGAAACAACTTTTCTTGATGAAATCTGAAGATCTACCCAGTCTTGCCTTAATGACATTCTCTCATTGAGCGGATTCTGCGATTCATTATGAATCGGTCGCATACTGATCGAATTTGAAAAAATTGATGGTTTTGATGATGATGACGAAACACGCATTGACGATGAAGCTATTGGAAATCTGAAAAGAAAGAAGACGGGGTGAATTCTATTCTCAATTTTTCGTCCTATTACCTAGTACTGGGGAAAACGATGAGCCGTGACATCTCGGCGTTTTGATTGGTTCGGCGATTCTGATCCCGATCGTTCGTCGAACCCGGCGGCAAATGTCGCCGAACTGATTCCTCCGCCGTGTCTCGGTATAAACATTCGGGTCGATCCACCATTGAACCCTCGATTTCGAGCATCCGCATACTTTTCCTGCGACCAATTGGCACCGATGCGCCCGTTGCCAACTCCAATTGAACCGCTCGACGTGCTTCTTGCTTGTCTCGCAACGTCGACTCCATCGTTGCCTCCAGCTCGTTCGATTGCCGACGCGGCTGCAATTCGAACCGGCGATCCATAGCCTCCGCCACCGCGAAGTGTCGGTGCGGCTCCGACTGCCCCACCGCCTGTGTAGGCAAACCACGAGTTGAACATGTGGTAATAGTCGCCTCGTCCGGCGTTCCGATTCCTCGTTCCGCTCGTACTACTGATTCGTTGATACATTGGTTCGGTTTCCTCATAATCAAAGGTTCGACGATGCGGCGGCCCTGATGAGATGCTTCCGCCGACTGCTGACGGCTGTGATGAAAGTCTGACGTCAACTTGGTACGGATGAACTCTAGAAAAATTATTTCTTTTAAAACGTTGGAAAATTGAAAAAAAAACTCGTACGCTGGTAATCCATAGTTGACATAGGCCGATTCATCTGACGACGCCGCTGGTCGCGCAGCAGATGGTGGTGTTGGTTCCCATCTTGTCCGATAATACCCACCTCGGCCATCTTCATCGTTCCATTGTTGATGATGTTGTTGTTGTTGTTGTTGTTGTTGATGATGGTACCGATGTGCGGCGTATCTATCGTACAATTCAGTGTCGACGTATGATTCGTATCCGCCGCCAGCCTACAAACCAACTCTTGTGTCATCTTCTTCTCATTTTTCAATTAACAATAAACGGGAACAGGGAAAAGTGAGGGAGGGGAAATTTGAGCATTTTAGTCACAGCCACGCATGCGCACAACAAAACCACAAAACACAAAAAACACAGAACACAATGACAACAAAGTGGATGGATGGTTGAAGAACAATTCACGGTTCCGGATGTTTGATGCCATAACAAGAGTCGGCTTATCTACCTAGAATTTGGCGCCCGATAGCTCGAATAGAATTTCGAGTTTCCAAGATAAACCGTCGGACTTTTTTCGATTGCCGGCGGTGTCGGTGGTGAGTTTCCGCGTAGTTTTGTATAGGACAATAATCGAACACTATTATTATTGTTAGATTGTTGTATCTGTGACTGAAAGTTGAGGTGTTAGCTGAGTGGCGCGTTTTTCCACTTTGAAAATTATTGAAAAGAAAAATCAAAAATCACATTTACGAATCATAAATCAATAACTCTTTCTACCTGAATTGGCGCCAACGATGACGGTAGCGATGGTGGTAGCGACGGTGGTGGTGGTGGTGGTGGTGGCGGCGGATATTGCGATGGAACAATTCCGTAACCATCGCCATAATCGACAAAGACATTTTCGCTTGCGCGTCGTCGACTTCCACCATCTCCACCGATTGTCGGTGTCTTTTGCTGATTTTGTGGCGATGATGACGTTTTTTCGGGTGACTCTTCTCTCGACTTGTTGCCGAACCCAAAGAAACTTTTCATTGCGCTGCAAGTTTTCATTCAACCCTCCACGTCCCCAGAACTTTTTCCAACTCACTTTCCAACGCTTTTTCGTCTCGATTTATCTCTGGCTCGGCTCTCCTCATTTTTTAATCTCATCAACGGTGATCCTGGTGGAAATGGATGTTGTCCTGCCGTGAATTGAACTTTTGGCGAGTTGAGAACGATTGGCGTATTGCTTGATCCAGCACTTCGGAGAACACTACCAGCTGGTCGATTGATACTTTCCATGCTTAATGATCGTCGACTCAACAATCCTTAAAATTTTTAGATGATGAAGCTTCGATAAAGAAAAATATTTGAATGCAACACAAAATGTTAAAAAGAAGAATAGCAAAAACAAATTTTCCCGAACCCTTTTCAAGAAAAAATCAATAAATTCCAAAAAGAATTCCCCATGTTTATTTACCTGACTGATCTCGATTTTCATCGACACACGTCGTCGTCGTCATTTCACGCGGCAGTGTTGTCGATGATGGTGGCTCCAGAATTGTCGGGCTCGACTCTTTTGGAGCCAACTGACGATAGTTCCGTTGTGACATTGATCTCGGCTGCGATTTGCTTCGTTTTTCTGATCGCAGTGTTGACGATGGCGGCGCTAGAGAAGCGTTCAGATCAGTAAAGAAAAAGAAAGAGAAAACGGTGGGGAGGAAGAAAGATTCATGCAGGAGAAGAACTGAAAGCCACTAAAAAAAATTACCACTATTCTGCCGTTGATGCTTGATCTCTTGGAACAATTTTATATGTTTCGGATCGGCAGCTCCACTGATTCCACGCTGAAATGTTTTGATTTTATTTTTAAACAATCTGTTAATGATCCTCACTTTTTCACTCAAACTTTTCCTTCCCGGAGCTTCACGATCGAACGGATCAATCTCCTCATTTGTTTCGACATCATCCACCAGCTTCTTTTTCATCCTCACCTTCTTCGGCAACGACGACGATGACGACGACGATTGTCTCGAGTGCACTGATGACTCAGCTCCACTTGACGATGTTGCACGCAGATGTGACGGTGATGGTAGAACTGAGTCGGCGTTCGATGACGACACTCGTGACGGTGCCGGCGACGAGGCGTCGACTGTGATGCGCGACGAGTCACGCGATATTGCGCCGGCTGTTTTCAGTTTTTCGTCCTCTCGAATTATGATTAAGCGAACGTGCGACATTGTTGGACCAATTGATTTCAATTGTTTCGTTAATGTTTCACTGGCTAACGCGTTTGACATTGATTCAAGATCAATATTCTCGATTCCAATTATTCGATCATTGATTTTCAATCTTCCATCTTTGAATGCTGCTCCTCCGTGCATCACCTGAAATCGTCAAAAAAAAATCAATAAAACAACGATGTTAAAAATCCTACATTTTTGATAAAAATTCCACAATCGTGTCGACTGCCATTCGATTTGACTGAAACTCTTGCTTTTAAGCTAACACCGAGTCCAGCTGATCCTGTATCATTCAATGGAATGATGAACTCAAATCGTTGCGATTCTTCTTCGTCGCTTCTTCTCCGCTTTTCCCCATTTTCGCTTGACGACAATCGATTCGTCAATTTTTGTTCAGCAGCTTCTTCTTCCTTTGTTGCTTTCGTTGTTGTGGTTGTCGGCGTCTTCTCCTCGTTTTCCTTGTTGTCGAATGATGTTGATGGTGTCATTGTTGATGACGAGTTCGACGTTTGCGATACCCGCGAGACTAAAAATCGAACTTTTTCACCAACCATCGCTTCCTAAATTATTATTTTATTGTTTCGATCAAAGAAATATTGTTTCACCTTCAATTTTTCCACAATTTGTTGTTGTGTCAAATTTCCCGTCGATATTCCATTGATTTCCAATAATCGATCGCCCGACTTCAAATGTCCCAACGCGACACCATACGGTTTCACCGTTCCAATATAGAATAAACGTTCGCCTTTCGCCGTTTCTCGTCCCGTCACTGTAAAACCAAAACCATTCGATGATTTGATCAATTCAACAATTGTCGTGTGTCCAATGTATTGGGTGTTCGCTTGTTGAAGGGCGGAAAAAATTGGCTTCTGAAAAAGATGGAAGAAATTAATTTAAAAAAAAATTCTTACGGTATCTAGATTCGCGTTTGCTTCAGCTTCTTGCTCTAAAAAGGATTCAATTGATCTTGCTATTGTTAATGTCACATCTTTTTCCAATACTTCTAAATCATTGATATAGGCTCTTGCACGAAGAATTGACATCTTAAAAAAAAGACAAAAATGACGGCAAATTCCTTTTTTTCCAGTTTTTGACATACTTGATAAACCGGTCTGCTGTTTATTTCAACAATACTGTCACCAACTCGAATTCTTCCATCTTTTCCAACTCGACCATCTTTATCAATTCTCATGACTTGAACTGCTGTCAGTTTTGAGTTTGTTGTTGGTGTCGTTGTCGATGTTGTTGATGAATCATCATAAACTGCATTGACTGCAAACTCAACACATTTCGTCTCTTTCTTTCGCAATCAAAAAACAAAAACCTTCAATTCCCAAGCTCTTTGAGCTACTCTCATCATCATTTTCAACAAATGGAAATGTTATGATTGTGTTTCCTTGTGAATCCGAAATAGGCGGTGTTCGCTTCAATTTCGTCGTTTTGTTATCGGAATCAACTTGCGCTTCGTGATTTTTTTGCTCCATTTTTTCAACCAAACGATCCTTCAAAAATTGACGTTTCATTCTAATTCTCTCTTTTCAACAAATTGTCTTACTCTTGCGTCTAAAAACGCATCATTAATTCTCGATTTACGATCTGATCCTCTGTGCAATCTTCCCGGATTCTTCTCGTAATGCTGTTTTGTCTCCTTTTGTATCAATTTTTTCTCAACTTCTGGACTTAAAGTCACTCTCGCATGTTTCGATGACGTCGATGGTCTTCCATCGTCTTCCGTCACCGACATTTTCGTTTCTTTCGCTCGAAGTGATGATCTGAACAATTGCAAAAATGCTCAATTTTTTTTCAAATTGTGACAAGACAAAAAAAAGATCAATTCTCTCACCTTAAAATTGGCTTAGTTTCGGTGACCGGTGCCGATTTGCTGATGTATAAGCCAGGCGAGACAGCTTCATCAAAACTCTTCACTTCAACCACACCGTCTCGCTGATTTTTGTGCAAATGTGGTTGAGCATACAGTGAGCTTGACGAGTCCATCGACATTGAGCCTAAAATTTTCAAACGTATGGTGAAAAAAAATTAAACTCTGTTAGAAAACTGTCGAAACCATATGCTTCATAAGTCGAATTGTTTAATGTGCTCGAAGTTATTGACGGCGTTCCAGGACCCTCTTTTCTTCCAATGGGCAATGGTTGAGCATAGTGATGTTGATTGGCTCTCGACAACTCTTTAAGAGTTGCTGATTGATTCGTCTCATCTGTTATAGCAACAATCTGAAAAGTATTCAGACTTTTTAGATTTGGTTAGAGAAAACAATTTTTTAATTAAAATCAATAAATCAAAAATCCACGAGATTTCTTTTTTCTCGCCAAACCTGATCATAGTTCAAGTCAAAAACTTCTTCTAAAACATCTTCCATATCTAAGATTCCATTATCTGACGCACATTCAAGTCGCAAAATTTTCAAACTTTGCTCATTTTTATCCTAAAAATTGAATTTAAAAAAAACTGAATCAACGAACCGTCACATTATTTTCATTGGTTAATGACGATGACAACGGCGTCATCATATTTGGCGAATAAAGTGGTGAACTCGATAAATCATCGACCAACATCGGTCGACGATGAAACATTTTTTCGTGTTGTTGATTCGATGTTTTGGCCGGCGGTGGCGTGTGTAAATGTTTGTAATTATAAGGCGGCGGAGCTGTTTCGTGTTTTGACGACGACGAAGACAACGGCATTATGACTTCACCCCGTTAGAAGCTCACCCCACCCACAGTTTCTGCAACCTTCTTTTGTGCTCACAGAATACAAAAAAAATGGAAAAGGCGAAAGAAAAGAAGAAAAAGAGAAGGAAAAGAAATCAAAAAATGATGTTTAAATTTCAGAATTTTCAGAAAAATTTTTCAAATTAAAAAAAGAAAAAAAAAGACAAAACTGATGATGATGATGATTACCTTTTTCATTTTATTTGTATTCAGTCCATGCCATTTGAGGTCGACAATTCTTTTCTCACTCTCTTTTCCACCTCTTCACTATCTCAGCCTGTTTTAGAATATGAACAAATCGAGCATGGTCACCGACTTTTTCTTTCTCTCTCTTCCCCCCTCTCAGAACCTCTCACTATTCGCCTACTTCTATATTGTCTACCTTTCTCTATTGACACTCTGCGCACCTGACACGCTCACAGGTATTTTTCGGAGAATGATTGAATGAGTGGTGGGAAATAACAAAAAAAAAAAAAACGAAAGAGAAAAATCATGGAGGTATTTAGGAAGGAAGAAAACATGAAAAAATTTATATCATTTTCGCCTTTCGACAAATCAAAAATGAAAACCAATAGAAATGGGCGAAGAAAAAAAAACATTTTCGAATTAAAACTCTTTTTTTATTAAATTTTTTTGATTCTTTTCACAATTTCATTTTTTTGAAAAAAACATTAAATAATAAAACGGGCAAAAAAACATTTGATATCAATCGATTTCTTTTTTCTCTTTGAAATGTGAAAACTGAATTTGAATCAAAAAATTCAAAAAAAAATGCAAATTTTAATTCGATTAAAATAAAAAAGCAGCGAGAATCTTTTTTTCTCTTCTTCTTCTTCTTCTTCTTCTTGCCGGCTCTCAATTTACCATAAATTTATAAACAAAAACTAAAATCAACGCGTTTCAAAATTACAGATGTTTCGCTTCCAAAGCAGCTGTGGCGGGGACTTTTCACCCAAACCAAACTATACAACCCCCCCCCCCCCCAGTCCTTCTCCATTGTAAAACTCAACTCTTCTTTCTGTATGTGTGTACTACATATAAAGCTGATCTCCAGATGGTTCGACGACTGATTCGTCATCTTTCAATGATTCACAACGCCCGACTTTACGACCATTTTTTCTTATTTGAAACTCACTAATTTCTGCTACAATTTTTTGTTGTAGCAGAAATTTTAAAGAACCTAAAACGAAGAAAAAATTTAATATTAAAAAAAAATCAAAAAATTCGATGATAACAATAAAAAAAATGTGTTGGTGCTCCTCCACAAAAGATACGTGTAAGAGGCGCACACTTGGTCATTGACTCATACATACATTTCTACATGTTTGCTAACTAAAAAAAAAAAGAGCGTTGAATGGAAAAGACAAAGGCAACTCCTTTCAAAAAAAAATCACAAAAAAAAGAAGAAAAATTGATTGGTTTTTTTAATTAATTAAAATTATTCAAACAATCTGATAATCTGACACAGACATTGAAGCATCTCTAATCCAATCAATTCAACTATTAATTCATCATGACAATTCAGCTTTTTCCTTCACTTATCAAACACACAAAAAAAAAATGTTAAGAACACATAATCTGAACAAGCTTGCGCAACATCTTAAATGATGATCGGGGGGCAGAGAGAGAGAGACAGAGAGACAGAGAGAAAAGGAGAAAAACAAAAAAATTCAAAATGTAGAACAATGAGAGAAGAGATGAAAAAGGGAATAATGACGATGATAAAGAAAGGAGCGGCAAAACGATTTATTGACAAATAATACATTTATTCATACAATATTGTACGTACAAATCTTCATAACTTCTTCTCTTCTCACATTTCTGTTTCTCTCTCCCCCCCCCCCCCGTTCGTTTTTATCATTTAAATATTCTCTCATATCAATAACTTACATTTGAATGTCTATTGAAATGGTGAAATAATTATTGTTCTACATAAATATGTTGATTTGAACACTGTCAATAATGATTGATTCGCCGTCACCTCATTTTTGAGAGAGAGAGAGAGAGAGAGAGAGAGAGAGAGAGAAAGTGGGAAGGGGGAAAAAAAACTCAAAAATTTTAAATTAAAAAAAAACACACTTTTTCTAGCCATTTTTTCCCACCACTTCTCCTCAAGAAAAATCCACATTTAGAAAAAAAAAATTAATAAGAAGCATTTATCCGATAAAATTCCTACCATTCTATGTCCGATTAGCCGATTAATCTTCGCGCTTCTTCTCAAGCATTCAAACTTGCATTTCTTTTTTGACCAACAATTTGAAGTGGGGAGAACGAAAAAAATGAATGAAAAAAATGAATGAAAATATCAAATTGTTCTTCTTTCTTCGTTTATTAGCAACAATCTAACAAATTCGAGAAAAGTAAAGTCTCGAGCCATTTCATCTTATAAGACTGCTCATTACATTGTCAAACAATGTTTGCTTATCGAAATTTTCTTTACTTTAATTTCCAGTTTATTTACTTTCAAATTATTTTTCCAAAAAAAAAAAAGAAAATGAGAAATTAAAAAAAAAGAGTAAAAATGATGACGGGAAAAACAAATGCAGAACAAGAGAAACGACGATTCGAGATAATTGAAAATGAGAAGCAACAGGGAGACGAGGAATCGACAAGGTCTTTTGCTTTTTATTCAATTCAATCGGCTAATTGAGATTCGCCATATAATTGGATATAAAATTCACTAGGATTTTCCCTTTCCCAAAACCTTCCTCCCTCCCCTCTCTAATTTTTCTACATTTTTTTGATTTTCAAACAAAACGTGTGTTGTTCACAAGTCAAAAATCGTTTCCAAAATATTTTTTACTGCTTTTCGAAAGATTACGGTATCAATTAAATTTTTTATTAATTTTCGTTTTATTTCAATTTTATTTCGTGAGAAAACCACTAAAAAAAGAAAAAGACGAAAAAGAAGACATTCGAATCATCGAATCAACAACACGAATTTTTCCCATTCATCGACCAAATTATTTAATTTTTTTTCAAATTTTTTTTTAAATATTCAAAATAAACTCACGATTCCACGCGCTCGTTTATAACGTAAAAGCGCCGCATCTGCTAATTGCTGAACTGTAGCGTTTGTCTGAAAATTCAAAAAAAAAAAAAATCTGTCTTCTCACAAGTTTTTCACACAAACAAAAATGTTGTTTTTTTTTGTTTGTTTTTGTTTTGTGAGACCGTACCGCCTCTTTCCATGGTACGACTATTTTCATTTTATCAAATTGTACAGTTATTCGCCGATTTCCTCCAGACAGTGGTAGACTTTGATAGTGACTCTGAAATTTTCACGATGTTCTTTTCGCAATTCATTAAATGTTTCGCCCAGACCTGACTCAATGTCGACATTGACGAATTCGAATAGATTGCTCCTGGTCCGAAACTCAGTGTGTGCTCCGATTTTCTCGACACTCCATTCGAACTTTCATCTCGTTCCATTTCGTCTTTCGATGGAATCGCCACAGTTTCCGTCGTCGTCGTCGCCATCATCTCATTCTCATCTTGTGATGAACACGTCGTCGACGATGACGTCGATGAAGCCGACAATTTCCTGAACATTTCAGATAGGAAATCAAAAAAAAAAAAAAAAAAAGGAAGAAATGATGTTGATGATTCAACGATCAAGGATCAAACATACATTTTGTGAACGACTCTTTCAACTGCTCTTAGTTCAACTGCTCTTGTCGAAATATCTTCTCTCCTCCCTTCCAGCCTGTAATAATTCGACATTTCAAGTACGTCAAAAACATACACATAAATCAAGCCATTAAATGAATGAAAGAGAGACAAGAAACGAGAAGAGGTGAAAAAGAAAAAGGAAACAATTCGAATGAATTTTTGAGCAACTTTTGAACAGGTAAACTAATATCTTCTTCTTCTTTTCAATTTGCGCTCAAAAACAATGAAATGGTGAAAATGTGAGAGAGAGAAAGAAAACTGCATTTCATCGTTTGACAAAACAAATAGATATTTTTGGGAAGGAAAAAATGTTGGCTTGCTGCTGGATGTCTCGGAAAAGCCGCCCATCAAAAATTATTCCCAATACACAAAACCAAAAGTAATTCGATAACAATTTTTCTTTAATGTTATCCAATTTCTCAAATAGAAGACTTTTTCCTTATTCTTCTTCTTCTCTTTTTTAATTTTCTTCCGAAAATTTTAAACGAAATTAAATAAGCATCAACAACAACAAATTAGAGCCTTTTCTTAATAGAAAAGAGCAAATAAAAATTGAAAAATCATTGGCGCCAAAATTCATCAATATTGCGTGCTCATTTTTTTCTTTTCTCTCTCTCTCTCTCTCTTTCCTATACTAATAATTTTTAATCATGTCAAAAAAGAAAGATGTTTACGTAGCAACCAACTGACGGATGAGGCTTGAATTAAACTTCAACATGAAACTGCGGAATTTTCAAAAAAAAGAAAAAAGAAATTCTTATTTTAATTAAAAAAAAGAAAAAAAACGAAAGGAAGAAAAAAAAATGTCGAACAACTATCAAAACAAATAAAATAACGGGGTCAGACGTGCCAAATCTTGTAGTGACCGACGTCTAACCAATTCTATTTATCTATTTGTCTAATAATGGTATGGGAATGATGTTATTGGTGAGGTATAGTGGAGGGGGGGGGGGGGGGGAGGGTGGAGTGACGATGTTGGTGGTGATGATGATGACGACGACGACAACGGCGGCGGCGGTGGCCTCCCCGCCAATGACGATGCGATGGTGCAGCGAAATGACCTTGCGCTAGCTCACTTTATGACTACACACAAAACTTATATCGCCGTTATTTGATGGAAGAAAAAACAATTATTGGACAAAAATGGGATGATTTGGTCATTATTTGAGGAGGAAAAAACTCAAAACTTTCCCATTGTTTTCCTCTGACAAGATAAAAAGCCAAATATTTTATGTTTTTTTTTGTTCCTGAAAAGAGCCCAAATGTTAAGCTTCATCCCTTCATTTCAACAAAAATCGAAGCGGCGCGCATTTTTTCAAAGAACAAATTCAAAAGCTCATTTGCCATTGCAAAAAAAAAAAACTAATTCGATGCGGAAATGATTTAAAACCGCCAACAACGAAAGAAAAAGAGAAAAGAAACGAAATTGATGTTGATTCTCTCATTCTTCGACTCAACCAACCAGAGCTCTTCAAAATCACACAAGGTCAATATACTAAGTCGGATTGGATCGTGGAAAATGTAGTTGAGAGAAGGATCGGATTAAAGTTGCAAAAAAAAAAAGACGAGAGAAGAAACCAACCAGAAATCGAAATATTTAATGATTCTAAACTACATTGTGTGTGTTTGTTTCGTCCAAGAGACGGGTCATTACAATTAATACATAGTGATGATGATGATGACGACGATGTTCAGAGTATTAACAAAATGATGGAACCAATCTGGTCCCATCCCAATGAATGTCAAAGTAATTAATTGCCCATGAAAATTGAAACATTTTACTTGATTGTTATCGATTTTTTTTCTCCCCCTCTCAAATATTTTTTATTATTTAAAAATAATAATAAAAATCTCAACCAAAGAAAAATGTTGTTTCATCATTGGCAAAAAACAAGTTTTTACACATTTTTTTTTTGGGTTGATGGGGAGAAGGAGGGGGCTTCACCTAGTTCTTACGTAATTTCCTTTGATATCTAAAAATGTTTAAAACTATTCATCAACTTGCCTATGAAATCCCTTTCTTTTATTTTGTTCTGTTCATTTCATCTTATTATTATAATTAATTCAAAAATTATTCGAGTTCGACGACAAGCTTCATTAGCGACAAGAGATGGAATTGATATTCCTATTACTTTAAGGTGCTTCTCATTTCTCACCAGCTGCACCGAACTGAAAAAAAAACAATCCTAATTAATCAATAGAGCGCCTTTACAACATGATGAATCGAATCTTACTCTTTTAGATCAACTATAACTTGTCTGATACCAGGGATTCGTGAAAATTTATGTTTGGGGCCGCGAGTTCAAGTTTTGAAAAAAGATCGAATCGGTTTGACCAACAGGTTTCGAACATTTCAATAATTTCCAAGATTGCGACAATTGAAAAATAATTCTTTCACAATGTAGAAAAGGTGCCGCTTATGGTTATCACAATGGTGTTGATGTTCGCCTTCTTCGTCGATACAATGTTCCAATAATCGAGGATGAGACTGAAATTGGTAGAAGCATTGGAGCCGTCGTTGATGCTACGGAAAACGATGGAGCAGTCGAGTTTGGAACAAGAGACAAAGTGTTTAAAGCCTGGCAACATAATCGGTATTCATTTGACAAAACTTGAATCATGTATCGATTTTTTCTAGTGGAGGAGTAGTCGAATGGGATAGGTTGGGAGCTGGTGTCGATATAGGATCAAGAGCTTCGGTAGCTGATGATCTTATTAAATTAAAGGTTTTTTTATAATTAAAAATCCTTCTAAAAATTGAATTTTTTCAATTTTTAGCACACAATTTTTGGAGTAAATGTTGGTCCAACATCTCACAGAAATATTGTGGGACCTTATCAAGTTGGAGAAACAAAAGGACAACGTACATAGATTAATTATTATTTTTACTTTAAAAAATCAATAATTTGATTAATTCTAGATCTTAAAGTTTCTACTCCTATCCAATCACTTTATCATAATTATTATGCTGGAAGAGGCGACTGGTACAAGAATCAATTTCGTCGCCCGGGTAAATCACGCAAAAATCGATATCAACTGAAAAATATTGAAATTTCGTAGGAGATGAATATCGTACAAAAGAGCAAAAAGCTTGTCCCTGGTGTTTCGCTGTCGACTCAACTTATCCGACACAAACAATGTTCAACCCGTATTTTGGTTGATTTATTTTCTTTAAATTGATGCAATTTCTATATTTCTCGATCTCAACTGAAAATAAATTAAGACGAACAAAAACAAAACACGAGAGCTGAGCAAAAAGAGCAATGAAATCGGTTTCTTTTGAAGTCGTCGAAAAAATGACGGGGATGAAATTAAATTTGAAAATTTATGCGATTTATGTGAAAATGCGAAAAAAACGCCGAACAATATACTTATTCCCATGCTATTTAACACCTAATCGGCACCTCTTCAGCTTTTCGTACTTTTTTTCTTAAAAACTCTCTCCTCCAAAAGATTAAAAAGTTTAAAAAAAAATAATTAAACGCTAATTTTGTTAATTAAAATTAGAAATTAAAAAAATCAGACTATTTTTTGAATAAAAGTTCAAAAAAAAAAAAATTGAAAAGCGCCGAAACTATTCTGCAACTTTGCGTCATTTCCTCAGTTTGCACACAATAAATAAATTAGCGGAAGTTTGAAATTTCGTCATGGCTTTTCCCATAAATAAGCAATTTCTCAACAAAGCTCACAAGAAGAAAAGTTCCCAGCAATTTTTTGTCGACACCTTAAACACAACAAGAAGAAGAAACTCTTTGAATTTGCGCCGCCTTCTTGTAAATTTCACAAATGTGTCACTGTGAACGACAACTTGTTGAGCCAGAGGAAACCGAAAAAAATGGGGAAAATTCAAAAAAACCATGAAATTGGGAATCTCATAAATCTTCAAATGTTTCCCAATCAGAATAAAAATGTCAATTTTACAATTCTGTGTTTACATCACAACAAACAACAAAAATCCCCAAATTCAATGTGCCTTTGGGAAATAATTCGATTCTGTTACCATTTATCACTCAAAATTCAAGAGCTCTTAAAGTTCAGCTCATCAGTTTTCCGGATGTTTAAAATTTCGAATCATCTCAAAGGTGACAAGTACACTAGAAATTGGGATACAGTTTTTGCACATGTTTTTGCTCCAGAGCTCAATTTTGTTGAGTTTTGGCTCTCTCTCTCTCTCTCTCTCTCTCTCTCTCTCTCTCTCTCTCTCTGTCAAAATTCAGAATATTTCTCATCTGAAAATTCAGATAACCCAAGATCTTGTCAAGAAAAAATCGTCTTCTTTTCCCAGCTTCTCCTTACTTTTCCTACAAAAATTGTCCAACACTTTTTGCACATTTTTTTTTGCTCCAGAGCTCAATTTTTTGAGTTTTCGCTCTCTCTCTCTCTCTCTCTCTCTCTGTCAAGCTTCAGAATATTTCTCTTCTGAAAATTCAGATGACCCAAAACCTAATCGAAAAAAAAAACATTTTTTTCCCAGCTTCTCCCCATTTTTCACACCTCCCCCTATTCCCCCCCCCCCCCCGTTTTCTTTCCCTTCCGTCTGATTTTTCTCACAGACAAAAAGTGGAAGGTGGAATCGCTCCGCCCATTTTGATTAGGGGAGTGGCCTGAGAGAGCTCGGCGAGCTGATGAGGAGTATAAAAGGATGATTTGAAGGGTCCTTTAATATCATTTATCATCATTTTTATCAACATTTTCGTTTATCATTTATCAACCACAAAAAATTAATTTTGTTTTTGTTTCAGAAGAAAACCGAAAAAATGTTTTCAATCCTCGCCTTCCTCGTCTCGAATGTGATGATGTCATCAGCCACCCAATTCTCATGGTTAACAATTGTCCTTGTCGACTTTCAACTGCGCGAGCAATGCGTTCAATTTTGGAATGAGCACAACAATTGTGTGAATCCATCGATTCGAATCATTTCCAATCTTGGCAATCGACGATTCGCCTCATCGGCCTGGCCAATCAATAATCAATTGATCAAGGTACATTTTTTAGTTTTTTTTTCTTCTTTGGTGATTTTCAGCATTTTTTTTTCAGCAACAAAAAGTTTTCTTCACAACTCAGTGGCAAAATGAGATTGAATCAGTTTTGTTGTCGGCTCAAATCGAAGGGGAAAATGCTTTAAATCCATTTGGTTTATCACCAAAATGCGATCATGGATTTGCCTCTTTCGTTTTTTCCCAAGAAAATAATGAGGTAAATCGAGAGAGAGAGAGAGAAGCAGAAAAAATTCAAGAAAATTTTCAGACAACACTAAAACCAGGTCAGAGTGCTTCAACCCGCGTCGCCAACATTGATTCGCATTGCTTCACCGCTAAACTTCTGATTCGCATTGATGAAAAATGCCCGCACTGCCCAAAACCAACAACACCAACACCTTTGGCACAACGCCAAGGAGTTTTGTATCAAATCAATGTGGCGTTGGAAGGATATAATCAACGATACATCGTCGCTTTCCTTTCTCTTATCACCGTTTTATCATTGTGCGTCTTTTTCACAATTTTCGACTTGGTTTTCTGCCGCAAAAATGGATTTCAGTCACGACAGAATGATGAAAGGTGAGCAGAGCACGACGAATCATATCAGAAATTCTCAATTTTTATTTTCAGACAAATTTCGAGCATCAACAATAATTTGGGACAAATCGCACCAATTTCAATGACGGAATCATCGGAAAGAATCGCGAACATTCGACGAATTCCAACATTGACATCGAGATATGAAATGATTCTCGATGGATGCGTCAATAATGGATATTCAACGAATTGTTTCGCCAATGTTGATGAAACTTTGAATAGTTCAAATGATTCTGAAATGTCTTCTGAATTCTTCAATTCAACTTATGGTTATCAATTGAATACGCAGAAAATTGTGAGATTTGATAATTCAAAACTTGGAAATCAAATGGATTATTCAACGATTTCCAATAAATCGATACATTATGTCTTTGATATTTGAATGTTTTTACTTCTTTGCATGTACAAAACATTTTTTTTCCTTTTTATTTTCTTTTTATTTGTTTTTAGACAGTTTTAGCTTTTTCCCCTTAATTTTATTATAATAAAAATGTGAATTCAATTCAATTCGATTCAATGCAATTAAAAAATATAATATATGGTTTTCGTGACAAGACACACTGAACATTTTGACTTTGTGCGCCTTTTAGTTTTTCAATTTTGTCTCCCCAAATTCGTCTCATTTTTACAAACAAAAAAAGAATTTTTTCTTCTTCTTGTCAACAACTTTTTAAATGATTCTCTAAATTTGGACCCTTCTGCCTCCTTCTCCTCCTCCTCCTTGCCCCTCCCCTTTTCTCTCTTTCTCTCTTCCTGTTTCGACACTTCTCTTCCCTCTCCTCAAACCGCTTCAACACTCGTTGTCGACTGAAGAAAACGAGAAGAGAAGCGTAGAGACTGTGTGATAAAGAGAGACGACGATAGTGAAAGGAAGAAAAAAATAATTTGTGGTGCGCAAGAAATGAAGAAAAAAAGGTTCGACGAGACGAAAAAGAAAAAAAACGTTGGATTTTTGACCAAATTTCTTGATTTATTGGATTTTTCCCGACAAAATTATCGATTTTATTCCCAATTTTACAGAAAAATGATCGAATAACATCGATAATGAGCAGCTTCATCGGAAAATTTCGCCGAAAAAATGGTAAATTTTCCCGATTTTTTCCTTTTTTCACTTTGTTTCAGGTTCAACTCCGAAAAAAAATCCGAAACAACTCGAAAAAGACGAGTCTGAACATCGAAATTCACTGAATTCGGATCATATTTTTATTCCAACTATTGAAGCTTCACCCTCATCAGATATCGGTAAATACAATTTGAAGAAATTTCGTAGAACGAATTGAATAAAAATTCAGGAAGCGGTTCGGATCATGAAGGAATTCAAATAAGAAAGAAGCCACAACTCGCTTATTCTCTCGAACGTCTTCTCATTGATTCATCGGCTCTTTCGTATTTCATTCAATTTTTGGAATCCTGTGATAAGCTAAATTTGATTAAATTCTGGATGCACATCGAAGGGTTCAAAGCCAGTTTTTCTGATGGAATTTCAGCCGCTCAAGAATGTTTGGAAAAAAAATCAATAAATTTGATTTTGAACCAATTTTTTCCAGTATCATTGCGGGATGCGAGAAATATCTACGAAAAATACATCGACGATGGTTCGACGTCATCCTTGGCTTTTCCCAAAAAAATCAAGCAAATTGTTGAAAGTATTTCAAGCAATTATTCGGCTTTCTGAATGTTTTAAACAAAATAATCGCTTTTTCAGATGAGCTTCGACGTCAACCACTTCAGAAGACGTGCTTTGATGAAGCTCAACATTTTGTTCGACAATTGTTTGAATACAGGTTTTTATTGATTTTTTATTAAATTTTCAACTTTTTTTTTCTTTCCAGATATTTTGAGGAATTTCAGTCAAGCGTTTATTATAAAAAGCATGAGCTTGAAGTTTTATCAAACGGTTGTAGTTTAACAGAAATTTTAAAAGTTCAAAATTTACTGACGTCATTTTTAGAGGTGACATTGAATTTCAGCGAATTTCTTGCTGAAAATTGAAAATTTCAGTTTATTCGCGACAAAGAAGATCATGACATTGTTCAATTCCTCCTTGGTTCCGATAGCTTCGAAGCGAATCTCGATAAAATGGAAGATGATGAAGCATTGAGTGATGCGATGTCTCTCTATGAAAAGTTGGCTTCGTCTTCGATTTTTTCAGGAACAAAGCAAATCGTTTTTCCCAGATATTTTTCGATGCAAGCAACAAACATGATTGATTTGGGCGCTCCAATCCGGTCTGAAATCGAATCTTTGATTTGTGACGAATCAGGAAGGCCGAATAGAAAAGCGTTTTGCAATGCCAAAATTGCGTGCTATTTCAAGTTGCATGATGTAAAATTGACAAACGCAGGAATCTTTTAAGCTTTTCCGATATTTTTTTCAGAAATATATTCAAGAATTCATCAAGTCTTCAGCCTATCATTCATATCTTGCTGAACTTGCCACGTTTATTGAAAATACTGTAATTAAAGCAAAGAAAAAATGTCAATGACGAAACATTTTAAGATTGAACTTCCTCGCCGAGTGCGTCGTGGAGTGACAAGTGCCAATAATTCTGATGCTCAATCTTCAACCGATTCTCTATCCAACGCCTTCAGTCGACATCTTGAAATTTTAGAGCAAAAGCTTGATGATGAACAGACACCAACAATTACACCAAACTCTACTCCAAGAACGCCAAGAAGCAGGTTTGAATTTGTTTTTTTTTATTCTCGAAACAAAAGAAAACATTCAGCCGCCTTGCTGAAATTGATGAACTTGGTCGATATCACGCGCTTTACGATGATTCACATGCTTATTCTCAAACCACAAAAACCCCATTAAGGTTATTAATTTTTTTTAAATAAAAACTTTAAGAAAAGCAATTTTTAAGGATAAAATCTACTCTTCGAAAGTATTTGGATAAAAATACTCTTCGAGAAGAAGAAATCGCTGAAGAAGTGGCTAGAACAATAATTAAAGACATGCAATTAATGGTAGCTTCATCATCATCAACAAACGCATAATGTGTTTTATTTTTCTGAACATATACGGATACTTAATTTATTTCATTTTTCTGTGCTCCAATCATTTTGTTTCATGATATTTAAGTAACCTCGGCTCAATTTTTTTAAATTTTTTTTTAAAAACGGCGTATTTTTTTTTTTTTGGTAAAAATAACGTTTAGAAATGTAATAATTTTAGAAAAAAATCATAATAAAGGGTGATTGAAAAACCATTGTATTCGCATTTAACCGTATTTCAATTATTGAAGCCAACGATTTTCATCGTCGATAATTTCTTTCTCGACTTCGACTTCGGCTTCTGCGTCGTCGTCTTTCAATCGATCTCGACCTTAATCTTTTATGATCTTTTCTCGTTTTTTTTCTTTTTTCTGATGATTGACTTCTTGATCGACTTCTTCTTTTCTGCAAGTTTGTTTTTTTTTGTTTTCCGAAAAGAATGAAAAACCAACATGTTTCTTTTTTCTTCGATCTTCTTTATTTTGTTCTTCGTCTTCTTTGAATCCAGACTCGGATAAAATACTGCTTATTCGACTAAAAAATTTATTTTTGTTTCTAATTTTTTCCCAATTTAAAAAATTACCTATTAATTATTTGGTCAATTGAGCTAACTTTAATTACGGTCGTTTCAGTTTCAGTATCTTTCTCATTTTTAGGCACTTTCTTTCCTTCAATCATTGTTTCTGCCACTTTCTCCACTTTACGCAACGCATCTTCTTCTAATTTATTCCTTTCCTCATCTTCTTTCATTTTTTTCAACTTTTTCTCCGCTAATAACTTTTCCATGAATATTCTCGCTTTCTCTTTTCGATCCAGTTGTGTATTATTTGGAATTGCTGGAGGCGCTGGCGGCTCAAGTCCCTCGAGAATATTCGGGCAACGAACTTCAGTCTCGTTATCTTGTTTTGTCACAATATCTCCAATATCTGGATCAAACGTAACACTTGTTGATGCCGAATCATCGAAGGCTCTAAATTTTTCAAATGAAATAACATTTTTTGAAATCAAAAACGAACGATTTGGTTGCAATTCGAGGTTCTTCGACTTTGGGATTTAACAAAAACGAAACAGGTTTCAAATCAATTCTTCCATCCCTATTTTCACACACTGAAGTTTTCTTAACTATCGGATCAACAACTCCTGGTTCTGATATTGGTATGACTTCTCCGAAACCTCGACTTGCTTCTAATAACCTTCTTCTTTGATGACGATTCATTGGCGGCGGTTCAATGAGTGGCGAAGGAGCAGCATTAGTTCCAGGCGAGTTTATTCCTCGAGATACTGATTCTACTCGCATGTGACTAGGTGACGAATAAGGTGCTGGCCCAACTTTATTATTTTGATTAAATTGGGAATACTCTTGACTTAATTGCCATTGATACATTCTAACCTGAAAAAAACCGATTAATTAACAATTGTTTTTGTTTTTTTGTTAATATTTACTCTATGATGATAATAAGAATAATATGGACTTCGGTAATCCATAAAATGAAGCTGAAGATCAACTCTCCCTGCTAAAGTTTTTTCAAATTCACATCCGTTTCTAGCAACATGTTCTGCATAACTATTTACAATAGGTTCGAGATCTGGGGTTGGTGGCACCATTGGTTTTGGACCAATCCACGGACATTTTAAATGATAAAACAATTCAAACCATTCTCTATATTCTGGATCATCTATTCGATCATTACTGAAACATTTGAAATCCCCATTTTGTCTTAAACTTTTAATTTTTCTAATTACTTTTCGTCAATTTTTTCTTCATTTCCATTTTCATTTTCGATTTTTTTCTTTTCTTCACTTTCTCCTCTTGCTTTTCTAGTTACATCTGTCAAATTTTTAAACAGGGAAGCATAAACATCATTTCTCTGTAAAAAATAAAGATAACTTGTCTAGTTAAATAATCTGAATTCTTACTTTAGAAATATCTTCCAACAAAACTGGCTTAATGTCTGGCGCCGTCTCTTCAACAACTGGTTTTGATGTTGGACCATAAACCTTAAGAAAATATTATATTAACATTGGATAACTTTTAAAGAAAAACCCCTGGTTTCAATGGACTCGGCGCTCTTTTTAATCCGCCATTCAAAAGCGATGGATGAAGCTCACAGTCAGAATCATCATCTGAATTGTCTGAATCTGAGCCATGTGCAGCTGCAATTGCAGCTAATGACCCAGATAACTTTGGCTTTTCTATAGCATTTGAAGTGCTTGGGCCGGGTGGTGTAGATTCTGAATATTTAATTGGAACGGTTTTTATTTTTTCTAATCACCTTTTTTATCCTTCTTTTTTCGTTCCCCAGGAATATATTTTTTTTCTCGGATCAATTTTTGTAAGTATTTGTAAAACGGATACAATGAATGATCAAAATCGAGAAAACCAAACTGAAACGTCTTATTGTTAAAATAATTCAAAATTATAATAGCTTCTAACTTGCTCCAAATTATTTCGCTGTTTTGCTTTGATCACAATTTCCATCTGTGCTCCTTTGGCTACCACAAATGAAGCCGTTCTTTCAATAATGTGGTAAAGCTTCATGTTTGGAGGCTGAAATTTCAACAAAAAAAATTGATTAGGAAGAAGTGAAATGTAGATACCAATTCTAATCCAACTGGGAATTTTATTCCATCAGGTGCTTCAAACGCTTCGTCTTCGCTGTCACTGTTATTCTGAAATTATTTTTAAAAGTTTATTCTTTAACCCAATATGAAAATTCCAACTTCTTGAATGGCTTTCCCTGTTCCGTAATCATAACCGATTGCACTTTTTGAGTTCATTAATCGTTGTTTTTCTTCCTCTTCTTCTATTTCTTCTGAAAAGAATGAATTGCATGTTTGTTTAATTTTCAGGTTTTAAAAAAAACAAATTGTCTTACTTTGTTTTTTAATTTCAATATATAAATCTTTATATCTTTCTTCTTCACACATATCTTCTTCAAGTGATTCATTTGGACACTCCTCGTACGATTCATCGAGATCTTTCAATGCATCTTCCACTGATGTCAACAACAGTCGACAATCATACCTGGAAATACAATTTTGGTTATTTTTATTTTTTTTAACTCAAACGTTTACAATTTTAATAACTTTGGTGATTTATTTTTTTTTAAACTTTCGTTGATTTTTACTTACGATTCAATAAATTAATCATTCAATTTTATTCGGTCCATCCATCCTGAAAAAATAAATTTCAGCTTTTTCTATGGAAACTATCTTTACGACTCTTAAATAACCTATATCGACAGTAATTTAATAATTTTGAATATTTTTTTTTAATTTCGAAAAGTGTTGTCTGAAATCAGAATTACATTTTCATATTCCGATAAAATTGAAAACTTAAACTTATTTGAAATAGAAAGAAAAAAAACTAACCATCATTTTTATATGATTTCCTTTCGCATTTCTTTTTTTGAAGTTGATTCTGGAATGGTCATAACCGACCGACACAAGACAATCAATTTTCATTTCAATCCATTTTGATGTTCATTTAAAATCGATTACCTATCAACACGATTCAATGAATCTCCAATACACGGGACCATATGACGTTCCTCGGAAATATATGTAGATTGCTCATCATTTGGATATATTCGAGAAGAATAACCAAAAACTAGAAGATCATTGTACTCCTAAATGTTGCAATCAAAAATTTTTATTTGTATTCAATTCCAAGAAATTAAATTAGAAGTGAACATCTACTCACATCGTGGTTTTTTTTCAGTTCTGAACGACGATTCCAACTCATTTCATAATCAGTTGCGAAAACTGTAAAAAGGACAAACTAACAACCAATTGTTTTGAATCAAAACGTCATGTTTTGCAGTCACAAGGAAAATATTGCAGAGATTGTCAACTTTTTTTTGAAGCCAAATAACAAGTAAAACGAATTAAAATTCATTTGAAACAACAAATATAACAATTAGGCGATTGATCCTGCGTTAGCAGCAATTCTTGGCCACAAATCAGCGCATTCTTTTGCAACTGGTCCAGTGATAGCTGATCCTTTCATTTCACCCTTATTGTTAACAATCACTCCTGCATTATCTTCGAAATAGATGAAAGTACCATCCTTTCGGCGGAATTGTTTGCGCTGTCTGATGACGACTCCTTGGAGAACTGAAATTCAACTTTATTTTTGAAGTCAATGGCGTTTTATTTTGGCACTGAACGATAAACAGAAAAAAAATCCATGAAATCTTAATTTGTACTAACCCTTCTTTCTGAGCTCTGGCTTTCCTTTTTTGACTGAGCAGACAAACATGTCTCCAACTCCAGCACTTGGCAATCTGTTAAGACGTCCACGAATTCCGTAGACGGAGATGACGAACAAGTTTTTGGCTCCGGTGTTGTCAGCGCAGTTCATAACAGCTCCGACTGGAAGACCAAGTGAGATACGGAATTTAGCTCCGGAAGCTCCTCCACGTCCTCTCTTCGACATTTTACCTTAAACGAGCAAATATTAATAAATTTATATAGAATAAAAAGTTGAAGTGATAAAAATTAGATTTAAAATTAAAATAAAAACCATATTTTTAAAAATTAAAAAATCCTAAACGCTTTTATTGAAGAAAAAAACTTAAAAAATTATTAAATTAACAAGCATTCAAAAATTATTAATTTTTTAAGCTTTAATTTATTCATTTGTAAACTCTATTTAGAAAAACTAAACTGGAAAAAATCGAAAAAAAGGAAAATCATTAAAAAAATTGTTGAAAGGAGGGTCGAGGTTAGCAGGCACACATGTATTAGCGTTTAATACTCAGCCAACGTTTAAAGGCGCACAAAACGTCGTTTCGAGACCCGCACGCTTGTGTGGATTTACGATAGTCAATAATCGAGTTGTTTAAATATTTAACTTTATTTTTTTCAAATTTTCTTTTATTAGTGTTTGCATGTTCTTAATTAAAATTGAATTGTTAGCTAAGTCAAGTTCTCGAATCATTGTTCAAATTGCTAATATATGAAAAGTATTTATTACCGATAAAATGTTTAGTTCAATTTTTACAATTCAGTATTTACTGACTCCAGATTATTTGTTTGAGCCTTATTAGTAAGAGAAGTAATAGTCTGTTTTAAAAGTAAATTATCTGATCTGATTTGTAAGATATAATAAAATTGGAAACACATAAAAAAGAAAAGTACTAAACAAATAATTGGTAAGTAAACCATAATGTTAGGAATAAACGAATTAATATTAAAGTTGAGATTCTGTTGTAATTGTTTTTGCTCTAATAGGAAACTTGATTTCCGTTCAGCCGGGTTGTCTAGAGTAACATTCTCTGATAGTTTGCATTTAAATTTAAATTCCGCTTTCTTTTCTGCAGAATGAAAATTTGTTGAAAAGGCCTCTAAATCTGTTGATGACGATTCCATTGTTTGTAACAAAAATTTCTCTTTATTCCACGAATGACGGTATTCTAAAATATTCTAATGTTAATTTTAGTTTAGTTACTTTAGTCTTACCATAATGTAAATATATCCGGATAATCTCTGTCCCTCCGGGGCTTACAATTCCATAACTTGGACGAACTCTAAATTTTTCGGGTGAAGTTGTTTTAAATTTAAACATTATGGGTTGATTAGATGATTGGTTTTTAACCAAAACGACATCCACAAGGTCCATTTCGTTTTCGATTTTTTCAAGTTGCAATTCATCTCTCGGTCTATAATATAATTATGATTGAACAAAACATGAGCTTTTAAAACATACGTAATTGAAACGAAATCGTTTGAAGACCAATCGTCGATTTTTGCATTTACCCGCTTTTCAATTAGTGGCAATAAGGATGGTGGAATATGAGACTTTCTGCCTTTTGGTCCTCTACTTGATTTTCGTGATACCGATGGTGCTCTTTTTAAAGTCGTATTGTCATCGTCAAATTTAACATTCTAAAACAAAAATATCGTGACAAATGCTTAGTGCACACTAATAATAATCGATTCTAACGAGAAAAGAAGGTTTCGTTTTTCAAACAGTTGCTTTAGTTGAAGTTTCACACATTAAGTATTATAAAAATAGTTCAACACATTTAGAATTAAGAATACTCAAAATATTAAAAAAAAAATTGTATTCTGAAGCAAAAGCATACCCTTTTCTGAAAAGAAGAAAAATCAAATTCTGCTGTCGCGATGTTATTATTAGTTGTATCATCAATAGATTGCATTCTTTGTTGTAAAATTTTTGGTGACGGTTTTGGTGGTGGTGGTGGCGGTAGGCATTTTGCTAATTCATCCATTGTAAACTTGAACGTATCCTTAAAAAAAAAAGTTGTTAAGAAATGATGAAAGTAACAAAAAAAAAATTATTGGTCAACGTTTTGTGTGCTAACGCTAACTGAGATCCGTAGATATTACAACGAATGGAGTTCATTCTCGTATAGCAATAGTCTAGGTTCAGCCTCATGTTAAACAAGTGCTGCATATCTTTTGAAAGAATGAAAAAATAAAAATTGTAAAAGCTATTGGTTTCATGGAAGAAAAGAGATTAATGAGTTTTTACTTACAATGTTTCACAAAAAAGTTTTTTTCAATAAGAAAAAAATACCTACCGAACCACCTTGATGTTCTAACAAAAAACATTTTTCTATATAATGAGCCACACTAAGTTTTGTCACAAACGTCATAATGTCGTTTTTTTGATTAGATGAAGATTCTAGCCACGATGCAATAACCTATAAAATGTGAAGTTTTGTGGATGATTTAAATATTGGACCAACTTTCCATGAAGCGTTTAAAATTGCGGGGTTTTCATAAACTAGTATTAAAGAAATTGAATTAGGATAAAAATATTTTGAGGCGTGAATGATGAATTTCATTGCATCAAAACTCTGAAACAGTTCTTAAAAAACTATTTAAAATGTTAATTGTACCATGTTTTTCAAACCAGTCCCAGTCATATCTATAAAAACTGTCAATGGTTGACTACCATTATTTTCCATATAATGCCGTTCCATCCAAAAGGTGAACAAACTTTCAAAACCATCGTCACCATTTACGTATTGTTTCATTTTAATCCACACTGAAAATAATGAATGAGATATTTTTTAAAGAAAAAAAGTTACAGATGTGGCGGTTTCTTTTGTCAGTTCCATGAAGATACATTAGTTGTCTATCTAGAAGCGGTTTCAATTTGAGAAGACTGATTCCTTTAAAATTATGAGAAAGAATAGACGAGAAAGGGAAAAAAGATAGTTACTTTCAACATCAGCATTTTTTCTCCATTTTAAGCATTCTAATAAAATAGCATAAGCTATATCTACATCGTAGTTTACTGAAATTAAAAATCGGTCTAGCCACCAATCTTCAGTTCGGATTCGGAAGATATCATCACTTGAGTACTTTGAGGATGAATTAGGGTCCTGTTAATAAATATAAAAATATTTCAAAGCGTTTTTTAGATTACTTGTAAAATTCTTGAACGAAGTTCTTGAATAGCTAGAATATTCGTAGAATCAAGAAAAGTTAAACTTCTTCGGCGATATAATTGGGAATTAATAGTTTCCATGGTCATCGTTCAACTACTGGCTAAATAAAACGAGTATTTTTTTCTCATAATATGATGACAGAAAAAAGCTGATTGTTAAAAAAACGAAAAATGGTTCGAAGAGCCGCGCAATATTTGTTTGGCTTAGGTGATTTTACACTTGAGATTTTGCCCGATTGAACTTTTAACAAAACGACAGTTAAAAAAAATTAATAGCCGATGGTATAAAAAAAATGTTAAAAGAATAATAAATTTTCTCTAATATGTGAAAAAAAGGAATTGAAATTGATTTTAGCAAAAAAGAAGTTTAAGTCATTGGAGTTTTTTCAATTCATAACTTTTAAAATTTCAATTTAATAATTCGTAAATACGACAATTTGTATTAAGTTGCTGTTTAAAAGGTAAACATAAAGATATAACAAAATAAATGAGTATGAGTGTGCTTTTTGAGCGTTTCATGAGCGTTTCATGTGAGTGTGTTGAGTGTATTTTTTGTTAAGCAATTCCATTCCTCGATTGAGCAGCTGTATGAGCAGTGCTAGTTGGCAAATTGCAACACGCAGCTTTTCTTGTTTAAATTTTTTTGAATTCTTTTTAAAAGAGTTTTCAAGAATTCGATTTTTTATGTTTTGCACAATGTTTTTTTCAAATTAATTTGAAATTTTTGCTTTTCAAATAATACGAAGTTATTCTTGGTTAAATTGAATTATTTTTTTTCTTTTTTTAACAAGGAAATTTTAAGAAATAATTTAAAGAATTCTAACAATATAAAGTTATAAAAAAATACATTTTTTCTTTAAAAACATTCAGAAATTTTATAATTTCCCCTCCGGTGGTGTTTTACTGTGATTTTTGGTTATGTGTTTGACGGTGAGATGGAAGAGAGGAGGGAGGGGGAGGATAGCCTCGTCGTTTTGTGTAGAAAGAAAGACCAGTTTTTGAAAGTGGGCGCGCACCACAGCCATATTTCCTTTTTCTCATTATTCTTCTCTTGTTTTTTTAATGTAGTTTTGGTTTCTGTTTGTATGTGTTCTCCTTTTCCTACACATACTTTATTTTACGCAATTTTTGATATGTATCTCTTCATTTTTCTTGCTTCAGGTTTCCTTTTTTCATCATTATCAGTAATTTTCAGTGGAAGTTTATTATTTGTTCGTATTTGTACCTTTCCGTTTTTTGATCTTTTATTTTTAAATTTTACTTTATGGGAATTGAAACGTTTTTATTTTATAGGCTCGGTGTAGACCTTTGAACCTAAAAACTACCCTGTGAAATATTGATTTTTCATATTATGCACATTGAGAAAGAGGAAGATTTTTCGAAATGGCTTGTCAGAGAGCTAACACCAATGTAATTCAATATTTTAATTTATAATAAAAAGTAACAATTTTCAGATGTGATGCAGATCCAGTTGCACTTGCTAAATATGCCCTTGCTTTGCTGAAAAAAGATAAATCGGGAAATGAACTGAAACAGCTTTGTTTAGAGCAGTTGGACGTTTTCCTGGGAAATCGTATGTTTTATTGATTTTTTAAAAGTTTAATAACCTTCGTTTAACAGATAATTTATCGTTTGTTGAAAATATGTTCAATATAATAAACACCAAAGGTTATTACGGTGCTACAGACGCCCCAAAAAAAGTTGAATGTGATGCAAAACCATCAACAAGTCCGAAAAGAGATGAAGATGATCTATCAGAAAATTATGAGCCAAGTGTATCATCCAAAACAGAGTTAAAGAATAAAAGTAGTAGAATCGAATCAAAAGGAGTGTCTGAAAAAAAAGCGATAAGCATAAACGCAAAAGATGAAGGCAAAGTTAGCGGAGAGCAAAACGGATCAAATCGCTCATTGAGAAAACGAATTAGTCCACCAGCACGGGACGTGGCGGAGAAGGAAAGAGAAAAAGATAATAAACCAATTCGTGAAAATCGAGATAGACGACGATCAAGATCGCCAAGAGATCGAAGAAATCGTCCGAACCCGAAGACAAGCCGAGTATCATCAGGAGATAGGCATAGAAGAAAGTCGAGGTAAAAACTTGAATGTTCGAACTTTCAGTTTGACAAACAACATTTTCCTTCTAATCCTTACTAAAATTTTATTTATTCAATGTTTTAACATTAATACTTTCAGATCACGAAGCGGATCAAGAAGTCCAAGAAGGAATGAACGAAGCCGAAGAACATGTGATGATTTTGAGAAAAAAGGATATTGTGTTCGTGGGGAGCACTGCCCTTACTATCACGGTTTAGATCCAGTAGTTGTTGATGAAAGTGCTCTGAATAATATTGTAACCCTTCCAGCTGCTGCCACTACAAACTTCTCGTATGTCTTTGTTTTTATTTTAACATATTTACGGGTTTTGGGGGTTGAAATTTTTATTTTATAAAATAATCCGAATAGAAACATTAACTTGTATTGTTTTTCAGCTTACCACCGCCTGGCTATCCATTAAATCCGCCACCACCCGGTGTTCCAATTATTACTGGTGAATATAATCCTGAAACTCCTGCACTAAACGTGGCCAACTATAGTGTTCCACCGCCCCCGATTACAACTGGAGCTCCATGGAGTGCTTCTGGAATTCCAACTGCACCATTTCCAACAGGAAACTTCGGAATCACGACACTACAGCAACAAGGAGCAGTACCATCAGCAACTACATTGCCGCTCATACCTGGTGCACCATTTCGCGGTTCGAGTACCATAAGAGGAAGAGGAAGAGGCGGACGAGGTGGAGGTGGATTCGGAAGAGGTGGATATCATGGTGTCGTCAATAAAGAAGGATCAACCATTCAAGTTGCAAAAATTCCTCCAGAGTTTAACACAATCGCCAAATTAAATGAACATTTCGCATCCTTTGGAACAATTGATAATATTCAAGTTCGTTATAATGGAGAACCAGATTCGGCACTGATCACATTTGCAACCAAAGCAGATGCTATCCGAGCACATAAATCACCAACACCAGTTCTTAATAATCGCTTTATTAAAGTATTCTGGTACAAAGGGAATGAAGGAATGGTTGAGGATTCTAATAATGGAATTGGAAAACAAGAAAGCGAGGCAAAACCGCCAATTGAAGATTCGAAATCCGTTGAAAAACCAAAGGTATTTTTGAATCTTAAAAAAAGTTTCTAACCCAATTTTTTATAGATCACCACAGGAAAAGAGGCTAAATTTGTAAGTGCAGAAATTCAAAATCATCGAAAAGCCTTATCGGAAGCCAAGGAAGCATATGAGCTTGAAAAAATGCAACTTGGAAAGCTGGTTGAATTCCAAACAAAACAAAACGCGATGATTGAAAAATGGTTGTCAAAACAAAAAGAATTTTTAGTGAAGGCAAGAACCGCAGAAAACGAAGCAGATAGAAAAAATGCTACAAAATTTGTAAAACAATTGCACAACAAAATCAAGTTGTGTAAAGAAGAAATGAATGGAATTGTTTTACAAATTTCAAAAAAAACTGTATCTGTTGATAAAGCCAACGCGCTTGTAGAATCATTAAAAAGTGGAGGCAAAAAGAGCCCCAGTGGTGGAGATGAAAGTGGAAGAAAACGAAAAAGTAATTTTAGTTGAACTATTCAGTATTATCGAAATGTTTCAAACTATTTTTTTCAGTTGAGGACGATGGAGATGAATCAGCAAACGTGAAAATTTCGAGTGTGGTGGTTGTGAGAGGAGTAAAAGTATTTTTGTTTCAAGCTATTTTTTTAATGATTTTTTTTGTTAAGGAATCTGACGTTTCTGACTTAATGAGTCATATGGAAAAATTCGGTGAAACATTTGATACAAGTGTAAAAGTTGATGAAGGATTAGCTGTTGCTATTTTCCCTTATAAGCGGGCGGAAGATGCATCCAAGGTATTTTTAAAGTTTGATTTAGAAATTCTGAGAAATGTGTTATTTAGAAAAAATTTTTTAAAAAACTGTTTAGAAAATGCATTTTTCTGAAATAACTAAATAATTAATGCATGTGTTTGCAGGCTTTGACCAATGGTAAAATATTGAATGGAATAGAGTTGAATATGGAGCTGACGACGGAAAAGTTTGAAGAAATTCCATCGACGGATACGAATATGAGTGCGAACGAACTGCTCGCGTCTATTCCGAGCGGTGTCGAGGTAAAAGTTAAAAATTTAAAAATTTAAGCTTATAAAATCGGTTTTTCAGTCTGACGAGGAGGATTTAATAAATGAATAGAAATTTATTTAGTTTTTTAATTAAGCTGAAATTGATCTCCTGCTTGGCCCAAACAAAATTGTGGTGTTCGGTGATTTCCTATCGAATTTTTTGTTTGTTTGTTGTTGTTGTTGGTTGTTGAAAGAATTGTTTGGTAAGTGAGACCATTCAGACTTGATTCCATAATATTCTTTGGTCCAAAATTTAAAGTTTACCTCGAAAAACTTTGCCTTCATTTTTTTTTCTCTTTTTCTTGTTTAGTTATGTTGTATACATGAAATGAACCATTTTTACGGAAAAAATTCTGAAAAAATAGTTGAAATTTCATTCTATTTAATGTTTAATGTTATTTATTTGTCTGTAATTGTATTAAAAATATTTAAGTGAATTTAGATCAGAAATATTATTAAAACATAATTTCTAATTTAAATTCGAAGGAATTTTTTTAATTTTTGAAAAGTAAAAATCTCGTTGGAGTAACTTTTATTTATTTTATTTTTTGGTTGATTGATTGTATGTACTGTCTGTCAATTTTTAATTGATCAGGAGAGAAAAAAGAAAAGAAAAAAAGAGAGATAAAAGCTCCAAAATGAAGAAATAAAAATAATTATCATATGAACATGCATTCAAACGAAAAAAAGAAGAAGAAAGAATGGGCCATTAAAAACAATTAAAAATACGCATTAATTAAAAGAGCCAAGAAAAAAAAGAATGAAGAATAAACTGGTGAATTGATATTTAATGGGTTTGATTTTTTTAACGGGTGGAAAATAAACGGTGATCTCTTAAAATCTGAAAATAAATGATTTTTTTTGTTCTTGTTTGTTTTAATAATTTTTGTTGAATGTGATTTTGGTGTCGACACGCCTTTTATATTGAAAATTATTGATTTTTTGTTTGAATTTTTCTATTTGCATTTTAATTTAAAAAAAAAGAAAATCGTTTTCCCACGAAATGAAAAAGCATCTTTTCATTTTTTGTGTTGGGAATTTGAATTATTAAAAAATTTAGTACAAATGTTTTTTTTTGATGATTCAAAGCTTTTTCGAAAGCGAGAAAGAGAGAGAGAGAAAAAAAATGAAATGATACGAAAATTTTTAACCAGTTTATCATATTTATTTTGTGATTGAAACACGTCTAAAATTGATTTTCTGTAGGTCTCAAAGCGATTGGTGAGGTTGCAGAATTGGTTTTTTTTTTTTAAATAACTTGATTCTCGTTTAATTTGACTTTTTTCTATTTCAATTCGAAATTCTTTGCGAAGATTGTTATATCAATCAAATAATTTTAACCAAAAAAATTCAAAATTCAAAATAAAAACGATAAGAGTGCAAACACTTTTTGTCTCTCTCTCTCTCTCTCTTTCTCTCTCTCTCTCTCTCTTCTTCTCTCTCTCTCTCTCTCTTCTTCTTTCTCTCTCTCTCTTTTTCTCTTTTTCTCTTTTTCTCTCTCTTCTGTCATCCTAAATATTCTATAAATCTCTACATTATTTCTCCTTACTTAGTCAGATGTGCACGTTTAGTGTCGACGACGACGCAGAGAAGAGAAAGAGAGAAACGATATAAAAAAAAATCTCCGGTTCAACCTCTGCGTCTCTATACCATCGCAGTGAGTGTGATGTGTACTAGTGAACCGCGTTGCGAGATACGCGACGCGTCCACCGAACAAAGATACGCATAATGGACAACACACACACACCACATTGTTGGCGAGAGAAGTAGGAGGAAAAAGAAGCGAAGAACAAGAAAATGGAGATGATGAAAATACAGAAAGAACGGAACAAAGTTTGAGATGTGGTGCGGTAGGAGAATGACTTGGAAACAAAAATCGTCGACCGTTTCTCTGTTTCATTTTCCTCATCATCGCAATTTTCTTGTTTTTTCTATCATTTTTCCTCTCTCTTTCTCTTTTTTTTCTTTCTCCATCAATGCAAAAAGAGTGTCACGTTGGGATTTTGTTCATCGTCGTAGTTGGCGTTGAGATTGTCATCTTAAATCGAGAAATTCCGATGACAACGCCGACGTCGTCGCCGCCGCCACATTGTTCTTTTCAATTGTCGTGTTGTATTTTTGGCCAATTTTCTAATTGATTTTGCTTCTTCTTTTTTTCATTGGCTAAATCAATGTTTTTTTTCAGTAAAAAATGGGAAACGTGTTTGGTAACTTGTTCAAAGGGCTCTTCGGTAAGAAAGAGATGAGAATCCTGATGGTTGGATTGGACGCAGCTGGTAAAACGACAATTTTGTATAAGTTGAAGCTCGGTGAAATTGTGACAACTATCCCAACAATTGGTAATTTTTGGTTAAAGATAAAGCAAGAATTAAATGTTGGTAAAAAAAACATTCAGGATTCAATGTGGAAACTGTTGAATACAAAAACATTTCATTTACTGTCTGGGATGTTGGTGGTCAAGACAAAATTCGTCCATTGTGGAGGCATTATTTCCAAAATACACAAGGTATGAACAAAAAAGAAAAGAAGAAAAAGTGTAATTTCAATAAAAAAAGCCATTAAAAAAATTTGTGGAAAGAAAAAATCAATAAAATGTTTTATTTTTTGAATTTTACAGGTCTCATCTTTGTTGTTGATTCAAACGATCGTGAACGTGTGGGTGAAGCTAGAGAGGAATTAATGAGAATGTTGGCAGAAGATGAACTTCGTGACGCTGTTTTGTTGGTGTTCGCCAATAAGCAAGTAAGCTTTTGAAAATGAAAAGAAGAGGGAAGAGGAGGTCATCAATCAATATTTTTGAAATTGTAGGATTTGCCAAATGCAATGAATGCGGCTGAAGTAACTGATAAATTGGGATTGCACGCATTGAGAAATCGATCATGGTACATCCAAGTAAGGATTTCATCGCGAGAATTTTGCATTTTAAGAGAAAGAAGAGAAAAAAACAATTTTTTAGGCAACATGTGCGACATCTGGTGATGGATTGTACGAGGGACTCGATTGGCTCAGTAACCAATTGAAAAACAGATCATAAATGGAGAAAAAAAGTTGAAAATAGTTCAATTGTAGCCGAAATAAACAACGAGAGAAATTATTTGAATTAAAAAAAATTTTGTTGGTTTTTAGGCTTTTCCATTTTGTTTTCTTGTTTTCTCTCTCTCTCTCTCTCTCTCAGTAATCAGTCAAATTTTTTCATCATTTAATTTGAAATCCTTTTCTTGTCTCTCTCTCTCTCTCTCTCTCTCTCTCTCTCCCTCCCTCCCTCCCTCCCTATCCGCTCCACCTTTTTCCTCCTTTCTCTCTCTATCTTTCTCTAATTTTAAAGTTTTGTTCTTTTGTATCCGAATATAATTTTCAAAACCCCATCAGACGGGATATTATGTAATTTATTCGTTATATTTTTCATTTTCTCTCCCTCCCCCCCCTCCCTTCCTTCCTCTCTCTCTCTCTCTCTCTCTCTCTCTCTTGTGATTCAGTGTGTGTGTGTGTGTGTGAGAGAGAGTTTTTGAGCGCTTGAATGTTTTGTGAACTGTTTTCGCTTTTCTTCTTATTCATACGTTCCTCTCTCCCCCCATCTTTATAAGTTTTGTTTTATATTTTTCGTTTCGTCAAAAAAAAAAATAGAAAATAAGATGGCAAAGATGAAATTATCATGTTTCCTCGTGTTGAAATTATCAAAATTTCAATATTTTGTGTTTTAATGTTTTTTGGAGTAAATTATTTTATGGTATGAAGCCAACAGATTTTGAGCGCGATCAGTCGAAGAAGAAAAACTAGTTTTTAAAAATTTTTTCCTCGTTGAAAATTCCGTAATTGAGTTAACAACAGTGAATGACTCTTGCTCTTCAACCAATTGTTTTGCAGTTATGATGTCATCGGATCTCGTCGCTTCTGAATAGAATTCATTTGGGGAAACTATTTTCTTAAAGCTGAAAAATTTGCCTGAAACAGAGAACAATAAAATTGTTTGCTTATAAATGAAATTACAGTAATTTCTTTTTTTGAAGTATGTTCCTTTAAATTTTATTGATGTTGGAAAAAATTTGAATAACAGCTAAAAGAAATGTTTGAGCTACCATGAATTTTTCCTTACAAACAGACAAAAAATCCTCAAAATTAAAAGCTAGAAAAGGGGCGGAGTCAGAGGCTAGATTTTTGTAGACCACGCCCCTTTTGTTTAGTGATTTTTTTCTACAATTTCCCAAAAAAAAAATAATCTGAAATTTCATTTAACCAAAAAAAATTTTGGAAAATCTCTCCAGTGTTAAACCAAATCAAGAATTGCGAGGCGCGCGTTTGCGACAAGAATACTTGTGCACTGGAGCGCAATTTCAATGGATTACTGTACAAAAAAAACCGTTTTGGTTTTTCCCTGGTTTCGAATTTGTTTTTCGTTGGATTTTCCAGAAGAAAATTACCGTTATTATTGTTATTTTGTTGACTTAAAATGCGTTTTTTGAAAAAAAAAATTGAAATTTGATCTTTTACTCTTTTCGAAGAACAAATACAATTAAATTGGTAAACATTTTCCAAAAAAAAAAAGAAAAAATTAAAGTTCGAAGGAAAAAAAAAACTAAAAAATGAAAGGTCAAAAAAAGACGATGATGAAACAACAAAAAGAAAAAAAAAATAATTTTTTCGTTGCTCAAATTAGGTGCTCATCGATGGGGGCGGGCAGCAACCTTTTGAGACGTCGTCTCGTCATTCATTTTTTTTTTTGGTTTCCGGAGAGAAACGTGAAAATTTTCTGTGCTTTTTCTCAATGGTGACTCTGTGTTTTTTGATTTTTCCGACGGAGACCCGGCGGCAAGGCTGGGTCACTTTGGATTTTTGGCTGAGTATCAGCTGCAGCCTACGTGTTGGTTGTGGATACGCAGTTTGAAGGAGGAATTTTAAAAAAAATCAACCTAATTTCGCCACACTTCGCGACGAGGAAGAAACGTGTGTGTGTGTGTGGGCAACTTGCCAAGAAAAAAAAAGGGCTGCACTTTATCGGAGTTGTGCGCTGGAGCGAGATTACATTGATAAAGTAGTTAAAAACAAACCGTAGTGAAATCCTTCCTCCCGCCCCCCGCCCCCTTTTGTTGAAGACGTCGCCTTGAATCTGAAAATCTTTTTGGAGTCATCAAAGTGCATTTTGATTTGAAATTCACACAATTTTTTGTAAACACGGCACAATTTTTTTTCTTCTTTTGAGAATATTTTATTCATTTCCTTTTTTCAAATTATTTTTGTAGACATGACGAGACTTTTATGGGTTTCACTGCAAATGTTCCTTTAAAAATTCAGTCTTTTTTGCAAATTTGGCATTTTTTTAATTTTTGTTCTCGGGTTCTTTTCAGAGTTTGAAAAATAAGGGATTTTTGTAGGCGTGACAAGACTTTTCTTAGTTTCACTGCAAATGTTCCTTTAAAAATTTAGCCTTTTTTGCAATTTTGGCAATTTTTAATTTTTTTTCCCCGCTTCTTTTCAGAATTTGAAAAATAAGGGATTTTTGTAGACGTGACAAGACTTTTTTTGGTTTCACTGCAAATGTTCCTTTAAATTTAGACGTTTTTAAATAACATTTTCTTTCGCTATAACTTTCCGGAATCAGGGAGAAGAAGGATTTTGGTAAGCGTGACGAGACTTTTTGGTTTCAACCGCATTTGTTCCTTTAAATTTAATCATTTTTCTTTTGTTTTTCAGGAATAAAAAATAGGAATTTTTGTAGGCGTGACGAGACCAATTGAATTTCACTAAAAAAGTTCCTTTAAATTATTTTCACTTTTGCTCATATTTTTTTTTGTGAAACAACGCCCCTCCCCCTTGTCTATTCTCCAAATTAATCGAGGCGAGACCGATCTCACAAACAATGCTGAATGTTCCTTTAAAAAAAATGTTTTTGCGCTCGAAAAATGTCAGAATTTCGAATAAAACAAAAAATGAAGGAAGAAGATGAGAATTCCGTCTTGAGAAGATTCTTAAACCCAATAATTTATTTCTCTGAAATTCATCAAAACAAAAAACAAATTTCTTTTCCGTTTTTTTTTTTGGAGTTCTGCCAAAGAAAATCAATAAAACAACGACCCTACCCGATTTACGGACGGGTCGATTTTAATTTTGGAAACGTTTTTTGCTCTGAAAAAAAGTCGGGTGGTGGTGGGGAGGAAATCACGCAAGTTGTTTTCTCGATTAATCCTCTTTCCACCTACCACATCCTCCCTGTCCCTGCCCCCCTCCATAAAAAAAAGGGAAAAGCCTACGCCCACGCCTCCCCCTCTCCCCTCCCTTTTCTCTGTGTCAAATTGGACACATCAAACAGAGAAAAATTAGAATAATCTTCCTGTGAATGACGAAAAGCAGCAAATTAAAAAAAAAAGGGAGGAGAACGTCGAATCAAAAAAAGAAAAAGAGAAGAAGCGCGCGCCAACAACTTCCGAAACCAAAAAAAAAAAAAGATTCGAAATCTTTCGCCTACGCATCATTTTTTTTCCTCTTATTCGATGCCTCAGGGTGTCGCCTTTCGTTTTCCTTTTTCATGGCTTTTCATCATCATCGTCATCATTTTTGACAAACAAAAATTGGTGTTTTTCCACCCGAATTTCATTCAAGCCCCGCTGAACGCGAAACCCGTGAAATGTCGGAGGCTTGATATGTGAACTTTTCATTGGTGTCGAGGTTTAATTTTAGCTTTTTCTTGTGTTTTCAACGATTCCCTTTTAAATTTTTTCACCCGAATTTTTTTCCTTCCCGCTTTCTGAACGCGAAACCCGTGAAATGTCGGAGGCTTGAATTTTTAACTTTTTTGATTTGGGTCGAGGTGCAATTTTAGCTTTTTCTTGTATTTTCAACAAAAAAAAATGAGGTTGATTTATTGTGTGTCCTTAAATTTTCGAAATAAGCAAACGCGAAACCTGTGAAATGTCGGAGGCTTGAATTTTTTCAAAGGTGTCAGATTTCGTTCTTTACCTTTTCATTTTGGCATTTTGTCATTTTTAGGCAAAAATAAATGAGGCCCAATTGTTTTCCAATCTTACTCATTTGCCCTCGATTTTGTGAAATTAACGGAAGCGAAACCCGTGAAATGTCGGAGGCCCCCAAAATCTGAACATTTGAAAGAGGAGAAAAAATAGTGATAAAAACGACGATTTTTTCGTTTAAAAAAAAATAAAACTAAAATAAGTGGAAACATCGTAAAAGGAAATGTCTGGGAAAAAAGGTTTTTTCCTCTTTTTTTTTTTTTTTTTATTTTTGAGTTATATAATAATTGTTACTACGACATTTCGGATATGAACAGAAAAAAAGGGAATAATTATAATTTTTGTTGTTTTTAAATAATTATCGAAAAAGAAATTAATTTTTGTTGTTCTTTTTCCTTTTTTCCCTATTTTTTTGTTCGAATTCTTTTTCAGCTTTTTCAGCTTTTTTTTTTGTTGGGGGGAGGGGACCAATTATGTTTTAAAGGCGCACATCACCTCCCCCCCCCCCCCCGTCTGTCAATTTTTTTTCGTTTGAAAATTGAGATTTTAGAAATTTGAAATTTGAAAAAACCAGTTTTTTTTTGTTGAAAATGTCAAAATCAAATTTTTCCAGCTTAAAAGGTCGGCTTCTTCTCTCTTTTTGTCCCTTCTGAAATTCAATATTTTTTCTTGCACCTCCTTCCTTCCAGTCCTTTTCAATTGTTTTTTTTTTGGATTACTGTAGTTTGAATTGTGTGTAAACACATTGAATTTTTGTTTGATTACAGTATTCGAAAATATTTTTCGAGTTGTGGAAAATTGGCCTAAATTTAGATTTTTTGAGAGGAAAGCAAAAATCAACAACAACAACAGCGACAAGGAAAATCTCCAGATAAATAAGGTGGAAACTCAGGATTCTGAAGAATTCTGATGACGTCACAAACCTAAAATTGTTCCGCAGAGAGAGAGAGAGAGAGAGAGAGAGAGAGAGAGAGAGAGAGAGAGAGAGAGAGAGAGAGAGAGAGAGAGAGAGAGAGAGAGAGAGAGAGAGAGAAAAAGAGGCGGGGGGGAAACGAGAGCAAATCCATTTTTAGAATTATGAAAGCTGCTGGCGCCTTTGCCCCCTCCCCCCCCCCCCCCCCCCCCCCCCCCCAAAAAAAAAATTCAAAAATTTCAAAAATCAAACCAAAATATTTCAACAATTTTAATTACAATTTTCGCTGCCAGAAATTTGATGCTGTTTTTTGTTGATTTCGGTTACTATGCATCCCGCTTAGCTCCGCCCCTTTTTTTTCGGTTTGAGTAAAAATGAAAAATTCCCACGGGTCCTTGTCTCATTTTTCCTTTGCCAAAAACCCCCACGAATAATTTTAATTAAACCTTTATTTTCAAGGCTTTTGGTTGATTTTTTTCTTCCATTTTATCTCTCTCTCTCTGTTTTTATTTTGTATTGATTTTTTTTTGAAAGAGAGAGAGAGAGAGAGAAAGAGAGAAAATTTTTTTCTTAGGAGAGAGAGAGAGAGAGAAAATATTTTTTGGGAGAGAGAGAGAGAGAGAAAATATTTTTTGGGAGAGAGAGAGAGAGAGAAAATATTTTTAGAGAGAGAGAGAGAGAAAATATTTTTTGGGAGAGAGAGAGAGAGAGAAAATATTTTTTGGGAGAGAGAGAGAGAGAGAAAATATTTTTTGGGAGAGAGAGAGAGAGAGAAAATATTTTTTGGGAGAGAGAGAGAGAGAGAAAATATTTTTTGGGAGAGAGAGAGAGAGAGAAAATATTTTTTGGGAGAGAGAGAGAGAGAGAAAATATTTTTTGGGAGAGAGAGAGAGAGAGAAAATATTTTTAGAGAGAGAGAGAGAGAAAATATTTTTTGGGAGAGAGAGAGAGAGAGAAAATATTTTTTGGGAGAGAGAGAGAGAGAGAAAATATTTTTTGGGAGAGAGAGAGAGAGAGAAAATATTTTTTGGGAGAGAGAGAGAGAGAGAAAATATTTTTAGAGAGAGAGAGAGAGAAAATATTTTTAGAGAGAGAGAGAGAGAAAATATTTTTTGGGAGAGAGAGAGAGAGAGAAAATATTTTTAGAGAGAGAGAGAGAGAGAGAGAGAAAATATTTTTTGGGAGAGAGAGAGAGAGAGAAAATATTTTTTGGGAGAGAGAGAGAGAGAGAAAATATTTTTTGGGAGAGAGAGAGAGAGAGAAAATATTTTTTGGGAGAGAGAGAGAGAGAGAAAATATTTTTTGGGAGAGAGAGAGAGAGAGAAAATATTTTTAGAGAGAGAGAGAGAGAAAATATTTTTTGGGAGAGAGAGAGAGAGAGAAAATATTTTTTGGGAGAGAGAGAGAGAGAGAAAATATTTTTTGGGAGAGAGAGAGAGAGAGAAAATATTTTTTGGGAGAGAGAGAGAGAGAGAAAATATTTTTTGGGAGAGAGAGAGAGAGAGAAAATATTTTTAGAGAGAGAGAGAGAGAAAATATTTTTTGGGAGAGAGAGAGAGAGAGAAAATATTTTTTGGGAGAGAGAGAGAGAGAGAAAATATTTTTTGGGAGAGAGAGAGAGAGAGAAAATATTTTTTGGGAGAGAGAGAGAGAGAGAAAATATTTTTTGGGAGAGAGAGAGAGAGAGAAAATATTTTTTGGGAGAGAGAGAGAGAGAGAAAATATTTTTTGGGAGAGAGAGAGAGAGAGAAAATATTTTTTGGGAGAGAGAGAGAGAGAAGTATTCAATTTTTGCAAAAATTTTAAAGCCAAAAAATTAATTTTCGATAAAAAAATTCGATTTCAACGAAAATAATAAAATTTCAGCGTCATAATTGAATTCCAACCTGCAGAGGAAAAAGCAAAATAAAAAAAAAAATGATTTTTTTTGTTTTTCGACCTTTCCCAGTGGTTTTTTTGTGACGTTTTTTCCGCATCCAAATGATCCCTCAGAAAATTGTTTTATGATCTCCAAAGTTATAAAACGTGTCCTCCTTCTCCTGGTGGTCTTCAGCTTCTTCCCCCCCCCCCCCCTCAATTTATTTCTATTTTTATCGTTTTTTCTCTCTGTCTCTCTCTGTCTTCCTGTCTCTCTCTCTCTCTCTCTCTCTCTGTCTCTGTCTCTCGCGACTTTTGAGAAAAAAAAAGTAAAATGAAAAGAAATATTTTGGTTCAACGATTTTTGAAAGAGCGCCGAAGAAGAAGAAGAAGAAAACCTGGGTAAAAGGACAGAACTCTTTGTTTCTTCCCTCCTCCTCCCCGTCGTGCTGATGACGTAGGATTTTCTACGGAGCTCAATTTGATTCAGAAGAAAGTGACGAAAATCTCACGATCATCATCATCGCAAAGGAGATTTCGTATGAGATGAAACAAAATAAACAAATTTGGCGTGGCTGGCGTGAATGAGTGACGCCTTCTCCTCTTCAGACAGCGGCAGCAGCAGCAGCTGCAGCTGCTGCTGCTGCTGGAAGGTGAAGCTCAAAGGAAAAGTTTAACGCTCTTCGAACATTTTTTGCTTCTTTTTAAATTTGGTCTCTCTCTAGTTCAGCGCCGCCGCTCGTTTTTCTCACAAATCCGGTCCTCTCTCTCTCTCTCTCTCTCTCTCTCTCTCTCTCTCTCTCTCTCTCTCTCTCTCTCTCTCTCTCTCTCTCTCTCTCTCTCTCTCTCTCTCTCTGGCTCATTGGCTCGCTGAGAGTGAAAAAACCGGAGACAAATTGGGAAGAAAAAAAAATTCAAGTGGAACTTCTCAAATTTCCATGTCCCTTACAAAATCGGCTTTAGCTTTTCCCCTCTTCGACGTCTTCTTTTTTTTTTGCTTCCATCGTTTTCTTCTTGGATTTTTTTGGTTTGGTGGCCTGGTTAATGTCGAACATTTTTGCAGAGATGTTAATTGTATCCTTGTTCAGCTTGATCTCATTTGGATTCGGAATGCAAATTGTTCGACGCGTCGACAATATCAATGAGATCCTTGATCCGACAACACAATATCGGCTCATGAACAAAATCAGCGACGAGACGAGCAGCGGCGGCGGCGACGACGACGACGACGTCATTCCAACACTTTTCGTCGCCGACAATGACGGTGGCGACGACGCCACCAGTGATCATGTCGATCGAGACGACGAATCAAGAATGTGGAGTCTAGAAGTCGGGACGATGTCGAAACGAGGCGTCGATCCGATGAGCATTCCGCGACTCATCAAAGAGCCGCCATTGAAGAAGCGGAAGCGAGACAATTACGAGGTGTCGCACAAGCGCGGAGTCATTGTTTATCCATCGGCTGCGAAGCAACCAGTGCCGTTGGTTCGAGTCAGAGAGCCGCCGTTGAAAAGAGGACAATGTAAGAAGGGGGGCGGGGCGGGTAAAAAAAAACGTTGGAATAAAGCCAAAAACCAAACCCGCGTCAATTTCAGTTCTTCTTGATCGAATTCTTCGCACAAATATTTATGATCAAAATCGATTCATGGATCCAACGCAGAGGATACGGTAGATCTTGCGATTTGTTGCCTTCAGATTAACCCAGATCCTTTCAGATATGCATCAAATCGACGCATTTTATCGTGGTAGAAGCCGGAAAAAAAATCAATAAAAATTATTTGGAAAAATTGTGTTTTTCTCTACTCTCTCTCTACTCTCTCTCTCTCTCTACTCTCTCTCTCTTTTCTTATTGGGTATCACACTTTCCTTTGATTTGTTTTCAGAAAAATACAGCACCAACAACAAGAAAAAAAAAGCTACGAATATTTGTTTATTTATGGTCCTTTTTTGAAAAATTTGTCTTCAATGTATTTTTGAAATGAAATGAGAACAAATGAAAACGTGGCAGAGTTTGAACGCGTTTTTCGAGTTTATTTATCGATTTTTTCGACAAGAAACAAACACAAAATTTTTAATAGCAAAAACATAAACTAAATTTGGGGCTTCGTGGTGAGACCGTAAATCACAAGAAACAAAAATGGTATGCGCCTTTAACGCGGAAATTGTAAACGGAAACTGAATTGGCGTTTTTCTTTTTCTTTCGGGTCAAAAAAAAACAGCAAATTTAAAATAACAAACGTCAAAGTATGATTGGAAACATTATTTGCCACTATTCGTGGCGAGACCCATTTCAAATATAATGGACTATGCGCCTTTAATTAACGGGTAAGAAAGAAAAATTTGGTTCATTTCTCATTTATTTTTTGGCGATTTTCAAAAACGTGGGACTTCACCAAAAAGCAGAGGGCGGACGAGAGGAAGAGAGGGCGGGGCATTTTTTGCAATTTGCGGCGCGATTAGTTTTTTGAAAGTCATATAAACAGAAAATGATTGGAAAAAAGTGGGGGGAAAAAAATGGAGAAAAAACGGTGGCGAGAAAAGTTTCCGCCGCCAGCTTTTTCTTCTCATGGCACATCAAATTCACGTTTAAAAAATCCGAGGATAGGGGGGAGGGGCGGGGGGCGACGGCGACGGGGGGAAACTAATTGCTGTCCTCGTCCCGAACAAACAAATTGCCTCGTTTTTGCTGCTCCAACTCGATCGACTCGAAAAGAGCCTTGAAATTTCCAGCGCCAAAACCCTGAAATCGTCGCGACTTTTTTCCAGGGGAAGAAGGTCAACAAACTGACTTGATGATTTTGACGTTGAATGATTTCCAGGAAAAATGTCGGTCGATCCTGGCAGGGTTTGCTGAAAATTTGAAGAAGATATCCGTTTTCGTCAAAGTCGACAAGAATGTGCAATTTTTGAAGAATGTCCAAGTCTTCATTTATCTGAAAATTGGGAAAAATTTCAGACTTTTTTCCAGACAAAACAAAATTCTTTCTCGTTTTCACCTTCGTCGCTGATTTCGAGAGTCGTTGACGAAGATTGACGTAATACGACTCGGGAATCGTCAGAAATTCGCAACCTCTCGATCGAAGCGCTTCGATTGCGGCGATAATGTTGGATGTGTTGAGAGCAATGTGCTGAACACCGGCTCCGCCGTAATAATCGACAAACTCTTGAACTTGTGAAATCGCCTTCTTGTTCGACGTAGCTGGCTCGTTGATTGGCATCTTAAAGCAAATGTTTAAAAAAAATTGACCAGTGCGTCGCGGTTTGCGTTGCGGCTCTTTTTCTCTTTCTCTCGCTCAATGAAACTGTCAGAGTTGAACATTTAAGGCGGCGCGAGCGCGGTTTGAGGGAAAAAACAAAAAAAAAATTTAAATTTTTTCAAGCGCGTCGCGGTTCGCGTTGCGGCTTTTTCTTCTCTCGCTCAATGAAACTGCGGGAGTTGAACATTTTAGGCGGCGCGAGCGCGGTTTGAGGAAAATAAAACTAAAAAAAAATTTTGAATTTTTTTGAGCGCGTCGCGGTTTGCGTTGCGTTTTCGTGGAACTTCAAAACAACCTTAATTGTCTCCTCATAATTGGTGACGACAATTGATCGAAGAGCCGAATATTCAGTTGTGATCATCGAATCATCAACCGACCAGAATCGATGAAACTGCAAAACTCGTTCGTACCACTCAACAGCTGACGTCATCTCCAAATTTGGCTGATTGCCAACACAATGATCAATGAAATTGAGGCCGACACGTTCCAGTGATTGGAAAAAATCCTTGGGCATCGGATGAGACTTGAAGCCGGGCAAAAATGCTCCACGATAATTGTGGCGCTCAATCAAGGTGTGATCGGTTTGACCGTACTAAAAAACCGCGAAAAAATTATTGATTTTTTGAACTTTTTCATCTCTTCTGATCACCGTTCGAAGGGTCGCAAATCGAACTGTTCCGTCCTCATCGGATTCCTCAGTGATTTCTCTCAAAATGGTGGCTCCGGCCGTTTTTGCGTGAGCAATTATCGAATCGAGATCTTCAACCTGCAAAATGCTTGTTTCTCGTTGAGAATTTTGAAAAGCCGAGAAGGCAGACCTCAAAGCAGACATCCTTGACACCGTCGCCGTGTTGAATCAGATGATTTCCGAGCTCCTCGTTGGCCGGCAGCAGCGACGACTCGAAGACGAAGATGATTTTGTTTTGACGAATCGCGTGTTGAACGGTGACGCGCGAGCCAGTCTCGAGGCCTTTGTAGGCGAACGGCTCGAAACCAAAGTTTGCACAATACCAATAAGCTGCCTAAATGTTTTTACAGTTTTCTCAATGGAGCGCAATTGCATTGTCCAGGATTTTTGTCGATACAGATTAAATTTAAGAAGCAAATTTTGATTTCTTAGTTTTTCAATGGAGCGCGTTTGCAACAAAATTGTGTTTTACATATTTTTTTAAAGTAAACAAGACATTTCTGGCTTTTTCAATGGAGCGCGTTTGTTCCTTCTTCGGAACCAACCCTGGCCCCCTTTTACGGTCAAGGATGAATCAATGGAAAAATTAATGATGTCATAGCAACAAAAAAAAACTTGTAAACAATCAAAATGGAACCCGCTCAAAAATCAAAGTACAACCGAGCGCAATTGCATCCAGGTCACTCACCTGCTTGGCATTTCCAACAACGAAACGAACATGATCGAAAGCCACAAATGAGCCGTTTTCAGGTTTGACGCCACGATCGAAACTCGTCATTCTTAATGAAACTCTGAAACCGAAAAGAACAATTTGATATTCGTCGTTGATTTAATTAAATGTGGTGACACGCCGAAAAAAATTTGAATTTTAAATTTGTGACAAAAAGGTGTGGGCGGGGTCATAAGGTGGGGGTGGAGTCAGAAGAGAGAGAGAGAAGCAGGAAAAAAAACACACAGAAAAAATGATGAAAAATAATGATGTAATCGATGTTAAAACAGAAAATCGAGCGAGGGTCGAAGATTATCAGTTGATATCAATAAAAATAAAGAGAAGAGTCGCCGAAGAAGGAAATCGAAGAGGCGGGTGGGAGGAGCGTCGTAAATGATAAAAGAAGAATGATAAGGACACGTGTAGGATGGGATTTCGTCGACATCTCAAATATTTCCCACCTTTTCTTGGGGTTTCTAAAAATTCTAGAAGGTTTTTTTATTGAGAAATGATCAGCAGTGTTATCAGTGATCAATTTGTTATCGATTTTTTGATTGTCACGTGGGAAGAAACGAAGGAGGGAGGAGGTGAAAAACAATTTTCTGTTGCAGTGATGAAACGTAGAAGAAATCAAATATCAGAAGCGCGGCGACTACAAACTAGAAAAAACTCACCAAAAACAACAAAAAAAATTGTTTTAATTATCATTTTATCACATTTTTTTTAACAGCGAAATTCATCGTCGGCGTCGGCGTCGGCGTCTTCTTCGTTTTCGAAATTGTTTCATTTGACAACGAAATCGAGATAGAATTGAGATGGTGGAGGTGACGGTTCGACAGTGAACATTTTTTAATTGTTGAGATGATTTTTAAAAGGGAAACACAAATCGTCAGAATTGAATCGGATGATGAGAGACCGAGAGCGAGACAGAGAGGGTGCAGAGAAAACGAAGCAAACATTTTTTGAATTTTTTCAGCTTTTTTTTTTTGAAAGTGGATTTTTGGAATTGTTAGGGTTATCGTGGCGAGACCCAACACTTTGAAATTATTCCCAAAATTTGTATCGACAAAAGGAACAAAAAGCCATCAAAACTGGATTTCTCTGAGAATTTTCGTGGCGGGACCCAATATTTTTTGGGTCTAAAAAATTTTTTCGAATTTTTCAGCTTTTTTTTTTTTGAAAGTGGATTTTTGGAATTGTTAGGGTTTTCGTGGCGAGACCCAACCCTTTGAAATTATGCCCAAAATTTGTATCGACAAAAGGAACAAAAAGCCATCAAAACTGGATTTCTCTGAGAATTTTCGTGGCGGGACCCAATATTTTTTGGGTCTAAAAAATTTTTTCGAATTTTTCAGCTTTTTTTTTTTTGAAAGTCGATTTTTGGAATTGTTAGGGTTTTCGTGGCGAGACCCAACACTTTGAAATTATTCCCAAAATTTGTATCGACAAAAGGAACAAAAAGCCATCGAAACTGGATTTCTCTGAGAATTTTCGTGGCGGGACCCAATATTTTTTGGGTCTAAAAAATTTTTTCGAATTTTTCAGCTTTTTTTTTTTTGAAAGTGGATTTTTAGAATTGTTAGGGTTTTCGTGGCGAGACCCAACACTTTGAAATTATTCCCAAAATTTGTATCGACAAAAGGAACAAAAAGCCATCGAAACTGGATTTCTCTGAGCATTTTCGTGGCGGGACCCAACATTTTGAAATCGTGCAAAAAAAAGAAGAAAAAAGCCAAATAAAATTGTGAAAACAAATTTCGATGAAAAACCGTAATTTTTGCCACTGAAAACAAAAAAAACCGACGTGGCCGCCCAATTTCGATAAAACATCTGAAATCGAATCGAGCATTGATTCGATTTCAGACATTTCATTTCAGTTTTTGCATCTTCTATCGAATCGCTTCATTCAAGGTAGAGATAAGGTGACACAGAGAGAGAGAGAGAGAGAGAGAAACGGAAAAGCATAAACCCCCCACGCAGGACCAACAAGGGAGAAAGCCACTCCCACTCTCACAGGACCACCCACACCCAAAGAGAGAAAGAGACAACCACTCACGCAGGATCACAGAGGGAGAAAGCCACACCCACCCACACGGGACCACCCACACTCACGCAAGACCACACAGAGAGATCGAGAGACATACACAACCACCCACACAGGACCACCGAGGGAGAAAGCCACACCCACCCACACTCACGCAGGACCACACAGAGAGATCGAACCACCCACACCCAGAGAGAAAGAGGCACATATCCACCCACACCCACGCAATACCACAGAGAGAGAGAGAGAGAGAGAGAGAGAGAGAGAAAAAATGCTGGAAATTGAATGATTCAGATGCCACTTCCAAACAAAGCTGGTGAGCCGGATTTTAAGTTGAAAGTCGAGCCAAGTGATAAGCTTGTCTTTAAATACAAAATCAATGAAGAAACAACGATTGATCTGAAAATAACCAATCCACTCAAGGATCGAGCAAGCTTCAAGGTTTTGAGATGAATGCAAAAATGCTGAAAATGTGGGGAAAATCTGGAACATCTGATTTTCAGGTGAAGTGCACGGACAACGACATTTTTCGAGTTCGTCCACCATTGGGATTTGTGAAGGCTGGCGATTCGGCAATTGTGAAAATCACGTTGAGGCCGAAAACTGCGCCCGACCCGAACCGTCACTTTTTTGCCATTTATCACGTCACCTGTACCGACATTAAGAGCACAGCGAGAGCGGTTCGTAACGAGACGCTTCCACCCCTCCCACGTCGCTGACAATTTTAGGTTTGGACGTCGGACACAAAACCCGAAGGTGTCGTGCGACTTCAGGCCTTGTTGGAAGATTTGAATGCTGGTGGTGGTGCTGCCGCTGCTGCTGCTGCTGGCGGCGCTGCCGCCACAACCGACAACAAAAAGGAGGAGAAGAAGGAGGAGAAGAAGGAGGAGAAGGAGAAGAAGGAGGAGAAGAAGGATGAGAAGGAGGAGAAGAAGGAGGAGAAGGAGGAGAAGAAGGAGGAAAAGGAGGAGAAGAAGGAGGAGAAGGAGGAGAAAAAGGAATAAATTATTGATTTTTTAAAGGATTTTTTGTGACAGCAAAAAAACAAAGAAAAAATTATTTGAAAAATTCATTCTCAATGACATCTGAAATTAATTTCATCAAATCGACACCTTTCAACGGAAGAATTTTGCTCGAATTTTCAGACGGCGGCAATTTCAAATTTTCATGAATCGGACATTTGGTATTCTTTTGAACGACCATCATCGTTTCCCGGCTCGGCTGCACCACATTTGGCCGCGCTGCTTCTTCGCCGACACACAGCTCAGAGTGTCGATGCTTTAGACTTGGCGTCACCGCTGACAAAGACGACAAATCGCCAACTAATGAGGATGACGTCACAAATTCAGAAGCAGTTCCCTCCTTCGTCTCCTCCTTCTCCTTCTTCTTCTTCTTCGCAAAAGTTGAATCGCGTTTGGTTCGGTCGAGAATATCGGAAACTCGACGCGACTCGACATTGAGAAGCCATTGAGATGCGTCAAATTTTTGAATGTTCTCCTCAATTTGTCGCACCGTCTGAAATTTTTTTGGTTACGTTTTGCGATGCACAAGGGTGCGCCTTTAATAATACGGTAACATTGTAAAATAAGTTTCGCATTCTTGACAAGGAAAAATGAGCAAAAAAAACCCCGAAAACTATTAGGGGAATGCGCCTTTAATACAGTACCCTTTCAACAAATTTTCGCATTCTTGACAAGGAAAACTTTGCTAAAAAACCCAAAAACTGTTAGCAGCATGCACCTTTAATACAGTACCCCTTTCAAATAATTTTCGCATTCTTGACAAGGAAAAAATTGCTAAAAAAACCTCAAAAACTATTAGGGGAATGCGCCTTTAATACAGTACCCCGATTTTTTCTTGTTCATCAATACCTCATAGAGAGCTGCTTGCTCATGAACCAAACTTTCACAATTTTGTTGAATTTTATGATTTTTTGAAATGAGCTGCTGCCGAAATCGAATCGCCTCTTCTAGACGCATTTGAAATTCTGATTCTTGATGCCCAATTTCCTTAAAATAATCTTGAGGTGTAAAAAAAAAGGGGAAGGCATGAAACGGCGCCCCATTGATAATGAGCCAAAAAAAAAAATCAATTTCCTACCGTACACATTGCCTTTTCATTGAAGCACGTTCGCACAATAATTTCGGTGAGCAAAATTTTGAGCTGCATCATCTTCTTGTAAATCTCCTCAGCACAAATCATCTCCATCTCGTGCGGCTCCTCAATTGAGCAAAGAAGATCAAAACCGAGTCGGTCATCGTCGGCGGCGGCTTCCATCGAAGCATCGGCAAGTCGTTGAATGTCATTTTCAAGCGATGCTTTTCTAGAGAAATTTTTCAAAAAAAAATGTTTCGCGCTGCTGCCGGCCGCCAGCGAAAAAACCTCTGAATTAATCGATTCAATTTTTGTTCGCCAATTTGGTTGGAATTTTCCAATTTTCGAAGTTGCTCATTCAGCTGCTCAATTCTCATCAACTTCTGACGTGTGTATTCAATTCGTCGTTGGGTTTCAACTAGAAAATCAATCGATAAATCGATAAATCAAATTTTGAAAAATTTGCGTTTCTCTTCGTCTCTCTCTCTCTCTCTCTCTCTCTCTCTCTCTCTCTCTCTCTCTCTCTCTCTCTCTCTCTCTCTCTCTCTCTCTCTCTCTCTCTCTCTCTCTCGGATTGATTGATTTTTTTGTTCGTGTTTTTTCTCACAAAAATCGTTGCCCCTCAATGGAGAAAACATAATAATTTTTCATTGTGTCGACGCCGTCGACGCCGGGCCACATTTTTTTTTGCCCATTTTTATTGAGGAAAATGGCCAAAAATTTATTGATTTTTTTCCATTTTTCCACATTTTTATGACTTCCCCCCTCCCCCCCCCCCCCCTTCTTCTTCTTCTCTTTTTCATTTTTTTTTGTTCCATTTTAATTCAGATTTTTATCTTCTCTTTCCTCCTCCTCCTCCTCCTCACTGCTTTTTGGGAAAATTTTTGAACTTCCCCCGCATTGTTTTGTTGAGACAACGAACGTACGAGCTTACGCATACATGTATTGTCAGCAAAAGGTTAGTTTTTCAACGGTTTTTTTTTGAATTTGAATATTTTGAAGGAAAAAAAAGGGGGGGGGGGAGCAGAAAAAAATTCCTTGGGGGGATTTTTTGGGTGACAACAAACCATCCATATTTGCTTCAATCGTTGACATTTTAAACTTTAAATTTGAGATTTTTTTTTTGAAATAAATTTTTTATTTCAAAATTTCTTCGTTTGATTTAGAGCACGTCACGAGATTTTTTCAAGAAAAAAATGTTTTTAATTTTTGTTTAAAAGTTACGGTAATCAAAAAGGAAAGGTGTTTTGAACGTGAAGTTTCGTAAGGTTGAGTGCACAGAAAAATTGAAGAAAATTTTTTAATTATTATTTTTAATTTTTTTTTTTTTACTAAAATTTATTAAATTTATTCTTTCTAAAATTCTTGCTCAAACATTTTTTTATTATTTAAAACCCCCGCCAACTAAAAACTGACTGTTTCATGAGTTTTGAACGCGTTTAAAAATTGGGCACAACGCCGTCTCTACGTCGCATTGATTTCCATTAATATTTAGCATTTTTCTATTATTTTTTAGTATTTTAATCCTTCAGAAAGTAAAAAAATGTTCAAGAGAAATTGCAAGTATTTAAAAGTTTATTACACACAGACAGACACCGAAATAGACGGGCAGACACATAAATATATTTCACTTAACTCTCTCTCTCTCTCTCTCTCTCTCTCTCTCTCTCTCTCTTATGTGTCGTTGATCATCATTTCATTTTTGTTTCCCTGTGTCGCAAATATCATCCTCATCCTCATCCGCATCCGCATCCGCATCATCATCATCATCATCGTCACTTACGTATCCATCCATCAATTCACTCGAATAAATCAATAATTTTAAAATGTAGGGCTATTAAACACTTCACGTCATCAACAATAAGGCTTCAGAAATTTAAAATAGAAGCATTGTTTTTGATGTTGTCTTCTTCCTTCTTCCGACGTTTTGTCCACATTTTTTCTTGACGTTTGTCGTTCTCTCTCTCTCTCTCTCTCTCGAAAAAATTAAAAACGTTCTTCGTGCCTATGTAAACATTTGGTTCTATTTGTGTCGGAAGCGGAAAACCGATTGCTTTTGGTTCGATTTTGGCCAATTTTTCTCGCTTCATTATATTTTATTATTTATTATTAAATGACGTATTGACGAAAAGTGCAAAGTCGCTTTCTTTTTCTTCGATTATTACCATTTAAAACTTCCTATTTTTCTTATTTCTCTTCGTCTCTTCTAAAAAATAATTGTAATTATTAAAATTTTTTATTTTTCTTTTAATTTCTCTAAATCCATTTTTATCTCGAAAATGTTCCTTTAAATGTTTCGAAAATAAATAAACAACAGCAAAAAAAAAAACGATGAAAGCTTATTTATTTATCTGGCCTAGAAAACCAATTCTCGGCCACGTGGCAAAACACAAACAAAACAATTTTTTTAATTTAAGGGACGCCTTCATTGGATGGAGGATTACAAGTACCTGTTTAAGGTAGTACTTGTTGGAAATGCAGGAGTCGGAAAAACGTGTCTCGTACGAAAATTTACGCAGGTGATTTGAAATTTGATAAATAATTTCGTCATAATAATTAATTTGAAAATAAAAAAACAAAAAAATTAATTTTTGTAGGGAATTTTTCCGCCTGGACAAAGTGCAACAATTGGTGTTGATTTTATGATAAAAACTGTAAAAGTTGGGCATGATAAGATAAAAGTAATTCATCATTTTTTGTTCTCGTTAACAGTGGGTGGCAAAAAAAAATTGACTATTTCAGCTTCAAATTTGGGATACAGCTGGACAAGAACGATTTCGATCAATAACCCAAAGCTATTATCGAAGTGCTCATGCGATTGTTCTAGTCTATGACGTTGCATGTCAACCATCATTCGATTGTCTTCCCGAATGGTTGGGAGAAATTGAGAGTTATGCAAATCGACGAGTACTGAAAATATTAGTTGGTTTGTTGTGAAGGAGAAAAAGACAGAAAAAGAAAAGTAATTTAAAAAAATTGACAGGAAATAAAGTTGATAAAGGAGACGAACGAGAAGTGCCGGAAAGGATTGGACGAGATTTTTCCGATGTGAACAGTTTCGATTATTTTTTAGAAACATCAGCGCTGGACGCGACGAATGTTGATCAATTGTTTGAGCAAGTTGCAACAAGATTAACCAATGATATGAAAGCAACCGATGATAGGTGGAATTCTATCGAAAGTTGAGATCATTTTGAATAAAAACGAATTTAGACTTCACCAATATCGAGCAGACACGTCAAATTCCAGTGGAAATAATTCAATAAGATTAATTGATCGAGCTCAAAATCAAATAAATTCGTGTTGTGGTCGGCAATAAACCAAAAGAAAGTGGGAAAAGGTGATTTTTGGAAAAAATTGAAGCAGCAGAGACAAGTGGTTTAAAAGTTCAACAGTTTATTGATTGATTGAAATTTGACATTTTTTCAATTTCAAAAAACAAAAAATTTTGAATTGTTTTAAAGAAATTCAAAAAATGTCGCATACATTTAAAAAATCAATAAATTGTTTGATCAATAAAAAAATCGATTTTTTGTATTTAAAAAATAATTTTTATTTCTTAACGTGTCCTACAATTTCTATCAAATTTTTATTCACACTGTGATAATTTTTTTTTATAATAAGCGCTCGCATAATTTGAATTTTGTCCATAATTTGCTATAAGAAAAAGAATTCTCCAATAATAGACCGCACTAGTCATTTTTTGTTGTTGTATTTTTACCCAGTGTGATAAATTCCATCCGCCTGTTTTTCAGTATTTTTTTTTTGCATTTTTTTGTGCTTTTCCTTCTCTTTTTTTTTTTTGATGTAAAGTTCCAACTGAATTTGGGTATTTTAAAAATGCAAATAAAAGTTTTCAAATTTTCTAAGATTTTTGTTTTTGATTTGGTTTTGGTTTTATTATTCACCAAATTATTGATTTTTCTTTTTTTGATCTAAATTGTTTTGGCTACAAGTAAAAAATGTAGTGTGGAAGAGGCAGAGATAAAGAGAATTAGAGAATTAGAGATAACGACACAATTGATTAAATGATAAATGAATATCGAATCAATAAAATCTTAAGATTTTTATTGTTTTTTTTTTCAAAGATAAAATCAATAAAATTTGATGATTTTTTTTAGAATTTTTTTTATCAAATGTTGTCAAGCAAATTGCCAATTCGAAACACTTTAAGGTATTTTTTGAATAAAATTGATGTTTTTGAGCTGAAAATGAAACAGTTCAGGATGGTATCAGCCAATCAATCAACAATCCCGGCTCGACATAATCAATACAGCCACGCAAAAACTGGCGGATTTAATCAAGCGGCGCCAACATTGCACAATCCTTACAAGTTTGAGACGTTTTCTTCTTTCTTTGTTTCGTTTTTTTTTCACAGTTGCAAACATGCCCCATTGATAATTTTAACTAAGTTCAAATCGACAAAAAATTGAAGAGTGTGATTTGTTTGATACTCACTCAACAGATTACTGTGAAAACATACGCAGTGGAATTTTGAGCGCCAAAAACGAAATGTTTTGTTTTTTCCGTTTCTTCAATCTTTTGATTCCAGAGATGATCCGATGATTGATCGATATCTTCGCCGATTATTACCGCAAACGAAGTATGAAAAAGTGGCTGAAGACTTGGCAAAGTTTGGCGATCGAATCGTTGACGAAGTGGATGAGCTCGGAAGAAAAGCCGAATTAGAGCAGCCAAGATTGGAGCAACAAGATGCTTGGGGAAAAAGGGTTGGCGAATTTGGATTTTTGATAATCGAGTTTTTGTTGGCTGAAAATTGATAGAAAGTTTGAAGGTTGACAAGCTGATTGTGTGCAAAGAATGGTATCGATTAAAGGAAATTTGTGCTGAAGAAGGAGTGATCGGTAAGAATTTACAAATTAAAAAATTATCGATTTTATGGCCGCTCGCGAACCGCGACGCAGATGTGTTACCTGCGTCTCTCACTCTTTTTTTATAAACGTCGCCAGGAATGTTTTTGAATCAAAAACAAACAATTTCGCTGCAATTTTATTGATTTTTGTTGTGTTCTCAAACTTGGGTAATTAAACCTTTATCATAAAATAGTAAATGGGAAAAACAATTACAAAGAGAAATAATTAATGGCCTAAAATAACGGCGGCTACCGTACAACAAATATGCGTGTGAATTAAAATGCATGAGTGTGTCATTGCGTACACGCTCAGCTCGGCCACCATACAGTAGCCATACACGCTACCACAACAATTTTTATCGAAATTTGATTAAAAATGTGAAACAATGTGATCGGAGCATCGTTGCAAGACAAAATTGAGAAATTATGCTGAGCGGGAAGTTTGAGAATTTGAATTTTTTTTCTTCAATTTTGAAGAAATCGGATACGAGAAAAGTGTGGATCCAACAGTTCGACGACTTCACCAAGTGGCGAAATTATTGTTATTCTCGCCATCGGCTGGCTTGGTTTCGTGCCCAATGGCAATGACAGACGGAGCTGTCAAAACATTGACGGTAAATCTCGACATTTCGCAGCTTTTGCGTTTTTTTTTGTTTTGCTTCTTCTGAAAACAAATTTTCAGTCGCTGAACTTGTACGGAAAACACGAATTGGCAACAGAAGCCGTTGATCGGCTTCTGTCGCGTGATCCGAAAAAAGCGTGGACAAGTGGACAGTGGATGACGGAAAAGAAAGGTGGAAGCGATGTGGCTGGCGGCTGCGACACGTACGCGGTTCAGGAAAGCGGCGAAACGTATCGATTGCACGGTTATAAATGGTTCAGTTCGGCAATTGATGCAGATATTGCGCTAACACTGGCACGAGTCGTCGACAAAAATGGGATGGCGGTTGAGGTAAACGAATTTTCTATTTTTTTTTTTTTTTTTTTGGAAAAAGAAAAGAAGCCAAGTACGCTCTAATGCGAACATTAAAATTGTTATAATTTCAATTTGAAAATCCGCGCGCGACCTTATCGCATTGCATTCAGGGATCAAAAGGATTATCGCTGTTCTTGTTACGAATTCGTGACGCGTCGGGTAATCTGAACGGCATCCAAATGGTTCGGCTCAAAAACAAGTTGGGAACAAAACAATTGCCAACAGCTGAATTGTTGCTCGACGGTGCGATCGCCGAACGAATCGGCGATCAGGGACGCGGTGTTGCCGGAATATCGAACATGCTGAACATCACACGAATTCACAACGCCGTCGCCTCGATCGGCTACATGAGACGAATCATATCATTGGCACGAGATTATTCGACGAAGCGAGTGGTTTTCGGGCAAACGCAGGTAACGAAACGAATTTGAAAGCGACAAGAAAAAAAAAACAATTCTGGAGTCTAGGCAAAATGGCCACTTCATACGGCGACGTTGGCAAAACTTGAAGTCGAAACGAGAGGATGTGTGGCACTGGTTCTGGAATCGGCACGACTCTTGGGATTATCAGTGAGAATTTTAGATTTTTTTCCTCTCTCTCTCTCTCTCTCTCTCTCTCTCGCTCTTTCTCTCTCTCTCTCCTTCTCTCCTTCTCTCTATCTCTCTTTCTCTCTCTCTTTCTCTCTCTCTCTCTCTCCTTCTCTCTATCTCTCTTTCTCTCTCTCTTTCTCTCTCTCTTTCTCTCTCTCTCTCTTTCTCTCTCTCTGTCTCTATCTCTATCTCTATCTCTCCGTCTCTCTTTCTAGGAAGCTGGAAAAAGTACGAGTGTCGAAGCGCAAATGTTGCGATTAATAACGCCAGTGCTGAAATTATACGCTGGAAAGCAGTGCGTTCCGCTGGTGTCTGAAGGAATCGAATGTTTCGGCGGACAAGGATACATGGAGGACACCGGCCTACCAACATTGTTAAGAGATGCGCAGGTTTTTTTTTTAGGATTTTTCTTAGGCAAACAACTCTCCGCCCATTTTTGTGAGACAAACTATAAGCGAAATTTTGAAAATAATAGAAAAACAGCGTGCCGTGTTTTTGCAAAAAAAAAGAGCTCCGCCCATTGGATTTGCAGCAACCTCCTGGCAAATCTAATTTTTGTTTTTCTTCTAGGTAACACCGATTTGGGAGGGAACAACAAATGTGCTGTCGCTTGACGTTCTACGCGTATTTTCGGGTAAAGAAAATATTCTGTTGGCGTTTGGAAAACGAATCGAAGAATTATTGAAAAGCGTAAAAAATGATGAAAATGAAAAATTGAGAAAATCGAAGGAAAATGTGGAAAAAGCTTTAAATGAGCTTCAAACAATTATGATCAAAGTAAGAAGCAGAGAAGAATCGATTGGGATCGAAAAAGAAAAAAAAAACGTTTAAAGGCAAGCGAAGCGGCACTGAACAGTTCGACAAGAATCGATACGGTGGCAAGACAAATTTCATTTGCAATCGCCAAAATTTATGGAGGAGCATTATTGATCGATTTTGCGGCTGATCAAAGTGTAGCGAACGCGTCGGATGTTGAAGTGGCTTATAGGTAACATTTTAATTGATGAGGGAGCCAAGACGTGGAAGAAAATGCGCTCTATTGAACATTTTTTAACAGTTCAAAAAAGAAAGAGAGAGCAAGAGGGAATTAAGAATCGGAGGGTTAAAAAGAATCTGGGGAACGAAATGCTCGATGGGTGTGTGGGTTTTTTTACTATCTGTGATGTAATCTCGCTCTAGCGCACTTTTCTGCTGAATCTCGAACCAATTTTTCAAACTGCGTATCCGCAAAGCGTTAGCTGATACTCAGTGTGGGCGGTGACGCACAAAATGTCGCCGCCGTGAATTGCAGTGGAGCGTGTTTGCCAGAAATTGCAAAAAAAAATTGATTGAGAATTTTCAGATGGTGCTGCGAACAAAACTTGATTGATCTGAAATGGGATTGGCTTTTGAATGAACGAGTAGCTTCTGATCGATCGATCGTATTCGAATCATATACCGGATCAAGTAAAAGCAAGATTTAGAAGCAGAAAAAAAAAACGAAAAAAGTGTTGGAAATTTATTGATTTGATTGATTCATGTGCTACGAAATTTTATTTGAGAAAAAAAAACAATTTAATTTACCCATGGAGCAGTGAATTAAGAGAAAAAGAAGAAGAAAAGGAAGACCAAAAATAGTTAAGTTTTTTGTAGTAAAAAAAAATTAAAAATTCAAATTTTATCACAAAAAATTGTATTTGGGAAGAAGGAAAAAGAAGACAAAAAAAAAGGGGACTAGAAAAAAGAAAAATCGTCGGATCCTAGAAGTTAAAGAAATTTGGAAAAAATGAGACAAATTGAAGGGAGAATTAATAAAAAGGGGGAAGATGAAGACGAAGAAGCCGACGTTGAAGCTGAAGCTGAAGAAGCTGAATCGTCTTGAGAATTCTCGTTTTTATGATGTTTTGTGTGATGATGCTTGTGGTGAGAATGATGACTTCTGAAATGTTGGGGTTCCCCATTATTTTCATTTTTTTTTTTTAGTTTTTCTTTGAAAATTTTTGGAGAATTAAAAAATATCGAATTTCAAAATTTTTTTTTTGTCTAAATTGTCACTCGATATTTTTCTTCCGATTTTGACATTTCCGATTTTTAAAGACGGAAAAATTCAAATATTTGGCAAACCAACGGTTGTGTTTTTTACTACTACCTGCGCGAGGTAATCAATCTCGCTCCAGCGCACAAACAAGAGGGCCTCACATTTTTTTTTGTTTGATGGCAAGTTGCCAGCGCGCGCGGTTTTTTTGTCGAAAAATTTCTGATAAATCGAAAAACTGAGTATCCACAACACATTAGCTGATACTCAGCGAAATTCAAGTTGGCGCCGCCGGGGAGAGATAGTAAAAAAAAAAGTAGACCGTGAAAATTTTTGAAAAAAAAAATTGTTCGCTTCAAGACCTAAAAATTTCTTCTTTTCAAAAATGAAAACATATTCGAGGGCTTCAGGTTTAAGCCCCGCCCAATTTGGAGTTTTTAAATTGTGAATTGATATATTTGAGACCCAGAAGATTTAAAAAAAAATGTTTGACTGACTTGTCGGGCCACATTGAATAATTACAAAAATCTGGAGCATTGCATCCACAAATCCGAACCGAAACGCCACTTTTTGAAGTTCTGGAATTATTCAAATTAATTGATTGATGATAAAGTGCGCTCTATTGCTAAAGAATTTTGACGATAATCGCCTAATTTGTGCGATAGAGCGTAATTGCTCGAGTGGGATTTTTTCGTTGTTGATGATCACCTGTTATGACAACTTCCATCTTTCAATCCTCTCGTATGACACGTATAATGAACTCCCATTGTTGGATGATCAAGCATTAAACAAGCTGAAAAAACAGTGAAATATGTATAGTCGGGCTGTTTTTCTCTGCTCTCTCTCTCTCTCTCTCTCTCTGCTCTGTGCTCTGTCAAGCATCCCCCTTTAAATATGCTTCCTGCGTCTCTCAATTTTTGTTTACTGTTCCTAATGGGTTTACACAATGTGTTATTTGGCTTCCGTCAATGACATTCATTATATAGAATTTTGTTATTAATAAAAGGAACTAAAGGTGGAGAAATAACTTGTAATAATAATAATAATAATAATTATTATTATTATTATTAATTATTCTTATTGTTATTGTTATTATTCCCTTCGACGACAAATGTTCGTATGTTCACTGGCAGCACACGAAAATTGAGTCAGCATTGAGCCAAGAAATAAATGTGGTGCATTTCTGTTTGAAAACAGAGAGCATTGACCCTGAGAGTTCGACCTTGCCTCTTGAGATGTTTATAAACAAAATTTGATCTGCTCGTTTATTTGGGTTTTCAAATTTATTTGGGAGATTTTTTGATGATGAAGTAACACAAGAAAAAGTTGCTTTAAAGGCGCAGAATGAAATTGAAAGATTGTTTTGGGTCTTGAAGCGACGTCTATTTTTGAATAAATTTTCAACATTGAAAAAAAAACTGGTTTTTCTTAAAGGCGCAATCATTTTTTCAACTTGTGATGGATGGTCTTGACGCGAAAACTATTTTTGAAAAGGTTTTTTAAGTGAAAATTATTAGATTATTAACTGAATGCACCTGCGATCCAAATCTGCATATTAAAGGCGCATTCACCCCTAAAATTTGGGTGGTTCTTGACACGAAAACAATTTTTTGAGCAAAATTTAGAGAAATTGAACGAGAAAAATTGTGGAACTGTTTAATTAAAGGCGCAATGATATTGAAACTTGTGCGGGTCTTGATGTGACAACAAGTTTGGGATAGAAATTCAGTGTGAAAATCTGTTTTTTTTTTCAAATTTTAAAGGCGCATTCATAACCGAAATCAGTGTGATTCTTGACACGAAAACAAATTTGAAAAAGAGCAAAAATTTGACTTAAAAACAAATCCTGCTTGTGTTGTTGACAGAAATTTGAGCGATAATTTTTCGCGTCACACAAAAAAAAAATATCACACATTTCCGGTAAAATCTCAGCTTTCAGCTTGCGCGCATTAATCAATGACGAGGCTACGGCGTGACGGGGGGAGGGGGAATAAAATTGGCTTCATCAAAAATTTAAGCGAGGGTAAAGGGAAAACCAAAAATGACCTTTGAGAATTTTTTTTTTTCAAAAACAATTTTCGAATTTTATTGAAAATAAAAAAAGCGAAGACAAAGAAATTTTTTTTTCTGCCGCTTCCGCTTCGACCACCGGAACTATGCAAGAAAAAATCTTTAAGTGACTAATTCTTTTCTAATTTTCCCCCGTTTTCTGTCGGTGCTCGGCAACCCCCGATGTGACATTTGCCTTTTTGCTTGACAAAAAAAAGCCGAAAGAAAAGAAGCAAAAAGGGGAAAAATTGTGTACCCCGCAACCGACATCTCACGGGTTTCTATTTGTTTTGGAAAAATTCAATTAGGACAACACGTTTGGCTCTTTTTCGCTCTTCTCAAGTTGGACTTGAAATATCTCGCTTGCTCGCGCGTGCGCGGCGGACCCACAAAAAGTACAATTTGTGGGAAAAATTTGAATAATTTAACATGGTCCAGCTTGTTTTGACGAGCCGAGAAGGGAAAGAGGATTTATGGCAAATTTTTCATTCAAAAAAATACGCATTTTTAAATTATATATTACGGGTGTGAGACTAAATAATAACAAACCTGGTGTGCACCTTTAAAGTTCTGTGAAAAGAAGAGCGAGACTAACAGAAATATTAAATTTCAAATGATAAATAGCGTGGCGAGACTGAATAATAACAAAATTGGTATGCGCCTTTAAAGATTTGTGAAAAAAGCGGCGAAAAAAAAATCAATTTCAAATTATAAATAGCGTGGCGAGACTGAATAATAACAAAATTGGTATGCGCCTTTAAAGGTTTGGGAAAAAGCGGCGAAAAAAAAATCAATTTCAAATTATAAATAGCGTGGCGAGACTGAATAACAAGAAGCCTGGTTTGTGCCTTTAAAGCTTTGTAAAAAAAAGTGACGAAAAAAACATTCTATTTTTTTGGATTAAGAATTTAAGAATCGCGAGGTGAGACCAAATAACAAGAAGCCTGGTGTGCGCCTTTAAAGTTTTGGGTTGAAGGAACATTTACACGGGGTGCTCTGGTCTTGTCACGACTTTTGTGAAAAAAAAAAGAAGGAAGAAAACTTACAGCCAACATCAGTTTCACAGACGCCGTCATTACAAAAAACCGTTTCCGACTCTTTTGTGCATTTGCACCGAACCGCCATCGATTGACAAATGAGAATTGAGAAGAGGGAAATTGAGAAAAGGGCGAATTTCATTGCTCCTCTCGAAAAAAAAAAACTTCTGAAATTCTGAAAATGTTGATCTTTCTTCGGATACATGAAGGGGGGCGGGCGGGGCAGGGCGGGCGGATCTGACGAAAAAGAAGAAAAGACGAAATGAAGTGGAAAATTGGGAAGAATTCTAATTTGATACAAAATCGGGTTTCTTTTCCATGAAGAAATTTGAATTGAAGAAAATCAAAATCGTTTTCCCAGTCGATTCTCTCGTTTTCAGCCTCCACAAAAAAAGGGGCGGGGCCGGGGGCGGCGGCGGGGGCTAAAGAAATTTAGAAGAGAACCCGCGAATTTTCGTTTCAAACAAAAAACAAATTTTTTGTTGGAAAACGAAAATCGAAGGCGCCAAAAAAAAAAGAAAAAAAAAGAAAGAAAAACTCAGAAGCAAATTGAACATTTTTCACGCTTCGGCAACGAGTCAAAATTCAAAAATTCAAAAAAAAAAAGAAAAAAAATTGAAAATTCCGTGAACATTTTAACCCTGAAAACCATCAAAAATGCTGGTTTCGATAAAATGCGAAAAGTTCGGCCCCACAGAGAGACGAGACGCAGACGCAGACGAGGGGCAGAGGCTTAATGGAAAAAGTGGGCGGGGCTTTCGAGTTGGGTGTGGGGGGGGGGGATCGGTTGTGAGGAGAGGAGGAAACGGAGGAGGGGGAGGACTTGAAAATTATTTAAAACTAGAATTTATTTTTTCCGGTTTTTATTAAATAAAAATGAAATTAAGAAAAAAAAATAGTTTAATGTAATTCTTGGCGAGACCAAAGTTTAAACTATAATAGCTGCACCTTTAAAGAATTATTGAGTACGATTCGATTTTCTTGGAAAATAACAAAACGATAAATCAAAAAAGGTGATTTCCTGTTTCACAATTTTGGCGGGAGTTTTTTTTCTTCTTTTTGAGGAAAAAGCTGAAGCAAAAGCTAGAAAAAATCGAAATGGACACTGCTCATTGAGCAACTAAAATCGACGAATAAATAGACGAAAAAGCAGAGAACGAAGGGGGGAAAAAAAAATGTTTTTGCCATCTTTTTCTCTTTTTCTCCATTTTTTTTCTTGACGGGGGGGGGGGGGGGGGGGGAGGGAGGAAAAGCCAAAGAAAGAAACAAAAATTGGTGAAGAAAAGACAAAAGGTAACGAAATGGTAGAGAGAGATTGGTGGATGAAGAGAACCTAGAGAATCTAGAGAAAAATTTATATTTTTTCATTTTTTTTTAATGAAAAGCTCAGAAGAAAAATAGAACATTTCAAGTTTTTTTGGGAGAAAAATGAATTGTTTTTTAAAGGCGCACAACAATAAATGGTTAAAGCAGGTCTTGTGCGGATGCAAAAGGGGAAATTATGGAATCTTTTTTTTTTCAGTTTTCAACAAAAATATAAATTTTTAAAGGCGCATAACAATACATTTCTATAAAAGTTCTTGTGCGGAATCCTTTCTTTACCGGTTTTCAACAACAAAAAAAAACAGTTTTTTAAAGGCGCATAACAATTATTGGTTACAACAGGTCTTGTGCGGATGCAATAAGGGAAATAATGGAATCTTTTTTTTCCAGTTTTCAACAAAAAAAAACAGTTTTTTAAAGGTGCATAACATTTATTGGTTACAACAGGCCTCGTGCGGCGGACTGAAAAGTGTACATAAAACTGTGGCCAAAGAAATTTTCGTGGCTTTTTAGTTTCTTGAGAATCAGCGTTATTAGCAAAGAAGAAGAAGCATTAAAAAAATCTTCAAAAAAAATTTATGATTCCATCTGGAAGTTCGAAAGCACCTGTGTGAGCGTGAGCGCAGAATGTGTGCAATTCAAATCCACCCCCGTATTTCTCCAATCAGTTTTAAGCACCCGACGTTTCGCGGGTTTCGTCAGATTTTGTATGTGTTGTACAAAAAAAAAAAATTACAATTCGTGTCACAACATCAAACAACACGTGGAATAATACTAGTTTGCTGACGACGACACTACGCCATTACATACGACACACATAACTCAAGAAATACAAATTTCTTCATGTCGTTTTAAATCAAACGTCACGAGACCTCGTTTTTCTCCATTTTTTTTCTCAAAATAAACTATAAATGAATTTGACGAAGGGGCGGGGAGGGAGGAGAAGGAGCAACGAAAAATAATTTGGCTAAATTTCAATAAAAAAGAAAATATGGCAAAGATTAATGTTGTTGACACAAGTTTCAAATTAAAAAAAAAAAGACGAAGAAGCAAACCTTTTTTCATCTCTCTCTGTCCCCTCTCTATCTCTCAACACGTAATCGCGTAGTGTTGTTGTTGTTGTTGTTGTTTTATACATACAAAATGTTTTAGAGGAAAAGTTTCTCAAGTGAAGTGAAATCCGATTCTTTTGTTGAAACTTTTACGCGAAATTAAAGCCGAAATAATTACGAGTCTCTCTCTCTCTCTCTCTCTCTCTCTCGATAAAGAGGCGCCAAAAATTTGAATTTAAAATTTAAAAAAAAACGGTTCAATTGTTGATATCAATCAAACTAGACAATAATTAGGAAGAGAGAGAGAGAGAGAGAGAGAGAGAGAGAGATGCAGAAACGCAGAAAGAACAGAAAGGCAGATAGAGAGACGCAGAAAAAAAGGAGGAAAAAAGAGAGAGAGAGAGAGAGAGAGAGAGATGGAGAAAAACGAGAGAGAAAGAGAGAAATGATTTTCTCACTGCAAAACTTAACAAAAATCGTTGTTTTTTGAGATATTTTCTCTCTGTCTCTCTCTCTCTCTCTCTCGCCACGTCATCTGGAAAAACGAGAGAATAATAAATGAAAGAGAAATGATTAAAACATTTCAAAAAAAGAAAAAAAAATCTTTTGAATTTCTAAATTCCAACAAAAACTATTCATAAGAGATTATTGATGAAAGTTTTTTTTTTTTTTTTGCTTAATTCTATTTTATATATTTTATAAAAAATAAATAAAAGAAATTAAAAAAAAAGGTTTTAAAAAGGACAGAAAATGAAGAGAAATTCTCAATAAATTATGAGAAATTGGTTTGAAAAAACCATAATTCAAAATGATTTTCAGTTTTTTTTTCAGTTTTTTTTTTCAGTTTTCAACCAAAAATGTCACTTTCAATCAATTAAAACGAGGAAAAAGAAACGCGGTTCATCGATGATTGCTTGTGAGACTCGTCTTGGTGAGATGCTAGAACAGTTTAGTACTGTGCGCCTTTAAAGTGAATGGTTGAAATTGAGAGGGACGTCTATTCAATTTCAGTCAAGAAAAAATTGGTGGGGGGGGGGGGGGGGGGGGAACTGTGCTTCTTGCGAGGACCCTTTGACACATTCGAACAGTGCGCCTTTAAAAAAATGATTGACTAACAAATTGTAGTAAAAAACAGCCAAAAAAGTTGTTTTTTTCCAAATTTAAGAAAAAAAAATCAAATCTCGTTTAAATTAAAAGTGAAAAATTGTTGAAAAATCGTGGTGAGACTTTGGAAACTTTTAAATAGTGTGCGCCTTTAAAAAAATTATAATTTTTGCTAACTGTGCCCCACTAACGAAAAAAAGCGTATAAAAAGTGGTAAAACAACGTCTGGTGATGAACAAAATCAAGAGAGATAATAAATAAGTTTTCATTTTGTTTTTCTCTTCCTCTCTCCGCCTCTCTTTCTCTGTGTCTCTCTCTATCTCTCGTAAAACTTGAGACGAGAAAATGATTTGTAAACAATTTCTCTCTTTCTCTAATCTCTCTCTCTCTCTCTCTCTCTCTCTCTGTCTCTCTCAAATTAAAACCAATTTTTGGAGAAGAAAAAAAGACGATAATCGAACAAATTCTTCCACACCCCGCCTCCCCCCCCCCAGCAAGTCCCTCTACGTTTGAAAATTTGCGAGAAAAATGCGCCGAAGAAATTTTAGGCGGGGGGGGGGGGGGGGGGGGGGGCGATGGAGAATTTTTTTCTTAAATGAAAAATGGTGTTTGGTTGAGGCGAGACGAGATCCGTGTCATTTCTCTCTCCGTCCAAATTAAGTTTTACCAATTTCATTTTGAAACAAAATTGGCCAGCGACAAGAAATTGAGAGGCAGTGAGAGAGAGGCAGAGAAACAAAGACTCAGACGGAGAGAGAGAGAGACAGAGAGAGAGAGAGAGAGAGAGAGAGAGAGAGAGAGAGAGACGGAGAGAAAAAGAAATGTAATAATCAAATACAATTGTACTTGGTTCTTTTATTGAACACTTATCCTCCCCCCCCCCCCCCCTCATCCTCCTTCGGAATAATAATTGGGCGTCGACGATGATGATGATGATCCATTTTCAAGAATCGGTTTGACCCGCATCCGATCCGATCCGATTCAATCCAAACCCCTCTCTGATCGCTTTCATTTCTTGACCACTCGAATTTTTTATTTGGGGTTGAGGCGGGCGGGGGAGATCGTCTCCGACAGGGAATGGCAAAAAGGGTGGCGCTGAAAAATGATTGAATAAAAGGAAAAAAAAAAAACAGGAAAGAAGTGGTTGGGAGGGGAAAGGGGGAGGAGGGAGCGAAGGCAGGGTGTGGAAAATACTTGAAGCACTTGAAAATTGAGATGAGTGAGCACTGTTTTAGATAATCTGATATGCAAATTTTGGATTTTTTTTCCACTTTTTTCTTGGGTTTTCACTGATGAAGTGGCAGAGAGACAGAGAGAGAGAGAGAGAGAGAGCAAAGAGAATTAGAGAGAGAAAGAGAAAAAGAGAGAGACAGAGACAGAGACAGAGAGAAAGACAGAGACAGAGACAGAGAGGAAAGAGAATTAGAGAGGCAGAGAGAGAAAGAGACAGAGAGAGACAGAGAGAAGTCATCCGAAATGATTTTTCACAAAAATGAACATCCAAGATTTAAAAATTTGACTGCGTACTCGACTGAGTATTCAACGTATTTTTCTTCTTCTGTTTTTTTTTTTTGAACAAAAAATGTTTGAAACGCAAAAAGAAGACGAACGAAATGGATTATTTTTTGTGGTTGACAAATGCTCAAATAAGTCATTTTCCTTCCATTTTTTTTTGTTGCTCGAAAAAAAAAAGGTTTTTTCTGCATTGAATTGTTTGTCCAAGCCACAGCAAGTGTTCAGATTTTTGCGACCAACGAAACCGCACCTAAAAAATTAAGAATCGTTGGCAGAGAGAGCAGGACAGAGACAGAGACAGAGACAGAGACAGAGACAGAGACAGAGACAGAGACAGAGACAGAGACAGAGACAGAGACAGAGACAGAGACAGAGACAGAGACAGAGACAGAGACAGAGACAGAGACAGAGACAGAGACAGAGACAGAGACAGAGACAGAGAGAAAACAACAGAGACAGAGAGAAAATAACAGAGACAGAGAGACAGAGGAACCGAAAGGCAAGAAAAACCCGAAGGCATTGAAAAAGTCGACGGATGACGTGGCAAAAGTGTTTATTCATTATTTACAGAAATTTGAACGAATTCAGAGAAATGAACGGCCGGACGATGCTGCAATTAAATGTGGCACATTGAGCACGTGGCTCCGCACAAGAATTTGATTTCGTCTTTTGTGTACATTTCATCATGGCAGAACCCATCGGATTTATATTGAGCACAGCTGAAAACAAAAAAAAAACGATGGGCGGATTCAGATGAGAGCATCAATCCTTCGTCATCTTCGCGTCTTACTTCTGATGACGATCGCGACATTTTGGCTCGCAGTGTCCACACGATTTCGGGCAATAATTTTTCATCAAAATTTTGTATTTTTCATGCTCGCACAAATCTTTGTAGCTGTCACATTCTGGTGTGATGTTCTCGCAGCGATCTGAAAATAATGCCGAATTACAGTAATCCCGAAAACCTGCGCATCAAATGATGGGAAATCTAGACAAAATTTGGCTGCGTACTTTTCGCAAGTTGTAAAATGCGTATCGATTGAAATTTGAAAGCGGTAAAACCGCGACGCAACAACGTCACGCTGCGTCGCGGTTCAGTTAGATCACTTCTCACCCGTTCCATGTTCAACTAGTTCGACTTCATCGCATCGATCACAGGTCAATGAGCAATGAGTTGACATCGCCTCAAAAAATGTCGGATGTGAGCACAGCGAGACGAACTCTCGACAATAAATGTAATCATCAAAGCATGTCCCTTTAAAAAATCGATAATGATTTCGCCATTCCCTTCTCTTCACACCAAAACTCACCTTTAATCACTGTTTTCGAAAGAGAAGTGGTCAATGAGCTCGGCTCGCCGGTGCTAACTTTTGGCAACGCGCTCTGAAAATTCAGTTTTAGACTTTTCGTGGCGAGACCCAAATCCCCACCTTTGTCGTCATTAGCTGATCCAACGTTAATTTCGGAGCTTGTGAGCTGAACGTGGAAGCGTTCTGAGTGTGTCGCGTTTCGATTGTTGTTCTGCTTCCAATTGTGGATTCTAGAAGAGAAGACGATGAAGATGAAGCTGAAGAATCTAAACCAACCTGAATTCGTCGTTTTTCTCTGATTCTTCAATGATTTGTTCGTCGTCGAGTTCATCTTGACACGATTTATTGGAGCAGAATTTGTCGTCAACGTCGTCGTCGTCGTCGCAATTTTCATCGTCGCCGTCGCATTCGCCATCGTCGTTGTCGCATTCGCCATTGTCGTCGTCGTCGTCGCCTTCTTCAACATTTTCTCCTTCGGAAAAACACATTTTTTCGGATTCGCAGTGATTTTCGTTCGATTGATTCCATTTAATTGTCGAATTCTTTCCCGAACCGCCAAAACATTGTCGAATTTTTCAATGTTGCAAAAGCCGCACGTTTTTTCGCACTTTGCCTTCATCTGAGCAAAACTTGATGATTTTGTGCATTGGTGACGTGTCAGACGACAAAATGCGCTTCGATCTCGGCACGGTTTCAATTGTTTTTCGCCTAGAAAATCTCGATTTTACTACAATTTCAAGCGCGCCCCATCGCACACACGGATTTCGCTGAGTATCAACTGTGCTGCTATTGCGATTTGTGGATACTCAGCTGCAAAAAAACTCAACATTTTACCGCGGTGCTCTAGTTGTGCGCTGGAGCGAGATTACTTCCTGCACATGCTTTGTTTTTTATTTATCAATAGAGCGCCTTTTCTCTGTTCCAAAATGTACATAAATCAACTTTCAGAGTCGAAGAGAAGCTCTCATGCTCTTCGACTTTTTTAATCCGTTGGTTCAAATTTTTTTTCCTCCAAAACCCAGCCGCCCCCTCTCCTTCTCTTCAAAAAAAAAACTGACAACATTTGAATGTTCCGCCAAAATTCTCGCACCAACTCCTCGACGTCGCTGTCGAATTCAAGCATTCATAGCCGCTGGTTGGCACCAAGTGACAAGCTGCAAATTCAAATCGATTAAGGTGATAAGCGGGGGAGGGGGGGGGGGGGGGCCTCACAATTGCCCGGCTTCACTCCATTCGTGCACAATTGTTCGCCTTCATCGTTTCCTGTCGAAAAATCGATTAAAAATAGGAAAAATTGAAAAATGACCAGATCCTGACGCATTTTTCGTTTCTTTTTTTTTCGTGCTGGGCTGAGCCGCGCTTCTATTTATCGTCTGACGAGATTTTTTCTCCAATTTATATCAATGAAATTTGGCTCTACAGTACACAAAAATTTACGAAAATAAAAATATCCAAACAAATAACAAATACAACATAAATGGGGGGGAGGGGGGACCTGGGGAGGACAGGTGGTCAAATTTGAACAAGCCGGTTCAGATGTGTAAAAATTGGTGAAGGGGCGGGGAGAGGGATTTTTTTAAAATAAATACAGTACTGGCCATAAATATAAACAATATTGGTTTTTTGAGATCAACTTTTTTGCACAGGTAACCGATCGTTCTGAAAATTTTAGACGTCTTTTAATACGGTAAAAGACGTCTGAAAATGAATAAGAAATTCACTTTTTCAAAACGATCGGGGTTACCTGTGATAAAAGTTGTTCTCAAAAAACCAATATTGTTCATATTTATGGCCAGTACTGTAATTAAAATTTTTTAAAATTCGCAATATGATTGAGAAGAATCGCTGAAAATCGATTCAAGACGAAAAACAGGAAAAATCAATAAAAACCTGCCACAACTGAGACGTTAAGCGAAGTGACGTTCGACATTTCCGATCTCGCCGAATCGATTGTCACAATTTTGTCGCAAAACGTCAGCAAATTCTCGTCGATTCCGCATCCTTCGTCGCCGAGTATCAGACCGACCGGCTTTTCAACCATCCATTCGGTCAATTTCAGCGTTTTCAGATTTTTTCGATGCGCTGCGTTGGCGTCGCACGTTGCGATCAATTCGCCGCCGCTGTTTTTTATCAGCTTAAAGGTTTTTTTTTAAATAATCGCCATTAGAATTATGGGTCTTACAGCGAAAACAGAAATCATACGATATGTGCTTTACTAATTTGTTGCAAACACGCTCTGTGGAGAATTTCGAAAAGGGGACAAGCGTTAATTTGATACTCAGTCGATTGTTTATTGAGAAAAGACGATTTTAAAAGTACGCAGCGAAATAAATATTTTGGCGCGAAAGAGAATTTTTTGATTTTTTAAAATTTCTCCAATTTTTGAATTCGCTGTAAGACACCGGTGAAAAGCAAATACCTCTCGATATTCCCAAAAACCGCTCAGCTTCTGAACTGGCAAATGCTCCAACGCTCCGCACGACGATTTGCTCATTGACGGTGTTATCGTTTTTGGTCCGCGCTTATTGCCGAAGCTGATTCCGTCGGCGCCAAAAAACCAGGCGCTTCTTCCGATCGCCCCCAAATTGCCGGGATCCAACACTTTGTCGAGATAAATCGACACATTTTTCGGCTGATAATTGGTGAAGTCAAGTCGGCTCACATCCATACAGATTCCCTTAAAATCGATTGTATCACCGTGCTGTAAACGCGCTCTATTGAAATCCATTATTTTAAAGTTTGGACGGCGGCGTGAAAAATTCAAAGTGGCGCCAATTTTTAACAATTTATCAATAGAGCACGTTTGCATTTTACATTATGTAGTTGATATTCGGTCAAACGATCCAATTGATCCGCTGTTAATTCTTCAAGTTTCAAGGACAATTTTTGGCATTTTTCCAAAATTTCGTGAATTCTCTCATCCTTCACGGCTTTTTCTCTGAAAAAATCGAGTGGGCGGGCTTTTTTGTGAAAATTTGTTTTCCGTCTCAAACCGAAAATTTTTCTTAACAAAAATTTGATGAATTTCTCGTTTTCCGGCTCGAATCGCTTCCAGACTTGAATGAATCCCGAACAGGGCTTCACCTCGAACGTCGGGAATCTGAAGTCTGACAAAAGGAAAGTGGCGGTCATTCATTTTCTCGTTCCTACTTTTTTGCCGCATATTTTTCAACACTTTTTCCCGCCATTTTCGCTTTTCGAAATATCAAATTCGGACCATTTGTGGCGAATTTTTTCATTTTTTTTTCCCTTCAAATATTAATTAAAATCTGAAATTTTCTCTCTGACATTTCTTCTTCAAAGTAGCACGACGACAACATTTTTTCTCTTTTAAATTTTTTTCCAGATTTGACATCAAAAAACGTTTATGATTTCTTTAAAAACAACAAAAAATGACAAAATTCTCAAATTTTCGAAATCGTTTCGAGAGTTTCAGCCGATAATTTCAACACTTCTAGATACTCCAGAATTCTTCTTGTCTCTTTCTCTTCTTCTAACTTCTGGGCGGCCCATTTCATTTTTTGCTTAATTGCATTTTTTGCCAATTCAACTTCTGATGAAGTCTGCGAGCACAAAAAAAAATTAATTTTCTTTTCTTTTCAGTAAAAATTTCTTACTTTGACATTCTTCTTATTATGACTGAAAATCACTGTTTTCTTGACTTTTTCCGGTATTTTCTGGACTTTTTCCTCATTATCCTCATAATCAACGTATGTTGAGTAGTCACGTGGAACTGAGCTGACTGTGGTTGAGTTACTTGGAGCTTCAATAGTTTTTGGAGCATCATCAAAATCTTCTGGCTCTTTAATTTGTTTTTTTTTTAAATGTTACAAACATTTTTGCTCTGTGCCTTCAAACCTAGTGGAACGTTTGCCGTAATTTGAGCTCCTTCTTTTGTATTTTCCTCAAAAACTTCACATGTGACACATCTTCGAACTCCACTTCGATCTTCCATTAGAATTCCCTAAAACAACTTGATTTGTGTCATTTCTTCAATAAAATCCGTTTCACTACCGAACACTTCTCACAATAAACATCGAGCATCGTTTGTCCTCTCAACAAAAGTTCTCCCATTCGTTTCGAGACCTCATCACGAAAAGCTTCACGTTGTCGACGAGTTTCCTATAATTTTCTTTGTCTACTGAATATGATTTCAGACAAAGCTAACTTCATTATCCTGAATTATTCCATTTATTGGCGCCATTTCATCCAAATAATTTCGAGCCTTTAAGTTTTTTTTTTTTTGAATCACTTTTTTTTCTAAAATAAATATTACTTTGACTGGTGGAGCTCTATCGTACCACTTATTTTCTTTCTTTGAACTAATTTTAACGTATTTTTGGTGAACCATAAATTAGAAACCCTGAAAAGCTTTGTTTCCATTAATTTTTGCACATTTTCAAATAATTTTCAAGTTTCTTGAACTCTTTTTAGTTATTAAAATTGATTTTTTTTCAAAAAAAAAATGTATTAAAACTCAAATTCAACAAAGAACAAAAAATTAACAAAATATACAATTATTGAGCAATTATTTGTACATTTTCAAACAATTTACAGAAGATTTACAACGTTTTTAGCCAAAATTCTTGTTCGTCTGCTAATTGTGGAAGAAGATCGAATGCTTCTCGTTTATAACTACAATTTGCGCTGAATGAGAATCTGAAATTTCAGAAAACTAAATTTCAATTTTATTTCTTTTCAATTCACCTATGAAATGAGCCATCGGCACAAACCACATTTACACTTTGAAGAGATTTTGTGGTTTCTGAAAGAATTTGAAAATTATCGATTTTTTTAAAATTAAATTATTGATTACGTTTACTGAATCCTAACGTTAAAACTCGCTGTTTCAATGGAATTTGTGTTATGCTTGATGCTCCAATATGCCTTGACACAGCTGGAAAATTGTCGCCCGCTTCTCGAATACCAAACACATGAATTGTTCCCTGAAATTCAATCGATAAATTTTTAGATCAAAACATTATTTGCTGACTTTATCGCTAGAAACCGCCAAATACGATGAGCATGGCGAAAATGATATGCAATGCAACGTTGCTTTTATATTTCCCCGTCGTAGTTCACATAACAAGTTTTGTGTTCGAGTATCAAAAACTCTTATAATTGTTCCCTTTTCAGATCCGGTAGCCAGCAGTGTTCCTTGATTATTGAGAGCGATTTGAGCAATTTCGGAAACGTGCGCATTTATTGTGACTGGTGCCGCCGATTCATATGAATTCAGATTTTTCAAATTCATTAGGCGAATTGATCCCAGCTTTAAACTACATTTTTGTGAGGCGTTACTGGAAAACAAAAACCAACTTTAAATCCTGGAAATGCTAATTGTTGTCCTGTTAAGTCGTCAATACTAAGAACTGCAATTCCATTTGGATTATATCGAATTTCTTCAGTTCTAAAAATATTTTCTTTTGTTTTTAATCTTACAAGGGAAGTGTTTTAAGCCAAAGATCAAACATTTTTTTGAAATTCGATCCTAGGCGCCTAATAAGACGGAATCTAAGGCTTTTTAAGCTCAACTTCTGGAGAGTGGGGTTCAATCGGGTTTTTTTTTAATAAAGTTAAGGCTTTATCGATTTTATTCATGTAAAAAGTATGAAAAGTGACGAAAATAAAGCTTATTTCATCCCAATTTAAATCTTTGACTCCCCAACGAGAAACTTGTGAACAAACCTTATCAATCGACTTTGATTCGGAAAATCGAAAATATGAATTTTCTTATCTTGAACAATTACAAGACGATTTTTTGACATTAAAACATTTAGAATTGGTCCACCGGGTACGGTATATTCAAGCACAATTTGTTTTTTCTTATCATCCCATAGAAGAGCGGTATTTGATGGATATTTAACACTTTTCCCACCACCAACAAAACAAATGATGTTTGAACGATGAAGAATACAAGCAATTCTGGCGTTTCCCGTTACTGAAAAAAAAATAAAGATGAGAGATTCATTGAAGAATCGTTTCGGCTTCTTACATTCTGGATCAATACTTCGCAATAGAAATAGGGGCTGAGTGTTGAAAACTTTAACACCGCGACTACTGGAAACCACAAAAAGATCGTGTTGAGCATTGGTTGCCGCATGATTCAATACTCGAACATTCTCACTGTCTCCCATCCTTTCCTGGAAAAAAAACGAGGAAAATTTTGAGGTTTTTTTTTTCGAAATTTTGAAAAATGAGAAAATGAAGCCACAATTTTTAATTATTCATGTGAACATTTTACTCTGAAAAACATGGAAAACTAATTAAAATTTACAGCATTGTTTCAGCTGAATTCGTTCAGCATCACGAGAATGAATATTGTTTGTACACTAATCGGTACGCAAACATTATACTTAACAAAAAAGTGGCGTCAAGTGTGGTGTTTGCGGGCTCACTTTTTGGACAAAATTTTATTTTATTTTTTTTTCATTTTTTTTATTTATTCACAGCGTTTTTTTCTCATTGAAATAATTTGTTTTAAATTTTAAAAATTAAAAATTTGCTTAAAAATCAATGAAAATTCCCAAAAATACTTGGCGCGAATAAAATTTTTTTATTATTTTCAAAAAAAAATTTTTGTTTTGAATGTTTTCAGGAAAAAAGTGTTTTTAAATCATTAATAATAAAAAATACACGCGCAATCGCACAAAAATGCTTAAAATAATGCGTTTTGTGTAAATTTTATCGATTAAAAAGCTTTTTTGAAAATTGTTACACAAAAATTTCCATTTCAAGATTGGAAATATTGATAAAGAAAGTTTATGTTTTAAAGAAAAGCTTAAGAAAAGGAATTTCAGCCAAATTTTTTCCAACAAAATCTAGAATTGATAAATCTTCCCAACGTTGTTTACACAAGAAAAATTCGATTTGTTTTTTTTCCTTCTTTTTTTAACACGAAAACAACTCATTTTTTTAGAAAGAAAAGAATGGCCAATGTGTGTGTGTAGCTTTCAACTCGTTTTCTCATTTTTTCTATTCAGTTTTGTACTTGCATTTTAGCTAGGTTTTTACCCTCCTCCTTCCCCTTCTATGGTTTTTGCAGATTTTTCTCCTATAAAATAACATTTTGGAAGTTTTCAGGCTAAAAATTGGTTGTTTTGTGCGTTCTTTGCTTTTAAATAATTGAATTTTTGATAAGTTGAAAGCATAGGAAAAGTGCAAAGCAACAAAAATGTTTTTTTTTTCAAATAAAAGCTGAAAAAACATTGTGGAAAACGTTGTTTTGTGTTTTTCATCATCAAAATAATTAAAATTTAACTTTTTAAATATAAAAAATCGATTAAATATGCTTTTAAACTGAAAATGCACCGAAAGTATGTGTTTATGCATTTACTGAAGAAAAAAGGCGTGTCCCTCTCTTCTAGTCGGCCTTCTATGTATTCGATTTTTTTCGTCTTCTTCTTCTTCTTCTTCTTTTTTCATTTTCACTGTGTATTTGTCAAGAGCACACGAAAGGCGATGCTTTTTTTTTTCAAGGCAGGGGGGAGCCAATTCTGAATATTTTATAAGTTTAAAGCTTTTGCTCTTATCTTTTATTTTTCTCACAATTTTTTTTTGTTTTCACCAACTTTAGCTCTTACTTTAATTTTTTTTTTTTTTTGGTTAAAGGAAATCAAAGATCTAGAAAGAAAAATAATTTTTTTTTGTTGCGAAAACAGACAATGAAAGGATTAATTAGTGCAAAAATATGAGAATTTTGAGAGCAAAAAGATCAGCGATCAAATGGAGCGTTTGAGTCATAAAAATTATTCGAAAAAATCGAGAAAAGACACATTTTTTTGTTCATATTCTAGTGAAAAAAGCGATATTTTGTAGGATTCAGGTAAGAGAAATAAATGTAAGTCGAAATACGAATCATGTGAAAATTTTGTTTAATAGCAAAAAAAAATGGTTTCCGGTCGGGTTTTTTGTGCAGGAGCGAGAAGAGAAGAAAACAAAAACTTGTGACCAAAAATATCCAATTGCTCACTACTCTGCTGCCCCATTCCATGGAGCCGACCGACCGAGCCCGTCCACATTTTCTACGCGTTATTTTTTTTTTTCATTGCGAAAGAAATAAAGAAAATGTTCACCGATGTTGACAGATGAAAAATGTAGATTTTCAGAAATTTTAATGAGGAAAAGAGGCAGAGAGGGCATTGTTTAAGGCGTAGAAATGGCGAATAAATTAAAAATGAGACGGATGGGAACATTTATTTGAATTGTGGAAGAGAAAAAAATGACCTGAAGGAAAATTTTTTGGGTTTTTATTTTCTCATTTTTTCCTTTTTTTTTAACGCATCTTTTCGTCACTTTTTTGTTGATTTTTTTTTTTTTTTTGAAAAAATGATTGATTTTTTCTTTGCAGAAAATGCCCAGAAATGTCGACGAGGAAGAAAATAAAAGATTGAAGGTGCAAATTAGAGAAAAAGATTTGGTAGGGAAATTTTTTTTTCTTTTTTTTTTAATTTTTCTTTTTCATAAATATAAATATTGAAAAATGTATTTGATTAAGTATGAAAAGAAGTGAACAAGAAGCTAATCAAATTTATGAATGAAAAAAAAAAATATATTTTCCCCCTCTTCAGCTTTGTATAAATGGATGCGGGTTTTACGGTACCCCACAATGGGATAATCGATGCTCGAAATGTTGGAGAGCACATCAAGTTGTACTAAAAAGAAGTCAGGATTTTGCGAAAAATAAGTGAGAAAATTGGAAGTTTTTGGAAGATTATTGAAAATTTTTTTTTGTAGAACTTTATTGAGCTTTGATCAATTTCAAGAAAGACGAAAATCAACAACTGAAAGCCGATCATTGAGCATTAAGAAGATATTCAAGTCACCATCGATTTTGGCATCGTCATCATCAGTTTCAGTGGATGGGACAAGTTCAACGACAATATCACCAAATGCAACACCGACAAGGTAAAACAAGTTTTTGTTGTTTTCATCTTTCTCAACTCCAAAAAAAAAATTGTTATTCAATTTCTGTTGTTGTTGAGAAAAAGCAGGGAAAAGCTACAATTTTGTTGTTGTTGTTGTTTTTGTTTTTGTTTAGCCCCAGTGTCAGGAATTCTAAAGAGACAGCCGATTCTATACGAATATCATAATGAGAAAAAGCAGATTTTTGATCGATGGGTTTTGAAAAAGAAAAAGTAGAATTTGGACATTTGGAATTAAACACGACAAAAACTAATTGATAGTTTGAAATAAATGGGGAAAGGCACGTATTTAGAAAAAAAAATTTTTTTTTTGGTGTCTTGTGAGTCACCGAAATTAAATTAAAATGAAAGGAAGAAAAATCTGAAATTTCTCTATTAAGTTCTATTATCTTTTTTCTCTCTCTCTCTCTCTCGCTCTCTCACTTCATCTGGTGTTTCGGGCGATTAATTGAAATAAGCAATTTTCGAAGAAAAATGAATAATTCGGCATTATTATTAACATTTTTTTTCTTCTGTTTCCGGTCTAGGCTCAAGTGTGTTTTGCACTTTGAGGAAATTAGAATAAAAGACAAAACGGAAGTTTGATTTTTACAAAGAGAAAAAAAGAAAAAAATGAGACGATGCGCACTTTAAGCGCAAGTTGAGGGGAAACCGAATTGAATTGAGCAAGTCTGGAAAAAGGGTGGATTTATTTGTTGGTTTTGCAGACGACGCGATCTTTCGCCAGACTCGAAAGCGGCCAGAGAGAAATTCACCGATTTTTTGGTGATTCACTTACCGACGGCGATTGTGCAGGAAATCACAAGACAAGTTAAGCATGCGGTTAACAAAATATTTGAGGTTTGAGCTTTTTGAATGCTTTAAAGTCTGAGTTTTAAAATGTGTTTTTTTTTAAACATTCTCACCAAGAAAAATTAATCAATAGAGCGAATTTGCAACAAAAGGAAGTTGATAAAATGTTTTTTAGCTTAGAATCTCATCAGATGATATGTCAGAATTGGTTCAAGGATTCTATCAATATCTGAACGATAAGCTAAACTCATCAGTGTTTTTTACGCAAGAAAGTTGGTGTAGAATTGACCGAAAAAAAAAACAAAAAATGAATGAATTTCAGAATGTGATGTGACAGTTCAAGACGTGATGGAAGAAGTGGAAAAATATATTTGCATTTGCTGCTACTCGCACTTGTTCTGTGCGAGCTCCGATGAAGAAGTAGCTGACGTCTCATTGCAGGATCGAATTCGATCGTTGCACTGGGTAACAGCCGGATTTTTAGAAACAAAACTGGTCTTTAAAAAGCAGGCGGTGCGTCGTTTGAAGCTTTTCCTTTCCAAAAATTGAAAAAAAAACTTAAAAACCGTTTCAGGTTCGTGAAAAACTGGATGAAGCAATTGGTGAAATGATTGAGGTGAACGCCAAGCGATCAACAACGGAAAAATTGGATTGTTTAGTTCGATGCTCACATTTTATCTTCAATGCTCTCAGTGAAAGTGGTAACGACGGTTTTTTTTTGACGACCTAAGAATTATTGAATGTTGTTCATCTTCCAACTTTAGATGCTCCAACATCGGCTGACGAATTTCTGCCAGTGATGATATTCGTTTTGTTGCGCGGAAATCCGCCGCTGATTCAATCGAACGTCAAATTTATATCAAGATTTGCGTTGCCGAACAAGGTGATGAGCGGTGAATCGGCGTACTTTTTCACGAATTTGTCGTGCGCCTTGCAATTTGTGCAAGATATGAATCATGCGAGTCTGAAAATGGAAAAAGCTGAATTTGAAGCGTACACGTCGGGTCAATTAGCACCGCCATTGTCGATTGTCAATTGTGCATGTAATCAGGTAACGAAAAAACCAATTAGATGTTCTCCCAAGAGGAAAACTGAATGATTCGAGGAGGTTCTTTTAGGCGATTTTTACAATTGAAGAAGCATTGGGGACAGCAAATTCATTGATTAAAGATCAAGACGTTTTATTATCGAAATTGGATGAATTTGAAAAAAGGATGGACACGTAGGGAAAAAAATCAAGGAATCTTAAAAAGAAGAAATTGGTTTTTTTTTTCCAGAGAAGTCGACGAGCTGAAAAATAAATTTAATGAGATGCTGTCAATGTATCCAAGCAAGAAATATGAAGAATTAAAGTCAACGGTAATTAATTTTTAAATTTACAAAAAAAAAAAAACATTTTTTTTTGCAGATTCTTGCTGAAGAAAAATTGACATCAGACGCGATGATGCCATTCTCGCGACAATCGTCCGATTCAGGATGTGGAACATTGACGGCAACAACCGATGGAACAGTTCCATCAAGTCCTCAACCACAGTTAGATTCGTCAAGCGATTCGCCATTGGCAAAAATGTAAAAAAGGGGCCAAATTCATGTAATTAAATCATTGATTTTTAGTTAGGAATTTTAAAAATTTTTGCTTTTGATACGTTTTTTTTTAAAAAGAGAGAAAAGAAATTCTCGTTGCGATACTTGTCAAAAAATTAACAAAAATTCCTGTCAGAACTTTTCCATGGTTGTTTTTATTTTGTAATTTTGGTTTTTTTTTTCCTCACCCGGGTTTGAATAGTTTTCAAATGATATTTTTTGTAAATTTGTAAAATATGCTTTTTTATTCTCGCTTTTTTGACTTTCTGTGCGTGACATGACAAAATTTGAAAGAAGAAAGAAGGGAAATATCATTGCTCAATATTCCGAAATTTGGAAATTTCATTAATATAATGCTGGTTGAAATATTTATAGTTGGAATGATTCTTTATATTCTGCTGACATTGCATAAAAATGATATGGCAAAGGTTTTTTTTTTTGGCCTTCTGAAGGCTTTTTTTTTTTTCGAAAAAAACCAATTGTTTGCAGGGTGGAGAAGGCGTGCCGGTGATTGGTGACATTCTTGTGGATGTGGAGATTTATTTGAAAAAAGTGTTTGAAAAATCGAAGAGCAAGAAGAAGAAGAATCGAACGAGTTCGAAAAGCTCATCGTTGGATGATGAGCAGATAACACAGAAGACGAGGTCGCCAGCAGTGATGAATAATATGGAGAAGTTTGAAAATGTGAATCCAGGTGATTTTTGATGTTGGGAAAAAAATTGTGGGCGGGAAGAGAGGAAAAAAGCGGCAAAGTCGTATTTATGAATTTTGGTTTTCAGCATTGAATAAACCAAAATCGAAGCATCATCACAAGCATCGAAGCAAATTCGAAAGTACGATGAAGAATATGAAAATTGGGGATGAATAAAATGAGAAATGAAATTGGCTTGGCTTGGCTTTGCTTTTTTATTGATTATTTTCTTTAAAATTTTGTTTAAAAAAATAAAAAATAAATGGCTTGAAAAAATTTAAAAAAAAACACTTTTTTTGAAAAATGAAGGTTGAATTCCGTAATAAAATATTTATTTAAAGGCTTTTAAGGTTTTTTAAATCTGATTTTTTGGTTTTTCTAGATGTTGAGAATTCTGACGAAAGATGTTTGTCGAATGGTTTCGACGTCATCCGCAATTACAGGAAGTGGAGCAGTGACGGCGGCAGGTGAATTGTTTTTTTTTCTAAGATTTGAAGTGAAATTTCTTTGGAAGTTTTTTTGAAACTATCGAAATGAGTCATTTGGTTGGAGCAAAGAAAATTGTCAATAGAGCGTGTTTGCTTAAACGTTCGGGAAGGGGAATTTTTAAAAAAAAACTGAATTTTCAGTTTCTAAAGACGAATTAAGCGCCGAAGAAATTTGGGAAAGAAGGTCAAAATTGAGAATTCCGAAATTGCAAAAAGATCAACAATTATCATCGAAGGTTTTTGTCGAAACAGAGACAAAACTTGGGAATTTTAAAAAGAAAAAAATTGCAGGTTTACTGGGCGCCAGAATGGGAATTGGATAAAAAACCAAACAGAGACGAAGGTGCAGTTGATCCGTTGAAAGGATATGGAATGACACCAGAAAAATGGGAATATTATAATAAAGTGAGCATTTTGAGTTTTTTTTTTGTTGAAAGAAGCTCCGATGTTTGTTTGAAGGTTGTCTGGCCGCCAAATTATGTTGTGCCAGAAACGGGACTAAGAAAGTCGAAAGAAGTGTTTCATTGTAAAGAATCGGTGCATTTCTCGCCGAAAAGAATGTGGACAGCGTGTAATTTGATCTGGAAGATGAATGTTGATGAAGCATTAGTTCAACTCGAATTACAGCAGCTCAAAGTAATTTTTTCCTTCTTTTTTTTTGATGAAAAATCTGAAAAAAGAAACGAAAATGAAATTCAGGCGTGTACGTTGTTAGCCGACACGATCAAGACGGCAAAAAGACGAGCAGCTGAAGAGTTTCACATTGAATTTCCGTCTCAGATGTACGTTGCTGACGCGTTTCCGGTGCAATCGAATATTATAAAAGGTTTGGAAGAAGCTTGAGAACAGTTTCTTGAATGAATATTTTGGTTTTCTGCAGGAGCACGAAGACATGCGCATGAAGATTGGAACACAATTCGATATAGATATATCAATATTTTTGTGCGCCTTGAAGAAGGTTGAATATTGTTGCTTTGAAAATGTTGAAAATCTGCAGATTTTTAGGCCCTGCGCCGGGATTCAAAACACGACAGAAGCCGAAGAACGGTTGGGATCATATGAACGAATATTATGAATATTTAAGATCAAGAAACATCAAATATAGTATTTAAATTTATTTGTTAATTTAGTTTTTTTTACATTTTTTGTTTGTTTTTAGATGAGTCTCAATACAATTTGTTATAAATGTTATGCGTTTTACCGTAACCCTATACTGTAGGAGTGGAATAATAATAATAATAATATGCAAATTGGCAACAGAATCTGGATTATACATTTTTTACAGATCATTTTGCAGGAAGAAGATTGAAATTGTGCAATGAATAGAAAACAAGAAGGAGAGGCAATATAGTTATAAAACATTTCCAATGGCAATATTGAATTTTCTGAATTGCTTGGCGAACCAATTTTTGGTGGCTTCAACGGTCTGAAAACACACATTTTTTCCTCTTGTTTTTTTTTTGTTTTTCATTCTCAAACCTCTTCTGCTCCCCATTCTTTGACTTTTTTGCTCACCAAATTTTTGAATTGAGTCCACATTTGTTTGAGTTTGGTCAGTGTTCGACATTTCCAGTCACAATCCTGAAAATATCGATTTTTTTCCAATTGAACAATGAGTTGAGGTCAAACTTTGTCATAATTGTCGCATTTTAATTGTTCTTCTTTACTTTCACAATCGGATAAAACTGGCATTTCGTTTTGAAGATACAACACTTCGGAGCAATTCAAGCGAGGATTTCCCTGAAGATCAATCCCTTGAAGATCTGGGAACGATGCTCGGATCATTCGTGTTGATGGAAGAGTTTCAAGATCATTACAAGTCAATGCTGAATAGGGTTTTTTTTTAATTTTAAATCCCTAATTTTTAAATTTTTTTACCCAAATAATGATAGGTTTTCAATGGTGCTGAATGTGGAAGAGGAAATTTAGTGAGGCCTAATCCATCACATCGTATCACTGGATCATGTTCAGAAGTGTCACATGTGCATCCTTCAAGACAAGGTATTGTTCGTCCTAATCCTGAATATTTTTTGAATTATAAAAATTCATGAAGAAACCTTCGTTCAATATTTTGGGTCTCACCACGATTTTCAAGTTTTCGAAACTGCTCTAGTGTGTTTAAATTTTTTTTTCCTCCCTTTAAAGCTCTTAAAAAAAATTAACAAATTCAATTTTCCACCAACGACTTTTTTCTATTGGTCAAAGCGTCCATTTTTAGGCTCTTAGTCACTCATTATTTGCTCTCAAACGGTGTTTGTTGTTCAAATAAAAATAAAAATGAAGAACACGAAAAAAATTGAGAAGAAAAATCTAGTTTTTTCAAGAATTTTGGCATCGCTTAAAAACAGAAATAATTGTTTTTAAGGTCGTTTTTGGTCAATTAACGACGAAAAAGGTCATTTTTATTGGAAAAAAAAGAGAAAAATTGTGTTACCTGTGGAAAAAATTGTTGCCAGGACTATTAAAATATTGAAACGCATTGTCATTCTAAAATTGAAATAATATTAAAAAGATTTGAAAAAATATTTTGTTTAAGGAAAAGCTCTTGAAGTTTTGGAAAAAGTAAATATGGAAAAATGTGTTGAAAAAGAGGGTCAAAAGTTAATTGAATAAATAATGAAAGGAAAGAATAATAGAATTGAATGATGCCATCATTCGTTATAATTCGTTTCTCTTTAGAGAACAAATAAATGAACGGTGAGGCGTCATTTTGATGATGTTGCGACATTTTCGTGTGGATTCTATTTCCAAATTCGTTCAATATAAATATTTAATGAATCAAAAAGAAGTTTTATAAAAGAAAAAAAAAAGAAAAAAAAGAGAATAACGATAAATCAAATGATGACAAGTCAAAACTGGAGATTTTATCGATTGATTATCTCAATGAAAACGAATTGTTTTTAACTAAAGTTTTGACATATTTTTTTTCGAAAAAAAAACGATTTTAATTGAAAAAAAGAACAAAAGAGATTAAATAAAAATAAAAAATAGCAAAACCAACGTTACAAAAAATATAAAAAGTGTAAAACTCAAGAAATCATTGAAAATGCAGCATTTTCTTGCAATGTTTAGACCGGTTTTGTAGTTAAAGAAAATTAAAAACATTCGCAAAGCTCCGTGAGAACTATAGGATATGTTTTTGGTTTTCTAGGTCATGGAGGGATTTTGAAAAAAAAAAATTTCTTACCTTAAATGTTTTTTTTTCTATTTTTTTTTCTACCGCGTTTCGGGAAATTTGTCTTTAAACTACTTTTTTTACAGAACTTTAAGATTTAAAAAATTCTGTCAAATCAATGCAGAATCAATGCTCATTAGAAAATCCATCATCGTCTTATCGAGAAAATGTCGATATTAAAGGAGCACAATTTATTGTGCAATCAAATTTAAAAAGTGAGCAAATAAATTGAATTTAAAATTTAAAAATTAATAAATTATTTAGTTTTGGCTCGAGCTATTGGAGCACTAAGTAAACTGGCCGAAGATATGTATATCGATATTTCAGATTCGGGGGTAAATAAAAAAAAAACACCACTTGAAATGAAAATTCAAATTTTAAGCTAATTCTTAAATCGTACAACAATTCGAAATCATCATTTTGTTTGTTTCGATTTTCAAACGGTTTTTTCAATGATTGCGATCTGTCACTCATCAACCCAAATATCACAAATGTTTGTCGAATGTATATGAAGGTTCAACCGATTTAAACAAACCCAAAAATAACGAGAAAAAAAGCAAATAATTCTCCATTTTCAGTCTGCTGTATCAATTTTCAAAGGAGTTCATCATGGAGATAAAAATTTTGTTGGTGAGCTTGAACTGGAAATACATAAATCAATAAATCGATTGTTTTGTTAAGCATGCGAATTTCGAATCGATCCACGTGCTGACGTAATGATGGTTAAGATGACGCTAAATCATGACGTGATCAAAACAATCAAAGTGAAATTATTGGAATTACCCGATACACTTCTTCGACCAATTCATGATCGAAATAAATGCCGAAATGTCACAGTTGTTTGTGCATCGTAAGAGAACAATTCGAGAGAGGAAAAAACAGAGAGAAAAATTGAATTTTCAGACTTATTCTACCAATTTTAAGCCAAATGAAAAATGATGTTGAAGTGACGATATGCGCCGAAGAGAATCAAATCAAATTGAGAAATTATAACTCGTCAGATGTTGGAAGCGCGGCGCCTAACATGACGCAACTTCGAGGCCCAAAAAAAGTTAGAAGTGAAACGAGCATTTCAGCAGATAAATTGATCAAGCACAAAGTCGCGTTTCCAATTGAAATCACATTTACGTTAAGAGAATTTTTGGTGAAAAAAATGTTAAAAAATATATGAAAATTGAGGGAGTTTTTAAGGCTGTTATCACATTTGCTGATCAACTAGGATCAGATGTTTGTATGTACTATGATATTCCTGGAAAGTACTGAATGATTAAAAAATTAAACATCATAAAAAATGTAAATTTATAGCCCCGTAATTGTGACAATTGAGTCACCAACCAGTTTCGAAGTTGAACTTCTCTTGGCGACAACAGGCAATGAGGAAGACTTTGAAGTGGATGGCGGTTTAGTGGTCAATTTAATGACGACAGTTTTTTAAACAAAAAATTCTTTTTTTTTTCTTTTTAGTTTGAACAACAAATTTGTAATCAAAATGTGACGAAATCGAGCAGACAGTGAGTTTTGAAAAAAATCCAAACGTATTCAAGAGAGGAAAAAAGAAATAAAACAATTTTAGAGCAGCGAGAGAAAATAAGAAAATGCACAATAAAACAAAAAATAAAAAACCCGAATATCGAGCCGAGTTTGCGTGAGAGTTTTTGAAATTTTTGGGGGGAAAAAAAGAAGAAGTTTTTATGGTTTTCCAGAAGGATTGACAAAATACCAGAATATGAAATACCGATGAAGGAAAAGCCGAAAAAGCCAAGAAAAGATGTGAATGATGGAGTGATGATGGTTGATGAAAATGAAAGACAAGCAATGGGAATTGGAAATATGGATTCAAATAAATCATGGAGAGAACGAGAAATAGTTTTTAGGTTCGTTTTTTTCTTTTCTTTGAAAGAACATTTGTTGATTTCAAGTTTAAAAATTCCATTGAAAAAATGATCACATTTTTTTAAAAGAAAAAAGTGAAAACTCTTGAAACAAAAACACATCAATTATTTCGCCAATTGCCCCAAACAAAAATTTGATTTTTTTTTAAATTTTGGCTGCGTACTTCAATGTTTACCACACAAATTTGGGCACGTACTTCAAAAATGATGGCAATTTTTTCATGTTAGAAATACTTGAAATTAGCAAATTGAAGATTTTAAAATTTAAATTTTCAAAAACTTTTTTCGAAATTGTCGATAGAGCGTTGTTGCACACTTAGAAAAAGTAAAATAGAAACTTTTTTTTGAATTATGTTAGGCTTGGTTTAAATTTTTCAAATATGATCTTTATCAGTTATTCCATTTTTTAGTTAATAAAAAAAGGTACATACGGCTGCTAAAATGTTTTCAAATTAATTAAAATCAAAAAAAATTTCTGTGCCTCATGCTGGAATCGAACCAGCGACCTTCTGTTTACTAGACAGACGCTCTGCCACTGAGCCAATGAGGCGGTTGGGAAAGTAGTGAAATAGGGCGCTGATCGAGGCGCGGCGGATATTATAAACTTGTAGAGAAGATACAACAAGGCAAATAGATGCGATGGATGTGGAAGAGGAAGAAGAACAAGAAGAATTAAATCCAGAACCAATGGAAGACGATAATTTGGTTGAAGCAGCTGAAATTGAACAGTAAAAATGAAAAATTCCTAAATTTGATTGATTGAAACGAGTTTGCAGAAATGAAGTTGAACAACAGGAAAAAGAAGTGAGCACAATTGGATTAAATCTGGAATTGGATTCGTCTGAAAGTCATCTGATTTCTAAAACACCACCCCCAGCTGAGGAGCCGACAAAAAACGTGTTCGGCAACACAATTTGTTCACAAAGAAAACGTAGTCATCATGGTGAAGAAGTGAAAAGAAATAAAACGGTATTCAATATTTTATTAATTATTTACATGAAGGAAAAATAAAAACAAGTAAAATAAACCCCAATTAAATTGCAAAAATCAATCGATAAACTCGAAAAGAGATCAAAAAATTAAAAAATGTGAAAAGAATTCAGCTTCGCCGAATAATGATGGGCACACGACGAAGAGAAGATGATAAAAACGATGTTGGATGGCGAAAAAGTCAACGAATGGCTGAAAAAGAAATGTTGGTAGCTGAAACTCAGCATTAAAATTGTAGTTTGGCTTACTGTTAAATATGATCATGAATTTTTGAGTAATTTTGATTTGAAGTTGGATAAATATAAATTAAAGATAATTGCAGAATCGACAAAACGGTGGCAATCAAGTTGGGGACCTAAACGAATGATGTTGAATTTAGTAAATTTAAAGTTTTCTTCAAATTTTTAGATAAATTTTTAATGAAAACAAAAGCATAAAAAAATTATTCACTGTTATGACAATATCGTCAAGCAAATAACCATATAAAAGCCACTGAGCACAAACAACAAAGCTTGCAAAACATAAAGGAAATGGCATTGACTCACTACTTTTTGTAGCGACGACCTGGAATTAAAGAAGAACAAAGTTTTTTTTTAAATCAGGAAGAAGTAGAACCTTTTGAATGTTGGATAATGGAGCTCCAACACTGAGAATATTGAGCAAAATGCAAATATTTCCAATATTTTCAGTTTGAACTTGAAGTGACGACGTTGAATATTTCGAATAATAAAATAAAGCGGAGAGAAGAAGAAATTCGATTAGAATGATATTTTGTAGCCAACGCTGAATGTTCGAATTTCATTGTTTTGGTTGAGAAAATCGAGGAAAAGCTTTACCCGTTTTCGACTTTGGTAATAGAAATAAACGATATAAATGAATTGTAGAAGGCAGCCGACGAAATTTGTGTATAAAATCGTCGAATCTGATTTTAAAACACCGTAACGAATGAAAAATGCGCAAGAAATAAAAGCTGAAATTAAAGAGAGGCAAGGAAAAATTTAGAGGGAAAAGAAACGACGAACACATGAAAAATGGAGCAGGATTTGTGCTATCAGCTGTGCCTAATTGTCTAATTCGATAGCAGATTTGAAGGCCGCAGAGGAAGAAGCCTAAAGTGATTCAAGTTTTTTTCTTAAAATTTTTCAAGATTTTACCGACGGTTGACGCAAGAGCTGTGACAGATAGATAAGGAATAATAATTTCAGCCCAATCGGATTGCATTTCTTGGAAAAAAAAGGATTTTTGAAAAAATTAAACAAAAAAAAATTGGAAAAGAAAAAGTTGGAGGGAAAAGAAATGAGAGTGTGAGGAGAGAAAACAAAGATGAGAAGAGATAGAAGGAGGTTAGAGAAATTGTTTGAATAAAAAAGAAAGACGTGGCAAACTTTTTAATTTAAAATTTCCACGAATTGAATTGAATAAAAAATAAACGGAAACGTCAGAAAATTACAGTTTTACAGTTGATTTTTTTCTGAAAAAGACTGAAAAAATAATTTTTTTTTAAATTTGTTGGGCGTAAAAAATTTTGAGAAAGTGTTTTATTAGATTTTGTCTTGTTTTGATTTTATTGAAATGTTTTTACTCTTAAAAAGGCCGAAATGCTTTAAAATTTCAATAGAGCGCAGTTGCAAGATAAGAGTTTAATTATTTGTCGTGGATTCTTTAGAGATTTATTGTTTAAAATATTAAAACAAAGCGAATTTTTAAATTTCTTATTAAATAAAAAGTTGTAAGAAAATTCTTTCAAATTTAAATTTCGAGAAAAAAAGTGAATCATTGCAAACTTTAAAATTTTAAACTTCCGCTTTTTGATCATCCTTAAAAGCGATGCACCTGGAAAGCGTCAGTACAGAAAATGACAGACACATTTCGCTGTTTTTCTTTGACGTGGCCGTAAATCTACACGAATATCTTGATTTTCGCTTAAAAGTTCTATTGGAGAATAAAATAAAGTTGAAAAATTTTCAAAAATGGTTGCTGAACTGGAAAGTGTTCGAACAAGACAGATTGGTTAGTTTTTCAAAAAATTGAAAGAAAAATCAACGAATTTCAGTTGCTTTGCGATCAATGATAAATTTAAATGAGCCCGTGGTCAATTCTGGTGTTAAAGAACCGGTAAATATAACGATTTCATGGAAAAATTTAAAAAAGAATGGTCATTTTAGGTGTGGAAAATATTGATTCTTGATAAAACCGGCCAGGATATAATTTCTCCTCTACTTCCTGTCAAGCAGCTCCGCGATCTTGGAGTTACGCTTCACTTGTAAAATTTTTTCCTTAGTTTCCTAATTTTCCATAAAAAATTTCAGATTGATTGGGTCTCGCCGCGAACCATTATCCGATGTTCCTGCGGTTTATTTTCTGTCACCAACTGATGAAAATGTTGATTTGTTGAGTGAAGATTTGAAACAATCGCTGTATGACTCGTTTTATTTCAATTTTATTTCGCCATTATCTCGGCCAAGACTCGAATCATTAGCATCGGCTGCAGTTCACGGTGGAGCTGTGAATCAAGTCCAAAAAGTGAATCGAAAAATCGATGAATTTTGAAGAAAAAACGGAATTTTTTTATTGTTTGCAGGTCGTCGATCAATATTTAAATTTTATATCATTAGAAGACGATTTATTTGTTTTACGCCGATACAATGAAAATAGTCAGTTTTCATATTTCTCAATGAACAACCCATCAACATCCGACACAACGATGACATCAATGCTTGACGCTGTCGCCAACGGCCTATTCGCCGTGTGCGCCACAATGGGAATTGTGCCAATAATTCGAGCGCCAAAAGGCAATGCGGCCGAAATGGTGGCGAAGCGACTCGATCAAAAGTTGCGCGAAAATCTACGCGATTCAAGAAATAATTTGTTCACAATGGATGGCGTCCGTGTTGGATTCATGCAAACGACGCGTCCAATTTTGGTGATTGGTGATCGCGGTGAAGATTTGGCAACGATGCTACACCATACATGGACATATCAAGCATTAATGCATGACGTTTTGGTAAAAGAAAAAAAATGGTTTTTTGAAAAACAAAATTTTGATTGTTAGGATCTTGATCAAAATCGTGTGGCGATCACAAATCAAACGACGGGAAAAAAGAAGGAATATGACATGGGAACAGGAGGAACGGATAAATTGTGGAATAATCATAAGGTAAATCATTTGGAAAAAAAGAAAGTGTGCGAGGCTTGCATTTCATTTCAATTCTCGAAAAAAAAAACACAATTTTTCAGCATACGATTAGTTACAGGTTGAGTTTGTTCTCGAAAAAATTCAGTTTCTTCCGCCCATTTTTTCGCGCCGTAAGCACCGATGAGAAAATTTCACAGACATTTTTCAGGGATCAGCGTTTCCGACAGTTGCTGAAGCTGTTCAAGAAGACTTGGACGCATATCGAAGCAGCGAAGAGGAAATCAAAAGATTGAAACAAGCAATGGGATTGGACGGAGGAAACGAGGCAGCCGATGAAGCAATGACGAATTTGTTAGCCGACACAACAGCGAAATTGGGATCAACAGTGACGAGTTTACCGCAATTATTAGAAGCAAAAAGGTGGAGAGAGAGAGAGAGAGATTAGAGTTTTAGAGAAAACGAGAATAACAAGAACGATTTCAGATTGATTGATTTGCATACAAATGTGGCGACAACATTGCTTGACGTCATCAAAAATCGAAAATTGGACGTTTTATTCGAATTGGAGCAAAAATTGTTGCAACACTCGCCGCTTGGTTGGTTTGAATTTTTGAAGAAGAAGAAGAAAAACCCTTCCCCCGGTTTCTTCCAGATCAACCTGTGACTCAAATTTTAAGCGGAATTTCTAATCAGGAAGATGTTCTTCGAGTTTTAATCATTTCATTTTTATGCCAAGAAACAGTGACAAAAGTAATTGTTTTTTTTTCTCATCACGTTGTGTTCTGTTTCACTGCCTGCGAAGCAATCTCGCTCTAGCGCACACAAAAAAGATGGCGAATTTTTGGCAATTCGCCATTGTTTTCGAAAGTTTTCGTTTGTATCGAAAACAATTACTGATGAATTTCGAAACCATTTTCTAAGCTGCGTATCCACAAAGCGTTAGCTACGTTAGATACTCAGCGAAATTCAAGTGTGTGGGCGCTGGAGCAAAAAATCTCGCGTCAATGTAGTGAAAAAAAAAGAAGGAAAATCGAGAAAAAAAATTTTGAATTCTAAAACAGGCAAGTTTCGATGAGATGATCAATTTTCTGTGCGAACGAAACATTGAAGCATCGGCACTGAAATTTGTGCAAAAGCTCAAATCGATATCGCAATTGGGGGCAAAAGTGGCGAGCTCATCATCGCACACCGAAGAGCATCAAGGAGCGGGAACGAAAACCATAAACATGTTTGGAAAACTATTGACGCACAGCTCGAAATTCGTGATGGAAGGCGTCAAGAATTTGGTGCCCAAAGAGCATAATTTGCCGCTGACAAAGGTTATCAAAAAAAAAAAAAATTTTTTTTTTCTTAATGAGAATTCATTTTTTTTTCTATGTAGCTCGTTGATTCATTGACAAATCCACCAACGTCGGCTGGAATCTCATCAGCAGTTGGAATCAATCATATGATTGGAGGATCATCGCAAGCCAATGATGTTGATGAAACAATAGCATTTTTTGATCCGAAATTGATGCATCAACCAACAAAAGAGTAATCTCGGTTTTTTTGAATTTGTTTTCAAATTAATTGGGCGGGAAAAAAAACGAAGAAAATTTAACAAAAAAAAAAAAAACCAAAAATGTTCAGAAGCATCAGTCGATCACGACAACACGCCGCTCAGGATGTGATTCTATTCGTCGTCGGCGGTGGAAATTATGTCGAATATCAGAATTTGATTGATTATGGAAAACGAAAAAATCTGAAACGAATCACGTACGGATGCACGGAACTAGTGAATCCAACACAATTTTGCGATCAGGTTTGTTGCCGTCGTCTTTTTTTAAAATTTTTTTTCTCTTTCGCCCCTTCAAAACTTGTTGATTTCATTGTGAAACAAAAAGTTGAAATAATTTGGGATAGAGGGGGGGGGGGGGAGAGGGTGCTGGGGGGTGGTTGAAGGCGAAAAATCAAAAAATTTTGAATAGAATTTAAAATGAGGAAAGAGAAGGGAATGTCTCGAAGAAGCTTGAAATAATGAATTTAAAAGGGGGGGGGGGGGGAGGGGGGAGGAGGAGGAAAAAAATGAAAAAAAAATTAATAAAAAAGGAAGGAAGGAATTGAAAACCAGAATAATAAATTGAATAAATAAAAAAAAAGATGATAGAAATTTCTTTCCTTTTTTTTTCGGGAGCAATTTTTTGAGCAATTTTTGAGCAAGTTTGAGCAATTTTTCTAGAATAACTTTGAGCTGAAATTTGTCTAGACAATTGATAGGAAGAAGCTTCTTCTTCTCCTTCTTCTTCTTCTACTTCTTCTTCTGCTTTTCTTTTTGTTTTAGAATTTGAGCTGCTTCTCGATTTTTTTTCTTAAACATTTTGTGTTTTGTTATTGTAAAAAGTTTTTTTTTCCTCGTTTTTTCAGCGTTTTTTTCTCTCCAGAATTATTTTTTTGCAAAAGAGTTGAGTGTTGAAAAACATGTTTGTCTTTTTTTCCTTCATAGAAATGGGTTGCATTGAAAAAGAAGAGAAAAGGAATCTCTTCCAGAAGGAAGAAGGGGAGGAGAGAGTGGGGGTGGAGGAAAAAGTTTTTTTTTTTCCTTTTTTTTTTGTCACAAATATTTACCACTTGACATTATTGAAATTAAGGCTACAATTTTGTGGTTGTCAGCTTTTTAAATTTTTTTGTTAAAAAGAAGAAAAACAAATTTTTTTTTTTTGGTTGCCCGGGTTTACTGTATTAACTACTAAATGCTCAGGAAAATTGTTTGGTGGAAGGAAGGCGGAAGTAGGAGGTGACGAACAGATCTGACAGTTTATATCGAACATCTCCCAAGGGATGATGGTGATGAGAAGAAGGAGAGAATATTTGAACAGAAAAGCGGGGGAGGAGGGGGGGGGGGGAGGGACCAAATTGTGCTTTTGATAAACTTTTTTGTCAACTTTTTTTGTGGGCGGGCAGAAGAAGGAGGAGGAAATGTTGATAAAGTTGCTCTCTCTCTCTCTCTTTCCCTCTCTCTCTCTCTCTTTCCCTCTCTCTTCCTTGGATTCTTTCAACAAACAAACGCCGCAATCTTTGCTCTGTTGACCTCTGGAGAGTCGGGATTTTTTCTTGTTGCAGAATATTTTGAGCTGGTTCCATGAAAAAAAACAGAAAATTTTTTCTTTGTTTTTTTCTGAAAATTTCCATGGCTTTTCAGTGTTTTTTTTTGAATTTTATTAATAAAAAGAGAAAGAGAGAGAGAGAGAGAGAGAGGAGAGAAGAGGGGGGGGGGGGAGAAGAGAAGGAAAAATGTGGTGAACGATAGTCCGGTGATGAAACGGAATGGACATGTCGTTCATCATAGTAGATGTAACTGACGATGTGCTAAAAACGATCCCAAGGGAAAATAAAAGAGTGGTGTAAGACAGAGAGAGGGAGAGAGAGAGAGAGAGAGAGAGAGGGATGAAATTAAGTGGACGTCTGAAAAAAAAATGTTGGAACAAATAGTCGACATATGTTTTGCTATTTTTTGTTGAAAAATGTTTGGATTTTATTTTTTATTTTTTTTTTCAAAACTTTTCCCATCTTTTTTCTTTTTCTTTGAAGATTCTTCAACTTATTTTTCTTCATTTTTTCAAATTTTTTCCCAAACATTTGAGTTTTCTTCTTTTTTGAAAAAGTTGAACCTTAAAAAAAGAGCAAAACTCAGGCTTTTGATAGCCGAAGTCAGATTTCATTGATACATATTGGATTCTGGTCGAGGCCACCCGGAATAAACAAATGAATGTTCCTTTAAGTTTGCCTTTTCATCCTCAATCGACTCTCTAGTTGAATAAAAATTAAATATTTTTTGGTGCAAGGAGCATTTGTATAGGGAATGAAGCAGGTCTCGACACAAATCGAGGAGCCAAAATTATGAGCATCGGGGAAAAGTAGGATTTAGAAACGTGGTTCAAATGAGTACTGTGGATTTGCCGATCCGGCATTTTGGTGTATACACACGTACATAATTGAAAATACGCTCTATTGATAATATTGTTAAAGGAAGAGTTTTCAAAAATGTTCAAACTGCGTATCAGAAATGCTGTCCGATATTCCTTTTGTTTTTCAAAAATTATACTCCTTGCGATACCAGCGACAAGCTTTATGGAGAAATATTCGCCCCTGTCTTATGTGGGCGAAAGAATGATTGGATATTGCAAAAAGTGAAAAATTGGAAATAAATTTCCGACAAATGCCGATACTCAGCGAAAAACCGACATGTTGTAATCGCGCTCCAGCGTGATAAGAATCGTTTTTTTTTCGGTTTTGGTGGTGCCGCGCCCAGTTCGATTTAAATATTTTGGCAGCGGCGCCTACAAAAAATGTAACTGTTGTCGACTCGGCAATTTATACTAGGAAAACACGAGTTTTTAAACGTTCTCCTTTTTTTTTCCATTTTTTCTTCTTTTGGGCCAATTTTGAAAAAAGAAAAACTTGAAAGCTACAAAAATTTTATTTTTGTTATTTTTTGTTTTGTTCGAAATGGCCCTCAACAATTTTTTTTTGCGGGTTTTTTTTTCTTCTTTTGTTGTAAATAAAAATGGCCAAAACAATTAATCGGATTTTTGTTGCGTTTTCGTTCCTCCCCCCCCCCCCCCCCCGCCTTTCTTCCTTTTTCTTCCCCGGGTTTTTTATATTCGCCTCTTCCTCTTCCTCTTCCTATTCTTTCTTCCTCTTGTTGTGTGGTTTTTTTCCTCGCCCCTCCCCCGCTTTATAGAAATTCGCTGATGATGACAAGAATCATTGGAATCGGTTTTCGTTGCCCGTTCCCCGCCCGTTCCATTTTTGCGTTGCAAAATCAAAAGCGAAAAAAAGATTTTCGAAAACTTTGTCTCCAACAAACAAAGTTTTTAGTTTTCATTTTGAAATTCTTTTTGTTTCTTTCGTCTTCTCCTCCCCCCCCCCCCCCCCCCCCCCCCCCCTTCCTTCCTTTTTATGCCCCCCCCCCCCCCCTTCACACCCGGTGTGACGTCGGGGAAGAAGGCGCTTTTGAGAGAAATTAAAAATCTGTTGAAGAAGAATGATGGAAAAGAAGAAAAATTCTAAAGATTTACTTTTTCTCCTTTAAAAACTGACGAAAATAGAACGAAAATAATTTCTCGTTGATGTCATGAAAGAGAAGAAAAAGATTTTAGTTTTTTTTTTTTCCTGGGGGAGGGGAGAGGAGGGGAGCAAGAAGTGGGAGGAGCGAAGAGGAGCCGGAGCAAATTAATTATCACACCTCTTGTTTTTTTGGTTTCAGAATTGTAAAAAGAAGGAAAAAGGATGGAAGAGAGAGAGAGAGAGAGAGAGAGAGAGAGAGAGAGAGGAGAGGAGAATGAGGGTGGTTGAAGAAGAAAAGGAAGAAATGGTTGCAGATGAAGCTTAGGAAATTGAGTTTTCCTTGTTTTCCGTGTGTTTTCTTTTTTCTGCTTATTCGATCGTTTTTCTCAATAGAAATTGGCAATTTATTATTTATTTATTTATTTATTTATTTATTATTTTATTTATTTTTTTTTTGAAACACCAGAGCCCCGAAGAAAAAAGAAACAAAAATTGAGCGTGTCGAATTGTAAAAATAATTGTAGGTCTTGACACGAAAATTATGATGTGTGTTAATCGAAATGGGTTTTTGAGAGCTGCTTTTTGATGATGGCAGGCAGGAAGGGGGGGGGGGGGGGTGGGGGAAGGGCATAGTGTTGATAGTTTTTGTTTCTTCTATTCATTGGTTGTTCGGTGTTCGGAAAACAATCGGATTGAGCCAATATTGTATACGCACACAATTGGGTTTTGGCGCGAACGAGCTTGAGAGAGAGGGAGAGAGAGAGAGAGAGAGAGAAAGAGAGAGAGAGAGAGAGAGAGAGAGAGAGAGAGAGAGAGAGAGAGAGAGAGAGAAAGAGAGCACACAATTAAATAATGAGAGATTCGATTAGTAATTTGCATAAAAATGTATGAAAATGAAGAGCAGAGAAAAAAGAAATGAATAAAAGGAGGAGGGAAGAGCCTAGGAAGGAGGGGGGGGGGGAAGAAGGGGAAAATGCATTTGGCAGATTAGTTCGGTTGTTCTTTTTTTTTTTTTTTTTGAAAAAAAATGGATGAGTCCGAATCTGCATTTTTTAAGAAAAGGGGGGGGGGGTTTGTTTGTCCTTTTCTTGCTCTCTCTCTCTCTCTCTCCCTCTCTCCGAGTTCACCACTGATTGGTTGGTTTAGGTAGAAGAGTGCTTTCTTTTTCCTTGTTGAAATTTTTTCCTTGAGGGCATCCTCTGCGCTCTCCGCGCTCGACCCTCCCTCGTCAGAATTTGCCGACGAGGCTGTTTTTTTTCCCCCCGCTTTTCTTTTTTTCGATAGTTTCAATGTTTCTACTATGCCCCCACCCCCAATGCAATGCCCCACTTCCTCCCACCCCCCTCCCCCCACCCCCTTTCCATTGGTTTTTATTTCTCGCGTGCTGCTTCATCTTATTCTTCTTCATCATCATCGTCGTCGTCATAGTCGTCGTTTAGTTTTTTTTTCTTGCAAAGAAAAAAAAATGAAAGTTTTTTTTTTTTTTTTTTTTTTGGGTTTTTCGTTTTGTTGTTCAAATATTTCTCAGCTCTCAGCTGTTATTTGATGGATAAATTGAGAGTGACGTTTCGGCGCATAAAATGCTAAATGTGGAGAAAAAAATGTTCCTCGAGACAGTGTGTAAAGGGGGAGGGGGCGGGATTTTTTTTGTTGTCTTCGTCTTGGCGCGAATTCCTACCCTACAGTATCTGGTTTTGCTGGTTGGAGCAGTGAAACTGTTGATTGAAAAATTGCAATTGTAGATCAAAACATGAAATTGGGTCCCGCCACGATAAATAATGTAGTGAAGATTGGACGAAAAATGTGTTGTTGGTTTTTTTTTTTTGCGATTCTTGCCCTAAAAATAATTGAGTTCTTCTCGCTCGACCAGCTCCTGAAGACAATTTTCAGTTTAAAAAAAAAATGAAAGTGCTCCTCTCTCTCTATCTCTCTCTCTCTCTCTCTCTCTCTCTCTCTCTCTCTCTCTCTCTCTCTTTCGTTTTTGAAATTGTGTGGTCCAATTTGAAATGAGAAAAAATATTTAACAAAAAAAAAAAAAAGAAAAAAAAAGTTGGAAAACGTTCGGAAATTCGACAATTTCATTCCGGGGCGCGTCTCTCGAAATTAGATTTATTGACAATATCCGCTCAAATTTTCATGCTCAATTTTGTCCTGTGTGTGTGTGTGTGCCTTGAAGAAGAAGAAGAAGAAGAATGAGGAAAGGGAGAAGGAGAAGAAGTTTCAAAAGAAGAAGACAAAACAGAAAGTGACGTCTTCTATGTAGAATCAGAAGGAATATTGAAAAGATCTGGAAGAAGAGAAAAACGACACAGAAAATCATTTGGCGCAGTGCCATAAATCAAACATAAAAGTGGTTTTAAGGTGACGTCTTCTTCTTCTTCTTCTTTCTCTTGTCTGTCTGAAAAGTGAAGTGAAGGAGAAGAAGGCGGTGGTCGTGGAGGAAGAGGAGGAAAGAAGGAAGGAAGGGATTAGTTGTTGAGATCCGAAAAGATCGAACTTTTCCATAGTTTTTTTTGTTTTTTTGTTTGTTTTTGGAATTTTTTCGTCTTCTTCTTCCCCCCCCCCCCCGCCGTTTTTGGCTCAACATAAAAAGCTTCACTGAGTTTTTTTTCTTCTTCTTTGGACACTTGAAAAAGGTGGAAGAATGTATCGACGTTGAGTAGACACTCGAAAGTTTCTTCAAAATTTTTGCCCGTAACACATTTTTAGTGGGGACACATTTGTAGTGTTTTAGAGCTCGTCCTACTACGAGTTTTTACTTTTTCCTTCCTTCGTCTTGTTTTTCAATGTCTTCTTCATCATCAACATTGTCATCATCATCGTCATCGTCATCGGCAGCGTCATCGGCAGCGTCGTTGTCGCCGTGAAGAAAAAGCTGGCTGCCGCCCTCCCACTTTTTGTCTTTTCTTTTTCCTTCTTTTCTTTTTTTTTTTTTACTCATCATAGTGCTTGAATCCAAGTAGAGAATACACTTGCATACTTCAATAAAAGGGAAGTAGAAGGAGAGGAGAAGAGGAGAGAGAGAGGGAAAGGGAGGAAGAAGATGCATCCATCTTATTCTTCTTTCTACTTCTGATGTGTTGACGACGAAAAACTTTTCTTCTTCTTCGTCTTTTTCTTGCTCGGAAGAGAGGAGATTTTGTGATGATGATGAAATGTATTTTTTTTTGTTATAGTTTCCTCGTCCGGCCAGCCAGCCAGCCAGCCAGGCAGCCAGGCCGGCTCTGTGCTTGTGGGGTGCAGAAGCTGCCTGGCTGCGTGGTGTGCAGTTTTTTTTTTTTTTTTACTTTTTTAAAGTTGGTAGAAGTAGTGATGACGGAAATGGGGGGAAACAGGAAATAGTTGGATGTTTGGTGTGAAGAAATATGTAGGAGGAGAGAGGTTGGGAGTTCTACATATAATATAGGAGCGGGAGGAGGAGGAGCTGGAGGAGGAGCTGGAGGAGGTTTGAAATGCTTGAAGTTTAACTGAAATTTATACAGAAAAGGTTTTTCTTTTTTTTTCCACTCTCTCTCTCTCTCTCTCTCTCTCTCTCTCTCTCTCTCTCTCTTTCTCTTTCTCTGCGTTTCTTTGTCACGTCGTCTCTCTAGTCGGATGGCCTTTCTTCTGTTTTTAGCGCCTTCCTTCGATTTGAAATTTTATGCAAATTATGCACATTTTTTTTTGCAGCTCACTCAACTTGGACGAGCATTGGATTAACAATGAATTTGAAAATGTGGATTTTAATCGATTTTTTACGTTTTTTTTTGCTTTTTCTTCTTTTTTTTTGTAACTTTTTTTCTTTCCCAGAAAAAAATGGTGAATACTTTTTCTCTCTCTCTCTCTCTCTCTCTCTGTCTCTTGTTTTTTTTTGTTTCTCTCGATGTATTCTGAAGACATTTTGTTGAAGGGTAAGAGAGGGGAGGGGACGGGGGGCGCGGTGTTGTGATAGTAAAATTGAAGCCTGTGAGCAAAAAAAAAAAGAAAGAAAAAATATATTTATTGCCTATTTATTGTTAACAGAATCATTGAAATGGAAAAAAAATGTTTTTTTTTTTTCAATATTTTTGAGCTTCTCGTTTCGTTTACTTTTTCCTGTGTTTTGTGTTGTGAGAAAACATATAAATTTAAGTGAGAAGACAAAATGTTGTTTGATTGAGCCCGAAAATAATAGAGGGGAGAGAGAGAGAGAGAGAGAGAAGCAGAGAGATCGGCTGAAAATTTGGCTCCAATTTCCGGTTTTTTCTCGCTTTTTCTTCTTCTTCTTCTTCTACTGATGGTTTTTTGTTGTTGTGTAATTCAAACGGCGGGACCACATGGAGATTTTTGATTGTGTTTAATTTTTGCTGCAAAAAAATTAAAAATGTCGGATTCTGGAGGCTTCAACCAAAACACGGACACAAACACTGGAACGTCGGTTGCAGTTGTAAACGAGTTGTGTCGTCATGAACAATAAAACGTGGTCTCGAAACGAAATAAACGAGGAGTGAGTGGAAGAAGGGGAAATATAAATGAAAAACAGATGTTAGGCGAAAAGAATAAAATAAAAAATCAGAGATAAGAAATGAATTGATGCGGTCGGTCGGTCGGTCGCGGTCGGTCGGTCGGTTGATCGGCGTCGAATCATCCACCAGCCTCGCCAGGCGGCTCATGTCTCGTCTCATGTAGTTTGGGAAAAGCAGCAGCAGCACCACCACCAAACTGACAATGATTTGCAGGATTATTGGGGAGAGTTGTTGGCCGACAACTGATCATTATAACGTTGTTCTTCGTCAAACATTTCTCTTCTTCTTTAATTTCGTTCCTCATCCCCCCCCCCCCTTCTTCATTTTTCTCAGCTTTGTGAAAAAATGAGAGATAACGACGCGTTCAACAAGAACATTAGTTTTTTTTTTTGTAATTCAAAACATTTTTGCTCTAAAAATTGAAGTTTTCGACTGAAAATTCAAAAAAAAAACAAATTTTTTTTACTACTGTAGTAGTTTAAAGGCGCAACTGTTTTTTTGGCGACTACAGTAGCAAAAATTGTTTTTTTTTAGTGCGCACCTTTAAATTACGGTAAAACGCCAATTTTATTAGTTTTTGTTAAAAAATGTTTATTGTTTTTGATGTTTTGAAAGAGAAAAAGAGAGAGAGAGAGAGAGAGAAAAATAAAAAAGAGATGTCTAGAATGTGACGATGTTATAATTTCAAATATATCAAATATCGTTGTCTTCGAAATTTGATCTTCATATTTTTCTTTGAGATTCGTTTTCAAATTAATCTTCTCGATGATTCTTATTTTGTCACACATTTTTTTTTTCATTCAATTTGGGAAAAAAAAAATTGTTTTTCCTCTACCTCCCTCCCCTCTCCGCTTTTTTCCTGTGTTCTCATTTTTTTTATTGATAATAATAATAATTATCATTTCCAGAAGAGATAAAATCACAACTGTTTTTTTCTCATCCCTCTCTCTATCTCTCTCGTTCTCTCTCTCTCTTTCTTTCTTTCTTTCTTTCTTTCTCTCTGTGTCAAGCTTCTCCACCACTCCACACACAACTTTACGTTGCTTTTGTCGAGAAGGAGGAGGAGGAAGGAAGAAAGAAGAAGCTCGAGAGGGGAGAAAAATTGTGTGTGTGTGTGTGTGTGTTGGCTCAACTCGACGTGTTTTACATTGGTCTATTCTTGTTTTGACCACGCCCACTTTTTTTTCTATTTCTTTTTTTTTTTTTTTTTGGAGGACGAAGTGAAGAAGAAGAAAGTGGGCCGAAACTGCTTTTTTCGCCGCGTTTTTCTTCTCTCGGCATCGCATCATCAGCTCGACGTTTTACTTCGCCTTCGACGACTTTGCGTGCGTTAGGCGGCCAGCACCCGAGAAGAAGCTGCAACAACTGTGTCAGAGAGTGTTGAGAGGCTTTCATCTTCGTCTTCACCACAAATTATTCAAACCCCGAACCACGACACACATTTCTGGCTTTTTCGGCTCGACGACGACAAAATATTATAAATGATCATCACTTGAACCATCAACAATCAAAGGAATTTGAGAATAATCGAAATCTCTTTTTTCTCTCTGTCTCTCGCTCTCTCGCTGTGTCTCGAAAAAAAGTGGAAAATGATGATGAAGCTCATCATCGGATGGATCTTCATCGAAACGATGATGTCACTATGGGATGGTGATGATCGGCGCCGTCGATTCGTCGTCAACTGTCAAAACGAGTAAGTCCGATGATTTTCGTGTCAAGACCCAAAACACAGGAGAGACAGGAAGAGTCGACTTCAGAATTCTTTGACTCCTTCTCTTCTTCTTTCGTCAAGAGGGGGGGGGGGAAGATTTTTTTTTTTTGAGAAGAAGAAGAAGGAGGAGAAGAAGTCCGAAATTGGGCGTAAAATTGAATTTGCGGACCTTTTTTTTTTTTTTTGCTGACGAAGAAGAAGCTGAATTTCAGCGATTATCACGTGAACACAGCGCTTCTCTCATCAGTCCTGAATCGATTGACAAACACGACGACGTATGACAAACGACTGAGGCCAAGATATGGTGATAAGCCAGTGGATGTTGGGATCACAATTCACGTGTCGTCAATTTCAGCCGTTTCAGAAGTTGACATGGTAAACGAGTGCTGCTGAAAAAGCGAAGGCAGAGAGAAAGAGAGAAAATTTGGATTTGTAGGACTTCACACTCGATTTTTATATGCGACAAACGTGGCAAGACCCAAGACTCGCATTCGGATCATTGGACTTGGGATTGTCGAAGGAGATCGATTCGGTGACGGTGAGTGACAGACCGTTGATTTTCAGCGGGGTTTTCAGAGTTACAGACTTTTTTCGGGAGGAAAAAAAGGGGTTTTTTTATTTGCCTCCAGCCCAGTCGAAGCCCGCCCCGGGCCGCTTTCCCGGGGAAAAAAATCGATTTAAAAAAAAAAATGATTTTTTAAAGGTTGGCGTCGATTATCTGGAAAAGTTGTGGAAGCCCGACACATTTTTTCCGAACGAGAAAAAGTCGTTTTTTCATTTGGCGACGACTCACAACTCGTTTCTACGTATCGATTCCGACGGCACCGTCTACACAAGTCAAAGGTACACAAACAATTTTTGTCTCGGAAACCCGAAGAAGAAGAAGAAGAAGAAGCGCCTTCCTCCCCCCGTGCTGTGCTCATCGAGCCGTCCGATCTTCCGTCGTCGCGCTCACTCTCATTTCACCCATAATCCCACTTGATACCACCAAACCAGCGAGCGCACCGCACGCATTGAAACTTTTTGGCCCAATGTGCCGGCGCCGAGATTAGTGACGAGCTGCAGTAGTAGGTGGCGTTGAGCCCCCACCCAAAAGCTTTTCATAGTAAAAATGAGGGAGGAGGAGGAGGAAGAAATTTCGCCAGGGAAAATTGTTGAGTTTCGGTTTTCAGATTGACGGTGACGGCGACATGTCCGATGGATCTCAAACTGTTCCCAATGGATTCGCAACACTGTAAACTGGAAATTGAGAGCTGTGAGTTTTTTTTGGTTTTTGTTTTTCTTCGGACCGGTGCTCCACCCCCCCCCCCCTCACCATCAGCTTCCACCCCTCCCCCGCTCCCCGTCTTCATCCCCCGTTTTCTGACCCTTTTCTTTTTGAAAGAAAACAAGAAAAAGAAATGGTGTGAATTAGTCTCGTCGTGAGGTAGGTAGGCGTGCCGTTATTTGTAGAAAAGAGCATTTTTTCACATTTTTTTTTGTAAAAAAAAATTTTGTCTTTCTCTCTCTCTCTCTCTCTCTCTCTCTCTCTTTCTCTTTCAAACACACACTCTCTCTCTCGTTATTTTCTCTAATTCTATTCAAAAAGTCGATTGCACAAATTCTTTATTGATTTTTAAAAAAAATTTTCCTTGAAATTGTCGAATAAAGTTCATTTTTTATTGATTTTTTATTGATTTTTATTGTATTTTTTTTGTCCAACAAAATCCGGGGTGAGTTTTTATTGATTTATTGATTGATTTTTTGCATGTGAATTTGAAAGTTGTTTTGGTTCTGCTGCATGCTTCATTGATTATAAACACGTCACAATGATGTCTGATTGATTTATTGATCGATTCGATCACTAACACAGCATGACGTGTGGCTTTTCGGTGTTTTCAGACGGCTACAGTATTCTGGATATTGTCTATGTGTCGCATGAGAAGAAGTCGGTGTCGACGGAATCGTTTGAATTGCCGCAATTCGTGTTGCAGTCGATCAAGGTCGTCAATCAGACGGCGAAACTGAGCTCAGGTTTGGATTTTTCTTTTTTTTTTTGGGCCGGGCTGGGCTGCTGCTTCGTCGCCGATCAATTCGTCTCATTTATATTTTTCAGGCGAATATTCGAGACTGTGCTGGTATTTTCTTTTCAAGCGGAATATTGGATTCTACATTATTCAAATATATTTGCCATCGATTCTGATAGTCGTCATTTCGTGGGTTCGTTTTCTCTATTTTTCTCTCTCTCTCTCTCTCTCTCTCTCTCTCTCTCTCGCTCTTTGTCAAAAAATTGGGATTTTAGACCAATTTTTAATAAGAATAGGAAATGGCCGAAGATTCGGCCTCGAAGCTCAAGATTTCTAAAAAGTTGTGGCCGAGAATTCCAAAAATGGAAGAATTTTTTTTTATTTCGTTATGACCGAAGATCCAAACTTGGCCCCGAAACTCGAGATTTCTAAAAAGTTGTGGCCGAGAATTCCAAAAATGGAAGAATTTTTGTTTTATTTCGTTATGACCGAAGACTCAAACTCGGCCCCGAAACTCAAGATTTCTAAAAAGTTGTGGCCGAAAATTCCAAAAATGGAAGAATTTTTTTTTCATTTCGTTATGACCAAAGATCCAAACTCGGCCCCGAAACTCAAGATTTTTAAAAAGTTGGGGCCGAGAATTTCAAAAATGAAAGAATTTTGGTTTTATTTCGTTATGACCGAAGATCCAAACTCGGCCACGAAACTCAAGATTTCTGAAAAGTTGTGGCTGAGAATTCCGAAAATGGAAGAATTTTTTGAAACTCGTTGTCGTTGTCCACGAATATCATTTAGAAAAATTGTGGCCGAGAATCCCAAAAAGTAGATTTTTATTGAAAACTCGGCCCGGAAAACATTTCAAAAAGCTTCAGGTTTCGTTCTGGTTGAGCCGAGACGCAACTCCAGCTCGTGTCGCGTTAGGTGTGACGACAGTGTTGACGATGACAACGCTGATGACGATGACAAACGTTGGTTTCCCCAGAAAAAATTCTGGCGCATGGAAGAACAAAAAAAATTCTTTTTTTTTTTGAAGAGCTCAATGCCAAAAGTGTCGTACGTGAAGAGCATCGACATATTTCTAGGTTTGTTCCAGTTGAGAGAGAAAAAAAAAGAAAAGAAATTTTGTCCCACTCCCCCTCTCCCCCTCCCGCCCCTGTTCCACCTCGTCCAGCTTCTTCTTCCATCTCGCCCTCCTCATATTTTATTTGTGTGATGTGGTGGTGGTGGTGGTGGTGGTGGCAAAACATACCGACAAATTGTTGCAAAATTACACTGGGAAATAAGCAGCGAAAATGAGGAGAGAGCGAGACAAGGAGCAGCTTGTTCACATCGTCTTGCTCTTCGTGCTTGTGCTTGTGCTGCTGCTGCTCCTTCTTCTTCTTGTGGACCCGAAAGAAAAGAAGAAAAAATACAGAATTACGATGGGGAAGAGAAGAGCTGCTCAACTGCACACACACACAAGCTCACACAAGCTCACACAAGCTCACGCACAACATGTGTCATTAATGTCATCAACAATCCATTAAATTTTGCTGGCAAATTGCCCCGGATACCTACACGCTGCTGCTCCTGCTGCTACTGCTCCTCACTCATTTTATCATCATCGTTTCGAAACGATTCTTGGATGAAAGGGGGAGGGGGAGTAGGGGGGGGGGGGGGGGGAAGTCGAAATTTGGGGGAAAAAAACGGGGGTTTTTTTTGTTGTTGTTGGATTGGATGATTTCAGGCGTCTGTTTTATGATGGTTTTTTGTTCGCTTCTCGAGTATGCGGCGGTTGGTTACATTAGTAAACGAATGAAATTGGTGCGGATGAGGAAGGAGTCGAGGTAGATTATTGATTGATTTTTTAGAGAGAGAGAGAGATAGAGAGAGAGAGAGAGAGAGAGAGAGAGAGAGAGAGAGAGAGAGAGAATCGGGGCTGAGAAGCCGTGGAAGGGCGGCAGGATCAGCTGGGAAGGAGGGGATCTGAACCAAGGTGCGCGAAGAGTGTTGAACATGATGGTTCTGAAGAAGTTCTGAACACGGAACAATCTCGTCGCTTCTTGCGAAACTGCTGACGTCAAAGTGTGTGTGGGTGGAGGTCTTGAGGCGAACACAAAAAGGCGGCAATTTGAATTTTTTCTAAATGTCTGAAATCGCGCGTCTTTTTATCACCCGTTTTTTTCTGTTCTGTTTTGGCGCGCAATTGAAAAAATTCAAATTTGATTTTTTTTACGGTGAAGTGACGCTTTTTTAAAGAGAAAATCATACGGTTTTAAAGGCGCATAGCCCATGTCGAGATAGGATTATTGAAATGAAAGTGAAACCTCACGCGTTTTGATAGTTTTTTAAGGATTACGGTATATTATTAAAGGCGCAAATCACTTTTTCGAAAATTTTTCTTGGAAAAATCTCATAAAATTGATGAAATTGTTTGGTTCAGAATGGTGATATCGCCTTTTCCAAATCAATCGGATCGTGAAGAGCCAAGACGGACGTTATCAGTTCCATCATACTTCAATAACTCGACCTATCGGCCGTTCTACTCGTCAACAGATCAGACATCGAACCTCTACATCCCCGAATCACAGCGTACAATGATCTTTGTGAACGACGAAACGTCGGCACCAAACGAGCTATCGCCAATGTTGGGGCGAAGCTCGTCGCAAGCATCAGTCATGCTTTATCACAGTAGGCTTCTTCTCGTTCAATCCCGAGATCTCCTTTTATTTGGCCCCGTTCCAAGAAAAAAAAATCGTCAATACGGAGCTTCGTACACGAATTTTTACAGCGCCAACAATTCCGCTGGACGAAATTGGTCGAGCATGGCGATGGCTTCGCCCGTCAAACATTGACAAATACTCGAGATCGTTTTTTCCAACCGTAATTCGTTGAAAAAAATCGCCTCAAGACCCACCCACCCACGCAATTGAAAAAAAAATTTTTTTTTTTGCAGATTTTTGTGCTTTTCAATGCCGGTTACTGGTCGTATTTTATTAGAAAAGCTCAAATTCAAGAAGCAGAAAGAAATCGACAATTCGATTTGATGGGAATTTAAATTTTCACTTTCTTTTTTTCTTTTCTCCCTCTCTTTCTCTCTCTCTGTCTCTGTCTCTCTCTCATTTTCTTACCTCTTTTTGATCTACTACAGTACACCTAATTAATAATGCGAATTTTTTATTTTTCTTTCATTTTTTTTTACAAAAAAAAATATCGAAAATTGAAAAAATGTTCGTCTGATTGACTCTGTGTCGCTCGCCCCCCCCGCATCCCATTTCCTTGCCCGGTCCCCGCCCGCCCCGTTTTGTTATTTTCAGTCACCGAAATTATTGATTTTTTCTCTGCTCTGCTCTGCCACCCGCCTCCCATTAAAAATGCATTGTTATGTAATTGAGGGGAGAGAGTGTGAAGCCGGCCGGCGAAGAAGAAGTCGAAAACCCGGCTGCCGCCGCCCGGAAAAAGCCGAAAACGTTTTTTGGTGCTGAAATTTCAGACGGCTATCAGACGAAGGATATCGATTATTATTGGGGGAAGCGAAAAACCGACAACAAGAATCATGCGGTGGCGTTCGACAAAATTCAACTGCCACAATTCCATCCGGCGCTCTTCTTTGTGAACACAACGAAAGCGGTGACGTCATCAGGTAGGAGGCGGCTATCGATTTTTCCAATCAAATTCCATTTTGCACCCACAGGAACCTACGTTCGACTGGCTCTTCAAGTGATTCTCGTTCGAAATATGGGATTCTACACGATGAACATTGTGATCCCATCAATCCTCATCGTCACGATCTCATGGGTTTTGTGTCCACTCGAATCCATGAAATTTGTCTGAAAACAAACGTGATTTGAAGGTGTCGTTCTGGTTGAATCGTGAAGCATCGCCGGCTCGCGTCGGACTCGGCGTCACCACAGTGCTCACAATGACGACGCTCATCACAACGACGAACAACTCGATGCCAAAAGTGTCGTACGTGAAAGGTCTCGACGTGTTTCTCAATTTCTGGTGAGCAGCAGCAGCTACAGTAACCCAGGCGGAAAAAAATTTGTTTGTGTGTGCGTCTTTGCAGCTTCGTTATGGTATTTGCCTCGCTGCTTGAATATGCAGTCGTTTCATACATGAACAAAAGATTGGTGCTGAGAAGAGAGAAGCGACGAAAAGCGGCTGAGCAACAACAACGAAACGAGATGCCGATGTTTAATGCAAGTCCGAAACAGACGGCGAATAATAACGTAATTCATTTTTCGACAAAAATCATTGTTTAAAGGGAGGAAAAGGGGGTGGGGCGTTGAATTTGTATTTCGTGGTGAGACACTTTTGAGTTGATGGGGTCTCACCGCGAAAAAAACTGGGTGTGAAAGGTTTTAATAACGTAATTCATTTTTCGACAAAAATCATTGTTTAAAGGGAGGAAAAGGGGGGAGGGAGATCGAATTTGTATTTCGTGGTGAGACACTTTTGAGTTGATGGGGTCTCACCGCGAAAAAAACTGGGTGTGAAAGGTTTTAATAACGTAATTCATTTTTCGACAAAAATCATTGTTTAAAGGGAGGAAAAGGGGGTGGGGCGTTGAATTTGTATTTCGTGGTGAGACACTTTTGAGTTGATGGGGTCTCACCGCGAAAAAAACTGGGTGTGAAAGGTTTTAATAACGTAATTCATTTTTCGACAAAAATCATTGTTTAAAGGGAGGAAAAGGGGGGAGGGAGATCGAATTTGTATTTCGTGGTGAGACACTTTTGAGTTGATGGGGTCTCACCGCGAAAAAAACTGGGTGTGAAAGGTTTTAATAACGTAATTCATTTTTCGACAAAAATCATTGTTTAAAGGGAGGAAAAGGGGGTGGGGCGTTGAATTTGTATTTCGTGGTGAGACACTTTTGAGTTGATTGGGTCTCACCGCGAAAAAAAACTGGGTATGAAAGGTTTTCAATTATTTTTAGTCGTATGAAATGGCGTTAATGTCACAAAACTCAACGCCGGCAAAGAGTTATGTACAGGTAACTGAAAAAGCACCAATTCGTTTTTGAGGCACAAAAAGAGAAGGCATTTTTTTTCGTAATTGTGGAGTATCGTTAGTAGTTTTATACACACACACACACACACTTAATCCTTCTCATATCACATCACCAGTTGTTTATGCTGTTCGTTTTCGTGGTGGTTTGATGTGTGTGGTTTTTAAACGACACTCCGAGAATGACGCATTTTCAGTGTTTTAAACGACACTCCGAGAATGACGAATTTTCAGTGTTTTAAACGACACTCCGAGAATGACGCATTTTCAGTGTTTTAAACGACACTCCGAGAATGACGCATTTTCAGTGTTTTAAACGACACTCCGAGAATGACGCATTCTCAGTGTTTTAAACGACACTCCGAGAATGACGCATTCTCAGTGTTTTAAACGACACTCCGAGAATGACGCATTCTCAGTGTTTTAAACGACACTCCGAGAATGACGCATTCTCAGTGGTTTAAACGACACTCCGAGAATGACGCATTCTCAGTGTTTTAAACGACACTCCGAGAATGACGCATTCTCAGTGGTTTAAACGACACTCCGAGAATGACGCATTCTCAGTGTTTTAAACGACACTCCGAGAATGACGCATTCTCAGTGTTTTAAACGACACTCCGAGAATGACGCATTCTCAGTGGTTTAAACGACACTCCGAGAATGACGCATTCTCAGTGGTTTAAACGACACTCCGAGAATGACGCATTCTCAGTGTTTTATGCTTTTTTTTTTTGATAATTATTGATTTTTGGCCTAAAAATTCGAACACCACAATTTCAGGCTGATTTGTTCTTTGCTGGTCACAATTCGTCAATGGTGAGAGGGCGAGGGCTGTGAAGAATTTGGTGACAAATCTTCATTGATTTCAGAATCCGCTGATGGAAATACCGGAGAATTGTGATTGCCGAACGATTCCGCTGATGCAACATCCGAGACTCGTCACCGACGGTGCGCACACCTTATGGCCGGCGCCGTTTGCAAAGCCAAAAAAGGTGAGAAAACCGACGCCGGGCGGGGGCACCAAAACCATTTTTGCAGGCATCGAAAACGTGCTGCCAACGTTGGACACCAGCCAAGATCGACAAGCTCAGCCGATATGGGTTTCCGCTCGTTTTTTTTGTTTTCAACAGTAAAAAAACAGCTTTTCGAAAAGCTGAAAAAATTTTGATTTTACTCGTCCCCAATTTAATTACAGTAATCTACTGGATCTACATGAAATATTTGAGTTTACGCGCTTCCGACAAGATCAGCGAAGATCCACAGTGGCAAGTGATCAAAACATAGACAAACACGGTTGCCGCCGCCGCCGAAAATAATTAAATACGGATCAAAATCGATTTTTTAAAATTTTTCTTGTTGTTAGTTTTGTGTATTCTCAATTTTCCTGAAACATATGATGATGACAATTATTTCACTTCCTTCCCTGCCCCGCCCCGCCCCGCCTCCCTCTGCCTGTGCAATCGACTTTTTCTCTCGTTTCTCTCTCTCTCTCTCTCTCTCTCTCTGTATCTCTGTATCTCTTCCTTTGAAGGAAGCTTCTTCTTCTTCTTCCTCTTCTTGTCATTGTTGCATGTGACGTGGAATTATTTTAACATTCGATGTCTGTTCTCTCAGGTCTTTCGATTTTTTTTTTGGGCGCGCGAAAAAAATGGATGCCAGCCAGAATTTTATATGTATACAGTACTGGCCATAAATATAAACAATATTGATTTTTTGTGAACAACTTTTATCACAGGTAACCCCGATCGTTTTGAAAAAATGAATTCATTATTCATTTTCAGACGTCTAAAATTTTCAGAACGATCGGTTACCTGTGCAAAAAAGTTGATCTCAAAAAAATCAATATTGTTTATATTTATGGCCAATAAAGTATATAAAAGCCTAACATAATCAATTTTGATGTGATCGTATTTTTGAATTTTTGTTTTCTTTCCTTTCCCGCATGATTTGTTGTTGACCTTGGTGTACATACAAAACTCAGCCTGCCACTCGAATAATGGCGATTATTGATTGATTTATTGATTGATTTTGTTTTCTTTTTGATGATTTTTGTTAGGCTTGAATTGTTTCATTCTATGATGGGTATTTTGAAAAATTTTTTGGAATCATAAAATTAATGATGATGGAAATAAAATGAAGGAAGAAAAGAAAAAAAGGGAAGAAAAAAAAACATTTAGACGCCTATTCGACAGCTGAAATCGAGTACAATTGGTGCACGGCAAAAGAGCCGAATTGTGCGTCGGCAGTGAAGACGGATGACAACATTGAGCTGTCGAGTTATGTCATCACCAAAGTTTGTCAGAGTCGAACGTTGGCGACGACAGCATCCGGTGAGAGAGGGTTTGGTGAGAAAAAAAATCGATAAATTTAAAGGAACATACTCTCGCCTTCGTGTCAGCTTCATTTTCGATCGAGACAGTGGATTCTATTTTCTTCAGATCTTCTTTCCAGCCAGTCTTGTTGTCGTTTTATCATGGGTTTTTTTGCTTTAAAAATGAAAGAAGTGAAATACTTTGAGGATTTTAAGATTTCATTTTGGATTAGTCGAGATTCAGCACCATCTCGAACATTAATCGGAACGATGACAGTCTTGACTGAAACTCATTTAATGACCGGAACGAATCGACGTCTTCCGCCAGTTTCCTATATCAAGGCGGTTGATGTTTTTCTAGGATTTTGCTATTTGTTAGTGATTTTAGCATTGATTGAATTTGCAATCGTTGCCTACACAAAGGTTGGAGATCAAAAAACCTAAAAAGAAAAAAAGGCGCATTTTATAATTTTTGAAGAAAAAAAATGAGGATCGTCGACGCAAAGAAAAAAAGACGGAGCACAAGCCAGCACCACCAACACCCGATATTTTACACGATGTTCGATTAGCTGAATGCACATGTAATATTGCACCAGTCTCGATCATTAACGTCGTCAAACAACCGCCACGATTCTGTATTCGTCATAGCCACATTGACATTGTCAGTAGAGCACTTTTTCCAGCAATTGTAAGAAGAATGAAGAGAGATTTGAGAAAAAAAGAAAAGGGGAAATTTAAAAGAAAACTTGCAGTTTACATTGTTCAACGTCTCGTTTTGGTTTATTTTGTTATATAAAAGCAAAAGATTGCCTTATATTAGTGAACATGTTGGTGATCGATGCAATATTGATGATTAAATCCTTCTTTTTTCATTTTTTACTGGTTTTATGTGAACAAATAAATTTATTTTGCTCAAATTTGGTTTTTGAAATCTTTAAATTTACTGCAATTATCCGCCGTGAAGTGTTGAAACAAAAGTTATTCGATCGCCGCCTTCGATGATGGTTTCATACTCTGATAACAACGCGAAATCGGTGTCGTTGATGAGGACGATCACTCCTGAATTGTTTTCGATTTGTTGGTGGAATTCAAAGGATTTTGGGTTTTTAAAAAAAGGCGCGAAATTCTATTTGAACAGGCGGTTTTTTTTCAAACTGTGCAGTGGCAACGCGATTTTGTTTCGAATATTTTTTTTTTTTTTGGAAAAACTCGTCAATGGAATTGTTCCGAACACCAGGATTATGTCGATCACACTTATCAAGTGATTTCGGCTCATCGTGCCAGGAGGGGAAGAAGCAAAGCATATTAAATTGTTACCGTGAGCCACTTCTGTTGTGTCATCATTGAAAAGCATGTTTATTCGATTTTTGTCAACAACTAAATTGTCTTTGACATAAAGCAAAACATCTGACAATGTTGAACCTGTAAATTAGGAAGTTTTAAATTCACAAGGAATCGTTTTTCGAAATAATTTTTACCTTCTTTAATTTCTACTTTTTGCTCTTTTGCTTTCACTAGAAATTCAGAGCCACCAGAAAAATCAATAATTATTGAAATATTTCCAGACATTTTTTGATTCCTAAAAGTGGAAAACTGATTACTGTAATTAAAGTTATAAAAAATAAAAAAATAAACATAAATGTAGAATCCGAGAGAAGTACATTTGTTTAAATACGGCCTAGAAACCCAAGTGTTAAGCCACGCGTATTCCTCGTGGAGTACGTTGAAATAATATTTTTTTTTGTTTTGTTTTGTTGAATTTTCTGAATTTAAACAAATTCAAGTTTTGGATTGAATTGAAACTTAGATAAAAATGGATGCTGATGATTTATTTGGAGGTTTAAGTGATAGTAGTAGTGACAGTGAGCATGAGAAAGAGACAGAAGTTAAAAAACACATTGGGAAATTAAAAGAGGATTTGAAATTAAGGTAATCAATTTATTGATTTTTTAAATTAAACTTTAAAAGTTTTAGTGATGATGACGAAGATGAAGAAGAGTTCTTTGTCAAAAAATCAGATGAAGCATCAACAAGCCAACAGGGAGCAAGTTCAACGTTAGCTGATCCAAATTCAAAGGTTTTTATTCAATAAAAAACCGCATTTTTCTGTTGAAAACCAATATTTTTTATTCAGGTCTTATTCACAATTTCTGGAGATGAAGATTCTTTAGACATGCCTGATATTGATCAATTAAGAATGATTCAACAAAACGCAGAGAAAAAAAGAAAAGTAAGAATTTAAATTTGAACTTAAAACCTGAAAGACAACAAACTAAAGGCAACAAGTCCACCAAATGACGAAGCAAAACGTCAAAAGCTTGAAGAGAATAGTGCATCAAGCCATTTTCATGCAGCAATGAGTATGTTGATGGATCCAGATTCTCCAGAAATGCGAAATGAATATAATGAAGAAGTTACTCAAAATGACAAAATTATTCCACCTTCACCTGATCTCAAAAACGCATCAAAAAATAGTCAAATCGATAATGATTCAATCGAAAATTTAAAAGAAGAAAAACAATTAAGATTTGAAGCTTCTTCAAGAAATGAAATCGCTTCAAACGCTGAAATTAAAAAAGAAATTGAGGAAGACGAAGAAAGAGAAGAAGAAGAAGAAGAAGAAGAGGAAGAAGAAAAAGAAGTCGATGAAATTGTTGAAGGACCATTAGATGAGCAAAGTGAATTAGCCAGATTAAAAATGCAAATTTTAGTTTCAAATTTCTCCCAAGAGCAATTAAATCGATATGAAGCTTATAGAAGGTAATAAAAATCATTGAAAAAAATTTTTTTTATTTAAAAATTAAGATCAACATTTCAAAAGTCAACAATCCGACGTCTAATCCAACAATTTACTGGTGGATTAACTGTTGGACAAAATGTTGTTATAGCAGTTGCAGGACTGGCAAAAGTATTTGTTGGAGAAATAATCGAAGAAGCTCTTGATCTACGTGATTCATCGAAAGATGAAGCAAGTGATCCATTGAAACCTAATCATATCCGCCAGGCTTATTGTAATTTGGCACAAAAAGGGAAATTATATCCGCCGATTGGTTCAAAACATTGTGATGGTCGTATTTAAATATTTTTATAAAAAATCAATAAAATAATTTTTTAAAATTTATTTTTGTTTATATTTTTAATGTTTTAAACTGTATTTAAATACTTATTTCCTTTTTTTTATTTTAAAATTCAATATGGGGAATTTAGAATGTCAGAAGGAGGCATCCCAACAATTCCACCAACGCATTTCTCGACTTATGCAACAACTATTGATCCTCCAAAACCGTTGCCACAATTTATGCAACAAATCACTGCAACGCATCCGGATGAGTTGGTGAGTTTTATTTGATTTTTTAGAAGGAAAAAATAATCAAAAATCTTCAGCATCAGAGCCAGCAGCAACAATCAACACAAAAGCTAACGGTTGAAAAAGAAGGAGAAGAAGAAAAAGCATCATCGCCAAATGATATTCGTGTTCCATATCCAACAGCGTCATCGCCAGTCGCTGAGAAAAAGGAGCAAGTTGTGGCGAAAAAAATGGCGTTGGCACCATCTTCAGCCAAACATTATAAGCAGAAGAGAACATTCAAAGTATGATGAAGAATGAAATTTAAAAAAAAAAAAGCGCGAAACTATTTTTTTCAAAAAAGGTGATCATTGTTGGAGACGCTGGAGTTGGAAAAACGTGCCTGTCATATCGATTTTGTTGCGGAAGATTTCCAGAGCATACAGAAGCCACAATTGGAGTTGATTTTCGAGAAAGATGCTGCGTGATTGAAAACGAACTGCTGAGAGTCTGAAAATTGTTTTGAAAAACTGCAAAAAGAAGGGAGAAACATTTAGGTTCAACTATGGGATACAGCTGGACAGGAAAGATATCGTCAATCGATTGTGGCTCATTATTATCGAAATGTGAACGCAGTTGTGTTTGTTTATGATGTTGCATGGTATTTTTTTAAAATTATTCAAAAAAAAAAAATGAAAAATTGGTTTTAAAAAAAAATTCCAGTCGAGATTCTTTCAATGATTTATCAGTTTGGATCAAAGAATGTGAAAAGCACGGATTGACGGCTGATTGTGAAGTGAGGGAGAAGAACTTTTTTTTTTGTTGAAAATAAGTTGAAGATTTGAAAAATGACAGGTTCCACGAATTTTAATCGGAAACAAGTGTGATGTTGAAGGAAAAACTCGAATTTCGACAGACGAAGCGCAGGTTTTAAAAGAAAAAAAGAAGAAATTTGAAAAAAATGTGGATTTTCTCCAGATTTTTGCCGATAGAAACAACATGGCGTTATTTGAGACGTCGGCAAAATCAGCGTCAGAAGCAGACCATGTCGAATCGATATTTTTGACGTTGTTGCACAAATTGCAGCAAAGCAAACCAATGCACGTACAATCGCAAGGAGAAAGGAAACAAAAAGTAGGGGAGGGGGGGGGGGGGGGGGGAGGCGAAAGTTGTAAGAAAAAGCCGAGACGTGAGCATTTTCAGGAGCAGGAAAGATTGCATCTGAAAGCAAGTGAAGTTGAAAAAATTGAAGAAGATGGATATTGTTGCTGAAGCACGGTATTCAAGCCTCAGCGAAGATTTAACCACATAAAAAAATAGAAATTCTGTGATAAAATAACATTTTTAAACTGAAAAAAAAAAGAAGTCAATTTTAAGCATCCTTCTATAACTAACCACTGGAAATACGTATTAAGTTATTTATTGGTAAATTTTTTATGGGTTTTGTTTTGTTCTTTTTGCAGATAATTAAGGTTTTGAACAATTTTTAATTAAATTAAAACAAAAAAAAGAAAAAAAGATGAATAAATAGCACCAAAAAGGATTTTGGGGAGCGGAAAGAGCTTGGCAATGAGAAAGAAGTTGTCACGGTTTCAAAAAATTGGTGTAAAATTGCAAAAAATCAATAAAACATATTTAAAATATTTTAGAAGAAGAAGAAAAAGAAAATTCTACAGTCCCTGAGCTTGAAAAAAAAAACAATCGATAATTGATTTTTTTTGTTTGGTTGTTGTTGTTGTGGTTTGGGATCAACGCCGTTGTCCGTACGCTGAACCTGGATAAAACATGAATGGCTGTGGTTGAACATAAGGTCGCCATTGAGCTCCTTCATCATAATGATAAGCTTGTGGTCCGATTCGAGCGGAAACATTTTGTGGTGTTGAGCGAGAAGCATAAATTGATTGTTGTGGTGGTGGTTGATGATGGGGAGAATTGGAGCGGGAGGAGGAGGTGACAATTCGCTGAAATGTTGAGGTTGAGTGTTGTTTGGAGAATTTCCGACGAAAAAATAATTATTTATTTAAAAAGCACCGTAGGATAGACTTAAAGGAGCATTTGTAATAATAGGTAGTTATAGTTTTCGCGGTAAGATACGGTTATTAGTTAAATTTGTTTTGTAAAGTTTAAAAAAATTCTATGTTAAAAATAATTTAAAGGATTTTAATTCTGATTAAAGTTTGAATCTTGCAACGAAATACAGTAATTCTAAAACTTTAAATTTATGATTTTGGCTCCGACATGCGATTTGAATTCTTTTCTAATTGGCTGCGTATTTTTTGAGTATCAAATTAATATTTTTAATAGGAAAACAAATAATTTTCGACACGCTTTGAAAAAATTTCAAAAATTTATAAAGGATGCAATAAAGTGTGCGCTGATTGCAAAACTATTCTCCGCCCATTTTTTCTAGCAAGTATGACATGGACTTTTTAAAAATAAAAATCTCCAAATTTGAATTTCAGAAAAATGCTCTCACCGGACTCGGCAAATCCTCGTAAATCTCGCTATCCCTGCTGACCGCTCTTCGTTGAGATGAAGCTCGACGCCTTCGCTGCCTCGAAACTCTTGGCGTATTCTTGGTTGTCTCACCGCCGGCGCCACCATTCGTCGACGATTCACTGTTTCGTCGCTGCGGCGGCGGTGGCGGCAGCGGCTGTTGTTGTTGTTGATGATGAGGACGAGCCGATGCGTCACGATTTGGTCTCGACACGTATTCACCATAAATCGCATTGGTTGATGCAGTTGGTGGAGCAGCTGAAATCAATGAAAATTGAGTTTGTTTGTTTGGAGCCGAAAAATCGCTTTACCAATCGCCAAATAGTGCGGGGGTGGAGCATTTAGTAATGGTTTTGGCACTGTGTAAGTGTAGGATGGATGATGATAAAGTCTGGAAAAAAAAAACGAGGAGGAATTGGTTCGGCCGATGAAGCTCGAAGCTCTGTGTTACCCTTCTGGATGAATTGCTCTTCCAGCTGTTGGAATATAATAAATCGATTGATCGTCATCCATATCGCAACAACATTCAGCACAATTCAATGATGAGAATCCAACGCCGATGTGTTCGGAGAAGAGAAGCATCAAGCTGAAAATTGAATGAATTGCGTGGGTGGGCCGTGTGTCGACCAACTTTGGTAAAAAGAACAAATAATGAATCAACGAAGCGGCCGCATTGAGCACAATAATTTTGAAAATGTGGAGCACAATCGGAACATCGACAAAAATCAATGGAACAAAAGTGATGAGCGGAATGGTGGAAGCAAAAAGGACCGGCAGAAATGTCGCCTGAAAAGTGTACTGGATCCGGATTCCGGCGCGGATTTGCGATTTGCCCGACATTGAATAACTGTAGCAGAATGCCATGACGATTGTGCAGGTAAGAGCGTTACCTGTAACATTTTTTTTTGTTTTGGGGTTGGGTCAGGGCTTTTTTGAGCAAGTGCGCTCTAATTATAAACTTTTTTTTAAAATGATTTTCGTCGACTCAAGCTTTTTAAGATTCGATTAGTTTTTTTCGAATTTTGAATTTAAAAGGAAAAATTTAATAAGTCGAATTCGAAATTACTGTAGGAGTTTTTCAGCTGTGTCGAATGAATTTAATTTTCGAAAATGAAATGAGCTCAAGAAACTTTCATACACGAAATTTGTTTCATATTTTTTTGGTTACAAATGCGCTCTATTGAACTTTTGTTCAATTTTCGAAAAAAAAGTTTAAAAAAACGTTTTTTATAAAGAAAAATATTGATAGTTTTAAAGAGTTGAAGTACTGTATTAAAGGCGCATTTTTATTTTTAAAAAAATGCTGTATCAAATGCTCACACTTTACAATTCTTCAAGAAAACGATTCAACTTTGTTTTTTTAAAAAGGTTTAGTACTGTACCAAAGACGCGGTTGTATGAAATAAGATTTTGTATACTGTATCATTAAAGGCGCACACTTAGTCTTGTTATGTTTAACGGTAAAAATGTTACCTGCCAACGCCATTGTCATTGTTATCATATTGATTGGAACCGACCAAAAATAGGAGTATCCAATGGTTTCAACAAGAACTGCAAGGAAAAGGAAATTGAATAAAATCTAGATTTTGCTTGGATCCAAACCTGCGATCGAAGTGAATAAAAGGAGAAATGTTAAAGCTGGTTGACCAAGGAACAATAAGGAAAGAATAAAAAGGCTGACAAGTGCAATTCCAAACGCATAAAGACCAGAGGAGAGAATCTGAAAAGAAAGCGAAGATTCTTTGAGCCGAAGACACTCGAAGATGCCAAACGAACTCCAATATCGTGACGAAGAGACATTGAAGCTGGAAGATTCACAGCCACTGGAAGATGTTTTGATGTGGCCTTGGTTAGAAGATGCTCGATCAATGAAATTCTGAAAGAAGGTCGAATGCATGCTCAACGCGGCTCAATTTTCGTGCGTCACCTTTGCTGATAACCTTTTGGCGTCAACTCCAAATACATTCGCGATTTGATGATTTGCGTCTGAAATCGATCCATGACAATGTCGGACGCAAACTTTCGATATTGTTCGGATGGAAGAAAGACCAAATTGACGACGGGCACAAAAGTGTCCTGAAATTGTTGCACAAAAATCAATTTGGGTTTTTTTTCCAACGATTTCCCCCCTCTCACCGGATTCACGTCATAAATGCTCGCCTTTTCGAATTTGACAAACTCGCTTAACCAACTGACGGAACGAGTTGCGTAACCTTCATTCTGCAAATAGATATCATTACAAATTTAGTCACAACCCCCGTCTGCCTCGATAGCTCAGTTGGGAGAGCGTTAGACTGAAGATCTAAAGGTCACCAGTTCGATCCTGGTTCGTGGCAATTCTTTTTTTGTTTTAAAACTCACAATTGCAAAGTCTAAAAGATCAAGAATTGCCGATTGAACAGCTGGATCGTGATACTCGATGGCGTTCTCAATTGTGATTTCAAGAAATTGAGTGGTTTTCCCGAACTGATCGCGATACTGCTCGATGAACCGTTTTTCAGGTGAGTTTGAAGGCAAAAAGTATTCTTCTTTAATATCGATTGCAGTCTGAGAGCATCCGAAAGCGGCAAATATCAAGTAGGCGGTGCAAAAGAAGACGATCGGATAACGAACGGTTCGTCCGATGAGAAACGCGCCGATTGCGCGCGACGGACACGGTCGAGCATCGAGCAAACGATCGTGCAACGAGAAAAGAGCCGACGATTCGAACGAGGCTAATTGAGGCGCTGGAAAACGGTAAAAAATGTTTTTTCTTTTCCATTTTCCTAGGGAAAAAAAACCTGTGAAATGCGTGTCGCCGGTCTTGAAGATTTGATACCATTTAACACCGCGAGCTTCTCGTCGGCCGCTGATAAAAATGAACACCGAAATGAAGAGGACGGAAAAAATGAGCAGAATTGCGACAGACGACGCAATTCCGAGAAAACTTGAAACCATGTGAGCATTCGATATCATCAAACCCATTATTACTGTAAAAAAAACAATTGAATGGTTACTGTAGCTTGAAATGTGTGTAAACACCATCGCTAAGATTTTTGTGCGGTTTTTTTTTGCTAAAAAATCGTGCGAGGCTTGCATTTTTTTTCATTGTACACTCCGCAGTTTTTTTTCACAGTTTTTTGCGCAAAAAATATCGATTTAATTTTTCGAAACCGAAGGATTACTGTATCTTGAAATTTGTGCAAACACCATCGCTAAAATTTTTGTGCGTTTTTTTCTGCTAAAAACTATGCGGGGCTTGCATTTTTTTTCATTGTTCACTCCGCAGTTATTTTCATAGTTTTTTGCGCAAAAAATATCGATTTAATTTTTCGAAACCGAAGGATTACTGTAGCTTGAAATTTGTGTAAACACTATAACTAACATTTTTTTTGTGGCAAAAAATCGTGCGAGGCTTGCATTTGCATAATTTTTTGTTTAAAAAAAAACTTCTTACAAAAAGTGAGGAGAACAACCGATGCGCTTGCCGCAATACCGGGACCATCGTGCGCCAAAATAAAGGCGATTTTTTCGGTCGGATGAACAGCGGCTGACGAGTAACGTGACCAGCTGAGATGAAGCTGAAAAAGCCAAAGAAGTCCGACTCCTGAAAAAAAAATGCGATCATCATCTTTCCCTAATTGGATATCATATTTCTTGATGCTTGAAGAAAGGAGCGCACACCCAAAGTAACGAAAAAAAAAGAAAAGGAAAGAAGCGTCGAGACGTCTTCAGAATAATGAAAACATTCTGATGCTTTCTCGTCCTTGTCTCGGCGCATTTCTTGTTTTGTCTTGGAAAAATCCCATTAAAAATTCAGGAAAAAGAAAAAAAAACGTTTCCAGGGCAGCGGAACGAGAGAAAATCAAAAATTCACCGATTGTCACAAAGCAAATTGGATAAACTAATGGATCAATAGAAAGATTACGGTAGAACTGCATTGAGATTCCTGCAAAAAAATTTGAATTTTTCAGGGGATGTGGTGGGTCTCGTGGCGAAGAGCAGGAAAAGAAAAGAAGAAAAGATTAATTTTTTTCTCTTTTAATCTTCGATTTTTTTCCCTCTTTTGAGGTTTCATAAATTTGTTCTAGTGACGTCATCACAACGCTTTTGAGAGCACAAAATGACGAAAATGTTGGCTCACCAGTGATCGAAGCGATTAGGAGTGTTAGGAAAATCATGATTCCAATACAGGGTTTTGACTGGAAAAAAAATTTTTTTTTAGAAACAAAAATTTTTGTTTCCTTCAAACCTTGTAGGCGTTGACGTCAAACGAAGCGAAAAAGCAAAAAATGAAGAGGATGAGAATTGAAAACAGAAGGAAACTGCAATGTCAATCATTGTTTAAAGGGAGGCGAACGAATTATTAGAGCGTAGGTCTTGAAACGATTCAAATTTTTTTAGTAATGCACATTCCATTCAATCTGGCGACCGCATCGCAAACCGCGACGCATTCATAGTGTTTACGTTAGGAAAAACAAATTGTTACTTAATCTCGAAATGCAAACGCGCTCTATTGAAATTTCAAATTGTTTAAAGAATTTTCTTTTCTTGTCTTGTTACAAACGCGCTCTATTGACAAGTCAATGTAAAAATTGTTTTTTTTTTTTTTTTGAAGATACTCAGTCAACAATTGATGTCGGCCAAAGTTTGAGAAGTACGCAGCCAAATGTTTGTGAGAAGAATCTGAAACCAAAACAAGCAAATGTCGCTCACCAATATTGATCCTGAATTGCGGTGACGACGACATGACGAAACGTTTCCGGCGACCATTGAATCAATGTGACATTTGAAGCGGCCGTCAAACGAATTTGCTCATCGAAATGCTTTTGCCACGCGTCGACTTGTTTCGTCGTCAGCTCGCTTCTCAGCTCGAAGCTCATCAACAACGAGGTGGCCTTCGATATGGCGCCGTCCGTGTCCGTCTCGACGCCGCCAATCGATGAGCCCAAATAGACGCGCGTCAAGTTTGTCGACTCTTTGCTCATCGAGACGAACGTCTCCGGATAGGTGAGAGCAACCTGTGGGCTCTTTTTGATGATTCGATCGACCATGTCCTTGTCGACTTCGCACTCCAGCGAGCACTGATTCAGAAACTCGCGTTTCTCAACCGGAAAATGGTCGAGCTTCTTCTTCAGCGCCGTGTAGGCAAGAACCGCATCCTTGCGAAGAATCGTGTCTCGAGACGATCTGAAGAAGACGAGAAGGGAAAAAAAATCAATAAGCAACAAACAAAAGCTGCTGCTCCCTTACGTGGTTTTCAATAAAACAGCAAAATGATTGGGATCGCGCCAATTGATGAACGAAAATGTGGGATTGGAAAAGTTGAAGTCTTGGGTTTTTGGCGGAATGCCAACACCATTTGAGATCACGTCACTTCCAGTACCGAAAATATGGCCGAATGGCAGATCGATAAAGATGAGGTCACGATTGTAGATGGGAAGCGAGAGAGCGGTGAGAAAGCAGAAAACGGCGATGGTCTGAAGGAAGAAAAAAAAATGTTTGCGACGAAAACGACGCCCGAATCGATTTTCGTACCAGCGAAAGAAACGAGCGATTGGCCAGAAATTTGCCGAGAGCCCAAAGTGCTCGACGAAAAGCGGCTTCGAAGAAGCGCAACGAGCGAATTCGATAGACGCCCGGCGTGTAGGCGCCGATTTGTGGCTGCTTCACGACGTTGCCAATGTCGAGCTGATGCACGTAGGTGGCCATTTGCATTTCGTTGGTGATGCGACGCACCAACGCCTTTTCAGCCTTTCGATCGTGACGATCCAGTGTTGTTGTCGTCGATGGCGGCTCTTCGACGTAGCTGACGCGTTCGCCAATTGTTTGATGAATGGTTGGAATCGTTAGCTCCGGTGATTTTGGTTCGTCGTCGCCTTAAATTCAACACTTTTTGCTCCAGTCGACGCAATAAAATCGATGGAAATTTCGGTGAGGAGACGCAGACGGTAAGGAGGCGAAGCGTGTGCGTTGCGTTTTTTTGTTTTGTTTATTTTCCAAATTTTTTAATATTTTAGGGATAGAGACGCAGACGATGAGGGTGTGAAGCGTGTGCGTTGCGGTTTTTTATTTAACTGTGCACAACTGAAGGTTCTAAAAATTCAAAGATGGAGACGCAGACGATGAGGAGGCGAAGCGTGCGCGTTGCGGTTTTTTTAAATCTCGAAATTCGCAACTCAAAATTCTAAATACTTCAGTGATAGAGACGCAGACAAGAATAGAGCGAAGCGTGTGCGGTGCGGTTATGAGAATTCTACAATCTCCCAACGTTTTCAAAAGCAGAAAAAATGCAATAAAAAAAGCAAAATTTTTTGCTCATAGAAAAACCGCGACGCGTACGCTTCGCCCTATTCTCGTCTGCGTCTCTCAAAAATGTATACACAAGAAAAAGGAAACCTTTAACAACTCTTTTTTCCTCCAATTCTCTTCGTTCTCGCTCCATTCTTTCTCGTTGTTTCTTCTCCTTTTCTTCGCGCTGAAAAAAAAAACTAAAAATTTTTTTCCTGAAATCAATTGTAACAGAAAAAAATGCAGCAAAAAATGATACTTTTAAGGTTGAAACTCGTGTCGGCTGACGACTCTGAACGACGACCTCGTCTTCGTCACCGCTACTTTCTGGCGGCGGAACAGCTGGCGGTGGAACCGGCTGAAATGGTTTTCTTACTTTTCTTTCTAAAGGAACAGGGGGAGGTAGTAGAGGGTGGTCTTGCCACGACGTTTTTTAGTTTAACACAGAATCGTTATTTTTAGAACATTCTTCCCCGGTTTTGTAATAAAAAGGCGGCGCTTCTTTCTAGCTTTTTTTTTTTTTTAAATCATTTCATTGACTGATGGATGTTAACGAGAATGAAGAACATTAAAGGAGCGGAGAGAAGGGTGATAAAATGATCTTGACCCAAATTGAGAAATGACTAAGGCAGGAGTGAGACAAAAGCCTTGGCAAAATTTCATATCGATTTTTTTTGTTTTGTCTTTTGAAGGTTCAGAATGAAAGTTGAGACGATGAAAAAGGTTATTAAAAAGTTGATGCAAGTTCGCTCTATTGCGAATCGCAAAATGGTCTCAGAATTTTGAGTCGATTTTGAGAGGAAGAAAATTGAAAAAAAATGAATTGAAGAGGGGTGCAACTTTGCTCTACGGCGAAACTAAAACGTTTTTTTTTTTTTTGAGGAAAGTGCGCTCCACAGCGAAGAGGAAAAGCAACGACGGGGAAAAAAACACTAAAAAATGTTGAAAATGATTTGAACTGGTTGAAATGAAATGACAAGTTGATTAGAGGAAAAACAAAATTAGAGCAATTAGTGACGAAAGAAGAAAGAAGTGAAGGAAGGAGGCGAATGAATCGGAACACATCGGATCGGATCAGATCGGATCGAAATGAGGTCTTTGCATGTTTAAAAGAAACAGAGAGAAAAAAGAAAGGCGGAGGAGAAGGAATGAAAAATGTAATTTGATCTTTTTTGATAATAAAAAAAGTGACGAAATTATTATCTTTTTCAAGTTTTTTTTTTTTTTATTTCGCTGGCAGCAAAAAAAGGGATAAAAACTATGAAAAAGGACAAAAATGATGAATTGAATCGAAAAAAACGCGAAAAAAGAACAAATTTTTTGTGTTGTGAATTCGTCCTACCGGAGCTTCGTCATTGGAAATTGTTCGCTGAAATCGTATGGGAGCCGGACTCTGCTTCGGCGAATGGCAACCAATTGAACCGAAATAATTGGTGGTGGAGGACATCGGCCTAGAAATGGTAACAAATCATCAGCGAAAAAAAGTGAAAAAAAATTGGATGAGGGGGGGGGGGGGGGGGGATTTTTTATTTCGATTTTCTCAAAGAAATTAAAATAATTGATGGAGAGGAATTTATTGATTTTTGTTTGTTTTTTTTTGTTTGGTTTGGAGAAAGAAGAAAAAAAAACGGTGATAAACAATCAGCAGAAGAATAAAGAAGGAGAAGGAGAAGATTAGAAATTGCGGAATATGTAATAAATAAGAAATAGTACAAAATAGTCAGAGTATTTCAAAAAGATTTGTGTTGATAAAATGTAATTCTAGTTGAGAGAAAAAGACAGAGAAATGGGGAGAGGGAGGAGGGAGGAGGAGGATGATATGTTGAATAATTGACCTAAATAAAGTTGGGAATAATTTTGATAAAAATGGCAACAAATCCTGGAATATTTCAATTATCAATTGTAGATATTGAAACCTTTGTTTTATCAGGGGAAAATGCAAGGAATAAAACAATTTAGAAATAAAATGTGTTGAGTTGTTACTGTAATAAAGGCGCACAAAATATAAAATAAAAATAGGTCTTGAGTGGAAAACCATAATAATAATTTTATAAAGTTGTAATGTTCCTTTAATAACAGGCTACGGTAATTAAAAAGTGTGACGATTTTTAGCAATTTTTCCTTTTTTGTTAATTTTGATGGAGAGAAAATGAAAAAGTTGTGGCAGATTCAAGGAGTTTATCAAAATGTTCAATCTGTTGGTCGAAAATCGAGGGTAAACTGTCGTTTTTTTTTCTTGTTTTCGTCGTCGTCGTGTTCGTTCTCACACTTTTAACCAAATTTTTCAGCATAATTTTGTCATTTTCATCAATCAATCAAAAAGTTTATCTCGATTGACAATCAATTTTCTACAGTATCGGATCAAATTTTATCGAAAAGAAACATTACCAATTAACAGGGGGGGACGATGGTTGGAAATAATGATGGAGAGAGGGAGAGAGAGAGAGAGAGAGAAGTTGGGAAAACGATTGACCGAGCGAAAGGAACGGAAATTGTCAACAATTCAATTTATCCTATTTTATAATACTCCCCCCCCCCCCCCATCCCTTCTTCAATCAAATGATAAAATTTCATGAAAATTCAATAACAAAACGTTTTGAAACCTCGCCGCGAAAATATAAAGTTTAAAAAGATTTTAATATTTAGGTCTTGCCACGATGACGTGTTTTTTACAACCTCGAACTTTAACAAAATTTGAAGCAACAGCGGCAGTGAACACTCGGATTTTGGGTAATTATTAGCGGCTAACGCGTTGTGGATACGCATTTGTCAGTGATTTTTGAAAAAAAAAACCACACCGCCTTAGTTGTGCGCTGGAGTGAGATTACTTGGTAGGTCGAAACATTTCAAGTTTTTGATAATTAACTTTCAGGTGTTGCCGCCGCGAAAATACTTGGTGGTCGCCGAAAGGAAACTTGAGAAAATATGTAAAGAATGATAAAGAAAGAGGAGAAAAATAAACAACAAAATTGGCTATCAATTGAAAAATAGAAATAAGTGAGATTTAGATTTATTTATAAATTTAATATAAAACAAATTGAAACACCAATGACATTGGATTTTAACAAAAAAAACGTGTGAAAGTGTAAATCATCGGAAGAAGAAGAAGAAGAAGGAAAATGAATGAGGAAAAATTGGATTCTGAAGTGGAATCAATCGAGAAAATGAACGATTATCAGGTCAATCGCTAATTGTCTTCCTTCAATTTTTCACCAATGGAATCCAATATCCCCTTTCTATTATTTTTAATTTATTCGAGAAGTTTCACTTTCCAATAATGTAACGAAATGTTTAATCAATTACTAATTTCAAGGAAAAAACAACAACAAGTTTCGTTTAATTAGAAATCGTTGTGGGAAACTTTTAAAATTTGAAATTGAATGCGCCTTTAAAAAATAATGAAAAACAGTATGAAAAAAAGAGTTTAAATTGGCTTTTTTGCCTGCGTACTTGGAAACTTGTTCATTATTCAGCTGTAAAATGAGTATCAAATGTATTTTTGATAAATAGAATTTAGAAAGAGAAAAAAGGTTTTTTTTTTAAATTTTTATTACAAATTGTCAATGGAGCGCGATTGATGAAAATTCCAGCTCGGAAAGACGACGAGCAAAAGCAATTAGTTCAAACTTTAAAAAAAAATAGGTTTTTTGAATTTCAGAAATTTGGCTCCAATAAAAAGTTGCATAAACTTTTTGATGGCGAAGGACAGTTTTGTGCAAGCTGCGCATAGTTTTTTTTTTAAAGTTAAGTTTCAGCACTTTTTTGTTCAACCTGTGAAAAATTGTTGTGCACCTTGTGTATTTCTGAACGTCAGGAAGAGTTGAAGCGAGTTTTTAAATTAACGTTTCTACAGTAATACCTGTGATAACCTAAAAAATTGTCGTCAAGTGTAATGTTTAGTGTTCGCCGGATGTTTTTTTCTCGAGAAGTTTAATTTTGAAACGATTTTTTACATGTTGAAGTTTAATTCCAAATGTGCTCTAACGAACTAAATTATTAATTTTATTGTGTCGTCAAATACGATGTGTTCAAAGTTTGCGGACATTTAAAAAAAATTGTATTTTTTAATTTGTGTAAAAAGGAATAAAATGTTTTTTTGAATCATAGAGTTTTGATTCATGTGTTTAGTTAAATCTCGCAATGGTTCTCTCTCTCTCTCTCTCTTTCTCTCTCTCTCTTTCTCTCTCTCTCTCTCTCTCTTTCTTTCTTTCTTTCTCTCTTCGTCTTTTTCTTTTCTCTTTTTTTTTGCTCTTTTTCTCTCTCTTCTTGGTTCTTTCTCTCTCTCTCTCTCTCTCTCTTTCTTTCTTTCTCTCTCTTTCCCTCTCTTTCCCCCCCTCTTTCTCTCTTTGTCTTTTCCTTTGTTCTTTTTCTCTCTCTTTTTAATTCTCTCCCTCTTTTTAATTCTCTCCCTCTCTCTCTCTTTCCCCTCCCTATTTCTCTCTCTCTCCCTCTCTCTCTCTCTCTTTCCCTCTCTCTCTCCTTCTCTCTCTCTCTTTCTCTCTCTCTCTCTTTCTTACTTTTCTTTCCAAGCATTGTTTTTATTTGTTATTTCTTGTTCTTTTTTACACGTCTCTTTTTTTTTCAGCAGTTTAACTGAAAATATTTGATAAAATTAATAAAAGTTCCCATTAGAGCACGGCCGCAACGCATGGGATTGTGTGTGCGTCGCGTCCGCTTTATTTCAAAACAGGGTCGATTCGTTTTTCGAGCAACGTGTTCGGAGAAACACGCCGTTTTGTGTCTTTAATAATTTTCAAAATTAATTAAAAAAACATTTATTTTTAAGCTTTTCAAAAAAAGTTTCGAAATTAAATCAAAATTATGTTAAATTCAATTTTTTGATGACGAAAGTCGATTGAAATTTTTTTTCCTTAATTTATTTATTTTTATCACATGAAAAAAAAATATTTTTTTTCCCAAACTTTTTTTCCATGACAAATCGATTAAAAAAATGAGACCTGTTGATAAAAGGCGTGGCCAAACATTGCAAAACAGTGTGCGGCACATTTGCAAAAGGCGTGTCGACATAATGTCAATGTTTTTGCGCGAAATCGGCGTCATTTCAATGTTTGCTGATTTCTCGTTGTCACTTTTTTCGAATTCTGAATTTTTTATTCCATTTTTTGATCGATTTCATTTTTTCAACACATTTTTGCTCGTTTTTTGACATTTTTATATGCTTAAAGAATCTTTTTTGTGTGATTCAATAACAATCAGATTGAAGAAATTTCAGAAGAGGCAGACAAATTGTCGGGCCATTTGTTTTCTCATTCTAATTTTGCAACAAAAAATTAAGAGAAGAAGAATCGTTTTCAATTCAATTGTAAACGTTTCGAAAACATTTTTCATATTTTTCATTAATCGGTGTTAAAGTGGAAAAAAATGGTATGAAAAAAGTCCTCAAAGTTTCCCACAACTCAATGTTGCATTTTTTGCAGACGTCGCTTCTTCAGAAGGCCAATGCGGCTTTTTTAAATGTTATAAACGATACGATGGTAGGAAGAATTCTGAATATTCAGTTTTAACAATCAATAAATTGGCTTTATTTTTAAGGGAAAAGACGTAACAATCACTTTAAAAGATGGTGTGAAATACACTGGAATGTTGGTTGCAATTTCGCCCGAGTTGTCGCTTGGCTTATCATACGCATTCAAAATAACGGAAGAAAATGTGAAAAATTTGCTTCCAAGCCGAAGTGAAGTTACCGAAAAAATGCAATTCAATTTCCAAGATATTGTTAGTATCGCATCATGCATTACTGAAGAGAAGCTAGGAGCAAAGGGTAAACAATGAAAAATGATTATTGAATACCTAAAAAGTGCGAATTTTTTAGCAATGGGATTCGCTACTGATCGTGATTATCACGGTAATAATTTGGATAATGTTGATTTCGAAGAATGGAATGGAGAAGAAGACGAAGGTGTTGGTGGATCAATTGAAGATCATGAAGTTAAAGATGTAGGCAATGATTTTTGTTTAAACAAAGAGTATGGTCACTTATAGGATCTTCCTGATCAACGAGCTCGTCGTAATGGCAACGGGTGGTCAGTAGATGAGATGTTTGCTGCAAATGAGAAAATGAACGTCGTTTCAACTTTCAAAGACGATATGACTCAATATACAACGTAGAAATTGTTTCTGAATTAGAAATGATAATAAATGAGAAACTTTCAGAGTTCATGTTGAAGGAAGTGAAGAAGATCGTGCTCGAGCCGATAGAATTGCTCGTGAAATTGAGCAAAGTGCACAATCGAAGTTCTTTGCTCGTTTAGAAAATGATGATGTTGAAAGAGACTTGGACAAAGAAACCGGAGAAGATGATTTTGAATTAGTCAATGCGAATAATCGGCGGCCGAATAAAAAGTTGCTAATATTATTATAATAAATAAGCTGAAACGTGTGATTTTTCAGTGCTGGTTATCAACAAAACCAACAACAGCGGCGTAATTCGAACTTGTCATCATCACAAAATGGTCAACCAATCAATCGGCGAGCTGATGGTCTGAAAAACAATGATCGTAGAAACAGCGGCGGCGCTGGTAACGGAAGATACGGGCAACAACAAGGGTTCTCTGGTGGAAACATATCGCAAAACAGCAGCGGTGGAAGTTCATCATCCAAAGGTGTGTCGTCAAATGGCGGAAATGGTGGTGGTGCTGGCGTTAAACTCGACAATCGCCGGTCGGGAAATAACGAGGAATATAGAGACAATGGTACGCCAATTTTCTAATTATAATGCTTGAAAATGCTAACAAGTAACAAAGTCGAAGTAATCACTGATGCGAGAAAAAATGTCTTAAAATAACTTTCAGCCTTTTTGAAAATTCGATCAAAATACGGGTTGAATAATTCTATCATTTCTTGTTTAGTTTTAGTGAGAGTTTGTGTTTCTGGGTTTAAAAAATTTAACAATTATCTGAAAACATGATCTTTGCTATTTTTACCATTTAAAAAAAAGTTAGTGATACATATGGAAGAAAAGGAGTTTTATACATATTGTTGTATAATCGATATTAATCCATCTCTTTTCTCTCTCTCTCTCTCTCTCTCTCTCTCTCTCTCTTTTGTCCCCCTCTCTTTTTTGTCACCCTCTCTTTTCTCTCTCTCTCTCTTTCTTTTGCCCCCCCCCTCTCTATTTTGTCACCCTCTCTCTCTCTCTCTCTCTCTCTCTCTCTCTCTCTCTCTCTCTCTCTCTCTCTCTTTCTTTTGTCCCCCTCTCTCTATTTTGTCACCCTCTATCTTTTCTCTCTCTCTCTCTCTCTATTTTGTCACCCTCTCTTTTTTTTTCTCTCTCTCTCTCTTTCTTTTGTCCCCCTCTCTCTATTTTGTCACCCTCTCTTTTTTTTTCTCTCTATCTCTCTCTCTCTCTTTCTTTTGTCCCCCTCCCTCTATTTTGTCACCCTCTCTCTCTTTCTCTCTCTCTCTCTCTCTCTCTTTCTTTTGTCCCCCTCTCTCTATTTTGTCACCCTCTCTCTTTCTTTTGTCCCCCTCTCTCTATTTTGTCCCCCTCTCTCTTTTCTCTCTCTCTCTCTTTCTTTTGTCCCCCTCTCTCTATTTTGTCACCCTCTCTCTCTTTCTCTCTCTCTCTTTCTCTCTCTCTCTTTCTTTTGTCCCCCTCTCTCTTTTTTTTTCTCTCTCTCTCTCTCTCTCTCTCCCTCTCTCTCTCTCTCTCTATTTTGTCACCCTCTCTCTTTTGTCTCTCTCTTTCTCTCTCTTTTGTCCTCCTCTCTATTTCTCTCTCTCCCTTTCTTTCCTTCGTTTTCTCTCTTTATTTTTCCGTAAGTCGATTGCGTCTTTTTAAAGCTAGAAACCAATGTATGATTATGTCAAATTCCATCGAAAGTGCTGTTCATGAGTTGTTTTTCTTTTCTGTCTGAAACCTATAAAAATAGCGTAGACTATTGAAATATGGGGCAGTCGGTGGTCTGGACTGGTCAGACGATAAATAAAAAAAAGTTTTGAAAAAAGAAGAGAAAAGTGTGTGGTGGAAAAAGGAGTTTCATTTTTTCTAAATAAATTTCCCAAAATTTTTTTCGAAATATTTTTTTTTATTACTAGAAATTTTTTCAAAGAAAGTTGAGAAATTTTTTAACATGAGCAATTAGAGGCCGCCCCCTTTGCTGTTGTTGTTGTTGTTGCTAAGTATTAAAGGTGAACAATATTCATGATTTTTTCACCCAAAAATGTATCCGTGTGAGAATCGGTGTGTTCTCGAATAGGTTGAGTTCACGAAATAATCAGCTGATCTATCTCGTCAATTCGTGTGCCTTCCTCCTCTTTTTTATTTTCTTTTGTTGCGTTCGTCTTTCTCTGATTTATTATTTGTTTAAGTTTTTGTTCAGCAAAAACGAAATGTGAAAAGCGGAATGGATTTTTTGAAAAAGCTTAAAATTTTGTTATTTTTGTTTTTCGTCCTTTTCTTTTTTTTTATAAAATCAATTTTGAAAATGAATTGTTTCGTTCAAAAGAAAAAAGAAGGAAGAAGACGAAACAGGCGAAACATGTGGGCAGCTGAAATTTGTGCGGAAAGTTGTTTTTAATATCTGCTTCATTTCAAAATGAAATGATTCACATATCGAACAATTATTTGGCAACACCGAATGTAGAAAAAACGAAAAAAAAATCAATTTTTTCCCTATTTTCTTCCTCGTTTTTTTTTCTTTTTCTCGGCCGTCTCTCGTTTCCCATCATACACTTTCCTTACAATCAACCCCACGATAAGGGGAGAATAGGGGGAAGGGGGAGGAAGGGGAGCGTTGAACGTTTTTTGGTTGCATTTTTGTTCAAGTTTATCGAATTTTGTTTGCAAGTTGAGACAGGAGAGGAGAGAGGAAAAGAAGGGGGGGGGGGGGGAGTGTGGAGAGGAAGAGTGATTGAAAGATGATGAAATTATTGAAAAATAACTGTTTCAATAATGTCTGACTTACATTTTTAATGAATTATTGCAAGCCCACAAAAAAAAACGTATTTTGCAGAGTGGCAGATGAGTAAGGGAAAGAAGCAGATGCTTGAATCAAGATCGAATCAGAGTCAGAATTTGAATAATCGACAACAGCCGAATCAGAATCAACCACAATTGTCTCAAGACAGTGAGAAGCAGCAACAAGGGTCAAGAGTTGCTGATCTCAAAAATTGGAAGAAGGATTTCGTGCTGAACTCACCGTCATTGTCGACACCGCCACCATCATCGCATGCAGCGGTGGCATCAACACAACAACAACAACAACATCAACAACAACAGCAGCAGCAGCAATCAATGAACACTGGTGGAAGTGCATGGAATCGTGGACCGCCGACGTCGTTGGTTTCCAAAAATGATTCAACGAACGATGCTGCATCATCATCGAACATTGATCAACAAAATGCGGGTAAAGGTAGCCTTTTTCAAATGTGTTTCCACTTTAAAACGATACTTTTCAGATCGAAACGAGGGTAACAATGAAACGGCGTCGACTAGTCAACCAACTGACGAAACTGACAGTAGACCAGTGGTAAACAATAATGATTCAACAATCACACAAGATTCAACAAATGCTGATGGTGATAATGGTAGCAACGATGAAACGATCACCAACAAGTCGGTGTCGTCGTTCAAATTCAACATTAACGCGCCCGAATTCAAACCACGAAATGTGCCGGCAACTGTCCAGCATCATCAACAACACCAGCATCAGCAACCGCAACAGCAGCAGATGCAGCCGACAACGCCGACTGGACAAATGGTTGGGCAAATGGTTGGACCGCAAGGCATCCCAATCGGGCCTCAATACATTCATGATTATGCGGCAGCTCACGGACAAATGCATCCGCATCAGGCTGCAGCTGGGCCGCAAGGTGGGCCTCATTTGGCAATGCAAGGCCCACCAATTGTTGGTACACACATGGTTTCCAACCCAATGGGTAATCCGCTTGTCGTATGGAACGGTGCTCAACAACAATACACTCAACCATACTTGATTCCGGTGGCACGCGGCCCACACGGACCGCTTTATACACAACAAGGTGCAGTTCCGGTGACGACGGCCGCTAATGCGCTATCGCAACAATCACTTGCACAACCGCCTCCACCACCACCACAACAAAATGTTGTGACAACTAGCGGCGGTGGAGCACAGTCGGTAAATGGTGGAGGTGTGGTGACGCCGGTCGGCAATGTTGGCGGAGGCTCATCAGCGAATCGTCGTCAACAAACGCAGCAACAAGCGATTTATGTTCAACAACAGGCGTGGGCTCAAAGTGGCGGACCAGCAGGTGCTGCTCAAATGGTACCAATTTCACAGGGTTTCTATCCTCAAGCTCAATATCCGCAAGGTCAAATGGGAGCATCACCATATCAGGTAAGTGACTAAATGTTGCTCTTCTCGATTGAAGTTTAATTCTTAGATGGCAAATCAAGTTGGCGGGCCAATAATTAGTGGACCACCAGGTCAAGGAGCTTACATGCAACAAGCTGGTCAACGATACGGGCAACAGCAACAACATGGTATATTCTTCCCAAGATATCCACAAGGTCATGAATATGGGAATCAGGTAAGATCAGAAAAGATTCGCTCAATGTTCACTTTCAACTAATTTTTAGGGAGCTCCACCATCACATCCGAATAGTCAACCCCCAACACCGGGCCCACAAGGACAACAATCCAATATTCAAGGCGGTGCTCAACAGCAGCAACAACAGCAACAACAACAATCGAATCCTTCGGGAACTCAGGTTTTTTTTTATTCGAAGTTTTATATTTTGTGTTTCTGGCATGAAGGCCGCTTAAATTCATGTTTTTTCTTCTTTTCGTGTAGTTTGAATGTTTTTTCGTCGTTTTGTGACATGTTTTGAATGTTATTTATAGAATGGTGGTGGAATGCGTCAAGGAGTCGATAGTGGAAGTAATGGAAGTTTGAATGGGTCACCAACTGGCGGATCACAACACGGAAGTGTTCATCAGCAGCGAAGCGTATCACCACAACAAGGACCACCACCACCACAATCAATGCAACAGCAGCATCAGCAAGGACAACCAACACCAGCATCATTATCAGTACCACCGAGTCAAATAATGCAAATTCCACCGCCGCATCAACAAGGGCAAGGGCAACCCCAGATTCCATTTTACACAATGCCACCACCTGGACAATATCCGCATCAAGGACAACATCCAGCGTCGACACATCCCCAATTTTATCAGGCATGTTGAATGTGAGAAAACAGAAAGCCACGAAAAAGGGGAAAAAAAGACGAGAAGAATATTTTTTTTGTTGTTTTTCTTTTAAATGCATCTTTATCCTCCCCGCAACTTGAATCTATGAAAAAGCTGAAAATATTAAATGTTGTGATGTAAAAATATTCAATTTTTTGATGCAAATTCTAGTGATTGTTAAGTTGATCGTTCTTTTTTCCTCCACAAACATTTTCTAGCACGAGAATACGAAAAAAAAAAACAAATTGATTGTTTTCAATGATTTTTTTTTCAATAATTGATTTTTGTAGGTCTTCTATCAGCCAGCAATTTATCAACATGGAATGACAAATCCACATTCGCATGGTAAATTAGTTAAATTTGAAGACAAAAAAATGATTATTTTTAAAATAGGACAACATGGTCAAATGCTAATGGAACATGACAATCAAAATCAAAATCAAATAATTAATCAATACAATGATAATTATGGTAATTTAAAGAGGAAAAGACCGAAAAATCAATAATAAAAATTTCAGATAATGGAAGACAGGGAGATCAGCAGCAACAACAACAACACCAGCAATATTATCAAGGACCACCACCGCCACCACCGAACGGAGGAATGTCGCGACAAAATTCGTTGCCACATCAACAGCAACAACAAAATTATCAACAACAACAAGGAGGAGGAGGACAGCAATCCAATAATGGGCAAGGACAACAAGGTGAAATTGAGAATTTTGAAAAAAATTGTGATTTTTTTCTTTTTGATTTTAGATTTGCAACAAAATCAAAGAGGACAAGGGAATAATCAATAGATTGAATATTGCAAAAAATGTGCCATCAAAAAAGAAATTTAAAAATCTGTCTGTTTCAAATGAAAAGAAAAAAAATCAATAACTAGTTTGAAATGATTTTCACAAAAAGAATCAATAATTTAAGAATATCCATTTTTGTATTTGAAACATTTTAAACTAGTATTGATTAATTTTTAAACTTGTTTGGTATTGAGGGGGAAGAGGTGGGGAGTTCGAGGGTCCAATAACGGAGCAAAAATGAGCTTGACATTAATTTATTTCGAAAGTATATAATGTTTTTATTTAATTCTGCTTTTCCTCAACTGCTTTTCGTTGTTTTTCTGTTGTTTCCACCAACCTCCCTCCCTCTCTCTCCTCTCTTATTTTTTTTTAATTTGGCGATTTTGTTTCTTTCCCTCCCTTTCCTTCACAACTCCTCCTAAAATTGTTTTTCCAGCTTTTTTTTTAATCGCGGCGACGTAGAATCGTTCGAGATTGCCTCAAATATTTTCTCAGATTCTATCTCGTCTCTTGTCTTTATTCTACTGAAAAAAAGCCGAGAAAATAGAAGAAGACCAAAAAGAAGAAGACGACGATCCATGCACTTTTATTCAAATTTTAGTAAAATATTATTTTTTTTTCGGTTCGCCCTCCCCATTTTTTTTGTGAATGAATTGGTTCAACTAGAATTTGAGCACTTTAGTCTTAAAATTTTGTGAGCTGGCATACGGCCAAATTTTTTTTGCCATTGACATTTCTGAAACGTTTTTTTAATTGAAATGATTTTAGTCGCTCACTTGTGCTCGGCTTGAATCCATCACGTTTTTCTGTTATCGAAAGAGCAGTGTGAAGCTCTTGCAATGGCTGATTGAGCTCCCATTCGAAACGTCCAAAAAATGATCCTTTTGCACGTCGGAACCCCGCGTAGCACTGAAAAGGTTTTTGTATGTGGAGATCGGAGAAATTAAACTTCGCTCCAAAGTCCAAAATAATCCGGGCGAGATTTGTAGGTCAACGTTTCCAGATATTTGTAGATGTTCAAAAATTCCAGAGGGCAACCCTGAAAAATAATTCGAGTGCAATAGAGCGCACATAAAAAAAAATTTCAAACTTTGAGTAATTGCTCAGGTGTGCACGATTTTTTGAAATTGTAAATCTCTTTCTCTTCTGTCATTCGACGCCACGGTAAGCCGCAATGAAGCTCGATGAGCATGAAAAGCCACGACCACAAATCGTCGACGCGTCCCTGCTCTTTTCGTTGATGCACATTCAGGCTACAATAACGCGGTGTTCCACGAAACAATTGATCGCCTTCACGCGGTTTTCTAATCGCCATTTCACCGCTAGACGCAAGAGCGGTGAATTGACGAACCATTCCTGAAATTTGAAGAAAGTTCGCTCTATTGAAATATGCACTAAATTCAATTGTTTTTGAAATTTAAAGAAAATTTTTTCTATTAAAATGCGAAATAAATGCTGCGCCTTTAATACAGTAACCCTTTTAAAAAAAAATTAGTTATTTACCGTAATCAATAATATAAACCATTTTTGTGTCGCTTCCACTCAATCCAGTGACACAATTTCCTGGTTTTATATCGCGATGAGTATAGCCAATTTCATGAATCTGAAAAAAAAAATTGCGAAAAAATTAATTTTTGTCAAAACGAAAAAAAAACGTTTCGTGACCTGTTTAATTGCAAACAATGACGCCATCGCAAGGCGGAGTGTCGTTGGTTCACTCAATCGAGCGACATTGGCTTCTCGTTTGTGAGCCATCAAATCTTTACCAAAAAGGCTCATCACCATGAAGCTGAAGGAGACAATAAAATCGATTCTTTGCGTCTCTTTGCTCACCAATATTTTCCGCGTTCACCAGAATCCAAAAGGCGAGGACAGTGCGGCATTTTGTTGAGTTTTTGGAGGACGTGAACTTCAAGTTTCAACAAACCGCCATCAGATAAATCATTTTCGACCTTAAAACAAATTCGTCGTCAAATGTAATGTTAAGTGTTTGCAGATTGTTTTTTCCCGAGAAATTAAACAAATTTTTTTTCAAAGATTTTCAATTTATGAAAAATGAATTCCAAGTGTGCTCTAACGAACTAAATTATTGATTTGAATGTGTCGTCAAATAATATGTTTAGTGTTTGCGGACATTTAAGAGAAGAACAAGTATTTTGGATTCATGTAAAACCGAAAATAACATTTTTTCATCGAGTTTTGATTACTGTATTCAATTGGGTCTCGCAACGATTCTCTCTCTCTCTCTCTCTATTTCTTTCTTTCCAATCATAAACCCACTTTCATTGCGCAATATGTCTGATATCTTGTCAAATCTCGAACTTTAAAAACGGCGCCCATTCCTCCTTCGCCAAGTTTTTCAATTATTTTCCATCGTTTGGCGACGATCTGAAGGTGAACAACTTAAATGCCCGCTCGCGTGTACTACTCGAGGAGTATTTATACCTTTCCTTCTGACAACGCTTGAATTTCTTCCATGAAGTGTTCAGTGGTTTGTTTTTAGTTTGATTCACGAAAAATGAAATTGTTGAAAAAAATATTGAAATTTTGTGAAAATGAATTTCAGAAATTTCAAAAATCACGTCAACTTTAATTTTTTTTTAACTTTCAGAAAAACCAAACAAGTTTCCACATGTCTGCAAACACTAAACATTATATTTAACGAAAGCTTTTAGAAAAGTGTCGTCATATCAAGTGTTTGGTGTTTGCAGAAATTATTTCAAAACTTCCAATTTTTCTTTAAAAACTTTGATTTTTGTCAAAAATTTATTTAAACAATTCCATGATATCCACCTAACATTTCGATGATCCGCAAACACCGAACATTATACTTGACGACTATTTTTATTCGAACATTTTTTTTAAATTTTAGCTTCTAAACATTTTTTCAAACATAAGTAAATACTCGATGATCTGCAAACGTTGTTAACATTTGACGACATTTTATTTTTCAAAAAATTGTATTTTCAAAAAAATGTCGTCATATCAAGTGTTTGGTGTTTGCAGAAATCATAAAGAAACCCATTTTTTAACGAAAAATACTTACTTTGATACTTTGATAGTCCATTATTCGAGCGTGTAGCTGTGGACTAGATGTTTCCAGGAACTTCGAGATCTTGCCATTCGTGACCAGGGCACTTTGCTGGCTATTATCCCGATCCTTCTTCTTCCGCCTCCCCCGAGGCCTTGAACATTGATGTTATGTTGATGCACTTTGACTTCATTGTAACGAAAAACGCAACTTTTATGTTAAAATTTTATGAGAAACAGTAGTTTTCTTGATAAAAACTGATAAGAAAACGGAATCAGTTCGAAAATGATTTGATAAACAAAATGATAACAAATATTCTGAAAGAAGCTTCATCAAAAATTGAGATAAGCGAGCATTTTTGATTCCTTTTCTTTGGTTTCAAAAAAAATGTTGACAAAAAAGTGTCAAATTCTTCTCATTTGTGAGTTTAAACAATTTTTTAAAGAAAAACCTTCAAAAACTCGCCTGAAATTTTCAGTCGTTTTCGTTCTGAACTCAATTTGTGATGCGTCTCCGTTGGTCGAAGCGAAGATCCGTCGCAACATGATTCGTGGACGTCCACGCGATGGTCTGAAAAAAACGCCACCCATGGCCAGTCTTAACTCGGCCCGTTGGAGTCAGGATCAGGTGGTCACCGATTATTTCACGCAAAAATTGGACCATTTCAATTCGTCGGAGACGCGAACTTTCAAGCAACAATTCTTCCATAATAATCGATGGTATAAAACCGGCGGACCGGCATTTTTAATGCTCGGCGGCGAAGGGCCTGAATCATCGTTTTGGGTTTCCTATGGTTGAAGATTTCACGCTTTTGATCTGGAAACAAAAACATTTCAGAAGGACTCGAAATCACTTCATTGGCCGCTCAAGAAGGAGCCTGGATTTTCGATATTGAGCATCGATTTTATGGAAAAACGAGGCCAACATCAGATATGTCAACAAAAAATTTGGCCTACCTCAGCTCGGCTCAAGCCATCGAAGACGCTGCCACCTTCATCGCAGCTCAAAAAATCGCACATCCCGAGTTGGCCGACGCGAAATGGGTGACGTTTGGTGGATCGTATTCGGGAGCGCTTGCCGCGTGGGCTCGCGTCAAACATCCCGAGCTCATCTTTGCCGCTGTCGGTAGCAGTGGACCGGTTCAGGCCGAAGTCGATTTTAAGGAATATCTTGAAGTGGTTCAAAATTCGATTGAGAGAAATTCGACGCAATGCGCCGAAAGTGTCACCAGCGGGTTTAATAAAGTCGCCGAATTGTTGAAGACCGCAGATGGAAGGAAACAATTGAAGAGCACATTTCGGTGAGTTTTTAAATTTAGTTCTACAGTAACAATTCCCCGGGTCTCGTAGCGAAAAACAACAACTTAGAGGAACTCTTCATTTTTCTGGGAAAACATCTACAGTACTGGCCATAAATATAAACAATATTGGTTTTATGAGATCAACTTTTTTGCACAGGTAACCGATCGTTCTGAAAATTTTAGACGTCTTTTAATACCGTAAAAAACGTCTGAAAATGAATTCACTTTTTCAAAACGATCGGGATTACCTGTGATAAAAGTTGTTCACAAAAAACCAATATTGTTCATATTTATAGCCAGTACTGTACTTTAAAGGCGCATTGTTTCTCTTAATTAGAAAACTTTTTTTTATCTCGTAGCGAACAAAAGCAAATTAGAAAAAATTCATTTAAAGGAACATCAATTCATTTAAGAGAGAAAAGCGAAATTCGGATCTTCAGGGGAACTTTTTGGAATGCTCAATTTTTAAAGGAGCTTCACCAATTTCTTGCGGAAAAAATATTGCGCTACTGATGAAAAAAAAAACATTTGAAACGAAATATGATTGCACCTTTAACGTTCTACAGTAATCCATAAAATATTTGTGTTTTTCAGTCTCTGCCAGGACATCAACATCAACGACGATCGTTATGTGAAATATTTCTGGGAGACCGTCTATTCACCCTACATGGAAATCGTACAATATTCGGGTGACGCAGCCGGCTCATTCGAAACTCAGCTGACAATCGCCAACGCCATCTGCAAATATCATCTCAATCCGTCATCGGATATTCTGAGAAAAATGAAGCAGGTCAATGACTATTTCAATCTCGTCAACTCCTACTTCGGCTGCAACGACATCAATTACGACGAATTCATCGCCTTCATGAAGGACGAGACGTACGGCGAGTCTCAATCCGATCGAGCATGGGTTTGGCAGACGTGCACCGAGTTCGGCTACTATCAATCAACGTCGTCTCAAACAGCCGGACCATTTTTTGGCGGTGTCAATAATCTTCCAGCTCAGTTTGGCGCTTTTTAAGACCTTTTGTCACCGCCTCAACTACACTTTCAGATATTATATTGATGAATGCGTTGCCATTTACGGTCAACATTTCAACAGTCTCGAAGTTCAACAAGCTGTCAATTCTACTAATCAATATTATGGTGGAAGAGATCATTTGAATACGGATCGAATCTTATTACCAAACGGTGATATTGATCCATGGCATTCTTTGGGCAAATTAACAAGCTCAAACTCTCAAGTCATTCCAGTTGTTATAAACGGTTTCAGTGACAAACGACACAAAAAAACAGAAGCAGAAATAAAACTCAACAATTACAGGAACTGCTCATTGTGCTGACATGTATGCTTCATCGCCACTTGATACTGTTTATTTAACAAATGCTCGGAAAACGATTGCAGCTCATTTACATTTTTGGCTCAACAATTAACCGCTTCTTTTTTTTTCTTCAAATTTTACTTCTTTCAATTTTAATAAATCAATAATATTGATTAATTTATTGGACACGACTCGTTATATGAAATAATTTTGGTTCGTGGTCGAGTTCGTCGCTGAAAAATCGATAATTTTCAACAATTCGCCAACACATTTCTAGTTGTTTTTGTTTGTCTGTAAACGCTGAGATGCACTTTCATCTTGTGGTGCTCGCGGTTACAGTTTGGCGACAATTGAGCACTGCTTTTTCCGCACTGCTCAATTCAAACACTGGAAGAGAGCATCCTCAAACTGGCAACAACTAGCGGACTTTTCAACGGTTTTTTTTCTCACCTTAACAAACTTTACAACAAAATTTAATAAAATTCTTAAAGGCGCACACAGTACTACACCTACTCTTCGTTGCTATTTTCTTTTTGAAACTAAAATTTACCCATCCTCCTTCCATTCGTGCAACCATCTTTCCTACCATGACATACGGGTGCGGATCATTGTAGTATTGTCGAACTTTTCGGGTGAAATCCATTCCAATGTCACCATTATCAAGAATTTGAATTTGAATGTCCGGATACTGAAATTTACGAACTCATTTTTCACTTTTTTCTTTGTTGAGTAGAATTGCTTCTGCCACGTGGCGTAGTTCACTACCGTATTGCTTGTGTGGAAAACGCGCTCTACTGACGAGACGATTTTATAAAATAAATGGTCAACAATTTTTTAAAATGATGAGAAGGGTAAAGTACGCAGCGAAAAAAAATTTTTTTTGGCGCCGAGAAAATAACACATTTCCTATTTGAATTCTAGTTCATGACCGATAGTGAATTACACCACGTCAAGCTTCTTCTTCTTCTTCTTCTTCTTCTTCTTTACACTTGTTATTCCTCTCTCCGACAATGCGATATGATATTTCAATCCACCTGATAATTTGTTTTTCCGTGATTTTTCATTGAACTCTCAACCAACCCAAGTTTCCAACCATTCGGCAAATTTTGAAACGAAAATCAGCAGAAAAATCCTTTTCAAATTCTTTGCTGAAACTTCGAGTATTATATGCTTCTGCCAAACTACGAAGCCATCCGCTTGTATCGCTGACTCGGTTGACAAGAATGACCGTCTCTTCGACAATTATCACTTTTATGCATAAAATCGAAAACAATAAGACAAATATTACGGTAGAGCGCATTTGAATCAATGTATTCGTTTATTTTTATTCGATTTTATTTTGAAAAATCTTTCTTTTATATTCAAATTTTTAATCGAATTAATACAATTTCTTCTCTCATCTTTCCAAATTCGAATTTAAAACGATTTTCAACTTTCAATTGCCAAAAAATATTTTTTTTTCTCGAAAACCCGCATATTTTAGGCCTTCTTCCGCTAAAAACGTTTTCAACAGTGACCACTCAAAAAACTTGAGAGAAAAAACCAAAATGACGTATGTTTCAATAGAGCGCAGTTTGGTTTGCAATTAAAGTTTAAAAAAAATTGGAAACTTGAGCTGATTTTATAGAAATTCACAACAACAAATTAACAAAAATTAAAGGACTCAGCGCGAGTTTGCTGATTCGGGTTCCGTCACGAAAACCCTCAACGTTTTTAATTGAAACCTAACAGTAATTAACAATAAATTACAGTAAACCAAGCCACCGTAATGCAGAGGTAAACCTGAGCGGTCCAATTATATGGAACCCAAACATTTTTTTTTCACTTTTCCTATTTTTTCCCCAAGGACAGGAAAGTCTTGAGACTCAAAACCGTGCAGAAAAATTTAAAAAAAAAAAGCAGAAAAAAAATTATTTTTTCCGACTATTTGAATCCGAGCGGGACCTACGTTTATATGCCCAATTTCATTAAAAAAAAATTGAACACCGCTTCTCTTATGTGAGAAACATTTTCACTCCCTTTCCCGAGACGCAGACAACACTGCGGTAACGCGTGTGCGTCGCGGTTTAGCTTTGTGCGAAAAATAAGATAAAAATAAAAAAGACCGCGTTTTTTTTAAATTTTTAATCGAATTATTTCAAATTTTATTAAAAAATCAAATATAAAAGCGCCGAATTCGAATATTCAAAAATAGTTTTTCTTTTTCAACTTTTCGATTTTCTCCCTGGAAACAAAATTGCGATTGTTCAAGGAAAAAATTATTGCAACACAAAATGTCACTAAAACTCATCCCACTTCTCGCACTTTTTTCAATTCCAACCATTTTCTGTGCCGAGCACTCAGTTGTTATAATTGGAAAAGCTCCCGACTTGTCTGGTTGGGTGTCTGAACTCGAAGATGCGTTCAATAATCGTGATTTGTCACCAATGAAGCATCGCTACAGTCAACATTTTTTTTATAAAAGTTGCATTCTTAAAGGAGATTTGGGTAAACCAAAAAAAAAAAGGCGATTTTTTCCAAAAAAATTATTGATTTTTTAAAGAGGCATTCAGTTTTTTCGTTGCAACATCTCAAGGAAGAACTTCCGTAATTTTTCGCTTTATTTTTTAAGCAAAATTTCTAGTTTATTTTAAGTTTTCTGAAATCGAAATCGAAGGAACTGGTGATACGATAATCTCGTTCACTCGACGCGTTAAGAAAAATCATTTTGATCAAAACCCGGTTGTTGTGACAGGAAAAATTCACTGTCAACAATATAATGTAAAAAATTTTGCTTTTTTTCACTTTCAGCTGGATTTTCATAAAAATTCTTTTTACAGTGGCGAATTCCCCCGCTCATTCATTCTTATGAGGAATCGTGTTGAAAATCGTTGCTTACAAGTTTTTTATTTTTTAATAAAATGTTTAATTTGAACAAAAAACTCACGAAAAATCTTCTTTTCTTTCGTTGACAACACCGCACAACAAATAGCTGATCATCGAGATTTGAAAAGTCGTTTTAACTGAAAATTTCCGCCTTTTTTAAAATTTTTTAATCGAATTATTCGAATTTTTATTGATTTTCAAGTTTAAACAACACCGTGAAATGGCTAAAACTATCGATTTTTCCTCCTACAATAAGGCTTTAATTATTGGAAAAGCTCTATATTTGACCGATGGGATCGATCAACTCAAAAATGCTTTCAATAATAAAAATATTTCTAAAATATGCGGAAGTTTGAAGGAAGTCAGAAAACGCGTTAACAATTATTGATTTTTAAATAAAAATGATCTAGAAGCATTTTCTTATCGTAGTTTTTAAGTTATTTTTCTTAAAATAATTTTTTATGTTAACGGGAATTGAAATCGACAGAAATTGCATTTTATTTTGTAAGAAAAATAATTATTTTCGATAATAAATCGGCTGAAATCAATAATAGAATTCGAGCTGGAAAAGTTAATGTAATAAAGGATTTTTTCCGTTCTGAAAATTATTTTACAGGGAACACTCCCCAACGCATTTAACGTTAGGAAGAATTGTGTTAGCCTTGGGATGAAATAAAAATTTAAGTTTGAAAAAAAACTTACAGAAAAATGTTTGACGATATCGATTCCCAGATATTGATTGATTTTTTTCGACAAATTTCCATTGTTTTCTACAATCAAAAAAATCGATCAATAATTGTATGCAACTTGCATCACTGACAGTTGGGGAAAAAATTAGCGCGCGAAAAGAGTTGGTCACGTACAAGATGTTAGAGGCGGAGCTAGAAACTGTGTGCGTGGATTGCAAAAAAACATTTTTTTTGTTGACTTTTTCAAGAAAATTTATTGATTTTAGAACACAAATTAATATTATTAATTTTAATGTTTTTAATTTTAAAAAAAAATTAATTAATTAATTAAAGTTTTATTTTTAAGGAATAACATGATCTCAGTAATTAAAACTTGAAAAAATCCCAAAAAATTAAATTTAAAGAAAAAAATGAGACATTTTTCGAATGAAGCAACCAATAAAGTAGCAAGTGCGCTCCATTGAAAACACACACAGTTGTGGCGCGCGCGTTTCCCCAAAATTTTTTTTTAGATAATTTCTAACGTCAAATCATGGCAATTTCTTCTAACTGCCTATCATAATAAATAAAAAGAGTTGCTACGCAGCCAACATCGATTGTTCTCTTCATCCAAAGTTTGTTTTTCATCAATTTTACCGCGGAAATTCGAAAAATAAATAAAATATTTTTTAGGTAAAATGGGTGGAGCGCACACCATGTCGTTTTTGGAATCCAGAATGACGAAAGAGAATCTTTTAAGTGAATGGCTCAAAGAAAAGCTGGAAGATGCGTATGAACAAATCGAGAATGTGCAGAAAAGCAATAAAATTTTGAAAAATAATCTGAAAATTGTTGTGAAAGAGAAGCAAATGCTGAAAACAACATTTCAGCAAAAAATGCAGGTTTTTTTCATTTTTTTTTCAAATCCGATTCGATTACAATTCGAAATTTTGCAGAATCAAGTTTATTTATTTGAAAATGAGAAAAAAGAGAAAAATCTCAAAATTTCCGACTTGAATGAGCAACTGTTTCGTGCTGAAATCCGATTTGTTGAAAAAACCGAAGAATACCAAACCATTCTCGACAATCTCTTCTTAAAAACTCAGCATCACGAAAGAGAAAATGCCGAAAAAGATGAGCAAATCAAAGAGCTCGAAGAGAAGTTGTTCACCACTGCCGCTGTGCTCAATTTGACGGCCGTCGGTCTTCGGAATATGAAGAAGGTCAATAAAAAGATGGAGCAAAACTTGAAAAAACTCGAGAAAAGTCGCCGTGGTTTGATGTGTCAGCTGAAAACGAAGGGTTCAACTCTAAATCGAATTCGGCAGAAAAGGACCGAATATAGGACGCAGTTGAATGAGGCGAAGGCGAAATTGGCCAGAATCCAAAAACTCAAAAATGCTTCACTTTAAAAGCCGAAATTGCAGTTTGTTGTAGATCAATAAAATTGTTGAAAATTATTCAAATTCAATTTTATTTTTAATTTGAAGAATTATTTTTCTGGAATCATTGGAAAATCGTCATATCCGTGATCATTTTCAATCATTTCTCTCAATTTTTCATTTCCAATCCACATCATTTCAAGATCATATTTTTCTCGAATTTCCTCATTCATCAGATGAATTTGAATTCCGTCAATCTCATTCACAAACCACCCGTTGCTTCGTTTAATTATTGATTTTGGGTGATTCTGAATTGTTTCTTTAAAGAGAAAACAAATCGTTTTTTCGTTACTTTTCCAAGGTCTCCTTCGATTTTCAACAATTTTCGCAAATTTTCAGATATTGCTGATGCTTGCCTTGCATTAAACGTAGAGCACACAATCTACAGTAATCTAGTTTCGTGCCTAGACCCGGTTTCCTCAAAAATTTAAAAAAAAACCTTGTAATCATATGGTGAAAGTATACTTTGATCGTCATTTTTAACAACGATCAAATCCTTAACTCGTTGCGACAAAAGTGCCTCAACAATTCTTTCCAATTTTGATGTCCCACTCGTTGACACCGATGGTACTGTAGCCACCGTATCCATCACTGTTTGAATTTCGTTGTGAGACCCAACATCCTCATAATATTCTTCTTCAATAACACTTGTGCTCAGTTTTCGAAACTGGAATTTTCTCAAAATCACACTTCTGCTCCAGAATCCTGAACTCAAAAGTGACATTTCTCTGAAATAAAACTGCGTTATTTTATTTTTTTTAATTTCTTCTGCTTTCAACCCCCCCCCCCCCCTCTCCCACAAAAAAATTCAAATGGTAAATTTTTTGGCTTTTTTCCAATTTTTTAAAATCATTCAAAATTTGTTTTTTAAAAAGCAAAATTTCATGTGATCGAAAACAACAAAGTAAAAAATAAACAAAAATTCAACAACAAAATGATGGATAACAGAGAACAAAAACAAAAACAAATTAAAATCAACTTATTGGCTCGTAACATATTTCGAATTTTGCGCTTTTCCCTTTTTCGATTTCTTCTTCTTCTTATCAATTTTCGCTGTCAATTCTGCGATTTTCTCATTTTCAATATTATTTTGAATGTCGAATTCCTAAAAAATACATTTTTTTTTGTTAAATTTAAAACAAAATTCGGTTTTCTCAATTTTCTACCTTTCCAACTGGATCCTCCATTTTTTCAGCAAGAATTTTCGTTACTTCAGCTTTTTTCATCAATGTCGCCTTGTTTTGCAATTGCTTTTCGATATATTCATTCGGTCCTTTCTGGTTTAATCGTCTGATTACATTTGGGCTAACATAGTTTGGATTGTCGTAGAGAACGCTTCCTTCGAAAGATCCCGAAAATAGCCGAATCATTTCAAGGACAAATCGAGGTCCTGAACAGATAATTTTTTAGTCTTTTTTTTTTGGGAGGGAAAAAGAACTGCGTTTTTACCAATTTCTTGTAATTGAAGACTTTCATCAACAATTTGAAAATTTCTAAACCAAATTCGATTTCCTTCTCCGACTGAAAAGCTGAAAACGTGATCAACGAATGGCTGACTTCTTGGGTGATGGTGTGGCGTTCCCAGAGTTTGGATCAACATCGTTTTCACCAACTTCAATTGCGGCGTTTGTTCAAACGAATCATCGAACGACAGAATCGGTCGTGATGCTTTTAGACAATTTCCAGACATTTTCAGCTCTTTCATTGTGTGCACATTGTGCAATAGAAATTTTATCGACGGCCCTTTATTGACGTTCGACATCCATAAATATGTGTCTTTTCCTTTTCGACTTTCAAAGTACAACACTTTTGAGCAATTTTTCATTTCTGCAATTTCATTGAGCACATTCAATGATTTTTGTTGATCCAATTTCGAGTCTCCTTTTGCGTGTGGCAACAGATCCTCAAAATAGTTTCAGTTTTTTCTTCTGTTTCTGTCGTTTTTACTGCTTTCAAGACCACTCACTTTTATATCTTTCATCAAATATCTCGTTCTGACATCTGTTCCTCTTGAGCACAACACCAAGACTCGTTCACGATTTGTCCATAATTCGGCACGCTTCCTTGTCTCCTCCTCGTTTTGCACACTTTCTTCTCCATCCTGCAACAAATTGATCCAGTTTTTTTTCTTGAACTATAACAAATATCTCACCGATCCCGATTCTTCATCGGAGCTCGAATCATCTTTTGCTCCGGCCTGCTCCCATTCCATTTTCTCTTGAGCCGTCTCCTGCTTTTCCTCTTGGACTTTTTTAAGTTTTGCAAATTTTCCCATTGTCTGAAATTCAAATTTCGAGCAATTTCTAAAAAAAAGAAAAAAAAGAGAAAAAAAAATTTAAATAAATAAATAAAACCAAGGCTAAAAAACCAATCCAAAATTCAATTAAATTTTAAAAATATTCCATATTAAATCCTTCATTTTTTAATCCACAAATAAATATCGCAATTAATAACAACCAAACCCATAGCTTTGACGAAAAAAAAACAGAAAAGCTTTAAAATGCTAAATAAATAACTTTTTTTTCTTTCTTTTTGGTATAAAATTCCCGAATAAAAACTAGAATTTTTCGATTAATCAACGTCTTTTTGTCGAATATTGTGCCGGAAATTTCACTGATATTTGATTTGATGATTGGGCCAACCTTAAATATCCCGAATTTGGAACAACATTATATCTGCAACCGATTATTTTTTGCTGTGTGTATTTTCCAATGCTTCTATCAACCTTAAGACAAATGTCACATTTTGATGATTTAACAAATTCGATCCATCATCCAAGAAATAATATTTTGGCTTTGATTCATGCTCCTCAACCAAAACTCGTTCGCTTCTTTCGATTATTCGATCCCATACAACAAATTGGTTCAGGGCCTGAGATCAGAATTCGTCGTTTTTTGAATTTTGATGAAACCCACGTTATTTTTCGATTCATATTCAGCGACGAGGAACACAAACAATTGTTTGACATTCCAGTTGAACACTTTTGTGAAATCTGCTTTAATTGAGAATGAAAGTGTCGCAAGATCTACAACATCTTCTCCAGACGCATAATCAACCACTGATCGTCTGAAATCAATTCAGAATATTGCTTTTTTTGCTCGAATTATTGCCAAGTCTTACACTTTCACATCTTTGACGTCTACATCAACCTGAGCCGAATAATCCAAAAATGCTGTGCTCAGAAAACAAACTGCGGTTACTGCCGCCATTACCCAAAGCGTAAATGCAAGCAACGCATTGGCTCGCGACAAAATCGAATACATTCTGAAAGAAGAAAACAAATAATTCTAAACAAAAAAATTTAAAAAAAAACCAAATAATTCAGGAGAATTTCACAACTCCTTATAAAAAAATCAATAAACTCTGTCAAACATTTTAAGATCTAGAAATTTATTTTTACAGCACACAAAAAGCAAAACAAAAGAATCGAAAAAATCTGCTCTAATTCCAATAATCGTGATCATAATCCTCATCTCTAATGAGCCGTCTCAACCGACGACAACAAATATGGCGCCGGATACTCTTCCGGCTTTCTCCAGCTCAATGCGATTGGATCGTCGGATCGGACGACGTCATAATATCCTCGATAGTACGGCTTGTCGCTTTCCGTCAAATATTTCTTCAGCTTATAGCCACCGACGACCAGTGTCGTCAATCCGAATGTCGAATAGAAAATCGTTTGCTCCGGATATTTTTTCAACATTCTCTGTGGCAACGTACTCCAGAATGCCCAAAGACGAGCCGAGCGTGAAACGTGATATTTTATCATCCTGTAGATCTTCAAATTAATTTTCAAAAAAAAAAATCAAATAAAAGAAAAATAACAAAATCGGCATGAGAACCGTATAAATTGTAAATTTAAATTCGAATAAAAAATGAGGTAAAAACATTTATGTCCCTTTAAAAATTTGTACTTCCTAAAACATTTGTAGCTATCAATTTAATTTATATAAACCCGTATCTTCTTGTCGATTATTTCTGCTCAATTTCCACCATTTCGCAAATGTTGACGTTCTCGAAAACATTTTCATCCACGGCGTAAATTTTTCAGGCTCTAAAGTTTACAAAAAAAATGAAATTTTCAAATTTTTTAAAGAAGAAAATAAAAAACCTTCATCGATCCATCTCATTAATTCATCATAGTCAACTTCTTTCACATCATTAACCTCATTTTTATTTATTCGACACTCGTCAACTCCAACGTCACGCAAAATCAGTGCATAGTCCAATTCATATTCACCCCATGGACCGTTGCTCATTTCAGCCATATAAATATACTTTCCCATCAGCTGAAAATGTTTCTCTTCAACACTTTCGATTCCCAATTCCTGTTTCAATTTTCGAATCGCTGCACGTTTCGCGCCAATCGATCCATACATTTCGTTTTCATTGTGCAGTGGATGACTACAACACGTGTTCGTCCATAAGTTCGGAAATGTAATCTGTTAACAATTTAACAACAATAATTTTTGTTTCAAATTTTCTTCAAAAATCACTTTTTTTTCGCTCCTCTTTTGCAATAACAATTTATTCTGTTTTGTAAACGAAAATACCGAGAATGCTCTATGCAGAATTACTGAAATTGATTTATTTTAAACTTCAGGAAAAAAAAAACACACACATTCGAAAAACTCACAACTTCCTGATATATGAGCTTCTTCTTTACTCACAGATCCAATAATTCGATCATTCTCATCTACATTTATACAAGCTTCTCTCATAAATTCAACCTAAAACCAAAACAAATGGTAAATTAAAAAAAAAAAGTTCAAAAGCTCACTTGTTCCGCGTCATAATTTCTAAAATTTAATTTTCTTGCTACATTTGCTTGTGAGCATATTCGAGCGCTCAGCCTCATTGATTACCTAGAAAAAAAATCAATAACCAAAAAAGAAAAAGAAAAAATAAAAATATAAAACCGCCTGAAAACGACTTGACTTTCGGAGAAAAAATATTCCAAATTATAATAAATTTATTAATCAGAAATCTACCGGATTTTTTTCTTTTTGAAATGTAAAAATAACCGTAAAATTTTCAATTTTCTAGAAAAAAAAGTGATAGAAACCGTGTTGTTTTTTCGTTTTTTTGTTATCCAATTCATTAAACTTCAGGATTTGCTCTTCTATGATTTGCAACGCAGCTTGTTGAACAAAATCGATAATGTGAATATTGAAATGAGTTTTCTGTCAGTTTTTTTCCACACTGAAAAGCATTGGACTCGAATTTCAGTTGTTCTTTTCAGTGAAATACCTGTTGACATCTTGAAATCGGCGGTAAACCAGCCAATCTTCTTTCTAAAACTTCAGCTCGTTTTTCTCTTTCCGACATGTTTATCCATTTGTTCTCTTCAATTCTTTCCAATTCTTCCTTTTTCTCCTCTTCTTTTTTTGCTTTTGCTTTTTCCTACAGAGAAATTTTGTTTTAATTCACTTCAAACGTTCACACCAGTCTCTCACTTTCTGCTTCAGCTTCTTCTCTTTCTTCTTTTCGGCCTGCTTCCTTTCTTCTTCCACAGTCATAACAACCGGTTTTGCCGGTTCAGGAATATGCGTTCGGCTCCACGTGAATTTTTCGGGATTTTTCACACGGAATTGCACAAAAACATCTTTTGTCGCTTTATCAGCCGATAATGAATATGGTGGTCGACCAAGCTCATCTTTGACTGTCGGATCGCAACAAATCTCTTCTAGAAGAAACTGAAAGTTTTTTTTTTCATTTTAATTTCTAATTTTTTTTCAATTCTCTTACGTTCAAAACATTTTTTAATGATTTGGCTGCCGAAATATGCAAAAACGACGATTTGTTCGGTGGAAATCTGGCATTTCTCAAATAATCAACACATTCTTGTCGATAATCTTCATTAATTTGATTCATACGATTCTTTATTTCAGACACTTCTCCAATTCTTATCAATTTGTACATTTCTTTTCGTAATTCTTCGTCCAAATTCGGCCATCGATGATCATTTTCAGCTTTCTTCTTTTCGGCGTCTGTGTCTCTTTGCTTCAAATGATCAATCTTTTTCTCTTCTCCGTTTTCCAAATTTCTTCGTCGATTTTTGCCGTTTTCCTCATTCTCATTCCAATCGCCAATTTGGTACTCGCTCATTTTTTTCCTTTTTTTCTCCACTTTTTGCACCAATTTTTTTCGATGCTCATTCAATTCTTTTTTGAATTCTTCCACGTTCCCGTGCTCTTCGACCAGTTGTAAACGATTCCACGTTTTTGAGACTTCTTCGACAGTTGGTCGGCGCGTTTCAAATGGAATTGTTCTGCAAATTGTTTCTCTTTGTGGAAAATTCGTAAAAAATAATGTTCGCACTCGTCTACCTCAATCTTGGATCACCTCTTTCGATTCCAATTTGAGCATCGAAAAATATCGATTTTTGATAAGAGGCACATCTTAAGAATATCAATGGAGTCGAAGCGATTTTTTTCTTCCATAAACTTAAGGTTTGTTGAATTTCTTCTCGCATTTTTGCTTCGTTGTATCTTCAAACAAAAAAACTTGATAAAATATTTTTAAATGTTTAAAAAGGAAACCTTCTTAATGCTGCTCCAGCGCTCTTCGCATTTCCATGACTTCCATCATATTGAGATTGAACACCTCCTTGTTTTGCTCTTGCTACATATCGATGAATTGATCGATGCACAACAAGTCGATCGCTGAATTCAAATATTCATTTAATTGTTTCAAGACTTCTGAAATGTTTCTACTTTTCAAATATTCCAGCAGCAAAGTGGCCGCCGTTTAACAGAATTATTAAACAATCAAAAGATCGTAAAAATATTGATTTTTCAATGTTATCCTCATCACAATGTAAAATACTTTTTGAAATTGAAAAAACGTTATCATTTTGGACAAAAAATGCTCTTCCAGACGGTAAAAGACACGCTTCAATATCATCTTCATCAGATTCATAATTGATCAATGATTCTGAGGAAAAAACTGTTTTCAATCGTTTCAGAAAAGAAAATAAAACCTGAAACTGTTTCTTCGTCATTTTCATTAATTCCTTCGAAATCTTCTTCTGATAAAATCGGTAGATTTTTCGCTCTTCGCTTCAAATTATACCTGAATAAAAATGTAAAGTTTACAACATAAAAAATAATTTCCTGATCTACCGATGCCAGGTTGATTGATAATGTTCCACAATTGATTTTCGATCTCCAAAATCAATTTCACAGTCACATGTGGTGCATTTATCTGAGTCTTCCGATATTCTCTGCTTCCATGCTGAAATTCGAATATTTTTTCTGAAAATTAAACAAACAAAAATTCTTTACCCAGCATTAATGCAACACTTTCATCTTCAATTTGTTCAAAACTTTCTTCATTTTCTTCCTCTTTCTTTTCCAATTCCAGCTTTTCAACATTATTTAACCATTCTACACTTTTTAATGTTAGCTTCATCCTAAAAAAATCATTAAAAATTCTAAAAGCAAAAACAGAAACCAAGTATGAATCAAAGGTTAAAAAACCTAGAAAATAAAACTTATAAAAACAATAAATCAAAAAAATTTTCATATCTCAAATATGATAAATACAATTTTTCACAAAGTTAATGATAAAAACCTAAGGCATAAATTGAAATTTCCGCAATTAACGCACTCATATACATATTTTTTTAATTTGAACAAATCATTATTATTATGAAGACGAGATAAAGAGATATTAAATCTACAAATATTTTTTTTTGTGATAAAATAAATTAAAAAATCTGAATTTTTTCAAAAAAAAAGAAAGAAATTTCACAAACTGAAACTCACAACTCGTTGAATTTTCAAGGAAAATGGCCAAAAGTGTGCAACTATTTTGGCGGAAAAAAGGTTGAGTATCTAGTGGTTTTAAATTAAATTATTATGGTTGTAATGAAAAGAGCGAAAGAATTGGTAAAAATCGATGATAAGTCACATAATTCACAATAAGTCATACACACATATCAGTGAGTACTTTTTGGTCTGCTTGGATGTTCAGTGATTGAATTGAAAATGGCATTAATCCATGATCTTAAATCTTCAGAATTCATTGCGCACATTCTGTAAACTGAATGTCTTCCTTCAACCATCCTTCCATCTTGTTCAGTTTTACAAGCTTTTATTCGTTCATCTGATAACGAATAAATCTGGAAATTTGATTTGATTCCATTCAAGAAATATTTTAAAAAATTAATTTTACTTCAAACATATGCGGTCGACTAGCTTGTTCAACTCTTCTGATTCCAACATTTTGCAATGGGATAATTCCTCGTGGCTCTTTATCTGCCATTTGTTCAAAATAATACAGGCATTTGTCGCTGAGAACAAACCTGAAATTATTATTCGAAAAAGCAAGAAGAGTTTCAATTATTTACCATCTTTTTTTCCATGATAATGGTCCAGATATGAATTGATTGCTGCTTTGTTTGTACAACCATCCTTCTCGTTCTGCATGCAGAAGAATGTCAGAAATACTACCTAAAAACGAATAAATTCTTTAATTTATATTAAATGAAAATTACCTGTATCATCTTGTGGAAGTTTAAATTCTGTATTCTTTATCGAATCAAAAACAGCTAAAAGATTCTGCTTTGTAAATGTTTCTTTTTCAAGCAGCTCCTTATTCATATTGATATATCTTTCAAACGTTGGCCTATCTTTGACATTTGGATTATGTAATAATGTATTCAGCATAATACATGAATATGCCAATGTGTGACAAGAATCAGCGCTTTTGAACGTTTCGGGATTCAATAAAACGTAATATTGCGAAAATTTTTCAATTATTCGATCAATTTTCTGTGATTCACCAGGCAATCGAAATGACCAAAGATACGTTCTAAATTTATTTTCATTAAAACACCATTATGTTAATCAAAAAACCTTAAAGCATCGACAATGAACATGTCGGTAAAATCGTGACATTTGGTGAATTCGTCTAAGACTTCAAGAGCAAACGGTTCATTTGACCCAAGGAATTCGCCAATTGAAGATTTTGACAAACCTTCTCCTTTGAATAGCCATTGAGCAACAATTCGTGAATCTTTTTCAAGAAGACCTCTTTCCGAAAGATATTCAATTCCTTTCCAAGGATCTTGATTGAAGCGTTTCCTTCCATTCGACATCAATTTTTGACGAGACTTAGATGTTTCGTCTACATAATAAATTGATTCAAGTTCAGCGTCTACTTCTCGTTCCTCGTTCTTTATCTGTGCAATTTCTTCCAATAACTGCATTTTTCTCTTTCGAACTCGTGAAAGATTCGTCTTATCTTCTTCGGTCATTTCTGAATCACGAAAAGAGCCTAAACCGAAAAATTTCTAGGAAAAAAATCAATGGTTATTACTTACCAGCTATTTGTGAAGCCATTTTCGCCAAACTTGACTAATTAAAACCAGAATTTAGGAAAATTGACGACTTCTAGCAAATTTTGACGACATGTGATATATTTTATGAGTTCAATATTCTTTGAAAAAATTTATCTTTATTCTGAAATTATGTAAAATTACGAAAGATTGGAAAATATTTCAAAACACGTATGCATTGTTAAGGCGGCGTAAAAATAATAATTGAGTTGCGCGTCGTTTCCAGTGTTTGCGACTACGATCGTCACAGATTTGATTACCGTAAGATTTCAAAATATGGCAAATTTTTAAAAAGTTTCGTTTTTAAGCAATAAAAAACTGAATTAAATAGAAAATAAATAAATTTTTTACAATTGATGTGAAATATAACTTACAACATAATTATAATTTAGGATAGTTAATCAAGATGGTTGCGAGTTTTTAAAGGCACAGGATAGAGAAATGTTGAGACACTCGCAACGAAATACCGTGTTTGTAAGTTAAAAATGTTTATCTTCATTTTATTCTTTTTCAGAAAAAAAATGAAGCGACATTCATCAGTTCCGACAACTTTAGATGAATCCAATGAATCAGAAACACCATGGGACACTGATCCAACTCAAAACCTGAATAATTTCTTCGGAGACGAATTTTCTGCACCGCCCATTCATGTAACTCATTGGATTAAAAACCACGAATTTCCACGAAAAAATTCGAGGCCGTAATTATTTCATAAAATAGCTAAAATAATTCTTCTTTTATTTTTAGACGACGTGTTGACAAGAGCAGCTCCGAACCGGTCGATCCGGAAAATTCGGAATTCGTCGGAAGTCCTTTAGACGAAAGTATCACTTGCTGGGAAGATTTGTTGGTTCAGAAACAACAGAAACTGTTGGCCGGGCATCAATCTTCTTTCATTGCTGACAGTTTAACAAATCATGACAATTCTAAAAAAAATTCCGAATCCGGCTCATCAAATAATGAACACATCGAAGAAGTGCCCGAATCTGGAATTAACGCTGACAAAATTCAAAACAAAGCAAACAGTGAAGCATCGACTGTAATTATGACCAAGGCTGAAAAAGGTGAACGAATTCTCGAATTCAAATTCTTAAAATCGCCAAAAAATTCCAGAAATGAATCTGAGCACATTGGAGAATTTCGATGATTGTGCATCTGAAAGTGATTCGGTTCGATTTTTATCGAAAGAAAACGAGATTTTCAATGAAATTTGGGAGAAAATCGATAAAAATATGGAAAATATCAAGAAAAATTCACCGAATATTCGAAAGTTTCAAAGCATTTTTTGTGACATCTCATCGATTCCATCATCATCATTTGAATCCTACGATGAATTATTATCGATTTTCAATGAATCTCAACATAAAACCGGCGATTCCGTGTCGCTTTCAACGTGTGTGCGCTCCCCTCCCCCCTCTCTCTCTTCCTCCGCCCTTAAAAAATCAATAAATCAACAATTTTCAGCATTTTTCCCTTTGATTGGTGCAGATATTGGAGTAATCGACAAAAAATGCAATATTTTGTTTGGACTCAGCTCTGCCTCGATCATGACGACGACGAATTTGTTGAAATGACCAAAAACGATAAGAAATGCGCGATTTGTAATGGTAGCAAAATTTGAAAAAAAAAATCGATTGATTTATTGATTTTTTTAGGGAAAAATTTAGTTTTCCACACTCGTTCCATCATCCCTCTTGATGTTTCATCAATTCCAACTTTACCTAATGAAAAGCTACAAATATTTGTTGGAATTCTCGCGAAAAATCTAGTTTGAAACTTTTTTTCATTAAAAAAATTTCCTTCGGAAGATTTTCAGCTAAAAACGGAAAATTCCTCAAATTTGATATCTCAACCAGTTCTTGATGAAATGTACAAAATTGATAAATTAATCAATTCTCCTTCAGGTGTTTTTTCTCCCGAAAAAATATTCCAGAATTTCATCTCAATTTTCAGCCAAACCCATCAAAGATTTAGAGAAAAAATATGAAATTTGGTTTAATCAAATGAGGAATTTTATCGACTCTTCATTGAAGAATAAAAAAATTCGCATTGATCTTGGCAGAATAATTCGTCGGAAGATATCCGAAGAAGTTCGTTTCATCAAGCGTCAAGGATTTTTATTCGTTGACGTCTTCGAGCTAATCAATGCTTAAATCATCAGCTCATTTATAATATTTTAAAGAAAAATAATCAAGAAATTCTTCAATAACTTCTATTAACAGAAAGAAATAAATGGTTCATAAAAAATCCGTTTTTACAACAACAAAAAATTCCAAAAAGAAAAACCATTTTTTCTCTTCAATTTATAGAAGTTTTTGAAACAACTCGATAAAATCCATTTGAAAATGTCAACAGTCCAAGCTGAACTTTTCTCTGCAAAAATGTGTTGACATGATCCAATGTTGGACCGGCTGATGTTGGCGATCCGAACATTCTATAAACTCGATGCATTCTTTCAGCTTTTACTTCACCATTCGCTGCGTGATTTGCCTTAAAGAAAACAAGATTTTTTTCTATCCAAAATGATCTTTTCAGCTTATACAATGTAATTCTGTGTGTAGCTCCAATATTGTTCTAATGCTTCAATCATATCAGATGAATCATCCAGCATTGTATCCTCGTCATCAATAAAGTCTGGTGATTTTGCTCGATTTGATGCCATCGCATTCATATTTTTTGTCAAAGACCATGCTTCAGTTGTTGATCCAGTTGCAACATTCTAGGAAAAAAACCAGTTTTTCCTTTTTATTTGTGAATTTCAGACTTACGGCAACCAACAATCCTTGTTTTGCCCACCATTCTAATCGCCTTTTTGCTATTTGATTCGATATTCCCAATTTTTCCGATACTTCACTTACTGTCCAAGATTCTGAATTATTGATTTTTTTTTAGAATCGACGTCGTCTTTCTTTCTCACCTTTTTCTAATAACAAATACAACACAGCCGCTTGAAGATTCGTCACCGTTTTCTCAATTCGAACTCCTTCTAGCTCGATCTCCAGCTCGACAACTCCAACACCTCTCATCCAATGCAATTCTCGACTTCCTCGAAACTCTTTAAACGTTTCAGCGTACGTTTTCAGCGCTTTTTCCAGTGGCTCAGGCATTGGCTGGAAGAAAATCAACATAATTTTTAATTCCTCTCACTGCTTCTTCTTCCTTCTCCCCACCGTCTCATTTTTTTCCATCTCAATTTTCGGCCAATAATGCGATGAAATGATGCAAGCTGATACTGGCGTTCCCGACACTTGAACCATCTCATCGACGGATGCACTGAATTGAACATCTCTCAACATCACCTCACAATGCTGAAGCTCACTGTATTGAAATCGAAGCTTTAACAATTCCAGATAGCGTTTTTCAAATGCTGGCTGAAATTCAATTAATCATTTTTTTCTTCCAGATCTTTCTTCTTCTTCTCCTCAATTTTTACATCTTTTTTATCAGAGCTTGATAATCTTTCAGCTAATAATGATCGATATTCTTTTACAAACATTTCTTTACTTCCATAAACTGATACTAACATATTAAAGACATCAACCCCTTGTCTTCCTTGCCTTCCTTCCCCTAGAAAATGTATGACATTAAAAACCTCTCTTGAAACTTTAGCAAAAGCCCTGTCAAAATCAAAGAAAATCGACTCTTACCAAGCGATGCATCAGATGGGTGCGGTTCCCATTCGGCCCATCCTTCACAACACATATTTTCAGGTAAAAATTCATCGTTTACTCCTTTCAGCTCATCTTCATCCATCATTGCGCTTCGTTTTGAGTTTGACTAAAATGATTTTTCGAATAAAATTATTTTCTTTCGAAAAAATATTGATTTACCATGTCTTTTTCCAATTCTTCTTTTTTATCCGACGTTATGTAACTAATTATTTGTTGTACCGTATCGTTTCGTTTTCTGAATGTTAAAAAAAACACCGTTTTTCCCAGGATTTTTTTTAAAGATAAAAATTTACTTTAAATATTCTTTCATTACTCCACAAACTTTATGCATCATCACACATGTTCCGTCTAATTCTTTCAACGATTCAACGCAGGAAGCATAGGCGTTCAAGATTATTTTCGTGTCAACAGCTGAACACACAATTAATTGGTTTTAATCGAAATAAAAAATATTTTCTTACAAGCTAACAATAAATATTTTTCAACATCATTGATCAGATTTCTTGTTAGAATATCTCGGCCAAAGTTATTCGTCAGCTTCATGCAATATTTTAAAGTTAGAATTGTTCGATACTTTTTTGGAAAATCGACGATTACAATTCGATAAATCTGAAGACACTTTTTCTTGTTCTCTTTAATTCAACTTTTCTTGTCATTTTTTACCTGCGATGTCAACATTCGAATAACTGATTTGTGAAAACTTTGAACAACCATATCAAAGACATTTGGTCGTTTTAATAATTCAAACCAAGCTTTGACGGTTAAAATTGTCTGAAATTTAAGAAAAATTATGGTTTTTTTTATTAGAAAAGAAGAAAATGCTTAATGAACGAACATCTTGATACCAAGTGCATCGAAGATCATTTTCACTTGTTTCCATTTCTGTGTTAACATAGCTTATAACAATTTTTCCACCAGTTTTCATAAAAATATTGTCTAATAAATGATTAATATTCGGGTGTCCTGTTTTTCTAAAAAAAAAAGAAAAGAAAATATTCAAGAATAATGAACTGACATTTCTTGAAAAAACAGTTCAGATTCGTGAAGATAATCCTGGTATTGTTTCTTGCTTGCTACACTTCGCCGTTCAATGCACATTTCATCAAGAACTGCAACGGAAACGATGTTGAAAAGAAAAGAAAAATCGATAATTGAATCACTTTTAATTCTCCAATAAGTGAATTGCGCTAGAAAATATGGCTCAAACAGCATCTCAACTAGTTTGTGTTCACACGTCGGAAAAAAAAGCTCGGATATTGTTTCAAGCTCTGCACAATTCAATCTTTCATTGTTGCAAATCTGCAATTTTTTATTCAATTTAAACTTGACATTTTTTGACTGAAAAAAACCTGAATAAATGTCTCTTTCAATGATTTCCAATATGTTCTTAACTCGACAATTGTGCTGATGGTTCTTGACGAGCTTGATCCTTCTTTCAGCTTTTCCCACAAGCATTTCTTCTTTCCTAACACGTAGGATCTTCAAAAATCATCCGATTCTAGATAAAATCAATAAATATTTTTACCGTAGACGATATTGTCTTTTACAATAGTCCTCATTCATTTTCATCCCACCTCATTTAATATCCAACAGATTTTATTCGTAACAAAATCCTTTTTTTTTCTAAAATCTTAAAATTTCAACATTTTTTATACATTTTTTTAAAAAATAATGAAAATCAATTTTAAATAAGAAGAAAACATGAAATACATGGAACACTCTGCGCAAAAAAAAAAGCTTTGAAAAAAATTAAATGTACAATAGAGCGCATTTTCATTCGTTGTTCAGTTGAGATTGTGTGGAAGTACAGGAAAATTCAAATTTGAAAAATTGCCAAAATAAAACAGAATAAATTAAATAAAATTTCGTCTTCTCAATGCGCACAAAAACTTCAGCTTTTCCATTTTGTGCTCTTCATTTTCTGGATCGCAAAACACTTCTAAAACTTCATAACTCAGTGCGCTTGGATCAATATACGATATTCCGTAAATCTGAAATTGGTTTCTTTTTCAGCGTTTTCTTTTGATTTTTTAATTTCCTACCAATTTCGGCGGAATCTTTTTCACCAACAACTTCTTTGCCGCCGATTCTGGCGATGACGCTATCGATTTGATCAAGTGACAAATCGCACACACCACCGGCGACATTAAACCTAGAAAATTTTTCAGACTTATTTTGACCAACACAAGCTTTTTCCTATTTCCACCATTTTTCTCAAAATTAGCAAAATCTTCTCAATTTTTAAAGGATCATCTGGTTTCTGTGGAACCGATGTGACCCCTGCAGGAAGTGCTTCATCGAGTTTACCTTATACCTTGACAAGTTCGGTTTTCAGTGTGTCGTAATTTTTTTTTGTAAAAAAATACAAAAAATGGCTCAAGTTTAAAGGAACATGCAGTATTTCCTTTTTCAATGGAACAACTACAGTAATCATTTCGTTGAAAGACCATACTAAATTCTTAGCAAAAAAAAAACAAAACAAAAAATGGCCCAAGTTCAAAGGAACATGCAGTAAGTATTTCCTTCTTTAATGGAACAACTACAGTAATCATTTCGTTGAAAGACCATACTAAATTCTTCGCAAAAAAAAAAAACAAGTGAAAAATATCAACAATCAACTCTCTTCTCGTTACTTATAAACACTTTAATTCGAACAAAAAAAAACACATTGGAAAACGATTGAATTTCATTTTTCCATTTATTTATAACAAATAAAAATGTTGCCTTCTTTTCAATTGTTGTGCCCAAACTCAAAAATAATCATTTCTTTTCCAAAATCATCATCTGATTTCGCTTTTCTTCAAGCTTTTCGTAAAGCTCAACTTTTTCAACAAATCACCGAAAACTTCGACTTATCAAATGCCAATAGTATTGAGTCAGAAATGTGAGTTTAACACTTCGCCCTCCTTTCTTTTCTTCTCTCTCTCTCTCTCTCTCTCTCTCTCTCTCTCTCTCTCTCCTTCTCTCTATTGCTTAATTAGTGGTCTCAGCAAGCTCCAATCAATTTCATCGCCGCCTTCTCTTCTCGATTTGTGTTGTGTCATCCAATTAGAGTTATCAAAAAACGTTTTCAACAAATGAGATGAGAAGGAAAAAAAAAAAGAAAGAAAAAATTATCCAAAACTTGTTCTTTTCAGCTTTTCATTTTGAGCTTCATCTTTTTCATTTTGAGCTTCATCTTCTTTCAGCCCAACAATTTCCACTTTCAATTCGTCTAAAATGGATATTTTACCGAAATCCTCGCTTGTTGATTCGACATCTTTGAAGCCGATCAATTTCACTTCCAACGAGACAATCATTCTCATTTTTCTTGCCATTTTTCTTGCGTCCACATTTTCGCTTATCGTTTGCGTCTCATTCTTCAGACGCTTTCAACCTCCAACTCATATTTCACCGATTCAAGTCATTTCGAATCGTCACGTTGATGATGCGTCGAGTCGTGACGTCAACGCTCAATCCAATCCAAGTTCGTCACAAAAACCAATTTCAATGCCGAAAATTCTTAGTAATCCAGCCGTCTTTTTGACAAAAGTTCGACGAATGGAAGTTGACAGCGACAGCGACAGTCGCGAAACATGTTCAAATAGTTAACAATTTTTCAGCTTCTCCTTCTCTCCTCTCCTCGCCAAACCCCCGCCCCCTTTTTTTTTTAAATTTAATCAAATTTTAATTACCTTTTTGTATTGTTTTCATAAATTTATTGATTGTCACATCAAGCAAATTCTCAAGCAAAAATATCCATTTCATTGGTGAATCTAAATTGTTTTTTTAAATTGAAAAAAATGTGTTTTTTTTGTTGTTGAGCCAACCTGGATCATCAATATCTGGCGTTTCAATATTTTCGAGCGCCATTTTTTTTAGTGGCGCCACTCCTTCTTCAGTTTTCTTTATTTGATCATCAAGCTCCCATGCTGTTAGCATCATTATCTTTAATTTGATACTTTTTTTTTTTTGTAAATTTAATTTTAATAAAATTACATTTGTTATTAATCGAATGATTGGCATTATTGACGCTGGTTCAAATCTTCCATCGTTTAATTGTTCAACTTCTTCAGCAAACCAGAATTCCATTAAACTCTGAAGCAAAACCATAATCGCAGGTTAAAAAAAAAACTACGCGCAGCTTGCAAGGCACGCCCCATTTGTTTTTATTTTTAATCGAATGTGCGCTAATTGCCAGGCAACTCTCCGCATCGTCCTCTTCTCGGTTGCTCTTCTTTCAAACAATTTACCAATTGTGACGTCAGAAAAAATGGGCGGAGTGTCGTTTGCGCCAGTCAAGTTTTCAGAATTTCGAGAGAAACGCACACATTTTTTAAATTTTGTTCATAAGTTGAGCATGTTATCAACTCGTTGAAAAATGTGCTCTTTTTTTCTTCAACAGTGCGCTAGGGCGATGTTACACGCCGCGATTTCAAAAATATTCTTGTCAATGGAAAGAAAGAAAAAGAAGAAAACCTCGTGCATTCTTATGATACAATTGAAATTGTCAAGCATTAAAAATGAGAAAATCATGTCAACACATTTCTTCATCAAATCTCCACATCCGATTTGGATTGTTTTATTCACATAAACCTGAACCAAAAACAAAAAAAAACCAATTTCAAATTCCCGCCGACTTTCCGGGAAGGTCAAGTCTCGACTTACATGCGACCACGTATTATATTCTCCTGCACAATTCGAGTGCTCCAATAATCGGAGTGCGTGCGGGCTTGCCCATCCTTGCAATTGCATATAATACCAGGCGCTCTTCAATTTCACCATATCCGGAATTTCGCATCTTGTGATTTTTGGGCAATAGCGTCGCGCTGTGCTGAACGCCGTGCACGTCACTTCGGGATAGGCCGGCGTTTTTTCGCTCATTTCTTGAATCGTTTGCTTCAGCATCGAATAGCAAAATGCCCATCTGAAACATTTTTTTTTCAGCTTGAAGCAACAAGAAAACAAAAAATCTGAAAATGTTCTTCTCACTTTGTCGTCGTGTCACTCGAGCATTTTTCCAGTGCTTTAAGAATCGATGTTGCTAACGACCTTCGAGCTACAGAATCTGGCTGAAATTTTTTCTTTTCTTTTTTTTTTGGAACAAAATTTGCTTTCTTTTACTTGACAATCCAACCATTGTACCAAACATACAAATAAGCACGATAATTCTTGTAACGAAAATAAAATATTCTGAAAATGTCACTGAAATTTCCGTCTGAAGACTTTTGAACAAATTCTACCACAATATTTTCTTTTGATGAGTCTCGATCAAGCCGTTTGTTTGCATATTCTTCTAGCAGAATTTCTCCAATTATTGGCATTGAATAAATCAGTTTCGGAATGTTTAAGCTGAACGTTTAATTATCGATTTTTCTTTCTTTCTAAACGCTTTTTAATTACTTTTGATCATTTATATCCCAGAATGACTGTTTCTCTTTCATTTTTTGCAAATACTGTGCGGCGATTTGTTTTGAGATCATTTCAACACCAAATTCTCGATCAAAAACTTTTTCCTTTTTTTCTTCCATTTTTTCAATTTGTTCTTTATCATTTTCTTTTTCTTTCATTTCCTCCTCGTTTTCAGTGTCCTTTTTATCTGTCTCTTTCTTTTCTTCCTCTTCTATTTTTTCCTCTTTGTTCTCTTCTTCTCTTCTCCTATTTTCCACTTCGTCATTTCCTTCAGGTTTTTCTTTTTTGTCTTCTTCTTCTTCTTCTTCTTTTTCTTTTCCTTCAGGCTTTTCCTCTTTGTCTTCAGGCTTTTCCTCTTTGTTTTCAGGCTTTTCCTTTTTTTCTTCTTCTGACTTCTCGTTGCCTTCCTTTTTATTCTCTTCTTTCATTTCGGCCTCCTCAATAATCTCTGCTTCTTCTTCCTTTTTTTTCCTTTTTACTCGTTTTAAGAATCGATTCGCCCATTGATAACTGCAATTTTTGTTTTTTTCCTAATAATCTGGTTTGACTCATTTTTCTCTTACAAAATTCCTTTCGTTTCGGCTGTCGTACTCGTCGGACCATTATTAACCAACACTTTTAGTGGCTGAAAAAAAATTGAGAAAAACAAAAAATTTTGTTAAAATTTAAGCTTTTAAAGGAAAACAAAATCAACAAACCACACTCGGCCATTTAATCGATATTCGACTGAGGAGAAGAAACGAAAAATCAAACGTTTGAATTCGATCCACCACTTCTTCTTCTTCAATCGTTTGAGCTTTTATGTTGAGACTAAAAAAAAAATTTTTTTTTAAATTAAAAAAACAATTTTTTAAATTTTCCTACGTTGCTAGGTTATGACTATATTCGGTTAGTTTCCCATAAACACACAAGGATCCAATTATTGCATCAAATGGTGTTCCAGTTCCAATTTCAACCATCGAATGAAGAAGCACCAATAGTTTTTCCTTCAAATTTATTCGATTTTTCTCAATTTTTCTCATTTTTTCCCCAAACCGATTTTGTGACCAATGCTAAAGCTGTTTTACTTGAGGACTTCATTATTAAACTATCATTGTGTATTCGTTCATTTTCTGGTTTGCTTAATTCATTTACCAATTTATTCAACTCCGGAACATCTTTCATTTGTGCTAATCTGTTAATTAATTAATTTTTTTGTTTAAGCTTCTCCTTATTTTCGATACCTTTCGTCAATTATAATTTTTGAAACTTCCTCATCAATAATTTTGTCAGCCACCAAATTTTCCAACAAACTTCGAATTGAACAATCTTTCCAAATTACATCAACAATATCTAATGTCTGGGAAGGAAAAAATACAATTTTTTTTGAATTTTTTTTTATTTTAAGACAATTTCTACCATTTTTAATTCAATTCTGACGCGCTGAATTGCTTTTTCAACATCTTTTGGTGATCGATTATATTTTTTGATCATAACTTGCCAGATTTTTGTCATTTTCATGTAAAAAAATAAAGCGACGTGCCATTGAAAATCGATCCTTCTTGATTTGGGTAGAAATGGAAGATCGACGTTCTCTTCGGCCTGAAACCAATCGGGATGTTTTTCGAAGAAATGTCGACATGCTATTTTGCCTTGATTAGCAGTGTTCCGTGTATCATATCGAATACGACGTCTTCAAATGGAATATTCATGATTTCAGCGAACACTTGATAGGCGTCGGCGACCTCTTCAACTGTCATCAGAATTCGGTAGCAGACAAAAATTGAAGTAAGAATTCGAATTGAAGGATTTCTCATTTTATACATTGACATGCTACAATTATTATCAACGTACGGAAGTGTCGTGAAGATTCTGAAAATTCCTATCGATTTTTTAGAGGCAACAAAAATTATTTGGAAAAAAAACCCTTTAAATTTCTTGGCGAGTTGTTCAGCCAACGATTTTGAAACATCTGATGCTTCCTCATTATTTTTAACCAATTCTTCAATTTCCAGCACATTTTTTAGCATTTCTGGCTTTAAGGCGATCGCTAGAAAAGATCCGCAAAATTTGTCGTCTAAAAATTTGACAGCTGTTGACAATGGCTGCTCTAAAGGATCATCTCCGTCATAATTCCAATCGATGGGCTCCGAGTTCAGAAACTGAAATATTTTATTTAAAAATTTTTCTTTTTTGATTATCAAACTTTTATTATCTCTAAAATCCACAAGAACGTTTCTGAAATCGAATTTAACAGCTTTTCAATATCACTTTGATCTGAGAATGATTGAATTGAAATTTGTGGCAAAATGTCTGACAGAAATTTGCAAATTCCAATTGTAACTGGATAATTTTTGAAATTCTTGAATGTTTGGATGCTTTTCAAGAATTGAGGCCAGCTTATTGTATGATTATAAACAAGGAAATATGAATATTCAATAAATTTGGGCTCATATTTGCTCGTTAATGTTGCTGCCTTGACAAGTTCTTCTAAAAATTTTGCTTTAAACAAATTCAATGCAAATAATTAAAAAATTTACCGATTAAAACTTCTATGTTACAATTTTTAATACTTGGTGGAGCTTTAATCAATGAATTGCATTGCCAAAGATAAGATACAACTTTCTGTAAAATTTAAAATTTGAAAAATTATTTTGGGAAATTATTAACAAACCTGTTCTTCGGTGAGCATTTTTTATTTTATGTTCATTTTCTTTTAAATTTAATTGTTCTATTTTATCTTTAAAAAGGGAAAATTAGAATAATTTTTAATTAAAAAACAAAATAAAAATATTATAATAAATGAAAACATGTTTGGTTTCCTAGTCCTCTGGCCTAGAAACCCAAACCAACGTTTATTTCTCACGGATAACTATCAATTACCATTGGCGGTCAATTTTCAAACTCAAATTGTCATCAATTTCCTCCAATTTTTCCAAAATGGTAATTTTGTAAAAAAAAATTCAAAGAATTCATCGAAATTCAAATTTGACAGGATCAAAAAACTCTCCAACGTCTGGCAGAATTCGAGAAATCCCAACAATTCTACGATGCTTTGCAGTTCTATCGAACCAAAGTGACAAGAAGTTTCCGGCTAACAAATGCTAGCGAATCGGCGATTCCTTTGGTTAAACATGCTCTCGAATATTTTTTAAAAGGTTTTCTTTTTCGAAACAAAAATTAGACATTTTCGAATTTTTTCAGAAAAGCAGTATCAATGCGCAGCTGATATCATAATTTTATTCAGTGAGAGTCTTTCGAAAAATTCGACACCTCAAAATGATCAAATTTTCGGTTTTATTTCTGACGTAATTTCAACAAAACTTTTGAATTCCCCCCAAATTATCATCAAAACTTCAGGCTGCCGCAAAAGTTTTGCAAACAGCTGAAGCTGAAAATGCCAATCAAGACGCTAAAAATGAGGAACTTTTGTCATCGTCTCGTCGCCAATTCGTTGAGATTTCACTTCAATGGTAATTTTGTTCTCTTCTCGTCATTAAATAAATCTCAACTAAAACAGGACTAAAAAACAAGCCAACACTAATCAAGAGAAAAAGTTTGGTAGTGCTCGTCTTCATTCATTTTTAGCCAACGCCTACCTTCAATTCAACGCTCTTGAATTGGCTCGAAATCATTTATTGCTTTCAGATGAGCCGAAGGTGACGATTGCTCATCTGAAAACAAAAAATCAATGAAAACATTTTGCAGAAATTCGCCAGTTTTCTTTACAAAGCATGGCAAACGAATGGCGATGAATCCGAATTCGATTTGATTATTGTTCAAGCCGTTTTACAATTATTATGTATTGATCGTTTTCCATTTGCTCGTGATGTATTCAATGAATTTGTTGCTCAATCAACAACCCCAACTGCGCCCTTCAAACATCCGCTGCTCAATTTTATTGATATTTTGTTTAATACCATTTCAACTGTCAACGTAATTTTTTGGCTCGTTTCGTTTTGCGCATTTTCATCTCAAATTATTTAGGCTGAACAATTTTCGGCTATTATGACAACATATTCAGGCGAAATTCAACGAGAGGAAAGTTTTAAGGGATACCTGTCCAAGGTAACAAAAATTTAAAATTTGAAAGAAAATAAAATCCCTAAAATTTCAAGATTGGCCAAATTTACTTCGGCATTCGTGAAACTCAATCAGGAGGTGGCGGTCTTGTTAGTCTTTTGTCAGGTTTGACAAAAAAGAAACAATCGACAAAAACCTTTTGAACACAATTTTTTAATTTAAGGCATAATGGGTGGCGGAGAAAATGAAGAGAAAGCCACATCTCATATCTGTTCAGCTAATCAACATCTGATAGAGAAAAAACCTTCACAGCCGCTGAATCAACCAAAATCCATACAACAAAAACCACCACAACCAGTAGAGAACAAAATGGAAGTTGATGATTTGGATTGAGGTGTTCTCTTTTTTCTTTTTATTTTTTTTCCTCGTTATTGTTTATTTTCATAATGGTTTCTTCTCTTCTTTTTCTTTTCACATCCCGGTATATTTTCGATCTTTGAAAAATAAATCAACCGCTTTTTTCAACCACAGTTTTGCTTCAATAAAAAAATGATGCGAACCATTTTTTTTTAAAACGAATTTTAACAAATAAATATCTCGTTTTAGGAAAAAAAAACGGTATAAAATTGGAAATTAAAAAAATGCTATAAAAGATTAAAATTAACAACAAAAAGAAAAAAATAATAAAATTTAAGATTAAATTAGGGTAACAAACCAACGAAAAAAAAACCATTTTTTCTCACATTTTTGGAACTTCTCGAAGTCCAAGAATGTTGAAACATTTTGAAATAACATTGGCTGTTACTTCACACAAAGTCAATCGATGGAAATGAATTATTGGCGCTTCTAAAGTTTTTTTTTTATTTTAAAGGCATTTTCCTTCTTTTCTTTAAATTTTACCTCCTCCTTTTTTTTCAATCACATAACATTCGTTATAAAAGTCATGGAACAATGTTGCCAATTGATAGACATAATCGCACATTTGATGCAACATCAACGAGTCCAACACTTGCAGAACGCAATCAGCCAATTTCAGCAATTGTTTCGCTAATTTCAATTCGGCTGGATGCGTTAGCGGCAACACTGGCGTCTTTTTGATGTAGTCGTTGATTTGCTCTTCGGTGATTCCAGATGTTCGCACAATTGATCTGAACATTTCAATTTTGGCTATTTTTTTGTACGAAAAAAGAAAAACTTCCAGATTTTTCCTAAAAAGTGCTTAAAAGCTTAATTTAAAGTAAAAATTTACCGAATTCTAGCATAAGCATAAAGCAAATAAACTGCGGTATTTCCTCGATCATCCAACATTCGATCAAACGAAAAGACATAATCTTGAGTTCTTGTGTGTGATAAATCAGCATATTTGACGCATCCAAAAGCGACAGCGTCACGAGCTGCCGTCAATTCTTCTTCGCTCATCACTTGATCTCTTCCCTTTTCTTTCAACTTTTCACTTGCTCTTTTCACGCCTTCCGACAGCAAATCCAACAAGCGTACCGTTTCACCGGATCTTGTCTTGAACTTTTTTTTGTCTTCACCGAGCACCAAACCAAATGCGACGTGCTCAACACGCTTTTTCGATTCGTCGTACCATCCAAAGTCTCGTCCGGCCGCAAAAATTGTCTAAACGTCTTTCGATTTTTTTCAAATTAATTTTAATTATAAATATTTGATCTTCTACTTCTAAATGAAGACTTTGCCCCGCATCGACGACATAAATTGCCCAATCACATTTCTCTTCAAACATTCGATATTTCAAGGCGGCAAGGTCCGACGTATCATACGTGAATCCACCATCACTTTTGACTACTGTTAGTGGAACATCACAGTTCGATGGGAACATTATTTTTCGGCCATCTTCCTCCTTTAAAACTCCGGGTTCTAGAAAATATGGTTTTTATTCTTAAAATTATTTTTCAGGGTTTCATTTACTATTTGTTTCAATCCATTTAACAATTTCAATCATTTTGTCTTGATAAAATGATTCTCCAACATCTTTAATTTTGATATCCAAATAATTATAGACAATTTCATTATCTGAAAATCAAAAAAAAGAAAGAAAAGAAATATTTTTAATTTTTAATTTCTCACATTTTTTTGAAACATCACAAATAGTTGTCCACGCCTCCACAATTTCAGCATCTCGACTTTGAAGCTTAACCACATATTCATACGCTCTTTTCTTAAACTCCGGGTCTTCATCAAATCGTTTTTTGGATTCCTAAACGTCTTCTCAAATTCCATTTTCATTCAAAATTTTAAATCAAACCTTATAAAATGCTTGTAAATCGGAAATTTCGGGCATTTTAGTTTGAAAATCTGGAAATTTGTCGTAGAGGTGAGCAATTAGCATACCGAATTGTGTTCCCCAATCTCCAATATGATTGATACGCAAAACCTAAAAATTTTGAATAAATTTGTTTTTTTTCAAGAATCGCATTCGGTCACATCAAATCCGACAGCTTCAAAGAGTCGACAAATTGAATCTCCAATAATTGTTGATCTTAAATGTCCAACATGCATTTCTTTTGCAATATTTGGTGATGAAAAATCGACAAGAACTCGTCTTGGTGATACTCGTGGAAGTGTTACTCCCTAAAAATAAATCTTTTTTTTATTTCTTCTTGAAAAATGTATACTTTTAATGCAAAATTTGAAATCTGAGACTTTATAAACTCGACGTTCAAAAAAATATTGATAAATCCAGCTGGCATTACGGTGACCTTTAAAAAAATAATTTTTTTTAAAACATCTTTGTTCCTGTAAATAATTCTTACTTTTTCGATGAAATCAATATTTTTTGGAATTTTCTCGTAAATCTCTTTTGCAACGTCTCCTGGTCGCTTGACGATTCCAGTGGATTTTAATTTCTGCAAAAAATGATCATTTTTTCTCAAAAGCTTCTTTGTGATTTATAATTATTACCGCAGAAATTGGCATTGCTGAATTACATTGATAATCTCCATATTGTGGATTTGTCGTTTCAGTGATTAATAAAGCTACTTCGATACCCGGAAATGCTTCAGCAATTGCTTTTTTGAATAAGTCATTTAGTCTTCCCAAAATACTGCTTCCATAGTCTTCCACTTGAACATAATCATATTTTTTTGATTGTTTTGGCGCTGCTCCACCTCTGAAATTTTCCTATATATATTTTTAAACTTATTTTTTTTTCTAAAATACAACAAACGGGTGGAAATTTATACATTTTATTTAAATTTATCAATTCATGCTATTAATATTCAAAGTTGGCTATTTAAAATGAAGTGAAAGAGACGGGTGACAAGAATTGTGGTAAATATGAATAATTAATTCTAAAACCCATTTTGCAACTCTACACGCACGTTTTCGCTTTTTCTCCACCGGTGGCATCTTTTTTCTTTTTTTCAGCCGATTCCAAATTTTTATTATTTGGTTTTTGCTGGTTCGTTTCTTTTATTCCATTTTTCTCATTTTCGAGACGTTGACGAGCAATGCTCTGAAACATCAAACAGTTTGGAGAATTTCTGAAACTTTCTGAAACCTTTTCCAAAATCTCCTTTCGATATTTTAGCTTGTCATTTTTTTTCTTTGCCTCCACCAAATCTGGGCATTGTTCAAGCAACTCTTCGGACAATTCACCCTTCTCCATTGATTGTAACAATCTGCTTAATCTTGACACTTGATCAGACTGAAATTCATCATTAAACTTGAAATTAGAAAAATGTTTACTTCAACTGCAAAATTTTGATATGCTTCTTGTAATTCTTTATTGGCCGACATTGAGACCGTTTTTTAACCCTAAAAACATTTTTGATAAGTAATAACTAATTATAAGTGAAAAAATAATTCATAAATCAGTATAAACACTGTAAAAAGTAACCTAAAATAAATAAAAATTGAATATTTATTCAGTAAAATGGTAAAATGGAAAGATTAAAAACAAAATACCGGTGATATTTCGAGTTCTTTAAAATTGAAAAATTGAGTTTAGAATAAAAGAAAAAGAAAATCAACAAGAACAATTAATGTAATAACAACTTTCTGAACTTAGAATTTTAAAAATCAGTTTTTTTCATCATCAGATAGAGATTCATATCTACTTCAAAACCATGAAGATTGATAGCCTAAAAAAATTACACACTGTGTTAATAGAAAAGAAGAATCCCTACTTCTCCTCTCAATCTCATTAGTAATCCTCCAAAAGAAGCGTATGCTGATAATTTTCCACTATCAGTTCCACTATTATCATCATCTAATCGATAGACTTTTCCGTACATTACATATTCGTATTGCTTGATTCTCGGATAATCTGCCTAAGATATTTTTCCTTACTTCAAGTTTACAGAGAATTTAAGAATTACTTTTGGATCGTATTCTCCTTCATCGGCAAGTCCATCTTCTCTTAATGTTGTCGCTAAAACAAGACGAAACTTGTCATTTGCTTTTAGGGGATAAATTTGTGAATTAATATCAATAATAAGCTCCATTCTTAAAGATTTTTAAAAATTAGAAAAAATTAAAATAAAAAAATTTAGACTTTTACCTAAAAGATTCCGAATCACAAAAATATCTTGATACTCTGTCAAATTTTTTACCATCCGGATCAACGGTTTTCACTAGGAACATGTCGTCAAAAATTATTCCTGACATTTTCTGTAATTTTTTGAATAAATTTATTTACATAAAACATTTTATTGAACAAAAAATTCATTCAAAATTAGTTTTTAAAATAAAAAACTTTAAATACTATGTATAAACACAAATAATAAAATAAACTAAAATTTTTCACATTAAAGGTTTCACCCTTTTCTGTCACTGGGTCTCGCCACGAAATTTGGATTTCTCTTCCATTCCGTTATTTTGCTATTAAACATTTTAAATTTCATTCACAAAAATCAACACAAAATGGAAAAATGATGATTAAAATTTGATTGTAACCGATTCTTGAGTATGACCATCAAAAATGAAAGTGTTATTTAAAGGTACATATTGATTTGTGGCTAATTTGATCACTTCTTGCGCCGCAATTCCTTAAAAATTCAAGTTTTTTTTAAATTTTAAAATTTATATTTTTTTAAACCTCCAATAAAGGAAGAAATAACATGCAATTCTGCTGCTCCAAATCGGCAAACTTCAGCAATTGCTTCTGCTGGAATTTTTTCAATGACTTTATTGCTATCTTCTCCCTAAAATTTCAGATTTTCTCTTAATTTTCTTTTTCAACTAATACCGCCACTTCATTCACAATACTATCGATTCTTTGCTTCAAATCAAATGAGTCAATCGTACACGGAACTCCATTTGTTCCTGGATATCTTCCCTTTTCTTTCTGAAACTTGTCCACAGCTCTTAAAATGATTAGCCAAATTGAGCAGTCGACTTTTTTCTTCATTTCTTCCTCATTTTCAACTTTATCAACCGGTAAATTTTTGATGATTTCAACCAATTTCTTAATAAGAAATTTGTTTTTCTTTTTTCTAGAATCGTAAACTTCAAAACTCACTTCAATTTCTTTTTCATAATTCAACATTTCTCCTCTTTGAAATTTGATTCGATCCGAATTTTTACAGAATCGAAAACACATTTCTTCACTGATCACATCTCCAACTCCTGAACGTTCACCATTAAAGAAAACCCCCCATATTTTTCGCCCTGTTCAACCTCGCTCCTTTTCAACAATCTTGGTCAATTCCAACACTTCTTTGGCTTCTTGCGTCGCTTTTTCATGAAACATGCTTGCCAATCGCGTATATCTTTCCGTGTCCGACGTCATGTCCGGCAATGTTCCGCGCGTTGGCAGAAACCCATTTTTTTCCACGAAACGCTTCAAACCTTCACAAATCAACCAAAATGGTTGTGTCGATGTTCGACATTTCTCATCGTTCAGAACCGCCAGCACATCCGGCTCAATCTGCAACACATTTTTGTTTTTTTTCTCAAAAGCTTCATCAATGTTCGTCCTCACCGTTGTTCGCTGAAATGCTCTCGTCACCGCGTTTCTTGCTTCATCAAAATTCTCCGACTCTTTCGATCCAGACTCATCTGACGATCGTCTGAAACTCAACAAAATATTCTGAATCTCTTTTCGTTCGGAATACGATGCAGGAAACGCGCTCATGTTTTGACGATTCTAAAAAATTCAATTCCTTTCTTTTCCTCCTTCTCACAAATGATTTCAACTTTTCTGAAAATCTCCAATGCTTTGAAGAGCAGAATTAAGTAGGGCGTATGTCTCAATTGTTCAATGCTCATTTCTTCCAAATGTGTCTCATTTACCATTTCCAACAATTTTCCAAAAGGAGCGTCAAGTCTGAAAAGAAGAAAAAAAAACCAATGTGGGGGTGGCTGAAAATAATTAAAGAAAAGAAGGAAAAACCTGAAATCTGGTCGCAGATTTTCATAATGCGAGTTGGCAATTGTGTGCTCTTTTGTGCATATTCGAATTGTTCCCAATAATCCGAACGTTTTCACGCAGATGAATGGCACTGAAATCGGATATAATATCGAAGCGTACGCCAGTTCAATCGATTCGATCTGATTTGCCGAAACAACGACTGAAAATTTGGCAAATGTCGCCGCATCCGATTGTGACAAATTGGTTGGTGACGATGTTGATGCTTGTCCCGACACTGATGGATTCAATTCCTCAAGATTCAGTTTTTGTTTGGAATTTTAAGACATTTTTTTTCAGTGTGCGCAACTTGCCAATCGACTGACTCTCCGCCCATTTTTCAACGAAATTTTATTCAAAGAAAAAGACAATTAATTGAAATTACCAGCAATTTTTGAAGTGTCGCTTCAGATCGATATTTTCCAACGTCGTCAAAGTCGAGAAAAAAATTCTGTCCAATATCGGATTCATTGACAATCGCATCATCAACAATGAAAATCGATTGAACTCCAGCCAAGATAAGTGATTTTGTAATTTCAGTTCCTCAAATTACAACAAATCAGTCAACAGCTCGAGCTTTTCCCTTCCTTCCCCAAACCTAATGAGTCAGCTCCAATCAAGCAGACGCTCGTTGCTCCAATCGATGCTTGTCCTTCTTCACCCCACAAACGAACCTGTCGATCATAGCGTATCGATGATTCTGTTGATATCATCTGAATTAATATTTTCCATCGTTTTTTTTTTTTTTTTTGCTGAAAATTGATAAAATTTCAAATATTTCGTTTTCACGGGAGAGAAAAACCCCAAAAAATCTTTAAAAATTCACAAAAATGAACAAAGAAAATTCAAATTTTTATTCAAATTTTGGCAAGGCCGCGACAACAAAGAAAAAACCTGAAAAAAATCATAAAAATTACATGTCGTTTTCTATCAGAATTCTCTCTATTTTTTCCCATGAAGCGTTTTTCTTTCCCATTTCAGATTTGTGAACGAATCCGGCCGCAGGTAGGTCAACTCTTCCTGCTTGTTTCGCATGCAGGCGGTTCGTCCGAGAACAAATAACAAGTCGCTCATTCTGCAAAAAAATAACAAAAATCAAGAAAACATTTTTTCTGTATCGATTTATGCCTTTTTTTTCTTCCCCCATTTACACCCCTCAACGATTCGATTGATTTTTTTTGGTTTTTTAAACAACAACGACGCCGCAAGCATGCTCTATTGATAAAATAAAACATTTTTAACATTTTATTCATTTTTTTCTTCAATTTTTTGAAAACTTTTTTCAAAATGGTTAAGCAAAATATTTTTTTTTGAAACTTTCAACAAGTTTCAACAGAGCACGTTTGCAACACGACCCATTTTTTATTCCTCAAAATTTGTCGAACAAAAAAAAGAAAAAAGAAGAAGAGAATTTTACCGATTCAAGAATCGAAGCGCTAATGGATCAACATCTTCATCTCTTAACAATGGAATTACACTTCTTTCAGCTCTTCGACAAATCGCTCTGGCGTATTGTAATTGAGCCGACGTTGTTCCACCGCCCTGCTCAATTTCGTTTTGCGCTTTCTTTCTTTTCTCGACAATAAATTTACGGATAAAATGAATTGGCGAATCGATGGCAAATCATCACCATATCGATCGATTTCAGCATTGATCCATTCGACCATCGCCTTATCGAACGCGGTTTTTTCTAAACAAAAAAAATTGGGAAAATGTTGGTGTTTTTTTTCCAATTCAAATTTCAAACTTTGTTTTCTTTCCGATGAATTTTTTGGCGGCGTTGCTAAATGAGCTCCAACGTCTTGAAGGCAACATTGAAGACGTGTCAGTGTCTCAACCACATCTGGCATGGTTCCATCATTCATTGCCGATTGTCCGCAAACCCTAAACGCATTTCGTTTAGTGTTTTGGCAAAGAGCGCACGTTTTTCCAACTTTTCTGCTTCATCCCAAAAAGCTCCTCCCCCAAAACTAGGCCTTTTCAAAAACCACACGTACTTTAACAAATATTTAAAAAATTTCAAAGTTCATTGGAGCGCGCTTGCAAAACGTTCTTATCGGGAAAATTTCTCAATTTTTCATTTCTTTCTATTAAGATTCCATTAGTGTTCGTCCATTATGACGGAAAAAGCGACTATTTTAAACTCAATGCTCCGCCCACAAATGTGTGCCTTTAAAAGTTTGGGATGTTCTGACCCTAAAAATGATGACAACTCATCAGTTGCTCCGAGCGCATTAAAAGTATCATCATCCTTCCATCTTCGTTCATTATTATACAACGACGATTGTCCAGAATCACCAGTTCCTCTGCCTTCAAAACCAGCGTTTTGCTTCAAATCAATTCCGGCCCAAAGAAAAAAAAATTCACCAAATCATTACCCTGTTTGAATCCGATCCGATCCGTCATGCTCATTCCAAAACAACGAGTTGATGTCCAACAAATTTCGTTTCGTCGCAACAATAATCGATCTGTGGGCAACAATTTGTGAGGAGAAAAAGAACAGTGCGTCAGACTGATAAAACACACAATTATGGAAGAAAAAATCACCTTTTTCTTCCACCACATTTCTTCTTCCACATCTTCCAGCCGTTTCGACGTTGATCTGCCGCCAAATTTGTCTCGAAAACCAGCCGCTGAAATTCCGTTGCAACATTCTGCAAATTTCCCAAAAAAAATAATTAAATCAATAATTGACTTTTTAAAATATTCGGTTGAAATTCAACATTTTTTTAAATGTTTTCAAAAAATATTTTTACAAATTTATTTAAAAAATAAAAAAACGAAAATAAAATTATTTAAAACAAAAAAAATTAAAGTCGTCATTAAAAATACAAGTAGAACCCAAGAGAAACGCAACAATTAAGCAGCATTGGTGAGGTCAAAATTTGTTCTGTTTTTCGAAAGAAAAAAAAAACTACACGATTTTTTCATCAGAAGCACATCAGAAGGTTTTCCTTCTCTTAAATATCCTAGAATCTTCTTTCTTTTTTTTTGATAAAACATTAAATATAGCTTTGATTTGCAAATTAACAGAAATTGAGAGGAGAGAACAACAAATACCTCATTATCATATCACAGAGTTTCTTGTTAAAATACAGATTAATCAGCTATCAAATGCAAAATTATTCAAGTAAAAAAAATACTAGAAATGAAGCTTCAAATAATTCAAATTAATTAATAATTTTTGATTTGTTTTTTTAATAAAAAATTAATCGATTTTTTAATTGATTTGATCAATTCGCAACGTCTTCTAGAAACAAAACCAAGCACCGAGCTCTTCGCATTTTTTTCAGATTAATTTTTTTTTTCAAATATACAACTTTTTGACAATTCTCTTCCTAATTTAGTGATCCTCGACACGTTTTTGCGCCGCACAAACAATCAATTTTATCATCTTCCAGTGGAAATTTGTAATCATAAGTGATTTCGTCTCCTTTATTGATTATTCCTTTACTATAAATCACTATTCGTTTTTCACCATCAACTGTTAACACCTTTAAATATTATCGATTATTGATTTTTTTTTTTTGAAATTAAATTTCAACAATACTTTTGCATAACAATTCGGCATACAAGAATGATTGATAAATCTGGCAAAATTCCCCTTTTTTGTCGCATCGATTACTGTATGTTCATCAATTCGAAACAAATATGAACTTCCAATTCCTCTTCGTTCATAAGCTTTTTCTCTTTCATCGGCAATCAATGATCGAACCTTAACAATTATTGATTTATTATTTTTTTCTCTTTAAAAAATGTTTACTTTCTGCCCAACATATTCAACAATCATTTCATCCGGTGCAATCGTTTCCATCGCGTAAAGTCCCCATCCATGAATTCGCGATCTTGCAAATTTGATCATCTTTTTTCGATACTGAAATTCGTCAAATTTCTTCTCAACCGTTTCCGATCACAGAGCTCTCACCTTTAATTGATTGACTTTGAAAAAGTCTGACGATGTGTCGCCCATTGTTAACAATCTTCTTTGTAATGATCTCGTCTCCTTATTTGCCATTGCTTGATGTCTCATTGCCGTCTCATCCTTTAAGAATTAATTATTTTTTGAGAGACAAAAAAACGCGCGATTTCCTACTCTTTCACTGAACATTGTTTGCTCTTTGTTGCCGTCAGGTCTACGAATCAAGCTTCTCTTCTGTTTCATTGTCAATTTTTGATATGGTCTTGCTCTGGCGCATCCTTCCATTATTGGGATTACTCCATCGAGTTCCGGATCGACATAATAAGCGTCAAGACTTCCACGCAATGATCGGATTGGATCAACCTTCAATTTTTTTGGTTTTTTTTTTTTTTTGGTTTTGTCAAATTCTTTTTTCTTTTCTCTGCAAATTTCTTACTCTCAACTTCGGCTCTTTCGGCTTGATCATTTCGTTAAATGTCAACTTCTTGCCCCATGGTAATTGAGCTTCATCACTTGTTGCGTTTTGCATTTCTTCCATCACGTCTCTCAGATATTTTTGATCTTCCATATCCGGCAAACTATCCAAATCCCAAACAATTCGTCTCTTTTCTTCTTCGCTTCTCGCCTCGAAAACCTTCTTCTTTCGCTTCACAGATGACGTCGAAATTAGGACGGCCGGTGGCCGTTTCGCCAATTTTCTTCAATTTTTATCAAATTCTTCAACAACAATCAACGTTTTCAAAACTTACGGCTTTATCTTTTTTTGCTCCGATTTGGTCAGGATTAGCGGACCCGAAGACGATAGAAACGATTTTCGGTAATCCCGAATTGGCTCCGGCTGAAAAGTTCATCGTTCAATTTCAGGCTTAGAGAAAAAGATTAATAAAAACTGCTTCTCCTACCGTGTTCAAAGGCAGCGGATCGTGTATTTGTAACTTCGTTGCCTTATCAAAACTAAAATAGCAATGCTCGGTGATGAACGGATGATAATTCTCCCTTTTTATTGTTCCAGATTCTGAAAAAAAAAGCAAAAAAAAAATTTCCTCTTCCTCTTCTTCTCTCTTACCACCATCAATTTCCATGATCGTCATTTTTTGCCATTCCATTAGTTGGAAATCAGGTTTTGGCGGAAGAATTGCCGGCGCTTCAATTGATTTTTGCATTTTTTTGTTCGGAGCTTCATCTTCTTCTGGTGTTCGACTTCGTTTTATTTCTGGAATTGATTTAATTGATTTTTTTTCCCAATTTTTTTTCAAAATTAAAATTATTCAAAAAATTACTTGTTTTACAATTTTCACTTTCGTTATCACCATCAATTGAGCTTGTATCTGATAGAATTTTCTTCCAATTAAAACTTCTTTTATTCACTTCAGTATCTGATTCACTATCCGACATTTTCGGTGTTGATGCTGACGACGACGATGATGATGACGACGACGATGATGATGATGATGATGATGCCAGTGTTGACGATGGTGTTGGTTGTCGATTAACTGGTGACGCTTCTTCTCGATGCTCTTTTTTCAGTTTAATCGATTGTGTCGATGAGGAGGAGGACGGCGACGATGCTGCCGATGTTGCTGACGACGTTGATGTTTCCGATGATGTTGATTTTCTTGAATAATAATCATTTTGCTTGTTGTAGCTGTACACTTTTTCATATTCTTCTTCTTTCGATGTTTTTGTCGGATTCGGATTTTGTTTCTGAATTTTCTCCTTTTTTAAAAAAAATCAATTTTCTTAAAAAATTTGTTCACTTACTCTTACAAAATTCTGCCTGACTCGATTAAACGATGAAGGAAAGCCCGAATTGATGAAGCTCTGTAAAAAATTTCATTTTTACTTTTATTTTTCAATTTTTTTCCCAATTTTTCCCCAATTTTATTTATTTTTTTTTTTTAATTCACACCTTTCGATACTTTTCAAACATATTTGTCTTGTCGGCTTGCAAAAACGGCACCTTAAACACCGGGCGATTCGGCGAAATCGCCTTTTTTACATAACATTTCTGCTTTAGAATAAAAACTTTTGGCTTCGGTTTTTCAGCTTCTTCTTCTTTCTCTTCCACTTCTTTTACCCGTAGGAATGGTGCCGCTGTTGTCGGCGCATTTTTTATCATTATAAATGGCTGCTGATAGTGAATTTCGCCATTTTTTGGTTTTATGATACTTCGAAATGTGGCTCGGTGAGCTTGAACTTGATAATTTGTTGATGGCAAATTTATTGATTTTTGTCTCTCGTTTTTTTCCTCTTTCCATTGTTGATAGGATTTTTCAGCTCGAGACATTTTTCAAAGAAAAACAAAACAAAACAAAACCAAACCAAATTAAAATATTTTGCACATTTTTCTCTAATTTTCTAATAAAATCCTACAACAACAAAAATTTGTTTTAGAAGCTCTTCAAGCTCAAAGAAGGAAGAGAAAAAAAAACAACAACAACAACAACCACAACAATATCAAGCAAAAAACAAATGAGGAAGGAAGGACAAGAAAACAGGACGGCGTTGAGAACAATAATAATCTACAGCTGTTGCCATTCTGGAACCTCATAGACGCAGACATTTTCGCAATTCTCTCTCTTTTTCTCTCTGCTCACATCGGTTTTCGCGCCGGTTCACTTATCCCTTCCTCTTCCATCTGTTTGTCTAGCGTCTCTCTACCCTTCTCTCTCTCTCTCTCTCTTACGTTTCTCTCCCCCCCCCCACCTTTCGTTCTTATTTTTTATGATTTTCACACCGTTTGCCGATCACAAAAATTCAAAAATTCAAAAAAAAAAAAAAAAAACACTCACAAACATATCCGTGACGGTTTGCAACTTTGGCTTTTCGGCTTCCATTTTTTCAGCATCTTCTCGTTCTCGTTTCCGCTTCTCTTCTTCTTCCGACACCTTTTTCAGCATTATTGTGTCGACCAGCGCCAGGCATTTTCGTAAAATGTGCTGCTTTATGTCGCTTTCAATTTTGATTTCAATGTCTCGCAAAACTTTTTGCTCACACCGTCGCACAATGTTGTTATGAGCGAATTTCTGGAATTTTCACGCATTTTTTCCTTCTTTTTCGATGGACAATTTGATGAATTCTTACAATTTTCTTCATCTTTTCCTCATTTTCCTGATTTGCTCGTCTTTTTCGTTCGTCTTCCGTCTCTCTCATATCGAAATATGAGTCTGCATCACTTGATGACACTTCAACATCCATATCTTCTGATGAATTTCGATCGACCATCGTTGAATCATTCTTATAATTGAATGATTGCGGTTGAAATGGCGTTGACGATGACGATGCGTGATGATGACTGAAATTTAAAAAAAAACTTTTTTTTTGCTCTTCTCTGAAATTCGATTTTATCGATTAATTACTTTTCAAATGAATCGTCAGTTTTGGCTTCAATCGGCTCTTGAAATAAATATTCAAATCGTTGCTTTATTGATTCTTTCGGAAGGTCTGGCGATTCAGCTTCTCGTTTCACGCTTCCCATATTGTTCGATAATTTTGGCATTTCGACCAATTTCGGTTGCTCAATTAATGGTGGTGGTGGTGGTGGAATTGCCATTCGTGCAATTCCACTTATTAGGCCTAGTTGAGGTGGCGGTTGGGTGACATCAAACTTCAGCGGTTGATATCGATTAAAGTTCGAATTTAGCAATAATGGCGGTTGATAAGCAAGTGTTGATGGTGGTTGTGGATGTCGTCGATGATTGTTCGACGACACAGGTTCTGGCGGCGTTTTTGGTCTTGTTTTCACCGCGACACCGCCGCTGGTGCATTTCTTCGACGCCGACACACTTCGACGACGTCGACTACTTTCATCTTTTCGTCGATCGTGTCGCGACTTTCTTCTGCCGCCGCGTCGATGCTTCTCCGAACCGCTGTCTTCTGAATCGTCACTTTCCGAGTCCCATCGATAGCCGCTGGTTCGTTTCTTCTTCTTTGTTTCTTGCGATTCTCGATAGGATGATGATGATTTTCGACGATTTCCTTCCACTTCTGGATATGTTGCCACAGATGACGAGCTTGTTGATATTGATCTTGATCGCGATTTTGGTGTACTCGTTGATATCGAATCCAATCCACCAGCCAACATCACCTTTGTTGTTTTGACTTCTTCAACCACTTCACTTCTCTTCACACCATCTGTGTATTTTATGCTTCTGACAAAAGAACAAGTTTCCAAGTAAATCCAATCTCTAAAATCTCACCTTTTTTTATGCTTCGTCTCAACTCTCACCAACTTCTTGTTGTCCTCTTCTTCTGATCGTCCGCCGCGACTTGACGATCGTGACGATCTCGATCGCATCGTTCCACAACGACGATGATCACGTCGATAGTCTCCGCTCGATTCCGAATCCGATCGATAATTGTTGCGTCGCGACGACACCGAACGACTCTGTCCATGATTGTTTCGCGACGATGTTGCCGACGACATCGGATCCACTTCTGAATACTTGGGCGGCGGCTCGTTGAACACAATTGGATCTTCTGAAGAAATCGTTTTTGTTTGAATTTTTTTTTAAATTCAATTATTGATTTTTTCTCAGTTTGAGGAGTTTCGTGCATTTTTGCGGGGGTGGATTTTATAAGAATCATTCGATTCAATTAAAAAAATGGTTCAAGCAACGAAAAAAAAAGAAAAAAACGTTTAAAATATTTCAAAAATCGTGCAAAACTTGCGATTTATTCCAAAATTATTATTAGTTTCATTTTTTCGAAATCGTTCCGGCAACTCTGGTTTTTTGAATTTCCGATCATCGTTTCGCAAATTTTCGCCGCCGCTGCTTCTTCCAAACGGATCCATCATTCGATCTTCTTCGATTTTCTTTTTGTTTACTTCACATTCTTCCCTCTCATTTGTTTCCATTTCAATTATTAAATTCGTTTTATCTTTCAGCACCATCACTCTTCCCTTCTTTCCGTTTGATGATGACGCGAACGACGATGATGATGATGGTAATAGTGATGGTGGTGGTGGTGGGGGCGGTGACGGACGTGTTGATGTTGATGAGGATGATGCTTTTTCTAAATATCAAGTGCTCAAGCGAACATGCAACACAAAATGAGAAACCACACACAAACAAAAACCAAAACAACATTTTTGTGATTAAAACACACACATTTTAAAGTCCAAAAAATTGAAAAAAAAAACAATCATAATTTTCAACAAAACCTCGAATTTTGATCGGCGGCGGCGGAATCGAATCAATCTCCGGCTTTTTCATCATCGTCGAACCAATTCCATACTGATTTGTCTCAAACATTGATTTATTTTGATAATCACTCGGCGTTTTTCGAGTTTTCAGTTGAAAATCTATTTCAATTTCAATTTTATTGATTCTTTTAATTTAATAATAAATTTTTTTATTACCATCATTTCTCAGCGCCATCAGTCTTGCTTTTTGCTCTTCCAATTCATCAACATCGACAACAATTTCATCATCCTCATTTGCTCCAAATCCTTTCGCCTCAACTTCTTTTTCAGACATTTGTCCTCCTGCCACTGAAAAAAAACCAAGTTTCGTTTTTTGTTTTGCAAATTGGAAATCAACAAATACTTGTAGTTTCAGCCAAATTTTTCAGCCTTAGATTTGTTAGGACCACTTCGTCGATACATCTTAAATGTTTTGGAAGTGGCAGTGTTTGACCCGTTTCTTTTTCATAAGCATCATTGAGCATTGTCACTGAAAACAATGGAGCATTTTTTTTTCAAATTGAAAAAATTAAAACAATGAGTCGGGAAGGGGGAAAAAAACGTGTGCTCAATCAGCTCGGGCTCATTTTTAATTCAGAACATTTCAGTTCTTATTTATAAATTGCTTCTTTGCTAATATAAAATTTCTCCTAGTCAATAAATGTCAACAGATCGCTTGAAGCAGTCAACTACAAAACGAGACAGTTCCGATAGCGCTTCAACTGTTCAGTTCGTTCCACCGACCGGCGATGTTGAGGAACAAAAATGGTATCATGGAATGCGACCAAGGCGCGATATTGAGTTGAGTAAACAGTTTTGAGACGAGTCAAGGAGCAGATGTTATTTTCAGACATCTTCTTATTCAAGACGGTGACTTTCTTGTTCGAGCATCGGACGGCCGAACCAATAAAGTCGAGATTATTCTTTCAATTAAAAGCTCAACTAAAGGATTAGTGCATTTGACTTTAGCGTAAAATCGACAACTCTTCAATCAATAATTTCTTGAAAATTAGTTTTTAGTAACGTTGACGGTCAATGGCAATTAGGAATCACTTCTCGGATAAAGAAAATGATTCGATTTCCAACAATTGCGGCATTAATTGAGCATTACAAAAAGTACAAAATCTCAAATTCGATGGTATTGAAGCGTGGAGTTCATCGTCCTGATTGGTTGATCAAACACGAAAAAGTGACATTTGATATCACCAAGGATCATCTCGGATCAGGCAACTTTTGTAGTGTCTACAAGGGAAAATATGACAAAGGTGACGATCAAATAGTCGATGTTGCCGTCAAAATTTGTCACTCGTACACTGGCGAAAATGCCGATGAGAAGTCGTCGGAAGAAGTGCGAACGGCCCGAGAAATGATGCTGTCCGAAGCGAAGACGATGAGCCATTTTGTGCACAGTTGTGTGATTCAATTGTACGGCGTCGCCTGTGATCATCCGCCGATTCTCATTGTAATGGAGTTTTGTCCCGGCGGCTCGTTGGACAAATATCTTCAGAAGCAGAAGGATGATATTGACGATGGTGAACGATTGTGTTATATAATGGAAGCAGCAAAAGGCATGAAATATCTCCATCTTCGAAACTGTGTTCATCGCGATTTGGCGGCCCGAAACTGTTTGATTTCCTCTCATGGCACCATCAAAATTTCCGATTTTGGTTTATCGAAATTGATTGATGGTGATAAGGCCGATGAAACAATTGACGAAGAATCACCTCAGATTCCATTAAGATGGATGGCTCCAGAATCATTGAAAAAACCTCAAAAATATTCCAAAAATTCTGACGTTTGGTCGTTTGGCGTTCTTGTTTATGAAGTTGTTGTTGTTTTTCTCATTATTTTCCTTACCCATTTTCTTTTGCAGATTTTCAATAATGGCGAGAAGCCATGGCCCGATTGGCCTCCAAAGAAAATTGCCACACATATTCGCAAGGGTTCAATGCCTTCACTTCCAGCCAAAACTCCCAACGAATTGAAGATTCTTGTTGGTAAAATGTGGCAGTTAACAGCCAATGATCGTCCGTCATTTCGTGAAATTTGCCAAAAACTTTTGAAAATGTTCAAAAAGTGTCCACCACCAAAACCGTCGAAATTTTCGCTCAACAAATTGCCGGGCGTTGAAAAGTCGTCGGTTATGCGGGTAGAGAATATTGATTTTTTTTTTTTTGACAATTTTGTGAACTTCGTTTTGTTTTAGGATACTATTGATGATGATGATGATAAGACTGATAATACTACAACAAATCGAGATTCAATTGAAACTCAATCGCTTACTCGAAAGTGAGAAACTCTTTTTTCTTTTTTTTTTTTTTTTTTTTTTTAAATTTAAATATTTTTAGGTCAAAATCTGAAGACGATTGCAAAAATTCGGCATCAAAATAAAGAAAAATTTAAAAAAAAAAGCTTAAAATAAACTTTTTTTTCTTTAAAAAAAAAAACTCACAGTACGGATCTAGAACACATTCAACTCGACTCGCCAACAAGTTTGCTCCGTGATATTTTGCAATAAAACTTGTCGCATCAGTCGCGTGCTTAAAAATGACATAGGCCATTTTCATGTGACGATCCGTGACTGGATTTCGGCACACCCATGCGTCATCAACTACCACTTCTTCTCCGCTGAAAAACAAAAGAGAATTTGATTTTTCAACTTTTTGCTGAGATATTACAAATCTTCATTTAGCGAACTATTTGTTTGTCGTGGTTCTTTTGCGAATTCAATAAGCACATCAACATGACAATTGTCATCGAGATTGAATATTGCGACCTGAAATTATGTTGTTTTTAATTCCTGTAAACATTAAAATTATAAAATTTAAATAATTATTAGTCAAGATTTTACGGGTTTTAGATACTCTTTCAGATGTTTTATTAATTAAACAGAATTTTCAACCGTTTCAATGCTGCCCTATAATTATCAGTAGAGCGTGTTTGCACCGCTTCACGTAGTAAAATAAGAATCGTTATTTCATCAACTTTTGTGCGTTTTTTATTTGAAAATTATTGATTTTTACTTCTCTTTTAGGCATTGTCGCAATGAAATTTGAATCAATTCGATATCTTGGACATTCCAATATTGAAACAAACATTTGGTTCGTTAAAAATCCTTGATAAATTCTTGATTTACTACGCGTAGCTGGTAAAGTTCGAGGATCTTCAATTTTTCGATCTTTTGTCAAGAACTTTCCATAATTTTTGACTTTCTAAAAAAAGAAAAAAAATTAATTAAAATCTTTCAATTTTTCAAGACTCACATTAAATTCCTCTTCATTCTTGCATGGAGCTGGTCGACCGTCGGACCGAATCACAAATCTGCCATTAACAGGAATTTTTTGCCACGCTTTTTGACAACTGTGATTTTCAGCTTGACCAGGACGAACCATTGACTGAAATTGATAATTGCATGATTTTTGGTGAATCGAATTACAATTTACCTGATGTTTACCACTGGGCACTTTTTGATGATGGGAAGGCGAGGGTTTCGGCGGTGGAGGTGGATGATTTGATGACATAATGACTAGATAATTGCATAAAAATAAATAATTTCAAGTTTGAGCTGAAATTTCTCTGAATTTTGTAGTTTCTTTAAAAATGGTTGAAATTTGTTCAAACGTTAAAGTCGAAATTAACACTTTTTTCAAACTTTTAAAGACTTTTTAAAAATGCAAAACTTTATGATCAACTTTTTAAGCGAACAATTTTTACAAAAAAAATTTTTTAACTGTTAAAAAAATTAAGTTTGAAACACACGCCAAAATACAACAATATTTTTTACAAATGGAAGAGAAATAATGTTTGGGTTACTAGTCCCTCTTGTTATGCGAAACTTAGTCCCTCGGTCAAAATTCATTTATTTTTTCCTTTGTTTACCAACAAATTACATATTTACAGATAAAAATGAACAAATTAAATAAAAATTGTCGAAACCCGTCAATACAATATTTTATCGTACAAAACAATTATAGGCTCGATTAACCCGCCTCAAGTCTGACGCTGAAAAATCGGACGCTTTTCCCATCAATGCAGTGAAATGCGGGTTTTTGGCTTCGATCGTGTTTTTTCCGTTTCGACTTCCTTCATTCGCCTCGTAATGCATAATTGAGGTATAATCATAGTTTTCACCATAATATGAAAGTCCAAGATTAGATAATTTGTCGAAATCCGTGTTGGCTCCGGGAATCACGTTGCGATAAATGATTGTCACGTAATTGTCGCGATCATCTCGTTGATGTTCATGAATAAATCCTGAAAAATGTCAGGAAAACGTTCCGATTTTTTCCTGATGACTTCTTTTTTCAGCTCAAATTTACCAATAACGTGCATTAATTCGTGAACAATTGTTGCATAATCGATGCATTCATCAGCCAGCGAGACTTGTTGCCGACCGCCAACTCTCGAAAAATCCGCATAGCATCCATCGAGTTTTTGAATCACAATGTAATCCTTGTCGCTGGGACCTTTTGGCACAAATCGAATACACGTCTTTTTCGCGTACGCATCGAATGCTCGCGCCAAAACTGCTCTTTGAGCTGGCGCTGAAAATTTCAAGTTTTTGTTTCTCCTGTTTCTCTTTTCTGCGCTGCGCTGAAAGAAAATCCTCATCCTTACTATAGGCGGCTGACAAAATGTACGGCACTCGACCGTTCGGCCACTTATCTTTCTCGGCCACCACTGCAACACCGGCACGTTTATTTCGCTGAATTTTTATTTCGTGTCAAGACCCGATTGGTTAATTTTCTCAAAAAATACCAGCGTTGGAAATCTCATATCATTGTGTAGATGTCGTGTTCGCCGAACTGTTTCCGTCGGCATCAGAAGGGCATTTCGATAATCGACATCAGTCAAAAATGTGAATTGGTCAAATTGAAACAATTGGCATTGAGCCAAAACAATCAAAATTTCAAAAATACAAAATTGCAAAATGCTCATTTTCGTTTTTTTTTTAAAAATGAGAAAAAATTGGAAAACGATTCGACGGTTGATGAATTCGTCTCACACCGACTTCTACTGCTCAGCCTCATTCGAAACATTTGAAAACCGGCTTCCCACCCTCCCCTCTTCCTCACGTTTTTTTTTCGCTTCTACTGTCACAAAAAAGTAGTAGTAGAAGCTGAAGAAATTGAGCTTCTCTCTCTCTCTCTTTTTCTCTTCTAACAATCCACAATTTTGTTTGACTTTTTCGCGCTCTTCCTCCCCCTCCTCCTCCAACTCCAACTCCGATCCTTCTAACTGGATAATTGGGCAAATAGTCAACGTTAGAGAAACGAGTTGAATTGAGAGGCGCCAGAGTTACGTGGAATATTTATTGCGTGGTTTTTTTCCCCTCCTCCTTCTCATTTTCATGTGTGTTTGAAAATTGTAATTGAGCAAATATAGATTTCGTCTAGAAGTTGACAAGTTGCTGCTGCTCATGGAAATTATGTGTTCGTTTATTTAAAAAAAAAAAGAAAGAAAATTAGCAAAAGCCACGAAAACTAGTATTTTTGATTGAGTTTATGGTTGATCTAAATATCGATCCAAATAAATATTTCCTAATCGAATTTTGAGCGGCAAAAAAATTGGGATCAGATCAATCTGGAAAATAATTCATTTGCTCTCTCGAAACTGTCTCGTCACCGCGTGCTTTTCACTACCCGGCAAAGCAATCTTGCGCTCTAGCGCACCACGTTTTTAGCGGCTGAAACTGAAATAATCCCAAAAATTCTCTTTTCAAACTGCCTATCCACAACGCCATTGAGCTGCTGCTGCTGCTGCTGATACTCAGCAAAATCAAAATGTGCGCTGACGCACGAAATCTCGTTGAAAAATGTCTTTAAGCGTCGAGGTAGCAAAGAACACATGGCGCTTTTAAATATTCGTTACCTCGATGGGATGCGTCTCATTTGTGTATCGATTTCGACAATTATGCGTTATATACAAGAATGGGTCTGGCGTGTTGATTGGACCAAAATCTGATCCACATCCAGTTACTGAAAATTGTTTTTTTTTTCAAATCGTGACGAGACCTTACGCTTATTTAGTCAATTTGCGTCTTTAAAATACGCCAAAAATTTGAAAAAAAAACCGATTTTTTCACCTTCAAATTGTCCCTTTTTATTCGTCCATGTTCTTCCCATTAAATCATGAGAATCCAGAGGAAGATCTGAAAAAAATTACTTTTCTAGAAGTTTTTCAAAAAAAAAAAAAAAAACCATCATCATCGTATAAATCAATTTGAACATTTGCCACTTGCTCAATATCATCCGGACATTTCACGGTTCCACTTGCAAATGAGCATCTTGTCAAACTTATCGCTGTGTAGTTGGTGAGGAGTAAAATTATTGCGATGACAAATTTTAACATTTTTCTAATTGCTATGATTAATTTTTACAAATTATCAATTCGTATCTTATCATCTTTTTATCATTTTTTTTAAAGGACCATTTATTTACCTGTTCGATACGAGACAAATTTATCAACCAATAAAAAATTGTGTAACAATGGAGCATCGTACAAATTGTTTTTTTTTTCGCTCTCTTTCACTCTACGTCTCTTTTTATCTGAATCTTTAACTTCGAAGCCAAGGTCAATTCATTTTGATAATTGATGATGAGCAAATGTTTTCTCTATTTCTCTCAGTCTCTCTCTCTCTCCCTCATTCATGTCATAATAAAAGCGGATCAAAATTTGCTCATCTTGACCCTATGATAAGCACATTTTTATTATTTTTGATATTACTTTGTGTTTGGCAATTGGCCAACACTCAATGCTCCGATGATAACGGCCAAATTTATGCAGCCGGTGACAAATGGGTTCGAAACAATCATTTTTTGGTGACGTGTCGCGATGGAAAAATTCAAGTTTTTTTTTCTTTTTTGGCTTCCCGCAATTTTTAAAATTCAAATTTTTGATTTTCAGACGTTAAAATGTGTTACAGATAGCGGAAAGCTTCTAGATGTTGGATCGAAAAGTTATATTGAACATGGCTATGAATATATTTGCTCAAAAGAATCATCAGACCAAGGTTTTTTTTTCAACTACGGGAAGCAAGCAATGGGGCGTGGTCAAAAATGTGTGCACACTTTGCAAAACACCCCGCCTTTTTCTATTTTTTTTAAATCTGTGCACGATCAATTGAACAACTCTCGCCTATTTTTCGATGCCGCACATTTTTTTTGGTGGAAATGAGACCGTAAACAAATAAAAAAGAGAACCGCTCGCAAACCGCGACGCGTCGATTTTTTTTTTGGAATTTAGACTGAAATTTCAGATGTTAACGTTAATTCATGTAGCACTTTTGCCGATTTTTCCGACGACATTTTCAAAGATCGATTTGCGATTTGTTGTATTTCTCGACGATTTAAAGGATGTGTCGATATAAATGGAGATATTGTCAAGAAAGGATATTTTGTTATCAAAAATCAAAGTCTCAAATTTTGTCGAATTGCTCAGAATCAATTGAGCGCTCGAATCGAGCCGAAGGGCTGTTTTAATGGAACTTCTTCGGATGATATCAACGATGAGAATCTTCATATCAAAAAGTATTCCGTTTGGCGACAAGGTAACAATTATAGTAAAGAACCGCAGACGATTTAAGTGCGTCGCGGGTTGCAAGCAGTTTCTCCGTTTTTTTCTTTCAAATTAAAGGGACATGCGCACATTTTTAGTTTTGAGATACAGTAACCCCTTCAAAAAATTCTTTTAAAAAATCGCTCTCTAGGTGACGTTGAATATCGATGCGGCGATGAGGGAATCAAAATTCAACGCTGTTTCCCGGCTGAATTAGAGAAGCCAATATGGGCGGGAAGCGCATGGATTCAAAAAGAAACAGGAATCGTGAAAACGTGTGGAAATATTTATTGATTATTTTATTAATTCGATTTATTATTTTTATTTTTTTTAAATTTTTGTTAAATAAACTTTTAAAATTCAACAAGCTTACGATGATGTCCCATCAATCCTTTGAAATATTTGACAGTTTTCACTTTTAATTCAAGAGTTGCGTCATCGTCGGCAATAAAAATTGCGCATTTGTGCATTTGCATTGCTGAAACTGTGCACATGTGAGAAATTCCACACTCGATTGCTTGATGAAGAGCCAATGCTTTGTGTGAGCCAGTTATTAGAATCATTACCTGAATGCTTTTTTCATTTTTTTCAATATTTCTCTGCGTCTCTATATTTTTTTAACTCGATTTTTTTTGCACAGCCGACAGCTGAAAAACTGTTACCGTAGTTCTTTAATTTACTTTACCACTTATTGTTACCGTAATCTTTTTCCTATCACTTCTATTTTTTCCCTTATCTTATTCAAAGAGAGATATTACGTAGAAAAAATGAAGCAGATTGTTTCATTCTTTGTTACAAAAATGAATAAATTGTTGCGCATAAAACACACACACACACAGCTAACAAACTGCTACCGTACTTAAACTTGAAAAGAGATTCAAAAGATTACTGTATCACTATTTTTTTTACAAGTTCCGAAAAAAACCTCTTTCGCCTCCATGACAGTTTGAACGCCGACAGTCAACGCCTGTGTTGGAACATCTGTCAATTCTCCACCAAAAAATCGAGCATTTGCCTTTAAAAGAAAAATGTCACATGTTCGTGTTCAACGTTCAACCAACCTGAATTGTGTCAGCATTCAATGTTTTGATACGAGTCCGTGATGAAAGCGAACTTCCAGGCTCATTAAAGGCAATATGACCATCCGGTCCGATTCCGCCAACAAACAAATCGATGCCTCCAGAATCCAGAATTTTCTTTTCATAATTCGCACATTCTAATTCATGATTTGATGTGTTTCCATCGAGAATATGAACCTGAAATTTTTAACGTTGAAATTCAGGAAAAATACTCATTTTCCCGATGTGTATTTCGGAACACGTTGCCTGAAGGAGGAGAATCGAAATAAATTCGCCGCGACGCACAGCGCGTTGCGGTCACTGAATTCTCAGAGCGTGGTGGCTCAAAAATCTAGCAATTTTCAGCTTTTTGTTTTAAAATATTTAAGAATTCCTTTTTCGCCTTGAATTTTCTTCTAAAAACTTTTAAAGTTTTTCCATGAAAACCGACGTTTCTTTTTTTCTTTTGTGGAAAGTCGGCCAGGGGACTAGTTTCCTATTTTTTTTCTTTGATTTCCCTTGGCTTTATCAAGGATTGGATTGCTCGGTTCCAAAATACACACCGTTCTTACTCACATTTTTCGGATCAATATCAATGTGCCTAAAAAAATTGTTGAACATAAACGAATGATAGGATTCTGGATGATTTTTCGCTAATCCAACATATTCATCCATATTAAATGTCTTCACATATTTGAATGATACCTGACCATTTTGATAGAATTCGATCAATTTTCGATACATTCCCAATGGTGTTGAACCGGTCGGAAGTCCGAGAACAAAGAATCGACTCGATGAGCATCGATGATCAAGAATCTTTTTCACAACGTAACGCGCCGCAAAATCGGCGACCTTTTCCGCTGTTTCCTCGATGATCAGCTTCATCTTCTCGTTTTGTTTTTCTTTTCGAGCTGAAAAAATTGTTGAAGAAGGTGTTGTTGGCAAATATTAATAATGATAAGAAAATAAAATTTTGAATACCTTTTATATATTTTTTGAGAGGGTGGAGCGAACAAGGAGAAGAAGAAAGTTTATCTTATCTTGAATGAGCCAATTGTTTTTTGGGAGATTTTTTCGTTATCAAACCAAAAACAAATAAAATTTGAGATAAAAATCGATTGAAAAAACATTTTCTGCGAATTTTTCGAATTTTTTTTCGGAAACTTCTTTCGTGAAACTTGAAAAAATAAAAAACATCGGAAAAAACCGGAAAAAGTCACATTTTTCAGCCAAAAATTGAATGATTCAAACCGCTGCGCGTGCGAAACGCGTATGGCAACTTGCCAAAAATGTGTCAAAGTGTACGTTGGAGCGAGTTTTCACAATTGGAACGCAAATCGGCGTTAAATTTTTTTTCATTGAGACAGTTTTGAACCCGTTTCGAGTTTGTAGTTTTGTCAAATTCAAAAATAGCTATGAACACCGTAAATCCAAAGGTTTTCTAGTAAAGCCCCGCTTAAATAAACGCATGTTCCTTTAAATTCGCGGTATTTTCGATTTTTTTCCAAACCAACACTGTTTTTCAATGAAAAAAAATAAATCGATTTAAAGGAGCATTATCCAAAAAATATTCAAAAAGGTTACTGTAACTACAACTCAAGCAATCTTAAATATTTTCCAAACTAATGTCTCTTAGAGGGGGGGGGGAGCTTTTCCCCTGTTAAGAATTACTGTAGCTGCGCATCAAACTAATTTCTGTCATCACAAAAAATGTGGGACTGAAAATTTGAAGAAAAATCTCATCATTCGGCTGATTACCCCAACCAATCAATTGGTTTCTTCTCAACAAAAATGTTTTTGCCGAAGACGACGAAAATCGGTGTTGGAGGAATTCGAATTTAATTTTTTCAAAAGTTTAAAATCTCATTTGTGGCCGTTTCTCGATGATTTTTTTTCCTCTCTGTTTATTTGAAATTGAAATTTTCTTCTTTCATGGCCGCCCACACTTTCACTTATTACAATTTGTCGATCATTTTATGAGGAGAAGAGACAAAAAAAAAAAAAAAAAAAAAAAAAAAACATTGAAATATCAGATGCGAAAAATGTTGGACAATAATTTGTGAACCGTTTTTCTTCTTCTTCTTCTTCTTCTTCTTTTTGGTCACTTCTTCCTTTCACTCGAAAAACGACACTACGCGTTTACATTCTTCTACATTTGTGTTTCCTTGCTTGTTTTATTGACCGTAGTCTTCCAAGATATTGCGCCTTTAATATTTTCCTCTTCCTTCTCCTTTTCCTTGAAAACCATCATTTTTTCGTTTTATTTATTCTCTCACCACGAAAAAGCAACAACACCAACTTTGTCTCAACTCTTCACAGTTCTTCATTCTGGTCTCAGCACGATTTTTAAAACCCAGGGGGAAGGGGGGGGGGGGACACTTTTTTTTCTTCCTATTTGTCCTCTCATTGAGAAAATGAAATGAAGATATCAAAGATTAATGGGAAAGAAGAGGGAGAAGCTAGAGAGACAAAGAGACAAAGAGAGAGAGAGAGAGAGAGAGAGAGAGAAAAGAGGTTTGAGGCAAAAAAATTTCTTTTTCTTTTTTTTTGAAACATGAAAGCTGAATGAAGATAAAATCAGCCAAGAAAAACGAAAGATGAGAGATAATAAAATGATGAGAGAAATGGTGTGAAAGGAGTTTTGTTGCAATAACTTACAGTAACCTGTTAGTATTATGTGCATATCATGATTGTTCATCTCGACGACGACACCAAAAACTAGTCTTCCTCCTCCTCCTCCTCCCCCTCTTTTCTTCTTTTTTACCACTTTCATTTCTTCTCGTCTCTCTTCTTCTTCCTTAATCTCTACACATATTTCTAAGAGAGAGAGAGAGAGAGAGACAGAGAGAAGCAGAGAAAGTTTGACAACAATAGAATCATATTGTCAACTATGTTTTTTTTTTCTACAAAGAAAAGACGACTTCTTTTACCTTGTCACTTCAATACTACAAAATAACAGAGAGTGAGTAGATCATTTCTCATTTTTTTTTTTTGCCCCACCCAGAAACAAAACAACAAATTTCTGAATGCTCCTTTAAAAATGGGTTACAGTAGGAGGAAGCGAATTAATTGTTTGTTTTAATCGTTTACTTGAAAATCTTGAGCTTTCCCCCCCCCCCCCCCCAAGCTTTTCCCTCGTATTACCCACTTGAACCATTGTCAATAATTGTGGCAAACCTTATGGCTTTTCCCTCCTCCTCCTCCTCCTCCTCCACCTCTTCCTTGACGAAAAGTTTTGTGGTGGGTTTTCACACGTTTTTTTCCACAAATTTCATTCATCTGGTACGATTTTATTGCGAGAGACACTTTTTGACATTTGGTTTTTCGGCCTTCAGAATCCTCTCCATCTGTTTTCATCTTCTTCACCAACATTTTTCTTCTTCTTCTTTTATTTAATCAACGAGCAGCAGCCAAAAAAAGAAAAAAAAACCAATGAAAGACACTTCTTTTTCTTCATGCTAAAACCGCCCGAGGAGTGATGAAGACAAAGTCCCTTTTTTTGGATGAAGATCAGAGAGTGAACAAATATGAGAGAACGAAAAGATGAGTGACATTTTTTGCTTTTGTTGTTGTTGTTGTTGAGAGAAAGAGAGAAAAAAAAAGAGAGAGAAAGAGAGATGTAGAGAATTAGAGAGAAATGAGTAGAGAGTGTGTGAGAGAGAGAGAGAGAGAAAGTGGTGAGAAAAGACTTCTTGAATATTCTGTTTTTTTTTCTTTTTTTTTTCCTTTATTCAAAACTGGAAGAGTTTGTCCTCTTAATACTTTAGAAATTCTTTTGAAGCTTATACAGTATTATTTCGTTTCAAGACCCACTGCAAGTATTTTCCCACTCAAAAATCACGCTCTTTAAGCTCCGCCTACTGGAAAACACAAAGTTTGCAAAAAATAATGGGCAGCTTAAAATCGTGTTTTTTTTTCTCATTCGCATGGGTTTTTGCGCTCTATTGATAAGCCAACTATTTTCCCGCCTTATTTTCAATAAATTCAAAAAAAAAATTACTTTTTCTATTTACACATTAAAAGCTTTTGAAAATCCAGATATTTGTCATTAAAAAAAAGGGATAGTGAAGAGTGAGGAGAGTGAAAAAGAAGCAGAGAAATGCGAAAAAAAAATTGAAAACAAACAGACAAAATTTGACTTCTTTTTTTTTGTGCTGGAAAATTTATTTATCATCTGAATTATTCTTTTTTTGTTGATTGAAATTCGATATTTTGTGCATTTTGTGTCATCCAACTCTTTTCCCCCTCCTCTTCTTTTTTTTCTCTTCATATTCTGCAATTTTTCCAGAATTTTCCAGACACAAAATCCAATGCGCCTCAAATTCTGATGACAATTTCAACTAATCTTCTTTCCGATCCCGACTTTGTCGATGATCAACCAACTTTATTGATTTTACCAAATGAGATTTTATTACAGGTTTGATGGATTTTTCGCCCAGATTTTCTTCTGAACCTTTTTCTTTTCGTTTTAGATTGTTCGCCGCTTACCTCGTCATGATATTTTTTTCGGCATCGCTCATACAAATCATCGACTTCGCTGTCTGGTTCAATCAAATCTGAACACAATTCGATTGTTCGTTTTTTTTTCTCTCGTTGAACTGATTTTATTGATTGATTTTTTTGCTGTCAGATTTGATGCTCATTGTCATGTTCATGTTGTTGATTCAATGCCATCACATGTTTATCGAGATGATGGAACTGATCCGATCATCACCTATACTTTTACACTTTTTGATCGTTTACTTCCAGGTTTTTATTTATTTTTCTCATTTTAAACAAAAAAATCGTTAAAGGCACATGTTTGAAACTATTTTAAATGGAGTGGTCTTGAAACGATTGCGCTATTTTTACGTTATAAACTTCGAAATTCGTTTATACCACAATTTTTACCTACAAAATTAGTAATTCGATATATTTTTAAGTAAATATGCAGAAAATTTTTATAGTTTTAAGTATCCATTACAAAATGTCAATAAAAATATAATTATCGCGCATTTAAAATGCAACAAAAAGAAACTTGTCTCCCCAGATGTGTGGAAATACTGAATTAAAAATTATGTGCAATCACCAGACGCAAAAATGCACCTCTTGACTGAACAACTTCCAGATTACAAACAGAAGAAGCGTCTCTGCTTACGCGGAAATGATCAAAGATACAAAGAATTGCACATTTCACATTTGAATGATTCGTCAATGAATGCACAATTCGAGCGAGGCGGTTATGATGTTCAGGTGCCTTCAAAAGTTGCACATACTGTAAGAAAGAAAAATCTCCAAAAATATTGATTTTTTTTGTTCGCAATTTCAGCTTTTGTCCTATATGAAACTTCGAGCAATGCGTTTTCAAGTTCGCAAACAGTGCAAAAATGAATCGACACGAAAAGAAGACGACTTCTTCGCCAATTGCCTTCAATTCTGCGAGCGTCGATGCACTCGCGTCGACATCAAATCGCTTCTTTTATGCTCGAAAAATGTGCTCTTTCCATGGCAATTGGGTGTCGAATCATTACGCAAATTGTCGTCAATTCAACGCCTTCGAACATTGATTCTTGAGAATATGACGACGTTTCGACCCCTTCAGCCGCATCTTACGATTCCATTGTCATTTTTGTGCAGTTTACAATTTCGTTTAGATCAAAGACATCGAATGGATATTGATCGATTGAAATTGTCACAAATCGATGGTAAACATTTCCTTCACTTTTCACTCAACATTGCTTTTTTTTCCACAGGATCAATTCTAAAAGCTCTTTGTGATGCTTCTGTATCTCATCTCGATTTTTCCGCCTATTCCGACGTTTCGGCTCTCGTTTCATCAATCGATTCAACAAATATGTGCTATTTCATCTCATCATGGCGAACTTCTCAGAAACCTTGGATGATTCGATCAATTTCCTTCAATTCAACTGTCACTATTGATGAATTTCGGGCTGCCGCCTACCGTATGCTACCGTAAGAATTTTAAATAACTATTAATTTTTAAATAATAATGCATTTTTAGACACGACGAGATCATCGATGTTCCTTACTGTCGTTTTCGAACTTCTCATAAAATCTTTCAAAATGTCGTTCTTGAGTTAGCATGTTATGGAAATGGGGTAAATTATCAATTTTTCCCCACCTCCCATTCAAAAAAAATCTTCAGAACGCCACTCAATGGCTGCTCAGAACCGGCTACATCGATCCGCCCAATTAAACATTTTCCAGCATTTCCGTTTTTCTCCTTTTTTTTTTTTAGCTTTCACACTTTTTATTCAGTTCAATTCTTCTCAAACGCGTGTAATTTTTCCAATTTTCTACGGGTATAAAATTGAGAATTTTTTCATTTTTTTTTCTTCTAAATTTTTCAAAAAAAAAAAAAGGGAAAAAAACAAAACTTATTAACAAAAATTATTGTTTTTCTTTTAGTTACTCACATCAAATCCTTCCTTCATTCTTCATTTTTCGTTGCTCTTCCATTTGGTGCAAATATCTTAGGGCTCGTTTCGCAGCCGTCGTTTTTGCTATTCGATAATTTCGACCCATTCCGGTGAAGCGCATATTGTTGCCAACATCCACTGTTACTCGAACTTTTCCGCTTTCCAATATTCGCTCCATTTTACTAAATAGTATCAATCAATCATTATCGATTTGCCAAATTTTCCACTCACCTGAATCTTGCTTTGCTCGATTCTAATTCCATTAATTCTCGAATTGGAGATCGCGGCGGATTCGCACAACATTCTTCAATTGTTTGCTTCATCAAATGAAATATCACCGACCATGTTGTATCCAGATTTTTTCCGCTGTCCTGTAAAACAACGAGCTCATTCGATTTCTCTTTGGTTTTTTTTTGATACCAAAAATATTGCTCCTGCCACTGACTCGAATATATCGCCCATTGCTTTCGGCACTTCAATATCTTCTTCTTGTCCCTCGTCAATTTCCTCTTCTGTTGTTGCCATGTACATTTCGGCGTTGAAGTTTGTGTCGAAATTTCGTTCCGAGCACAATTTGACAAACTTCTCGATCATGTGATGAAGTCCTGGGCATAGTGCGATGAAGTGTTTTTGAAAATCGTATTTGACAGCCAGCGAGGCGAAAATTGTGTTGTTCACTAATGCCGATCTTAAATCGGTTAACACTCCTGGACTGTATTGTCGGACATCTTCGAATAAATATCTTGTTATCATATAATCCAGCACGGCATCTCCCAAAAATTCTAATCTCTGTTTTAAAAAAAAATTGTCCTTTTATTTCTTGAATTTTGTTTTCAAATCCAAACCTGATAACATCCAGTTACTCGATTATTAATATAACTTGCATGCGTGAAAGCTTGAATCAAATAAGCTCGTTCTTTGAATTCATAACTGAAATATTATTTTTTTCCAAATTTTTTTTTCAATTATCCGCTGGAAATTTTCCGCTTTTTTCGAAAGTGTTCACTAGAGCGCTAGAGCGTGATTACAACACAACATTTTGAGAAAATCTTCGAAATCTTTACCCAATCGTCTCTTCCAATTTTCCAAACTGAAATTGTTGCCAAATATTATCCAATGCTCTTATCGATGCTTTTGGATCAGCCGGCGTGTCAATGAATCTCAATAATGGTGCTAGTCGGCTCTCATTTTTCTCCATATTTTCCATCACTTTTAATCCCATCCAGCGCATGACTTTTAGTGTTGGTGTTGGACCCAACGTCAATAAATGAACACCGATTAATGCTTCCATCGCATCGGCAATCGATTTGTCCGAAATATTTTGTTGTGTCAGCAAATTGTAGGGCAATGGTGAGATGTCCTCATTTATTGCTCCACTTCGTTGCTTCGGGAAATTGATCGTTTCGATGCCGTTCGTCGTGCTTCGATGCGGTTCGCCGCCTTCGTCCCATCCCGATGCTTTTTCCTCTTTTTCTTCAATGGTTTGTCCATCAAGAATTCGTTCAATTTCGATATCTCGCTCTTCGGCGTCATCAGTGTTGGGCGCTTTAAAATCAATTGTTGGTGCATAGCTGAAATCATTCAAGCTTTTATCATTCAAGACTTTTTAATCAACCAACCATGGTGGAAGCCAAGAATCGTGTGCGTCAAACTTTGTCGCAATTATCAATTGTGGAATTCCCAACTTTTTTCCTAATCGATACAAATTACAATTCGACACTTCTTTGCTTCGCGCAAATGATAGTTTTCCTTCGTGTTGATCGATGTGCGTATGATACAAATAATCAGTTACAGCGAATTTTAAAAACGAATCGCCAATTGTTTCAAATCTTTCCAAGCTCATTCCTAAAATTTCAGCTTTTTTTTTCTTTTGTTTTTCAATTTAAAAAAAATCACAAATTTTTGCATATCCATGGAGCGCGTTTACGATATTTTCAAGACAAGTTTAAAAAAGAAAAAAAGAACTGCTCGATTCTTACCATCGCTTGCATTTGATGTCGTTAATGCTGTCAGTAATAAGCACGGTGAAACTCCGAATCCAACATCAACATCCGAATGCGAAACATCCCCGGTTTCGACAATTTTTGCCTTCAATTCAATCATTGTCGGCGATTCTTTGGAAAATGAGAATTTCAATGTTGGGTGTGGCCGAAATATGTTACGTTTTTGATTCTTCTGCAAAAAAAAAAGAAAAAAACTGAAATTCTTTCCATTTTCTTTTTCTCACTTCATTTTCAATAATTTTTTCCATCGCTTTTTCATCTTCAATTTTCTTTTTCAGCTCTCCTTCCATGAGTTCGCGAATTTCATCATCGATCGTTGAAAATTTAGAATCTTTCTCATTTTCTTCATTTCGATCATCATCGTCATCATCACCAAACTGCTCCAAGTCCACAATTTCCTCGTTTCTTCTCGATTTTTCTGTTGGCTCTAGCAAATCCATATTTTCAAGCTTCTCTTTTGCTTTTAATATTTCCTCGTTCACTTTTCTCTTCGTTGACTCATCCACCTCTTTTGTTGCACTCATTTTAGTCTTCTTTTCAATTGTTGATGACGACAATTCGGTGAGAGATGTTGATGGAATCGTTGGAGCAACCATATGTCGGCCAACATCTTCCATAAGTGATTGAATATTCAACACTTCTGAAGCTGAACCATTCCCTAATATTTCAAAAGTTGCTCCTGAATCAACATTTGGCTCATCTAATTCTCCCCAACCACATTCAACAATTCCTTCATGTTTTGGCCACAAATCAGTTGTTTCACCAATTGGTTTCACTGGAAAAAAATACACATTTTTGCACTCCTTCACTTCTTTCATTACATTGAGCCGTTAAACGCTGCTTATAGTCGTGCATAACAAACGGTCCCAGTTCATCATCATCCTCATCCGATATATTTCCATCGTGCAATCCAGACATTAATCCAATCGTATCATCTTCATCAACTTTTCTTTCCTCATTTGTCCATGAGATGTCAACACCACATTGGATTGCTTCTTGTGGATCCCAAACCCCAACATCAAATGTCTTAAATTATTAATTTTTTTTGTTGTAAAATTAATAAATTTTTGAAAGATTTAAAAAAAATCGATTTTTACATTATTTTCCTTTTCCAATTTTTTACTTTCTTCCACTTCAATTTGAATTTTTGACTTTTTATTCATCTCTCTTAATTGTTGAATTTTTTTCACCATTATCGATTGTTTTTCTTCAAATGTTGTTGGATATGTCAATGGGGGCCACTCTAAACTTTCAGGCACCTCGATTTCGTTCTAAAATTTTGTTTATTTTTTAGGCTTTAATTACGAATGTTTAAGGATACTTTTGATTTTCCAAACGCATTTTCCAGAATTCTTTCTCTCAGCTCATCGGTTAACAAAAGTTGGTTGACTCTAGAAAAAACGCAAATAAATTCAAAAACTCTCATCACATTCTCAGCTTCACCTATAGAAAATGCTCGGCAACGCTGATATCACATTCCACAATGTTGCCGAAATCGGATGAACATCCATCAGTTCAGGCACCAATATTTGCCTTTGCGATGAATGATTTCCTCCTGACCCCGGTTCCGGTGTCGGTGGCAACGATTCAATCGATTCGATTGATTCAGATGGGTGTGATCGTGTCGGCGATTCACTCGATGAGTCGACGCGTCGTTTTATGTTCTGAACTCGTGGCAGTAACAAATTTAATCGGCTGAAAATTGGCTTTTTTTTCTTTCGTTGACTTTTTTTTTCTTTTTACTTTGATGTAAAATCAACATCCAATAATGATTGTTCTTGATCATAAATTTGAATTGAATATTTTTTAATGAAATATTCATTAAATGTTGTATAATGATCATCAGGAAATTTCGAGCTTGGCTTCATATTCTCCAATATTTCAGCTACATAATAAAATGCGGGTTGATCAACATTTCGATACCACGGCATTACAATTGCGTCTTTATATATTTCAGCTCGAAACTTGAATTCTTTTCGCTTTTCATCACTTGGAATTCGTGGCATTTGACGCATATTTGCCACCACTTTTGTCACATATTCCATGTTTATTGAATATTCATTTTTATCTGAAACTCATTTTTCAGCATCACAGTTGTTTTTTTTTTCTCTCAAAATTTAGCTCACTTTTATTTAATGGCACAATTAGTGAACTAATCGGCGTATTTTTTGATAACTCAAATACCAAATTTCCAATTTTACACAATTGTAAAACTTGTGTGAATAAATAATCATGGAATAATTTAATGTGCTCAATTTGCTCTTCATTTATTGATAATTGTTTTGAAGCCTGCACCAATCTTACTCTCATATCTCCTTGCCTTAAAAAGACTGGAAATGGTGGAACCTTAATTAGATTTCATTAGAAAAGTCCTTTTTTTAACAAATTTTCTAACTGACTTTTGGAACTTTTTTCGCGCTTAAAAATCCAAAACAATATTCATAATCACTCGGATCAGTAAATTTTCTTTTTTTTGGATTCGACCGTGTTTCGGGCTCTTTCATTCTTTCCAAATCCAGCACATACAGATAACATGATTTATTTGGTTCAACATAGCATTCGTGAAGTGCTCGAGCAATCTATGATAATTCGATTTAACACGATATCAAGAACAAGAAAAACCTTCTTATCATAGAGCTGCTTTCGTTTTGACGAACCAACTTTTGCTGACATTCCAGGCGCATATTCATCCGGTTCCTCATCAATATGCTCCAATAATTTTGCAATTGATTCTCTTCCCTTTGGTAATAAATGATCATCAAGCTCGCCTTTTTGATGCAAACATCGACACGCTTCTAATGCCACTGCCATTTGTGCCGCTTTTTTATTCGGCATCGAACTTTTCAATGTAATCGCATGTTTTATTGGTGAATTGATCGGCAGCAACAGTTCAGCACAATATCGTGTTGTTCCATTCTCATCAACCGGAATTATTCGATTATGTGGCACGAGTCGTGTGAAAATATCTGATGGTAACTTTCCACAATATCTGAACTTTTATTTTCAATTTTTTCAAATGTGCAAATTCATACCGATTAACCAATGAAATTGCGTTCGACATTTTGACTACTGCTCCGGTTGATTCAACTTGATATGGTGGAATAAGTTGATCAATATCTTCAATTTCTAATGTTACTTCATCAACAATTGGATTATGAACAGTTCGATATCTGTTCAGCAATAATCTTTCAATTCTTTGAAAATCTTGTAAATCATTATTGCAAGCTGTTATATCACTTTCTTCTACAAAAATTACATATCTTGATCCAGCTCGTCGTGCTCTTCCTTTTGACTGAAAATTCTTTTATAACTCTCTGAATGTCTTCTTTTTTTTTTTGCTGAACCTGAACATACGATCGCATATCTAAAGGCCGATCAAATTTAACAACAACGTTACATTGTTTAACATCGACACCTTCTTCAAGAACTGATGTTGCAATCAGAACATTTATATCTGATCGATAAAATTTTTTCAATACTTCTGATTGTCTTTTGTGCAATCCTTGATTTTCTTGATTCACCATTGTGTTTCCGCTAGCTCCGACCACGTAGTCCGATTGAATAAATCGATATTTTTGCTCCCATTGACGAATTTGTCTTACTAACATTTGAAGAGCGTACGCCACGTATCTTTGATCAACAAATACAATTGCTGACAATGATTCAGGTTTTTCAATTTGCATTCGAGCTTGGAATTCAGGTGAGAACATTTCCAAAAGTTCAAAAAGTCGATCTAATCGATGTGGAATGTAAGGTCTTAATTCATCAAGACATTTGATTATTTTCATCTTTAAAAAAATTAAGTTTCACTTTTTACGATTCGGACAAAATAGAACAAACTTCAGGCTCGAGAATTCGGCGAACAGTGAGCATTGTGGTTCGAGCAAGACTTAAAAATATTTTAGCTTTATCTGGAAGCATTTGTGTTTTAATCAATTTTGATAACTCTCGATCCCAAACCATTGACATCTGAACATGTTTTTCTTTTGATAAACGATCATTTATTTTAGTTGAAATCTCACTTTCCATGCTGCCCAAGGTCCTAGTTGCTTTAAAACTGCCAGTGTCGTTTTGAAACTATCTCTAATTGGTCTTCTTGGATCTAAATCCAAATCAGGATTAATCTCCGTCGTTGTGTCGACAAATTGTCGAACATTTTCCAATAAGTTCACAACTCTTTCAGCAATATTTGATGCCTGTGACGCCATAACATCAAAATTTCGACAATATGCCACAGCTTCATATGGTTTGGCGCCAAATTTTGAAAGCTGTAAAAAATTGGAAAAAAAAAACATCGAAAAGTGTTGGTCTTAAATATGTACCGAAACTAAATCACTGGCCGTCTCAATTGAACAATCTAAAATTGATTCCAACTTTCTCAATTTTTCCTCCAATTTGCTTGGTTCAACTTTTTCTTTAATCAAACTCGCGGTGAGCCCGAGAATTCGTGGAACATGCTCTCCTTCTGCAAATTTTTGATAAGAATTTTTTGATTCCAAAGTTCAAACTTTTCTTGATATCTTTGTAAATTGACATTATCAGGCGATAAGGATGTTTTGAGCCAAGAGAATGGTGACATTCATCAAAAATCATAACACAAGATTTTTGAATTTGAACGAAAGCGTGTTGAATAAGATCCAGAAGACATTGAGCCGTGACAACAACAACCTGGAAATCGATATTAGTGGAAATGTTCATTTAAACTTTGAATTACATGATGCTCCTCCATAAATTTGTCGCAATCCGCTTTACTTTTCCATAAATCTAATTTTATCTGTCCATGAATCCTACCAACATGAAATTTAGTATGGCGTTCAATGTGTAAAGCTTGTTGCTCAACCAAATTTACTGAAAAATAGAAAATTTCAAAATATTGTTCAAATCTTTAAAAACCTTTATCAACAATGAAAAAAGCGCGTTTTCCTCCATTTTTAAAAGGGGCAAATATTTGAATTCCATACTCTTTTAAGAGTAAAACTGCAATAAATGTTTTTCCAGATCCAGTGCCCAATTGAACAATAATATTCCGTTTACATGCTTTATCAAGAAGTTCGATCTAGAAAATCAATAAATATTAGCTTTTTTCATTTTGTCTTACTTGATAATCTCGAGGGTTAAAACAATTCAATTCTGCTCTTTGTTTGATTACCATTTATCTTCAAAATTAAAAAATTCAATTTTTAAAAAAATTGGGAAAATAAGAAAAGAAAAAGTAATTAAATGCGCTCTGTTGCACTGCAACAACGTTTTTCTTAATAAAAGTAAAACAATTTTCATGTTTTTATATTTTATTTAAGATAATTTTTTAAAAATTGTTGCTTATATTTTTTATTTTTAAGTGGTTAAAAAAATAAGAAAAGTAAATAGCTTAAAATACACTGTGATATCGCTGCGAGATATTTTTTTTATAACTAATTGTGCCTTTAAATATTTGTTATAATTTTTCATTATTAATAATTGTTTATATTTCAAAAAATGTGTTTCTTCCAGATTTTATTAATAAATGTAAATAAAAATGTTTATCCCAGGTTTGGTGAAATTTTTATTTTATATTTATTGATATTATATTTTTAGAACTTCATCAAAATATTTGGGTTTTCCTTGAATCTCAGGGATGGTCGATAGTTTTTGGAGTAATTTTCACTGTATTTATTTATCAAAAATATTTAAGTTCGCACTTCAAAAAATGGAGACAAGAAAAAGAAATTGCATCTCAACAAACTTTTCGTTAGTTAATAAGTTTTCCTTCTTCTTTTTCTGAAGTATTCAGTTTTCAGATCAAACAGTTGCAGCAAAAGAAGCGGAAAATTTGCGCTTAGCTCGAATTCGACAACTGCAAAAAAATGAGGAAATTTTGAAATTAGCAAAGTTAAAAAAAGAGGAAAAAGAACGATTAGAACGAGAAAAAGTGTTATTTTTACCTTTTTTCCACCAATTCATCGTCATTTTTCAGATTTTACAAGAAATGAGCGTTTTAAACATGGCAGTTGGAAAATTCGAGCAAAAAAAAAGAAATTTGAATAAAATTGAACAAACGAAAAAGAGCACAGAAGAAATTTTTGAACAGTTGATTTCGTCAAAGCCGATCGTATTTTTTACCAAATCATTTTGCCCCTTTTCAAGGTTTTTTCTTATCCATTTCGAAATAAATTCGATATTTTATAGGAAAGTTCGACAACTTGTGGCCAGTTATCGTCTTTCCTCAGACGAATTCGAATTTTTTGACTTGGATGAACCAGATTTTAACCAAATGATACCAGGAGATGAAATTCAACGAATTTTTGAAGAAAAATTTGGACGAAAATCAGTACCAAAAATGTTCTTAAATGGTGAATATGTCGGAGGATACGAAGAAATTTTGAATTTCTCTAAAAATGATAATTTCAAGGTGAAACATTAATTACAATAAAGCTTTAATAATATTTTATTATGAAAAATTGAAAATTTTAATACGTTTTTACGATTTAAATTATTATTTTTACTAATGAAATTTTATAAAAAATAAAATAAATCAACAGAAAATGTCAATAAACGATTGGGAAGCTCAAGCTCTATCTGAGGAAGGAGCAAATCTTGGCTTTACGGTAGTTATTTTTGTTTGGAAGTTTTATTATCTTTTTGCAGAAAGAATTGATTGATGAAATTCGAGATAAGAAAGAATCAAATCCAGGAATGTTTGTCTCAGCATGGCAGGAGGATAATGAAGGTGTTGGTGAAAAAAATATGGAAGATCCGGTTGAAATGTAAAGTTTTCTTTAAAAATATTCAAGAATACGAAAAAAAAAAAAGAAGAATTCTGCAGATGGTTGACGGCAGCAGAAGAAGGAAACTTAGAGAAGCTGAAGGAAATTTATGAGTTGAAACCAGAATTATTAAATTCACAGGATAATGATGGCTACACGGCTCTTCATCGAGCAGCATATGAAAATCGTCAAAATGTCATCAAGTTTTTGCTAGAAAAAAAGGCGGACACTGAAAAAAGGTTTTGAATTATTGAAACGGTCACCGTTCAAGTTCATTTTCTATGTAGAACTCGCGATGGATGGACACCATTGTTATCAGCATGTAACTGGGCGAATTATGAAGCAGTGGGAATTTTGTTAAGCAATGGAGCTGATGTCAATGCGCTTTCAAATGGGAATCTGACAGTTGGAAAAAAAACAGAAATTCAAGAGAAAAAAAAATTAATTTAGGCGCTTCATTTAGCAGTGAACAGTCAAAATGAAGATTATGAAAATGTGTTTCATACTGTTCGATATTTGCTACAAGCTCCAGGTATTTTTATTAATTCTATTGTTTTGAACAGTCGGTAGTGATGAATTCAGAGAGTGGGAATGTTATTTCGTGGCGAGACCCAACTTTAGAAAATTTAATTATTCAATAAAAATGTTTAAAATTTGTAGGAATTGATGCATCGGTGATTAATGGAAGTGGCGATACTCCATTACAAATGGCACATCGAACATCAGGAAAAATATATTATTTAATTAAAGATTTTCTAGAAAGACCTTGAATAATTCAACAAAATTTTATTGAAATGAAGAAAGCATAAATTTTAAATTAACATTCAATCAGTATCGAGAATCATCATAGGAATACAAAACCCGCAAAAAGTAACAAATAAAACAATGGAATGTGGAATTATTAATAAAATCGATAGTTATTGTTGGCACGAATCCCAAGGAATAGAATATGGTCTACGAAAAATGGCAGAAAATATTAAAACAACAAAAAATAAAGTATAACCACCAAGAGCAACAAGGCGAAGAATTTTTTCAGTTCTATGCTTCTGAAAATTTTTGAAATTAATTGTAAAAGAAAAATGGTTTTGATGATTCACCACAATGTTGTAGAGAATTGAATAGCCTAAAAACAATCCAGTGATTGCACCAGCAAAATGAGCCCAATAGGATATCGAATCACACAGCTTTAGAATATATCGACGATGGATGACGCCGTAAAAATCGAACGTGATGAATACGGAGAGAAAAGCAACGCGAACCCAACGAAATGGCATCTCGTTCCAATTCGAAAATTTGATGGAAAAAATTCAATAAAAAGTTGCCTTTTTATTTATTGACAAATTCTTACCAAAAGTACGTTGGCGACGTGTGAAAATATCAAAGCGTAGACACCGGCTGAAGCGCCAACAAGCATTGTGCTTGGATCAACCAAATATTGAAGAAGTGAACCTTGAACAATTCCATTAGAGCGTGTTTGCAGACAAAGGAAATTTGAAATCAATAAGACAACAAATATTGTAGAAACTGTGCGCTACTTGCAAAACAAAACGCCCCGCCCATTTTATTAAGGCGGCAGGGGAAGTTGAGAAAACGTACCAGCGACAACTCCAATCGTATAAATAAACAGAATTCGTGGTAATTTGTGAGCAGCTTCTAATGGAAAACCAACACACAACTGAATAACACAATTGCTCAAAAGATGCGTCAAGCCGCTGTGCAAAAACATATAAGATCCAAATCGCCAAGCCTGATAGCGTAAACTCGGCGTGAAAATGAAGATGCCCGGCTGAGAATGATTGTGATGAACGAAACATCCCGAACAATCAGTCCAAACACTTCCGCGACCATCAGTGGAATAATAGAAAAAGAAGATCAACACTTGAATTGTGGTGATCGATAGGATGAAAATCGGTGGTGGGCACCATGTGTACGCATTTATATAAGCATGATTTTCGATTTTTTGCGAATCTGTTGCCACCAAGTCGGAAACTTGATAAAGGAAACGTTTCGTTTTCGATTTTTGAGCTCGAGTTGAAGTTATCTGAAGTTTGAGATTTAATGAGAAAAGATCAGGTGGTATTTGCTGAGTATCAACCTAATAATGTTAGGTTGATACGCAGTTTAAAATAGTAACCGAAAGGTTTTTTAAAAAATCGGATGAACCTTGATAGAAATTTCGCTGAGTATCAACTCAATATTATAAGGTTGATACGCAGTTTAAAATATTAACCGAAAAGTTTTTTAAAAAATCGGATGAACCTTGATCGAAATTTCGCTGAGTATCAACTCAATATTATAAGGTTGATACGCAGTTTAAACAGAAATAAGGAAACATTTTAAAGAAAGAATTGGATGAATCTTGATAGAAATTTTGCTGAGTATCAACTCAATATTGTTAGGTTGATACGCAGTTTAAAAAAAAACTCACAATTCGCTGAAACCCATCACAATCAACAGTTTCCGAAGGAGCTTCAGAACGAAGCGCTTCAAGCTGAGATTCAGTCAACGGAACATTGTTTTCCTCGATTCGATTAGCCAACTCAATTGCCGGAACTTCATCTTCATCAGGTTTCTTGATTTTCTAGAAAAAAAATTTTTTTTTCTTTTTTTTTCTTTTGAAATTTACTTGAAAGTAGATCGTATAAGCTTTACGATATCTTCCTGCAGTGGTGAACATCTGAAAATGTAAAAAATCGATAAAACTGCCACAACAAAAATTTTTTGCAAAAGTAAAATGATTATTTTTTTTCCGAAATTCAAGCATTTAAAAACAAAAAAAAAAGCCATGAAAGGTGATAAAAAATTGCGAAAGAATTGATTAAAAGTGGGCGGAGCGATGACGAATATTTTTATCGGAGCAAAAATCATTGGAGGACGAGTCATTAAGTAAATAATACAAAAAATTGACGAAAAACGTTATTTTTTTGAAATAATTTTAACACTTATTAAGAAAATTGGCATAACAGTCAACAAACACTCTTTGGACTGGTGAGAGCAGGTGTTAAAATAAAAAATCCATTAATGGCCTATAACGCCAATTATTAATAATTTAAATATTTTTTATTGTATTTTAAAGCAATAAATTCTTCTTCATGTTTTATTGATTTTTCAATGCGATGCTTTTCACTTTTTTCTCTTTTTCTGTTCGTATCGGAAGAATTTCGACATTTCTCACTGATTTATTCACTAATGGCCGAGGTTTTGCAATGCGACATTGTTTGGGTTTCTAGGCCATGAAGGGCAAAGCGGCGCGAAAGGAATTGTTTTAAAGATTTTTGGCGTGTTTTTTTTTTCTTTTATTTTCTTAAATTTTTACGTGACATTTTACACGTTTCAAAATGGGGAAAGGAAAGAAGATGCTGCAATTATTTTCTCTGATAATCAATAATGAACAAGGATTTAAATCTCAAATCCGAGGTTTTTTTTTGCAATCAATAATTAAAATGAACAGAAAATGATTTTGCAGCTTCATCAATTCATTGATCCAAGTCTTGAATCATCATTGTCAACAGAAAATCTAAATGGAGAATTGCTAAAAAAAGAGAATGCTGAAATTGAAGCTGACACTGAAAATAATTCCAGTGCTCAAAGTTTAAAATGCGATTATTGTGATCGAAGTTTTCTTACTTATCGATCACTTCAATGCCATTTCAAAATTCATAGTAAGAAATTATTGATTAATTTATTGATTGATTGATTGATTGATTTTTTAAGATGAAAAAGTTCTTGAATGTTGTTATTGTGATCTTCGTTTCAATCGAACTGATGGATTGATCAGTCATGTTGTTGATCATCTAATGATCACTGGGTATTTTATCGATTTTGTTGTTGGTTCAAAAAAAATCAATCAATAATTGATTTCAGTCATCCTCTTCTATGCCCATCAATTGATTGTGATGTGACAGTTCCAACAATGCTAGACGGTGAACAACACGTTTTCCAGGATCATTTTCTCAACGGAGCCTCAGTTTTCAAATGTAAAGATTGCGACGAAAAATCGCAAAATTTTCGAAAATTATTCATTCATCGACTTGTCAAACATGGAGAATTGAAGGAATTTGCCGAAAAATCGATGAATCGTCAAAAGAAATATTTGCAAACGAAAAAAAATCAAAGTCGACGCTCGAAAAAGCGCGGAATTGCGGCGGTAAATTCAAAAAAAAAATTTTTTTTAAGATTTTTCTTTTTTCTAGGATTATATTGAAATGAAGAAGCGAAGTTTGATTGAAAAAAGCGAACCACTTGAAATAAATCCAGACGTTGAAAATTCATCAATCGAAGAGCCGAAAAAAGTGGCAGAAAGTGAAATGAAATCCCTTGAATTGGTGAACTCACTGAAGCAAGCGGTGACGTCAAATTCTGGAGGTTTTTTCATTGTGGATTGAAAGTTGACGTTGTAGCTTCTTTTTTTTTTGCTCAGAATCAGCTTCAAAAATGCTTGAAAAAATGTCGGAATTTATAAAGAAAATGTTTCCGATTTGTGAAAAGAATGAAATGTATCGATGCGCTCATTGTGCAATCCGATTTGAAGACGCAATTTTATGGATGGTTCACTTAGGATTTCATGATGTCGAAGATCCATTTAAATGCACTGGATGCGGAAAAAAATTTGAAAATAGGTTTTCCAAAAAATATTTTTAAAAATTTCTAATTTTTTTGTTTTTTTGGCAAATTCAGGCAAGCTTTCGTAATTCATTTGACTTATTTTGCTCACGGCTCAAAATCTGAAAAAGATGCTGAAATTTAAATTGTTGTTGTTTGCGGTTTTTTAAACAATTAATTTTTTAAAATAAAAAAGTTTTTTTCTTTTTAAATTTCAATTTCTAATTTTTCGAGTTGACAAACTCGTGAAAAAATATTTATTTTTTTTAAGTTGCAATTTTGAGATTTTTCAGTGTTCCATAAAACGTTTCAGATGGAAAACGATAAATTACGAGCTTTGAAGTTGAATATTCAGAAAACGATTCAAACATTTGGAGAAGTTGTAACAACTGATCAAGCTGCGTACAATATGGTGAGCAATTTAAAAAAGAAAAAGTAGAGAATTTCAAGATTTTTCAGCTCAAAAAAAGTCCACTTAACATGACGAAGCAACAGACTGAAATTTTGATGGAGAAATTAAAAAATGAGGCGATGAATTTGATTCAAGAAGAAATTGAATATATTTTAAAAGATACAAAGGTAATTAAATTTTTGTTAGAATTAAATTAATTGCAAAAGATTTTCATTTTAGGTCAAAGAGAAATTTGACTTACTGGAAACTCTTGAAAAGGAATCTGAAGAAATGAATGCCGAATTAAAAATGACCGACGGTTATAAACCAGCTGATGTAATTTTGAATGAAAAAAAAACAAAGAATTGGAAAAAAATGCGTTTCTTTTAAGCCTAATCATGATGTTTGGATGCATTTGAAGACAACTGCAAACTCATTCTTAACACCGTTGGATGCAGAAATTGAATGTTTAGAAAATGAGCTAAAGGTTTGAGTTTTAGCAATGGAACTTTTGGAAATTTCAAAATCTAAAAATTTTATAATTTTTACAATAAAAAAAATTTAAAAATTAATTTTTTAAGGAAAAACAAGAAATATTGAAAGAAAAAAAAGAAGTTTTCAATCAACTCAACATATTGGTCAAATCTCAGCAAAACGAATTGGAAAAAAGCTAATTTTCGATTTTCTATAAATTTTGTACATTTTCTTATTCGTCTTTTTCTTTTTCAACACAAATTCCCGATTTGTCACGTCGAAAACTTCGCGGGCAACCACAACCGAAGGCAGAAATGTCATGCTGAAAAGAGCATTTTGATGTTTCGGGACAGGAGACAGAATTCATTTCGCAATAATCTGAAATTGCTATGATATAACTGAAAAAAGAAAGAAGACGTGACGCACTTTCATCGCTTCCATCAGAACAATCTTCTCGACCGTCTAAAACTCGAAAACCCTCCGTACATTCACCGTTTAAGCATCGAAATTCACCAATATCACAACGTTCTGAAAATTATTTATCAAAAATTGAAAAAAAAAAAAAAAAGAACTACGGTATGTACCTTTAATAATAGGTTTTTGATATTTTTGAGTGGTTGATTCAATCGATGGAATAACAGAAGACGAAGTGGCATATCTAAAAGATCCACAATTCAAAAGTCCTTGAGCACAAACATCTTCATCACTTCCATCACCACAATCATCTTTTCCATCCATTAACCATTTTTGAAAAACACAATTCATGGTTCGAGCGCATTTTATTGTTCCCTGATAATCGCATAAATGTTGCCCTAAAATTAAGTTTAAAATGTGGAGTTTAAGAAAGTGCGCTCTATTGTGAATCGAATTGGGTTTCTAGGCCAGCATAATTTTTTTTTGAATCATTACGACTTTTCTTCGTTTTAAATTATTGAAAAACTAAAAAAAAGTAATTTTTGTTAATTTACATTTTCTGTCAAAGCATTGAAATGTTATTTCATGTGGATGCACACATTTTCCACATTTTTTCGTTCCAATCCCAACATCGCATAGAATTTTACCTTCTCCACACCCTGAAAAAGAATAAAATTCAAAAAAAAAAAAGAAAAATTCTGAAAATCAATAAAAAATTACATTCATCACTCATATTCGGACAATCTGGATGACAATCTCGAACTGCTCCGAGCGGAATACACAACGGAATACGAGTTTTAGAATCGCAATCGAATTGAAACGGACCACATCGTGCTCCGATTTTTGTTGGATAATCTGAAATTAAATGAATTTTTTCATTACAAATGAAGACAGCTTCGGCTTTTTCTTCGTTTTTACCTGACGGAATCACAATTTCAGATTTTGTCAAAGAAATTGATGATAAAATTGGAAACAAAACAAAATTGAGCATAAAAATGACGGAAAAAGATTTGAAGAAAAAGAAAAGAAAAAAAAAAGATTTGAACTCAACTAAAAGGACATTTCGGAAGAAAAAATAATTACAGCGTTTTCGAAAGGAAAAGCCAGAAAAGCTTTTGTGTATTCAATATTTTTAAACATTTCACAACTTTTTGTGAGAAAAGGAACAATTTTTTTGAATTTCTTTTTTTATTAAATACAATTCTTCAACTATTGAAACATTTGACAAAATAATGGAATACGCGTTTTTTTATTTGAAGATCGAATGGAAATTTAAATAAAATAAACCTGACTTTAAGTCTTAGAATAACGAAAAACACGAAACAATTTTTTCAAAATGGGAAACTGATGAATAACAAAGAAGAATAAATTAGTGGATTATTGCTAAATTAAAAATAAACAAATTTTTATTGATGAGAAACTCGGTAATAATCTGTTGGAGCAACGTAATAATCTAATGCAGGATTGAAGAACTTTTCATAATTCTTATTTAAGAAGACAGTGAAATCATGAATTGCTTGGGTGATATTCTAAAAATGTTCACTTTGAAAGAAACTAAATTAATATTTTGTTACCTTAATTAAACGATCATCCCATGGTGTGAGCTTTAACACTGATGGTAATCTCGTCAACATTCTCAATAAATGGATTAATCCATAATATTTTGCAGGTTTAAAGTCATCCAGTGGAATTTCAACTGGCGCAACACTTTTTCTTTTTCTTGGCTTTTCTGGTTGTGCTTTGTCTTTTTCTAATAGGCTTTGATATTGAGGACGTTCAAACTTGTACAATAATTGAAGTCTGAAAAATCATAATTTAGTTGTTAACTTTAACATTAGGAATAAGTTTAAACCCTAATAAGCCATTGAAATAATCGCGAAGGCCAAGGGCAGAACAAACTAATGTAGCTTCTGTTAATTGAGCTGACGTATTATCAAACTCAATGTAAATATCGCGAAGAAGTGTAACATTGACATTTCCTTTAACATTATCGATATACTGAAATGTTCGGTTTAAATCTCCAATAAATAAATCAATAATTGATACTTCATCAATAATATCTTCCACTGAAAACCTTGCTGGTACTTTTGCAAGATAACATTTTGAGATCAGATCACTATCATTTACAAGAAGTTGACGAAGCGCTTTTGGCAAAGAGATTACAACTTCAGTTGAACTTCTGTCTGGTCCACCAACTGGTGGTGAAATTGTTGCTCTTCGTTTTGTAAATTTGCCTGAAATCGATCATTCAACATAGGAAAAGAGCGAATGAATAAAAACCTTTGAGGCTAGAAATACTTGGAGAACTGCAGCGACTTCCATTTTCACTTTTCTTGTGCTGTAAAAAAAAAATGTTTGGTTGACAAATTAAGAATTAATTTTCTTCCAACTTCATCATCTGTTAAATTATCCAGTCTTCCTTTTTTCGACGTCGATCCTTTAAGCGTTTTCTGATTTTCTTCGGCTAACGCCAGATTTTCTTCTGATGCATCGAAAATTTTTTGTGAACTTTCACTGTGTCTTATTTCTTCGTCGTAGCGACTATTCCAACCCTAAAAATCAAACTTTAAAACTCGAAAATTTAAAAAAAAATTAATTTAAACCTGGTAATGAACTACATAAATCGGATCATTTGAATCTGCTTCTTTAACATCAACAATTTTTGATTTCCACAAGACATTATTATGCTTACAAACAACTGCAGTGCCAGCAGACCAAAAACTTTTTTGTTTTGGTGGCATATTATCGAGATATAATGAAAAAGTCGTCAATAAATAATTACTAGAAACAAAAAAAACTATTTGAAATACTTTCAAACTTCCCGGCTCGCTTTTGTGGGCGTGGTTTCAAATGCAAACTAACCACACAGCTTTTAGTGTGCAAACACGGTGACGTAACTTTGCACTTTTCTTGTGAAATGTGGCGCTTCTAAATTCTCATCTTAAAAAAACAATTTTTATAATTTTTAAAAATTTATTTAATTTAATTTTAATATATGTTTTAACTTTAAAGAATTTAATTCATTTTTAAAATTATAATAAAATTAAAAATAAAAAAAAAATATATTTTCAGAATGACAAACGGACTCGAGGAAAAAATTCTAGTAATAAACAAATGGGATGGTCCAACTGTAAAAAATACATTAGATGTTACTGTAAAAAAGGTTTAATTTTTTATGCTTTTCTTTAATTATTTTTCAAATTTTATTCCAGATTCTTAATGATAAAATAGGATGGACTGAAACTCACACATTAATGAACATTCGTCTTCTTATTTCTGCAATTGGAGTTTCATTTTCAGCATTTGCTTGTGCTTGGGATTTCTATCAACCATTCCCAAAATCAAAAATTGTAAAAATATGAAAAAAAAAGAAGAAATTAAATTAAACTTGTTCAGGTTCTTGGAGTCTGCGCTGTTTCGTATTTTATTACGATGGGAATCCTTCAGCTATTTCAATGGTACGTCGAAAAAGATTGTTTCTATCAAGCAACTGAAGTCGAAGGAAAACATCAAAGAAAATGGTCGTTTAGTTCAGAAATGAAATTGTCAGTTTTTTCATGAAAATATTCAATTTTTCTTAAGATTATTTCAGATATGATGATAAATACACGTTGTCAGCTGAATTTAAAAAAGAAGGAAGATCAGGACAAGCAAAAATAACTAAATCAATTGGAGCTTATATTGATCACGATGGAGAAGTTAGTTTTTTTTAAAATCAATTCTCAATCACTGTGAGACCAAACCGTAAATTTCATGCGCCTTTAAAATGATTGAAAAATTCTTTAAACCAATTTTAATTCATTTTTTATTTAAAAAAATCTTTTGGAAACGTACGCCTTTAGTTTTATATTTTCAAAAAGTTATGGTTCTGCGTATTTAGAAATTGTGTTTTTAAATATTTATTCAATTACTGTAGAAGGTATTACTGTAGAAAAAAATGTTCAGTGCCTTTAAAAATTAGTGAAAACGAAATATTTTTGAAATTTCTAATCGATATTCTATAAAAAAAAATAAATATTTCCAGGTTATCGTTCCACTTTTAAAACACGAAGTCGATGATCTTTACAATCGCCTTGTCAAGAGTGAGCAATAGATTCAATTTTTCGGTTCGGGGATTTTATTTATTTTTTAAACTTTAAAATGTTCGGTTTCTTGTTTTGTTTTACTTCACCAAAAAGCTTATTGTGGTCTCCTTCTCCTTCTTTTTTATTAATGATTAAATTTGGGTTTTTTTTAAATACCTTTATAAGCTTACCAATATCCATAATGCTCCTCTTTTAGTTAAAGTAATTCAAATTTTTATTTTTGACAACTTCAAAAAATAATACAAAAATGAGCAAAAAAAGAAACATGAAAGAGGTATATTTTTACATGAAAAAAAAAACAAAAAATACATAATTCAAGATACAAAAATTGGACAAGTGAATAATAATATTTTTTAGTAAAAATTGAACCCATAAATTTTGGAGACTTTGCAGTGTTTACTTAATTGAAATTTTTAGTGAAAGGGCAGTTTTTAAAACTATTTTGTTTTGTTTAAAGAGGAAAACATGTTTGCACTAAAGCTTTTTCATTGATTTTTTGTTTTTTGTCTAAAAATGTGTTATGAATGCATACTATTTGTCATTTCCAATTTGAATGGATCACTAAACAACGATGGACTTTGCCGAAAATTGTAATTGTTCGCTTCTGTCACATTTCTTGATCCTTCGTTTGATGAGCTCGGCGAGCAGTTCGAATTGATAAGGACCGGCGGCTCCCAGCTGCTCGTGTCTGTTGGTTCGATGTGGCATCCGATATCGTCGCAGCATCCTCGCGACGATTCGGTGTTTGATGCCAATTCATGATCAGCTTCAACTGCTGATAATTCTTCTTCACCAACTGCAATTGCTGTTGTTGTTGACATCATTGGAATCATTGTTGTTCCATATTGATTATGGTCTTGTCGCGAATTCGTCATCAGCAATTGATGATCACCAAACGATGCTTCATCGTCTGATCTCATATCTTTCAACAATTTACCTATTTTATTCAATCTCAAGGGTGTCGTCGATGATGAGACATCGGTTAATCGTCCCGATGATGATGCTGGACTTATTGGATCTGATGAACGCCACGATCCAAACGATCGTAGCGGGAATGCTCCGTCGAGATTCATCTCACGATACACTCGAGCCGACAATGCTCCAGATGCTGATTCGGCATAAATATGCTCACCAGCTGAGTACGGATCGCTGAAAAAAAGATTGGCGAATTTTTTTCTTTAATGATTTTTGTTACCGTATTCCTCCATTTCTTGATTCTAACAATTGTTGACTTCCAGCACTTTCTCTTGATCTTAAACTCGTCGAATCTCTTTCATCAGCTTCTGTTATTCGATTTAGAGCTCCATATATTCGTTTTGTACTTTTTCTCTTCCTTTTTTCTTCTCTACAATTATCATCATTTAAACAGTTCAAAAATTCTTTTTTTATTTTCCCGCCCAAAGAACCTATAACTTGGCATATTTCCAAATTTGATTTGTCGATCTGGCGACTCTTCCGACTTCTCATCGTTCGGCTTCGGAATTTCAACGGCACTTTTTCGACGATAGCACAGCATGAGGCAAACCAGACACATCAATAGCATCATTCCAACGGCGAGAAGAATCGCGAATAATGTCGCTGTTTCCAGTGTTGTTCCAATGTTCAAATGTGGAATCATTATTGTATTCTGATGTCGTTGATCTCCAGATCTATTATCCTCGTTGTTATAATTGAAGCCCATGCTTGATGTATAGGTTGATGTGTTACTTCTTGAATCACAAGCATTGCCCGACCAACCGTTAAAGCACACACATTTCTGTAAAAACCGCGTTGAAAAAAAAAACACACACGTTCCTTTCTTTCACTGAGTATCAACTCTACGTGTTTTTCTATGATACGCAGTTAGAACATATTTTTCTCGTGTCGCAACCACGCTCTATTTCAAATTTTTTTTTAAATTTCTCACCGCTGTTGTTGTGCAATGTCCATGTCCTGAGCACATCAACGCAAAATTGTTGGTCGGGCACGATACTGGAGCGCTGACCGACGCCATCTCAACACAACTTCCAGCAACACAGACTTTTCCGCTTCCGCAATTCGTTCCGTCTAATATGAGGCCGACGTCGGGCGATGCGATCGATTTGCATTGAACCTGATGCGCGTCTTTCAGGAAATGAAATGTGAACGCTTTTAGTTCGGCGTTCATTGGCGCCATTGCTCCGCTTTGACAGTGAAGCGTTCCACACTTCAAATCTTCCATTTGACACGCCTGATAATTGTTGATCCCATCGGAATTCTGTTGTTGTCCACAGTTGGCATATTCGGCTCCTTTTGCGTTCTGCTCAAAACACACCGTTTCGGCTATCTTCGCCTCTTTTCCCCACAATATTTTGCATTGAGCATCGGCGTCTGAAACAAAATGAGCACAAAATGTTGGGAATCTTTCTTCCTTCGTTTTCGCTCACCACTACAATTTCCTCTCCAGCATTGTCCGTCAGTTCCGCACACTGTTCCATCAATGAGATGACCGTCAGGTGGGCAGTCGCCCGATTTTCCATCGCATTGTTCGGCGACATCGCACGACGATTTTGATGATCGACACACTTCTCCAGCCTAAAACTCTTTTCGATCACGTCAAGTTTGTCATTTTGTCAAACTTTTCTCAATTCGCATCGATGACAGCATTTGTGATGAGATGCACATTGAGCATGTGGTCGAAGTGTGCATGTTAATGGATCGCAGCATGGATCATTACAATTCTCTCGACTGCCACAATCGCATTCTTCATTCCCATCAACTATTCCATTGCCGCATTCGGTTAGTTCGGATGGCTTCAAAATAAAATTCAACCAAATTCTTCTTTTCTTTTTTTTCACTCTTTCTCACCTGAAACGGTTTATTCAATAAGCATTGAATGTTCCCATCTTGCCATATTCCGTGCATTCTTGCCACTGAGCATTTCGAGAATTGCCACGAGAACGGCGAGCCAACTTTTCCAATCTGTTGCCTCATTATGCATTGTGGTGACGGCTCACACGAGCACGCCGCCGTGTCGTGTTTGAGGCCAATGAGGTGACCGATTGATTGCGATAATACTTCACCATTCCATTGGGTACCAAAGGCATCAAGTGACTGAATTCAGCGCGAAATTATTCGATTTTCTTTTTTCAATAATCAAAATTACCTTCATTATAATCGCTGATCTACCAGTGCAAATGCTTCGAATTGCAGCATTCGCCACTTCGGAATTCGCAAAACTTCCAGCCGTGAATAGAATTGTCGCATCTTTTTCTGAAGAAAAAAATTTGTTTTCTTTTGAAAAATTATCTTCAATGCTTTGTCACTTACGAATATGATAAATATGTCCAGCCGCATAATCAACAACTCCACTCAATGTTCGTTCAATATCTTCAAATAGATCAATTCTTTGAACATCTGTCCATAATTCAACATAAACTGTCGATAATCGAATATTCAGATCTCTTGACAACATCTGGAAACAATTTTTTTCTCAGTTTTTTTTCTTCTTCTTCCTTTTTCTCTTACATAATCAGCCAAATTAATTGTTTCAAGCATATAAACAATTGCGTCCATTTCATAAAGTCCACGACTTTTCATCTGAAAATTCGCCTATTTTTCAATTATTTCATTTTGTTCTCTCTTCAATTAAAATTCCCATGGGCTTATGAATCGTTCATTTTATTGTTCTACACAATTCTGCTTCTTTCTCTCTCTCTCTCTCTCTCTTTTTCTTCTTCGCCATCATTTCATCTCTTCAGATTTTAATCTAAATACCACATGGCGCGCCCCCGACCCGTTTGCGATCTCTCATTCCGTCGTTCCAACTTTTTCTCTATCCATAATGATTGACATTTACATCATGTAAGGGAAGGGGGAAGGAGGAGCAGGAGGAGGAGAGCAACGAGATGAGACGAGCCAGAATCGAAGGGAGAGAGGGAGGGAAGGAAGGAAAGATGCAAATTTTTAACAATTTTTGGTATTCGCCTGGATTATTTTTAATACTTTAAATTTTTTTTAAATATTACTAGAAATTGCTTTAAAATTTTTGCAAAACCAAAAAAAAAAAAAGAATTACAAATTCATAATCCGCCACCAATGCAATTTCAACATATTTTGTTCGTTTCGAAACATCTCTTTCTTGACGCCTTCTTGATTCATGTTGATGTTGACGATGCCGGTGATGATGCTGATGATGATTACGATTCGAACTTCTTTTCATCTAAAAATTGACAAAAAAAAAAACAACGTTTTGCTTCTGAATCTCTCAACAAATTTCATACTCTTTGTGTTGCCGCATGTGCCAATGTCGATCCACATTTCGCTTCCTGATTCCAATCGCTTCTAAATTCATCATTTTCACCCAAATCTTCTGACTTCAAAAAAATCGAAAATTTGCTTTTTTACTTGTACAAAATGTGCGGATGCCTTCGATTGTTTCGATCGTTTCCATCCAACGGCCAGATTCCAAATGTTGTGCCATTTGAAAATGAAATTACACCTCTTTAAGAACATTTTGTTTTCCTTTTTAAGAATCATTAAAGGAACTCTTTAATTTGTCTACCTCAATCCATTACACGTCGAAAGTGCAACAAATGAGCTTTCTTCTCCTCCAACTGTTCCTTGATAATAACAATTCTCAATTCGATTCGGTATCACTCTTTCACCATCCGCATCCAGCTTAAAACATTTTTTTTGTTCAATTTTCAAATAAATTTAAAAATAAATAAATAAAAACCTTATGAAACGCTGTCTGATTCAAGAATATAAAATCATTTCTTTCCAGCACTAATTTCAGCCTTCCTTGCTGATTACTTCTTATCACAATTGTCACATGTGAATAATGCTCTTGAGCTTTTAGAAAATAATTTCTCGTATCTGAGAACAACAAAATTATTTCCTCACCCCGCGCCTTCTCAACAACACCAAAAAAAAACCTATTCCGATTCTCTCATTTTTGTCGCGAATTTGAAATGGATGAACAACTTCATAGATCGATGATCGAACTGTTTCCATGAATGCCTTGTTCGCCGTTGTTTGCCGAATATCAACTGAAATCCAGATTTGTTTTTCACATCTCATAAATCATGCACAGAACTGGCACACACAAAAAAAACCATACCTTTTGCTCGAGCATTCATCGCATATTGTAATAGAAATAATAATAATAAAAATTGTAGCTCCATTATTTTTGTTGTTTTTAAATTGGCTCTTTTTTTTTCTTCTTCTTCTTCCTTTTCTTCCTACATCCGACACATCACTAAAAGTAATACTAAACACAAACCAAAACAAAAAAAACCTGCAAAAAAAACAATTATTTTTTTCACAAACCAAAAAAAAATCAGAATTTTTAAATTCTAATAAGTCATTTAGCCAACGAAGAAAAGAAGAAAGAGAAGAGAGAGAGAAAGAGAGGGGGGGGGGTCATAATTACATAATTCAATGAATTATAATCCAATTGGTTGACGTGACCCACCTGGCGGTTAAGTGAAAGACAAAGAACTCTCACTTAATAATAATTTTCGGCTTAATCTCTCTGACAGCTTTTGGATTCAAAAAAAAACCACCAGGGAAGAAGTAAAAAAAATATGAAATTGAGGAGGAAAGAAGTGGTGAGAAATGAGTGAGCGACAATTTCATTTCCAAAATTTCAAAATCGAATCAAAACCAACACAAAAAAAAGAAAAGAAAAGAAAAGGAGAAACCAAGAATTGCTTGAACAAAAGCTTCCCTTTTTCAGTCTTCTTCACCATACTCGAAAAACTTCACTTCTTCACCAACCTCAATTTTCGATTTCATCTTTTCGGTCCACACGCCTTCTCCTCTTCTATTCACGATTTGCATATGAATGAAATTCCGAATATATTCATATATTTTTTTCTCTTTTTCTCTGCCTCTCTCTCTCTCTCTCTCTCACTCCCTTTTCAAAACAGAGAGCATCGCCCAGACCCGCGAATTCTCCCGTCTATTCACCAAATTTATTCAAGTGAAAGCGAGGAGTGTATTATGACACACTTGGGCACAACGCTTATTATTATCAACTTTGATTTTCAGTAGTAAATAAACTCAAACTCAAAAAAAAAAAAAGAAAGTGGGGGCGGCTGGGGGAGGAAGGGAAAAAACCCCAAGAAAAGAGGATTTGCTTAACGACGACAGGTGGCGCCGCCGGTCATTCAAATATTCGTGACGACAAAATTGAACAACACACAACAAGGGCTCATGTGTCAGATTTGACAGACTGTTTTAAAATATTACATGCATTTCCATCTTTTTTCTTATTTATTAGATCATCTCCGCTCCATCTCAGTTTTTGACAAATTTCCTCTCTTCGATCTCTTAATAAATTCAAAAAGATGAATGAGAGAGAGAGAGAGAGAGACAGAGAGAGGGACAGAGAAAAGGAGAAAAACCCAAAGCTTTTCAATGACAAAAAAGGAGAAGAACAAAAAAAAAATAATGAATAGCTCTCGCTAGTTGGTTAAGAGGACAACAAAACAATACAAAACTGGAAAACGGAGAGAGAGAGAGAGAGAGAGAGGGGAGAAGGCGGGAAAGGCCCATCACATAAACGATTAAAGAGCCATCCATTTTTTCCCCCTTTTTTGTCTTCTTCTTTCGATGAATTGCAAAAGACACCCTCCATCTATTCTCTCAATTATCCATTATATTTCACAATTTTCGTCGATTTCATCATATTTTTTACTTGTATTAAGCTTAAATGACTGACTCATTGCAGTTGGCAAATTTTGGTTCGAAATATTTTCAAGAAGAAGACCAAAAGAAGAAGAAAACTAAAACATATGTTTTGGCATAAATAAAGAGGAAGAAGAAGAAAAAAGGGTTTGGATTGCTTTAATGAAGAACAATGTTGATATTCGAGAAGATAATCGCGACCACCCCCCACCCCACACCACACAGGCAAACAGACTTGAAGAACCAATAAATGAAATTGGCTGCTGATGCCCCCACCGAAAACCTTTAATTCTCCCTTGGGTATCTGCCCCCCTCCCCCCTTTTTACAACAAAGGAATAACAATTCTTTTATATTCATTGAATTAGTCATCCAAAAATCTTCTTCAATCCTTTGACACCGTCTCTCAAATTTATTTTATTTTGATATTAAGAAAATTGAGGAACGAAAAAAGGGAGAGAGAGAGAATAAAAAATACTCTGAATGGTGTCAAATTTTGAAAAACGCGACGGGTAAAAATCGTAAAAGTGCAAAAGCACAGATGTGCGGAGGAGAGAAAAAGAAGTTGAAAGCCGCAAATTCATAAAAATTAATGAGAAAAATGAGGCGCGCAGAAATGTTACAAAACAACGCGGAATTTATTTTAGAAAAAAAAAGAAAAGTTTTTTTCTTCGCCTTTTGAGCCCAATAACTCAGCAAAAAAAAACATGAAAATTCGTGGCCGACGTCAACGACTAAAACAGTCATAAATCTAGGTTTGAAAACGATTAATTGCCAGTTTCACAATGGCCGTTAAGAGGAAGAAAAAAAGGATTTTGCCGACCGACACGAAACACACACCACATTCATGGATTAAAATTCGTTTGGTTTAGAGGGAGGGAGGGAGAGAGAGAGAGAGAGAGAGAGGGAGAGCATGAGCCGTTAGCGGAAATATTCGAAACTTATATAATATGACATGAATTTGTTATTTATGTTGGTCAGTCATGAAATCTGATTTATTCTTCTTTTTTATACGGAAAAGGAGAGAAAAAACGGAAATTTCCTTTTTTTACACCTCAACACCTTTTCACTTATTTTAAAAAATATGTTTTTTTAAATAAATATTAATAAATTTTATTAAAAATTTCTACTGGAGAGAAATAAAAGATAAACATGAAGGAAAACAAGAAAAAAACACAATTTATAATTGAAAAATGCAGAAAATAAAAAGATAAAAAAACAAAAATAATATTTTTAAGGAAATTACGAATAAAAAAACTTTTAAAATAATTAAATAAAAAAATTTGAAAATCGAGCGTAAATTAAAGCCTTGGCAAAATTCCAAGCCTAAAATTACCGTAATTTAGGGGCAAAAGACGCAACGCGTCAACGAAGAAGTGTGCAAAACACGCTACACAATTTGATTTTCGCCCGTATTTCGACCAATCAATACACTTGGATTTTATTTTTTGAGAAGTGCATGTTTTTAAATCTTTTTTTTGCTTCCTTATTGGTTTCATGTTTGAAACAAGTCTTCTTTTTAATTAAAAAAGAACAATTTTGTGTGAATCTTGTTTTATTCATCTTTTTTTAAACAAAAAAGATAATTTTGTGCTAAGAAAAAACTTTTGTTGTTCTTTTAACAATCATTCATTTTAAAATTACAAAATTTTCCAGGTAGCATGGCCTCGCTTTCTTTCCGAGCCTTCGCTCGTTTGGCGCAATCCGGCCGAACCGCCGTTCGCTCAATTGCCACTACTACACCAGTTTCTGGTCATAGCGATGATATTATGGAGAAATGGCCAGCTGATAGTAAGATTATTCTATATATATTTATCAGAAAGTATTAATTTTTCAGAGTTCGATAAGCATTTTATTGACTATCTTAGCCGTCCAGAAATTGATGGCTGGGAAGTTAGAAAAGGTAGTTTTTACATTTTGTGAAAAACAGAATTTTTTTATTTTATTTTATTAAATTATAGCTCTCACCGAATTGCACGATTATGATGTGATCCCAGACCCAAAAGTCGTCGAAGCTGGACTCCGTGCCTGTCGTCGTGTCAATGACTACGCATTGACTATTCGTTTCCTCGAAGCCATAAAAATTAAATGCGGATCGCAAAAGAACCGCGACACTATCTACGGATATATTGTTCAACAAGTAAAAATTATTATGTTGAATATAATTTGAAAATTTAATTTTTCGTAGATCAAGCCAGTTTTGGACGAGCTTGGTATTGTGACACCAGAAGAGCTAGGATATGATAAGCCGGAATATTTCATTCCACAACCAGAATATTGGTGGGAGAAGAAATGGTGAGGCTTTTTTCAATATTTTAATGCACGCAATTGCAATATACACGTGCCATTTTTTCAAAATGAATAATAACCATAAGCCACGGAGCCATTTTTAATGGGGGGTGTTAACGAATAATGACGTACGTTTGTTTCATAAGTCTAATATATCTTAGTTGAAAGCTGGGCAAATTATATATTTTAGTTTTTAAAATTAAAAAAAAAAACCTTAACGTTTTTTCCTTTAGTTATTTAAATGTGAATTTCTCACTGCATTCTTATTTTTAAATTTCAAATTCGATTGAATAACTATATTATAGGACTTCTTATTCTATAAATGAAAGAATTCTTAAGTGAATTTTTTAAAGTTGTGCCTTTCTAATTGTTTTTTAAAAATTTCCATACGTTATTTTTAAGTCTCCGTTAGTTATCATTTTGTTCGTAGCGTTTGAGAGCATTGAAAAAAGTAAATAAACGAATTATTTTCGTTGCAGGTACAAAGAGTACGGATTCGACAAGCAACCAAACTTCCAAATTTAAGTTTTGAATAATGTAGCCATAGTGATTGGATTTTGCGACGATAAATGTTTTCTTTAAATCCCACTGTTAATTCGTTTCTTTTTTTTTAATTCCATTTGGAATTTGAACGATGTGTATAATAGATTTTTTAATTTAATCTGTTTAAAAAAGAAAAAAACGTAAAAATGCATCTTTTATCATCCCCCTTAAAAATTCTCAAACATTTTGCTCGGAAAAAAATGAAGAAGTAATAAAAAATGCAAGCGATTTCAATAGGTTTCGAGAAAAATTTTAGAATTTCGAGCGTGTTGTGTGTTTCTTATTTCAGTGAATGACTGATTAGAAATATTTGAAAAATTGGTAATCGCTTACCAATTCTTTTTTTTTCAAAGCTTTTATTGATTTTCTTAGCTTAGCTTGCAACTTTTTTCCCTCTTGATATTTTTGAAAAAAGAAAAAAATGATCAACATTAAAAATTAGGGATGGGAGGAGAAAAAAAACAGTAAAAGCTTAAAAATGTCCTTTAGGTGGTTGACGAAGCGTGAAGTTGCTCGGTGACAGATGAAACATATTTTGAGTGATTGATTGATGAGAAAGAAAAAGAAAAAGAGTGAAATATGGTTTACTAGAATGGCTAACATGGTAACAAGATGATTCAGAATTTGTAGTACGGTAATTTGTCATTGAATTTATTGGTTGCCACCTTTCGTTGTTGGATGTGAGAAAATGAGGAGTTGTCATCGGCCGATGCAACGACACTCCACTGTCACATTCATATTTGAAATCAAAAAAAAAAAAGGCGGGTGAAGAGAGAAAGGTTTTTGAATCAAAAATGCCAAAACGAATGTTTTGGTGTCTCAAAGTTTGGTCATCTTTTTGAGAAAGATCGAATATCTTCTATTTTGGTGTTTTCTTTCAAAAAAAAAAAAAAAAAAATTTTTATTTTAAACGAAAAATTGGAATCAAAACAAATTATTGAGAGAATTGTTTGTTTTTTTTTTCTTTCTTAAAAATCCATTTTTCATGTAGGAAATGTGGTTTTTTTCTTGTTCGCGTCGAGACCACAACAATATTTTTATTTTTGTAACCAATTTTCAACTAATCATTTTTCTTTTTATTTATTTTCCCTACGTTTGCTTTAAACTCAATTTTGGTTGTTTTTATTTATTTTCAATAAGCGGCGGCCAACAATTTGTTAACGGGGGGGGGGGGGGGGGGGAGGGGGGGGGGGAGTACTGTACTGTATGCAGAATTAAAGGAACATGACAACTGCGCGCCGTTCTAATTAGTCTCACCACGAATTTGAGTTTTACCATATTTTTGGGAAAGATTCAATTAGAGAAGAAGAAGAAGATGTCGTGCCACTTCTCTTCCAAGCGTTGATGAAGTTTCGAATTAAAAAAAAGCGAAAAATAAAATTGGTCGAAAATGTTGTTTTTGTTCGTTTTAAAAAGTTGTCGGGGGACACTAAAGAAGGAAAAAAAAAACTGAGAATCCGTCCGCCGCTTTTCCCCCACTTTCTCATCGTCAATTTCATTTTTTTCTCTCTCTCTCTCTCTCTCTCTCTTGGGTATTCATTAGAAAACAAAAAGTCACTTTTCGTCGACAATGATTTTCTAAAGGAAAGCCGCAGTAGAGAGAGAGAGAGAGAGAGAGAGAGAGAGAGAGCGGGAAACAAAAAGCGAGGAGAAGCTGAAATTTTTTCAGCCTGTGCTGTGTCCGAATAAGTAGGAAAGGGGGGGGGGGAGAACACAATTAAAATTAGAGCGCGAAATGAGCGGTAGGGAGATGGTGATTACGATGTGGAGACAGGCAAAAGATTGAGTGAGGTTGGCTTGAACTTCTCTCGAAGCGGCGCGCTCTCCTCCTTCATCCTCTTTGCCAAAATTTGTTCGTTGCTTTTCTCCGAAGAAACCAAAAAAAAAAAAAGAAATGAAAAATGCGGTTTCAAAAAAAGTTTAAAACCCGAAAAACAAAAAATTGTCGAGTTTCTTTCAAAACTTTTTGTTAAAATTGCCATCTTTTTCTTCTCATTTCCTACCCCCCCCCCCCCTCTTCCACTTCCCCACTTCTTGCCCGTTTCCTTCTCAATTGTTTTTTGACCTCAAAAAGAGCTCGAGATGAAAGTGCGCTCCACCGAAACTATGTGGAGAGGTTTGAACTTTTTATTAATTTTTGTTTTTTTGCGCTTCTGTTTGGTGTCGGCAAAAAATCAATACATTTTTGATGTGGCCGAAAAAAGAAGAAAAAAACAAATTTCAAAATTTTAATTATTTCCTGCATCCTCCGCACACCCCGCCATAATCCATAATATCCAAGACTGGGAGGGAGGGATGGGATGGGAAAAGCATCAAAAACAAATACAAAAATCTAATTATTTCTTCATTTTCTACCGTAATTTGTCCCCCCCCCCCCCCCCCCCCCCAAATTTCCACGTGTGGATGTCATTATTTCCAGAATCCTCCGCTTTTTGCACACTATTTCGTTCATTGCGTCAACTCGGCGTGACGGACGCCTTGACCACGCCCATTTTACGTCAGTTTCTCTTCTCTGCATCATTCTCTCTCTCACTCTTTCTCTTTCTCTCTTTCTCTCCTGCTCTAATTTTCGTTAATTTTCGTCTCGTTTTTTTCCGGCTCCGTACGGAGAAGGAAGGAACCGCCCACAATTTCAGTCATATCATGATCTGCGTGCCGACTGTACTGGTGCTCGCCGTGGCACTCTTGGCCACATCGACAACAAAAGCCCAAGAGCAAACGGGAATCAATGGAGTGGCGACGACGTCATCGAGAGCCGCCAAGGATTGTCGAACGGTGAGAGCAAACCGAGTTTGAGCCGCTGCTGCTGCTGCTGCTGCGGCTTCTTCATCAGAAGTCGATGGAAAAACGACAGGAAGAAAAATTTTTGTTATTTTTCCTTGTTTTTTCCAGCTTTTAATTATAAAAAATCACATGAGAATTCCACTGCTGGGTGAGAAGCCCCCCGACTTTTCTTCCTTCTTCCGCTTCCTCTCTCTCTCTCTCTTCAGAATTTTGCCTCGCCGGACAAAATTCGGGCTAGAAAATGAGAAAAAAAAGTTGGGGGGAAATTGAATTTTGCACTTTCTTAATTGGTTTAAGACATTTTCTCGTCTCCTCGCTTCTTTTCCACCAGTAAAAATGAACGAAAAAAAACGAAGAAGAAGCGTGGGAGGATCCTCATCCATCCATCCATCCAATGAAATCCTCGAGACAAAAAGCCTTGAAAACCAACAAAAAAAGAAAATTACAGATTCTAGCCGCCAATGGTGGTGGCGACGATCAACAAGATGCGCTCCTCTGCCAATTATCCGAGAGCAGTCAATTGTTGGCTCAGTTGGGTGGGCTCGTCTCCGAAGGTGTCGAGCGGCTCATTCAGAATCGAGGTGAGAGGAGGACACAAACACCCAATTATTTTCTCGCTTCTGCCCCCCGCCAAAAAAACCCGCTGTGCTTTTTCGTTTTTCAAGAAGGGAAAAGCTGGGGACGGGGGGGGGAGGCGGTTGGAAGAAGGAAAAATCACAAAAAATTCTCGAGTGTTTTTCACATTTTTCTCCTTCCCCCCCCCCCCCCCCCCTTAGCCAATTTCATTCTTGACGAAGAAATGAGTGGAGAGAGAGAGAGAGAGAAAGAGAGAGAGAGAGAGAGACAGAGAGAGAGACAGAGAGAGAGACAGAGAGAGAGAGAGAGAGAGATAATTAGGAATCAACTAATCCCATTATTATTCTTCTTCTTCTCATTTTTTCAGGCCTCGCACTGGAAGACGACGAAACGAACGATGAGTCGCCGGAAAGTGTGGAGAAGCGAAAACACGAATATTTGCGATTCGGCAAGCGAAAGCACGAATATTTGAGATTCGGCAAGAGGAAGCACGAATATTTGAGGTTGGTCTTGTCTCATAAGTCACCTGGTGGTGGTGGTGGTGATGGGAATCGATAAATCAATAATTTCCTGCTCACTTTTTTTCTTTTTTGCAGATTTGGAAAGAGAAAGCACGAATATTTGCGATTCGGAAGAAAATAAATATGAAAAGTGAACGAGAGAGAGAGAGAGGAAGAGAGGGAAAAGAAAGAGAGAAAAAACCTTGACATCTACAGTACACCAAATAATTTTTATTTTTAATTTAATTAAAAGAATCATCTCTCTCTTCTCTTTAATTTTTTCCGTCCCACCCCCTTTTCTCACTCCTCCCCCCCTCTCCCACCTCCCATCCATTTTTTTTGCTTTTTCGTATCGTCTTTGTCATTCGCAAGTGTGTGTTTATTCTTAAATAAAATATATCGTCGTTGGTTAAAAAATTCAAGAAAAATCGATAAAAAATCTTCAAAATTCGGGAAAAAAACACGTTTTTTGGCGGGGTTTCAACGAAAATTTCAAAAATTCTGCAAACACTGTCACACAATGTTGCACAACACATTCAAGTTGACGACAATTCCTAAATATTTTTAAAATTTTGATTGAGTTTAGAGAAAAATATGTTTTTTGGCGGGGCTACATCGAATATTTCAAAAATTCTGCAAACACTGTCACACAATGTTGCACAACACATTCAAGTTGACGACAATTCTCAAATTTTTAAAAGTTTTGATTGAAATTAGAGAAAAATACGTTTTTTGACGGGGTTTCATTGAAAATTTCAAAAATTCTGCAAACACTGTCACACAATGTTGCACAACACATCAAAGTTGACGACAAATCTCAAATTTTTAAAAATTTTGATTGAAATTAGAAAAAAATACGTTTTTTGACGGGGTTTCATCGAAAATTTCAAAAATTCTGCAATCACTGCCACACAACGTTGCACAAAACATCAAAGTTGACGACAATTTCCCTAAACTTTGAATTTTCACCGAAGACTTTCTAATAAAAAATAAAAATAATTGAATTTAGTGAAAAAAAAAAGACAAATTACTTTTTGATCATTGTTTTCAGCGCGGTTTTTCAATGTTTTTCCTGTTGTTTTCCATTATTCCTTATTCCAATCATTAATGTTTCCGCCAGCCCCCTCCATTGCCGCCCCAACTCTTTTCAGAAAATCTGAAATTCAATTTTCTCCAAATCGAATTACAGCCAATGGTTTTTTTCTTTTTGTTTCCTCTTCTTCGCACACGCAAACACACACGCGTTCTCCCATCTAGATCAATGTATTCTTCAGCTTCTTCTTCAGCTTCAGCTTCAGCTTCTCGCAAAAAAAAAAAAATAAATAAGAAAAAAATCTGAATAATTTTTTATAAAAAAAAAACACAAAAATAACAAAAAAAAAGAATTTCGAAAATAAATAAATCCATTTTTTGTTGACCAAAAAACAGCGAATTTTGAATATTATTGCGTAGATTTGCATTGGAGCGCGTTTGCCGCATCATCGTCAATCATACACACATGTTGAGGAGAGATATCACATAACAACGAGAGGAGAGTGAGAAGAGAGGGGGAAAGAGAAGGATAATGATTTGTTAAAAACTGAGTTCGAGACGAAGAGATAAAAAGGAAAAAAAATAAATTTTTTGGGATAAATTATTTACAAAATTTTCAAAAAAAAATAAAAAAAATTTTTTCTTCTTCTTTTTCTTTATCGAACATATCCCCGATCATATTTGCTGAATCGATCTCTCGACAAAATCTTCTCGTTGAGCACATTCAGAATGAAGATGGCCGCAATTCCCAAGAAGCAGCCGGTGTTGAGTCCAGCCATCGCCTGCAAAATCGAGATGAAAAAATTTCAGCAGCGCGAATTTCAGTGTCAAAAAAAACCCCGATCCATCCGAAGCGTTCGCCGGTTTCAATGATGGTTCGTTGCGAGATTGTGCCGCCGACGCCGATGATAATCAGCCAGCCCATTATTCCGGCGGTGGCGAAGATCACCTCCTACAACAGTCAGAAACATTGTTGACAATTTTTATTATTTCTCTCTCTCTCTCTCTCTCTCTCTCTCTCTCTCTCTCTCTCTCTCTCTCTCTCTCTCTCTCTCTGCCTTCCAAAGAGCAAATAAACGAGCTCTCTCCCCGCCTGAGCGCTCAGAAGAATTGACGAGAGAGAGAGAGAGAGAAAATATTGTTGACAACACAACTCACCGACAATGCACAATTTGTAAGCGGCGTGTCTTCGCCACGTTTCGATAACAAAAAGTACATCACCACCGAGACGATGCAATAAAGAAGTGTGAGAGCGCTGACGATGTAAATCAGCACAATTTCATAATTGATTGAAATGTAGGCGGTCACATAAGCCGGATCAAGAAGAATCAATGTGACGATGGTCAAAATCTGCAAAAAGTTTGGGATTTTTCAACAATCCACAGTCATTTTGAATCATTTTTTTTGAGAAATTCGATTAAATTTCAATAAATTACTGTAGTTTTCATTGAGTTACTGTAGAAAATTTAAGAAATTACTGTAACTTTTCACAAATAACTTGGTAAAATTCTAGAAATTACGAATTAATTTTAAGAAATTACTGTAATTTTTAATGGAATATTACTGTAGAAAAAATTTTTCTGTGAGCTTCATCAAAAAAAAAGCTTAAAAATTTTATTTTTGAGCTTTACAAAATATTTTTCCACTCTTTAAATTCTCTTCAATATTGATTTTATATTTTATTTATTACAACACTCCGCTTTTGCATTTTGTTTAGAAAAACGATGACTAACAGAATTGAAATAGTAAGGGAAAATTGTATGTAAATATTTGTGATTTTGACCTAAAATTTTGATAATCAAAAATTAAATTTTTGAAAACAACGATACTCCGCTTTTACGTTATTCAAATAAAATCAATAATTTGAAAAAAATACAAAAACGTTGAGAGAAAAGAAAAAAAATCTCAAAAAAAAGGTTTCCTTCACTTACCACAATGACCACTTTGATCGCCGTACAAATGAGCAGCTGATTGGGGATCGCCATAACTGTCTGAAACAAAACAAAAACTCTGGAATTATTCGGACTTCTGATCTGTGGTGGAGGTGAAGCGGTGAAGAACAACAAAAATCCGTATCAGTACGAAATGGTAGTAAAATGAAAAATGTTTCGAGGCCGACAGCACAAGACGGGGAATGTGAGGCACAGAAGGGACACAGAGACGGAGAGAAACAGAGAAACTGGAGATGAATCATGAAGAAAGAGCAAACAAAACTTCTCTCGTCTCTCTTCTACTGCAACACTGTTTCATTGATGACATTGTCTCGGTATCTTCGATTTGTGTGCTCTCTCGATTTTTTGCTGTAGTCACCTGGTTGTCTCTGCGTCTCTTGTTGTCTCTTATTCGAATTTCAATTCATTTTTCTTCGTTTTATTATTTGCTTTTCATATTGCATAATAATCGATATTTTATACGGCCCCGACAACATTTTTACGGTTCACTTTATGTGTTCGTTGCGAGATCATTTCAAGATATTTTCAACATAAAATTATTTCGAACACAACGAACGATGAAGGCTGCTTTAAAGGCGCACACAATTCAGTAATTTTCGATCTTCTTTAAAGGGACATGCTTCTAGGAAACCTTTTTAAAGACGCACGTTTCAAGCGGTCAATTTTAGAATGTCTGACTTTTGTTTAAAGGGACAAACTTGTATGGAAAAACTTTAAAGGTTCAGAAGTGGTTTATTCATAAAATTTTTTAAAGGAACATCATTTTAAAGCCTCATCTTTTTAAAGGCGCACGATCTCTTAAAGGTACAGGACGGCACCAACTTCGATGAGACAATTGCAATAGTTCAAATGTGATTTGATGAACAAGTTTTTTAAAGGCGCATCTACACTGTGAGGCTGTTTTAAAGGCTCATAGTAGAATTTTTTTTATTTTTCCAATTTTATCAAAGAGAGAAAACAGTCAGAAAAACGATGTTAGAAAAAAGATAAAAATGACATGAAAAACGCAAAAAGAGAAAAATTTCCCGTTGACATTGAAAAAAAATGAGGAAAAAATTTTGTTTTTTTTTTGTTTGGAAAAAAAAATCAATAAAAAATCAATTTTAGCCTCCCCCGTATTCAACATAAATTTCGTTCCTACGAAATATTCAAAATAAAGCAATTTACAATGAGAGAGAGAGAGAGAGAGAGAAACAGAGACAGAGACAGAGACAGAGAGACAGCAGAATATGTGAGAGTGAGAGAGAGAGAGTGAGAGTGAGAGTGAGAGTGAGAGAGAGTTAGAGAAAACGAGTAAAGAAATTAAATAATTTGAAAATTTGTTTTGTTTTTTTTGTTGTTGAAAATCCCCCTCAATTTTATGCCGATTCAGTTTGGCATTGATCGCACGAATTGATTTGCGTCTCAAACGGTTCGACCTGAACCGTCGCCACGTTGATGTGGAATTTTTGACGAATCAGTGCTCTCGCTTCAGCCACTGTTTCCATTGCTCGATCGCGGGATTCTGAAAAAAAATTGAACTCGGCGCGTCGTCATCAGTTGTCTCAAGCTTCAGGCTTCTGCTCTCTTCTTTTACCTAGTGCTAAATGAACTGAAAACGCTGTTTTATCCATTCCGATCGACCATAAGTGAAGATCATGAACTCCCTTGACGCCGTCCATTTCGCTCAACGCTTTTTTGATATTATTCAAGTCGAAATTTCGTGGTGTTGCTGAAAAAAAAGGCGAAAAACCCAATTTTTGTTATCGATTCAGTTGACTTCAAACCTTCCATTAAAACCATCAGAATGTCTCGAACTACCGTTATCGTTGTGAACAGAACAATAATCGAGAAGAGAAATGTGCAAATCGGATCGGCGATTTCCCATCCGGTGAATTTGATGATCAACGCCGCAATCAATACGCCAATCGATTGGACAAGATCGCCGATGACGTGAATGAATGCGGCGCGAACGTTCACATTTTTTCCATCGCCGTGCGCGTGTCCGTGCGATGATGCACCGCCGCCGCCGCCGCCGCCGCCGCCGCCGCCATGCGTGTGACCGTGTCCACCGGTGCCAAAGTGCAGCACCAGTCCCATGATTATGTTGAAGACGACGCCGACGCCGGCTGTTAGCAGCATTATGTTGGCGTCGACGTTGTAGCTTTTGTTGATGATTCGCTCCACTGATAGAATCACTAGAACTGTCGTCAGCACCCACAGAATTATGATCGAGATTAATGCTCCGAGAACTTCGGCTCTTTCGTAACCAAACGAGAGTCGTTTCGATGCTGAAAATTATATTTGTTCAATAGAGCGCATTTTCCTCAGCAACAACAACACATCAATTTTTTAAAAACTTCTTAAATTTCAAAAAAAAATGGGCGGAGCTTCGAGTACCTGGCAGACGAGCGCATCGAATCGCAAAAATCGATATGATAAATGATAAAAGATCGGAAAGCATGTGACCAGCGTCGGTCATGATCGCCAATGATTGAGCCCAGAATCCGCCAACGAATTCGGCTGCGATGAAAAACGTCGAAAGAGCCGCCACCGCCCACAGCACTCTTTCAGCTCGTCGATTCTGAAATTTTGGTAAAGAAAAATCATATAATTTCATTCTTCTTTGCAAAAATTTCGCTTTGCACACCCCCGCCACCCCCGCCCCCGCCGCGCTTCAACTCGAAAACCTTTTGAATTTTCTGACTACTATGATGAGCATGAGCGTGTGAGCCGCATCCAATGGCAGCCGATCCATCGGAATTCGTCGAGTCGAACGACGACATCGACGATGTGTCATCGTCGACGCCGGCGACAGCGCCGCCGGCAACAATGTTTGCCGCCAGATTGGTTGACGACGAGTCGTCTTTACCCATCGTCGTCGCCATTGAAATTGTCATCGTTTTTTTTCTTTGTCGAAAATTCAAAAAAATCTGACAAAAATTTCGATTTTTTTTGCTTTTGTTGACGAGAATGGAAAGGCGGCAGAAAAAGAAAACAGGAAAAAAATCAAACAAAAAGCTGAATTTTTTTTGAATTTTGAATATTTTTCCCCCCTTTTTTTTGTGGAATCACACAGAGAGAAGAAAAACAAAACAAATAACAACAACAATTTTTTTTTGGACTGAAAAATAGCAATTTTATTATCAAAGAGAGAGAGAGAGAGAGAAACAGAGAAACAGAGAAAATAGAGAAAATAGAGAGGAAGAGAGTGAGAGAGAGACAGAGAAACAGAGAAAATAGAGAGAAAGAGAGAAAAAGAAAACGTTTAAATTGTTTCCTCATCACGCTAAACCGTTAATTGTCGGTTGCTTTGAAAAAATAATTTTATTCTTTCCCACATCCCCCAAACTGAGAACCCGAAAATTGTCGGGAGGTTGAACAAAAAAAAAAGCAGGAAGACTGCAACAACACGGAAAGAGAGAACAGAGAGAGAGAAAGAGAACAGAGAGAAGGCGAAAAACCAGCTTTTGGAGATTGATTGATTTTCAAATCTTATCAAGAATTATTTGAAAAAATTTTTTGAATCGGCAGAAACAAAAAAAAAAAAGTGAAACGCTTCTTCTTCTTCATCGATTTTCAAAGTTGGAAATCAAAAAAAAAAAAAACAAAAGCTTCTCCTTCTTCTTCTTCTTTTATGATAAACTCGGTTCATATTCTTATCAATATTTATAAGGAGGCAACCTCCTCCATCAGAGTCCTCGAGCAACCAAAAAAAAAAAAAAAAAACTCTTAACAGGGCTGTGATGTGATAAGAAGAAGAAAAATTGTCAGATCATACGTCATCACAACTTTCCTATGATTCAGATTTCCGATTTGAGTTCTTTTTTTTTCAAAAAACAATTAAAATTGAGAGAGACTGGCCAAGTTGCTACGCGCCATTTTAAAAATTTAAAAAAAAAAAAAACGAAGATCGAACATCGACAGTGAAAACCCGCAGAAGCTTAAATAGGAGGGGAGGGGAAAATAAAGGGGGGGGGGTGGGGGGGAAATAAAATGATTCTCCTTCAAAATTACACAATTTTTTCAACATACAAAAAAGAAACTACAGAAAACGAGAGAGAAAGAGAAAATGAGAAACCCAGAGAAATAGCGAAAGAGAGAGGGAGAGAGTGTGAAGAAGTGCCTAAACGCAGACATAATTGAAAAATGCTTCATAAATCAATTCGTCTCTTCTCATTTTTCTTATTTCCTTGAAAGGATGAGAAAATGAAGATTTTTTACCTGCCGCACCCATTTCAGATATTTCAGAGATTTTTTTTATTACAAAAACCCCCCCGGGGGAAAATGAAGAAGGAGGGGGGCGATGGTCGAGGATTCCTCTTCCATTTTGAGAGGAGGCAATTGAAAAAATGCGGGGTTTTTTTTTTAAAAAATCAAATTTAAACAATAATTTTTCGAAAGTTGAATAGAAAAAGTTCAATTTTCAAAGTACAAAAATGACGTCACTTTGATCTTTCGATCAAATTCGATCATCGATCGATTGACATTTCCTTCTTCTTCAAACTGCCTATCAACACAACCCGCTACTCTGCCAATGTTTTTTCCTGATTGGCTATCGTCGGAAGGAGGGTGAATGCGGTCAGCAGAAATCAAGACTTCTTCAAACTGCGTATCAACAATACCGATACTCAGCGAAAAAAGGAAAGAGAAAAATCGTTTTAATACCCAAAAAAAAAAAAAAAAAGGCGGGCGCACATCGTCTGATTTTTATTTTTGATTTTCGGTTTAGAATCACATTGTAGAAACTCGAAACTACAAATTTTCCATTAAAAAAAAAAAAAGATAAAAATTGATGGAAACTTAAGATTCAGAGATGTTTTCCCTTCCACCCCCGCCCCCTTTTCTTTTCTTAAAACACAAAGCAGAAAAAAATTGTTTTCTTCCATTTAATCAAACCCTTCAAACCCTTCAAACCCCCCGCCCCTTTTTCCCCCGGGTTAAATTCCTTTTGAAGCAAAAAAGTTCCCTATTTTCCAATTTTTTGCAAGTCGGCTCCGCCCACGTTTTTTTTCAAAAACTTTCTTCTGGTTTTCCGTGTGAAACACAAAAATTTCAAACGCTTGTTGTGTGGCGCCGAAAAATACCGTACCCGGAAATTATTTAAAGGTGCGTGCTGATTGATTACATGCAGGCTGATTGTACACAATTTGGCAAGAAAAAAAATCGATTATTCGTGAGAAATGAAATGAAATGAAACGTGAAGAAGGATTTCATTGAAAATCTGGTTCCGTTTTATTACATTTTTTCGTCTTATTTTTTGTGCCTTCCTGGCTTTCCGCCAAGTTTTTTGACTTTTTTTTGCCTTACTGGCTTCCCGCGAAATTTTTTTGTCGTTCTTTTTTAGGCTGGCTGGCTTTTTACCAAGTTTTGGTTTTTTAGGCTGGCTGGCTTTTTACCAAGTTTTGGTTTTTTAGGCTGGCTGGCTTCCCGCGAAATTTTGGTTTTTTTTTGGCTTGTTGGCTTTCCGCCAACTTTTTTGTCGTTCTTTTTTAGGCTGGCTGGCTTTTTGCCAAGTTTTTTCCCCTCTTTTCTTCTCACCTTTCTCTCTCTTTCAGCATCTTCTTCTTCATTTGATAAACTTGATGATGTCGATCGTCGCTCATTTTCCCAATTGTGGCAATGAGTTTCGATTTGTCGCCTTTCAACATTTTTATCTTCGTCATTGGATCTCGTTTCATTCAAATTTTTCCCGTTTTCTTCTTCTTCTTCTTCTTTCCCTGAAATCTTGTTCTTCTTTCTTTTTTTTTTTAAATTTTAACTCAAATTTTTTTCCAAAAACAATTTTTTCCCGATTTTTTCCGCGTAGAATTCATTTCTTTTTTTTTGCGGGATTTTATTGCAAGTGCGCTCTACTGACACTTTAGAAAAATTGGTCGCATTTCAGAAAAACCAACTCATTTTAAGCGTATTTAAATCGTGGCGAGGCCCAATCTTTAATATTTATATTTGTGCCTTTAAACTTTTCTAACAAATATTTTTTAAAGTTTTTCAAACCTGTTAAATCGAAAAAAATAATTACTGAAAGTTTAAAGGCACAAATAGCTTGTCAATATTAATAGGTCTCGACACAATTCAAAAAGTACCGTAGTCTAGACCGAAAAGAAAGCTGAATTCAATTTGAAACTTACAATTTGATGAAATTTCAAGCATTTTTTATGTGAAACAAACCCAAAAAACCCTCGAAAACGAGAATTTAAGAAAAATTGAGAACAGCACGTTAAATATCTTTTTTTTCTCCTTTTTCGTCAAAATCAATACAAATCGGTTTTCATTATTTTCATCAAAGTCACAAAGTGAAAACAAGAACTCCTCCCCTTCCTTCTTCCCCCCCCCCCCCCCTATTAATTATTTCCCAACTATTTTGCCCTTTTAAATTTTCGTTTAAAAAATTACAAAAACTCTTTCTCTCTTTCTCTCACTTTCAAAAAAAAGTACCAGGGGCGGGGTTTCAAAAAGCGTGCGCAGGTTGCAACAGCAATGTTTTTTTTCATATTTAAAAAAAAATTTAATTTTTTCTCAAAATTAGGAATTTCTTTGAATTTTTAGAGTTTTAAATTTGTTTTTTTTTCAATAACTTTAAACAAAAAAAAATGATAATTTTAAAGGCGCGTGCCCGCCGCTTGCAAACGATTCCCCGCCCACTTTTCCACGGTGTATTCCAATCAATTTTCGAATTAAAAAAAAAATTAAAAAATTTTTAGTTGACATTGATACGGAATCTCAGAGAACACCGTTTTTATGTTGTTTAAATTTTGTTGAAGATAACGATTTTTTGAAAAAATTCGAAAAATCGAATCAAAATTTTTCCGTTTTTTTTTCAAATTTTTGGGTCTTGAACGGAAAATCGCAAAATTCATAGTAAACTGACCTTGTCCACAACAGAAATCAAACAAATTTGTTTTCGAGAGACAAAAAAGAATTGGGTCTTGAATGGAAACCCACCCGAAATAAAAAGGCTCACCTCCTCCTTCATCAAAATCCACCAATAAACCCGTGTTGCCTGCCAAATATCGTGTATCGTCCTCCTCGAAGCTCGGATTTGTCGTCATTTTTTCTCAAAATTCAAAAAAAAATAAAAATTTCAAATCAATATCAGAAAAAATTGTTGCTATCCCTTGCAAAAAAAATATATCAAATCATAAAAATGATAAGAAGAGGTGGTGAGAGAGAGAGAGAAATAGAGAAAAACATGTCGATTTATTGATAAAAATCGTGTTCAAATCTGAATCTTTTTTAAAATGACAAAAAAAAAATTCAAAAATCAATTTGGCGGGCAAAAAAAAATAGAAAAGCGTCACAACTTTTTCAGCAAAATTTCCAAAATGTTCAATTTCAACAAATTTTGTAAAAATCTTATTTGGAAAAAAGGAAAAAATCAATATTATCCGTTAAAATCGATACATAAAATATTTGTGATCATTAAGTAGTTCGAGAACATCATCAACGTGATCTTTCTGCTCAGCAACACAAATTGCTGCCGAGGTTTGAATCCATAAAATTATTTCTATCCTATCAATTAGGAATTAAAATTCGTTTGAACAATTTTTTTCCCGTCCTTGAATGTAGAGAAAATTGTTGTTTGATACTTCCTGACCACATTTTTTCTTTATTCCTTTACACTTTCCACCTCATCTCCAGATTTCAGATTCTCTATTTCATCTTGAATTCCTTTAACTCTTGACGTCTTTCCTCAGCAATTTTATATGAATTATGTTTGGGTTTCAAGCTGAAATTTTCTTGCATTATTTTTCAATTTAATTCATTTTTGACTTTGCCAAACAACTTTTTAATTTTCGAAATTCAAACATTATTCACTTTTCCCCTGGCGGAGAAGATTCTTCTCAGAATTTCGATTGCTCGTTTAACATTTTCTGCTGAAAATAAATCTCATTTAAAGTCTTTGGTTTTTACCTTTTCAGCATACAAGTCCATCAACACAAGACTCAATATTCAAGGCCTCGGGGGAAGTGGAAGAAGAAGGATCGGGATAATAGCCAGCAAAATGCCTTGGTCACGAATGGCAACACCTCGAAAGTTCCTGGAAACATGTCTAGTCCACAGCTACACGCTCGAATAATGGACTATCAAAGTATCAAGTGAACCCATCATTCACTGTTCGAACAGATTCACCAATTTCTTTAAATTGATTTTTTAATAAAAACCTGCAATTAATTAATAATCTAGTTTATCAAAAAGAATAGACACTTACTTACCAGTTCTTTCTATTCACTTTTACATTTTCTATGGAGAAGTAGAGAATTCTTGACACGAAAAGCATCCCGATCTTCGAAGAAAAAATTGAGCTTTGCTTGAAATCTTTGAATCTTGAAAATTAAATCGATAAGAACAAGAAATTCACATTTTTCCGTTGTTTCATACCTGTTTGCCAGTGTCTTCGAGCAAAAAGTCAAATTCTAGATCTTACAGATTGACAATTCTCTCTTTTTCTCCTTCTGCTTCTTCTCCTTGTGTGACCGGCCGACTTTCTTTTCACTTCCTCACTGATCAAAATTGCACATTTGCTCCAGTTGAGCGATACGCACGCGACACGCAAACGCGTTCAGCTTAGACTGGAAGGAAGAGACACGGGTCTGTGGGCAGAGACGGAGAGGAAGACGAGAAATTGTCAAAATCATATTCTTCCACGGCCTTGTTTATTATTTTGGTGAATAGAAAAAAAAGAATTTCTTTTCTTCTGTGTTCTGCATTGATTTCGTGATTTTCTATCGGTGATTAAATGCTAACAACTTTTCTCTCTCTCTCTCTCTCTCTCTCTCTCTCTCTCTCTCTCTCTCTCTCTCTCTCTCTCTCTCTCTCTTTCTCGAATAATTTGATTATATTTACAGAGTTCGTGTTAACAATTAATTATTTGTTTTCAGATTTTTTCTCAAAATGGCTACTACCATTCACATTAAGATGATAGACAAGGAGGTGGAAATCGATTTGACGAGCAATGTTTTGACACAAAGCACCATCAAAAGCCAATTTCTTCTTCCTTGGGATGCAGTTGTGTCATTGAGCTATGAAGTTAACGGCCGTCGGAAAGGATGCCAGCAAGTTGTGTGTTTGAATTATTTCTGATTTATTTCAATGAATTTAGAATGAACGATGCGGGCACGGCATTTTTGATTCCGAGCAACCTCGAAGAGATGCACTTCTTGGTGGATTCCAACAAAATGCCCTTTCAATCTGCAACGCAGTTAGGCCAAACTATTGATGTGGGTCCGGTTAGCCTTGAAGGTAATAATAAATCTTTAACTCAGATTTGAATTGCGCATTTAATGATTTATCTCCACTTTTAATTGCTTAATTATGAACTTTTTTATATTTTAAGTTTTGAAGGCTTCATATTCATTGGGCATGCTTATTTTTTTGTTTCAGGATCTGCATCAAGAAAGCGACAAATAATTGATCTAGAGCAAGAACCGCCACCTATAGATGGAGATATAGTTTCTCGAATAAGGCAATATGCTTGGTTTTACACGAAAGGAGACAATTTGAAACGATCTGCTATCCCTGTCACCCGATATCTTGCTATTACCTACCGCCACGGGGAGAATAAGCATCTTGTGAACGGTGATTGTGTTAGACTTACATCATATCAAAACCAGGAAGTGATTGTTGATTTGTATGTTGTATTAATTGATGATTTCCTCGATTTAATTGTTCTTCAATCTAAATCCACCGAGCTCTGCAATCGAGATTTGATCTTGGAAGCAGTCGAGCCGAAGAGAGGAATGCCATACATTTTGGTAAGTTTAACTAAGTATTTTATACTCATGAATTATGAATTTTGATTATTATTCACACTGAAATGATTTCAGATGGGTTATTCGGTCATTCATGGAAGAACATCACATATCTCATTCTCCACGGGAATTATATCGAGTGACATCACATCGAGATTGCGTTTTCTGGGCTCGAGTGGGTCATTCAAGGGAGACAGTGGTGGGAGCTGTTGGAGCGATGATGGAAGGCTAATTGGGATGCAGGTAAGACCTTGGTGGTATGGACTTTTTTCAACATGCTGGGTGCGGAGTGTGGGATCAACTTTTTTTTGCGGAATTCCGGAGAGGATTAGAGCAGCGCGGGATTTCACAAAAATTCAAAAACTAAAATTGCAGGTTGAGACTGAGAAGATTCCACATACAACTGACAAGAAGAATGGGCGACCGGCATCTCCGGCCTCGGGTGGTCGGTGTGAAATAATTCCAATCACAAAAATACATCATGTAATACTGGTAAGCTTTACTTAATACATCACCATTATATTAATCAATGACTTTAGAAATTTCTGCCACCAGAAGAAGATGTCGACTGGAATGAATAATCGCGCCATCGCGAATGGATCACTTCTAGTGTGCTTCTTCATTTATAATGATCTCCGTATCTGTGTTATGTTTAAAATTGGCTATGTTATAGTATGCTAATTTACTTATTATGTTCTCCGTAACAATTAGTGCACCCATCCGTACATTCCGATACACATTCCGTAAAGCAGCATGGTGCGCCTTAGGTGATGTCGACCCGCTAGACAAATCCTAGATATTCGAATGTCGTATTTCGGGTGAAACGTTTTTTGTTCATTTTATATATTGGGTATTGGTTTACGGGTGTCTTAGGAGTTAGATATAAGATTTTAGTGTCAAAAGAATACGTTGTGATAATAAAATGGTGATTATGATTTTATTATTGATGACTTATGTTTGGAATTTTCCGAGAATGAAGTAAGCTTAAAGTATTTTATTTTGTGGATTAACTTTGTATTTTTTGAATATGTATCTTGCCTTGAAGGATACAGGAGCAATTTTTATTTTAAAAAGGAATTTTTTCTCAAGATTCCAATCAAAATTGTTGCTATCCCTTGCAAAAAAAATATATCAAATCATAAAAATGATAAGAAGAGGTGGTGAGAGAGAGAGAAATAGAGACCAAGGAAACGTCGATTTATTGATAAAAATCGTGTTCAAATCTGAATTTTTTTTTAAATGACAAAAAAAAATTCAAAAATCAATTTGGCGGGCAAAAAAAAAATCGAAAAGCGTCACAACTTTTTCAGCAAAATTTCCAAAATGTTCAATTTCAACAAATTTTGTAAAAATCTTATTTGAAAAAAAGGAAAAATCAATATTATCCGTTAAAATCGATACATAGAATGCGTTAAAACCAATCAATAAAACATTTGTGATCATCTAGTAAATGAGAAATCCACTAAAAACTCTACAGGGAAAAAAATCACAAAAAGGGGAATGGAAACAAAGTTTTTTTTTTAATTTTTTAAAATGGCACATGAAGAATTTCTTTGAAATTCTATAATTCTACAGTGTATTCTAAAGTATGATTTCTATTGTGACTTCATCTTTTCGGTTGAATAATGCTCTTTGTATTCTTCAACAATTGCATCGAGCTCTTTTTTTTGTTGCACCAATCGTGGTGGTAAAACATCATAGACGTCTTCAAACATGTCATGATAATGAGCAATTTTCCTTTTCTCCGCTTTTCCAAACTCAGTCAACACATTTTTCTTCACCTAAAATTTTTGATTTTTTTTTGTTTTGCCATTTTTTCCTGATTCCTATTTTTTCAAATGAAATTTCACCTCAGCTTGCCACTCTTTTTCATTTTCTTCATTCCACCAATTTCGTTCAGTTATATATTTCTTGAATCGAGTGATTGGATGATCTTTGTCTCCCCACGTTTCAACTTCTTCGGCCGTTCTTTAATTTTCAACAATTTTCCCAATCAATTATGAATTCTATTCAGAGTAGTTTTGCAAACAAAAAAAAACGTTTCGAAATCGAATGTTTTTAGATTTGTGTCGAGACCCGGCGAAAAAAATACATGTTCCTTTAAATCCAACCTCTAATTGGTTTTTATTTTTCTATTAAGCAGTTGTTTTTTTTTAATTTGAAGAAAAAATTTCTTTTTAATTACACGGGTCTTACGCAAATCTCTACATCGGGGAAAAATACAATTTTGAAACGTTTCGAAAAACTAGTCTGAATTGGCTCATTGATGATTTTACCTATAAGCTGTTGAATCGTCACTGGTTGAATGATGTCCCAATCGATATGTCATTGCTTCAATCAATACCGGCTTATTTGTTAGCGCCACTTTTCTGGCTTCTTTTGTCGCATTATAAACCGCCAACAGATCATTGCCATCAACTCTAGAAATTTTTTATTCAATCAAAATGCGTTAAAAATCCTAAAACTCAAAAAATGACCAACCTGATTGTGTGTAATCCATAGGCTGGTCCTTTTCCAGCAATTCCATCTCCTCCATATTGTTCACTTGTCGGCGTCGAAATCGCGTATCCATTATTGCGACAGAAAAATATTATTGGGCATTTCTAAACACAAAAAAAAAGAAAACTTTTTTTAAGCTCACAACCCGTCAATTTTTTTTTTCGAACTCACCAACGTCGCTGCAAAATTGAATGCGGCGTGTGCGTCGCCTTCTGATGCTGCACCGTCACCAAAATAGACGACAACAATTCGATCGTTGTCCTTTTGTTGTTTGAATGCATAAGCTGATCCAACGGCTTGCGGTAATTGAGTGGTTAATGGCGATGAAATTGTCACGAAATTCAATTCTTTCGTTCCGAAATGCATCGGCATTTGTCTTCCTTTTCCTTCAAAATTTCAGTCGGGTTTTTTTTTCGTTTCTGCTTTTTTTTTCTTCAAACCTAAATCATCAGCATTTCCATAGCATTGATTCATGAAATTCTCCAACGTGAATCCTCTCCATAACAAAACTCCAGCTTCTCTATATTGCCCGTAAATCAAATCGCGAGTTTCAAGTGCCGCCGATGATCCGACATGATTTCCCTGAAAAATCAACCATTAAATAAATGTTTTCCCTTCCAATATTCACTTCTTCTCCAAAACTTGTCATATAGAATGAAATACGTCCTTGTCTTTGTGAATCATACAAAATTCGATCCATAATATTCAATTGCGTCATTGTCTTGTACATTTTTATCGATGTTTCCTTCAAATTGTTAAACTTTGAATTTTAAATTAAAAAAAAACACTTCAAACCCGATCAAAATTTGGATCCTGAGACTTATCAATTACATCGCCCAATGCATTTGTTACACGATAAATTGGAAGAGCAGCGGTTGTATCCGGGTTCAAAATCTCCAGCTTTTCAGTGAATTGAGCCTGAAAATTTAAAAAAAAATAGCAGCTGCTGTCTCTAAGTTTGCTTTTTTTCCTCTGAAAAACAAAAAAGAAGCTACCTTTCGATGTCCTAAATATTTGGAGCTATATTCATCCAATCGAAACGCGTCTCCTTCTATTGTCGACGAAAAACTTCTGACATTTCCTGCTCTGCGAGCCACCGCCAACATTGTTCTATGAAAGCTCATTTCTGAATTTAAAAATGGATTGAAACAAAACCAAAAATTAAATTTAAAAAAAAAAATAAATATCGGGAAAAAATTACCCAAATCAAAAATCTGAAACAACTTAAACTTAATTTGAAAACCATTTTATTTTAACTGAAAAAAAAAACAAAAAGCCGCGTGTGCTAAACAAATATAAGATTAGATACACGTACATTTTACACAGGCAGAAAAGAAAACAAGAAAAATTTCTAAATAAATAACATTTTTTAACAACAAAAAAAGCTGAAATTATCTAAAAAATTTAAAAAAAAAATCCTAATTCTCCAAATTTTCATGAAATTCGAAAAAACCTGATCTGACGTTTTCTAATTTTTTGCTGCCTCTGTTGTCGCTGGCACTATTATCACATTTTTTGGAGATTTATCAGCGAAATGGAAAAAATCGAAAAATACTTCAATTATAATTAACACAATAATCATCCATTCCAGTGTTGACGCCTACAAAATGGTGCGAGTAAATTAGTTTTTTTTTATTTTTCAATAGAAAAAGACGACAACAAATACACTTCTTTCATTTTCTTGAATTTCTCTAGGGAAATGTATGAAATCGTGTGTCGATTTTTGCATTTTCTTTTAGTTAAAAACATTTTTTTTCAAACAAAAACTTACATGTCTTAACGCAATTGTATTATCCACCATTTTTACCAATTCTTCACAATAATCCAATCGTTTATTTAATTGTCTTAAATTTATTTAATTAGCAATTTTTAAATAAAATTTATATTTTAATTACCCTATTCGTCTTTCTAAAGAAAAATGTCTTCCAGCCATATGATAATATTTTTCCAATTCTGGTCTTTCCCAATAAAAATCTTTGTTTAACAATGTGCAATCAAGATTGATCGAATGCCTTCAATTTGCAAATTTTTTTCATATTTCAGTTTTATTTCAAACATTTTCTTGAATTACCTTAAAGCAGCAAATTCACCGGACTTCATCAATGCTTGTTTTCGATTCCAAGGGATTTTTCCCTGAGTTAATGACTGCAAAAAATTTATTTCTTGATTAAAGTTTCTCGATGAAAGATCACTTTTGTCGTGTTGGCCAATGGTTCGGCAAGATTATTCAACAATGTTTCCCAAACGCCAATTTTAACGCTCGCTGCAAATGCTTGACTCAGTGCGAATCTTTCAAGAATTGCTTCATCTGATACATGAAATGCTTCAAGATGTTTTGGTGACAGAAAGAAACGATCTTGTCGAATTGTTGAACTTGTATTACTGAATTTTTTTTTTGTCTTAAAATATTGATTTTCATTCATTTTTTTCTCTACCAACTTTTCTGAGAATTTATAAAACATTCGATCTTGCTCATCCATGACAATCATTGAATCATAAGGTGACTCGGCGTACTTTTCTAATTCACGAAGAATTTGTGAACGCTGATTGAGAAAAAAATGGATTCTTGAAGAAATCTTAAATAATTTACTTGACTCGATTCGACATTCCAAAAAACGACGACGCCATCTCGAAAAACAAATATTTCACTTAATTCTGCTGGATTAATTGTGTATTCTAATTTTTTAACAAGATGCAAGGTGTCATCTGATTCTAAAACGATTTTCAGATTTTTTACAAAAATTTAATTAAATTATTTATTTTTAATTACCTTCATCAATACATTTTATATTGTACATACTATTCAAATGGGCATCTAATACCACGTCTTGAAGATTTAATGATTCTGAAAGTGCCATTGAGATTACAGATGGTTCTCGATTCACTTTTGACATTGGAGCAGCAATCGATCGTCGTTTTCGAAGTTTCCTCACTTGTACTCGCTCCATCTTCAGAATCTCATTAGTTTGGGCTTCACTTTTTGCCCAACTTGTTAGACAAATCTGACGACTTAAATAAGAGTAAAAGAAGCGAGCATCTTAGTGCTGACATACCATGCAGCCGTTGGTTTGAAACTATTCAAACGAAATATTGGAATTGTTGAACGAATGACTGATTTCCACATTGGTTTAATTAATATTATAATTTGATTCACTAGGAAACTGATTATAAATAACGAATTCATTATGAATTCAATATGTTCAATACGAAACAGACGTCTTGAGAAATATTTGAATAATAAACAAAAACAATTTAATAAACAACGATTTATTGCATTCGCAAACAACATAAATTTACTTCAGCTTCTTCTTGACTCGGAGTTCACTTGAGTGTCCGCACTTCTTCTTTCTGCAGTTGCTGGCACGTGGTGGAAGACGAGCATAGCACTTTCTGCAGATTTGCTTATCGCAGTTGTACTTTTGAGCGAGCTGACGGAGCGATGGCTCGATGATTCCTGAAAAAATAATCGTTTATAAAACATATTGAAATGACACTTTTAATAACTTAACAAATTAAAAAATATTTGTAATTATTTTATTTTCTTTAAAATGTTTTAAAAAATTACCTCCACGAAGACGGAGAACCAAATGGAGGGTTGATTCCTTTTGGATGTTGTAGTCGGAAAGAGTACGTCCATCTTCGAGTTGCTTTCCTATACATATTTCATAATATAAATCAGTTTTTTTTCAATACGAATTTACCGGCGAAGATCAATCTTTGTTGATCTGGTGGGATTCCTTCTTTGTCTTGGATCTTGGCTTTAACATTTTCGATGGTATCCGAGGCCTCGACTTCGAGGGTAATAGTCTTACCCGTCAGAGTCTTGACGAAGATTTGCATGACTGAAATTTATATTGTTTCACGAATTTTTTTTGAAAATAATTGGATTTGTTAAAAAGATGCAATTTTATAATTTAAAACATCAAATCTTTAAAAATTGGTTTTTTTTTAATATTTTAAACCAAAAATTTTACAATTATTATAAACTTAATAATAAAACAAAAAAACACCAAAAATAGCCCGAAACAATAAAAATTTGTGGAAAAAAAAAAGATGAAAATAGAACCGAAACAGAATTAATAAAAAATAAGAATTTTGGGCCTCGTGGTCGCATTGGCAAAGAGGGAGACATGAAATAGCAGGTCTCACCCCGACAATTGCTAACTTCTATTAAACTACGGTGCTGGAGACACATCGGCACAATTTACGAGCGTTGTTTTTATTTAATTTCAAATGCTTTTTTTTCGAAACGTCCCGATTTATTGAAAATTTCTTTAAAAACTATTTTTTTAGAGGAAATGTCAGGCGGAGATTATAATGCGGTTCGAGGAGGAGGTATCAAACTAAAAGGAAATAAAAAAAATCTGTAAGCGTTTTTAAAGTATATTTTCAAATAAAAAATGCTTAAGATTCAAAATTGACAAGTCAAAAAAGAAACACAAGAATAAGGGCAATGCAGATAAAATTAATCCAGATACAATAAAAAATGGCAAGTATTTTTCCCCCAATTTTTACAATAATAATTGTTCAAAAAAATGCTTTCATTTTCATGTTTAGGTGGATGGCGTCGAATCGAAAGTGAAGTTGACATGTCTGGTGGCATAAACATAGCGATTGAATGCGTTAATAGCGGGTCAAATAGAACATTTATAGCCGCGATGGATAATGGAAAATTCACAATTGGAGGCCCACACAGAGATGGTGAAGGTCCTAATCCAGAAGAGATTTTTGCACTTGTGAAAACTCCTGACGATCAGAAAATTAGGTTTTTCAAAATTGAAAAATATAATCAAGTAACAAAATAATCGGTTTTTAGTCTTAAAACTGGCTATGGTAAATATATCGGTGTTGACAGTGAATTTCAACTTGTCGCCACATCAGAAGCCATTGGAGTTCGAGAACAATTCCAGCTTATTTTTCAAGATGTAATAAATGTAAAGCTTTTTATTCAAAAAAAAAGGGATTTTCAGGGAAAAACTGCTCTTCAAGCTATTGCTTCACCATTATTTTTATCAACTGAACCAAGTAAAGAAGGATATATTTATGTGGCTAGTCGAACAGCAAAAGATGCTGAAATGATTAATGTACATTTATTCCCCGCTCCCCAACACACTAATAAGTTTTTTTTTATTTATAGATAAGAACTGATTCTGAAAAAGAAGGTCCTGTTGATTGGAGATCAGCTGAAGACAAAAAAAGCGCAAAAGAATGTGAAACAGCCTATGTGTAAATGAATTTGAAAAAAAAAATGGTGTTATAACCACGAAATTTTTGTAGAAAAATGTATCAACACTCAAAAGTCGATTTGAAAGGACGTCACATTGCTGTAGATCTCAAAGATAAAAAATCAATAAAAAGAGCGCAGGCTGAAGGAAGTGCACACGAGCTTTTACTTGATCGACGAGCCAAAACCAAATCGGATCGGTATTGTTAATTTTGTATTATAATTTTTCCCTTTTTTTTTGTAATAAAATGAAATTGAAAATAAACCAAATATTTGAACAGAAAAAATCGCGTTTTTCTTGAAAGCAAAAAAAGAGAGGAAAAAAAATGAAACCAAGGCCAATTATACCGGTTGATGAAAAAATCCACGGAAAATTTCCTTTCTCTCTCTCTCTCTCTCTCTCTCTCTTTTTCTTTTTGCTAATTTGAAGTACATTTTTCCCCAATACTCTCTTTTATTATTATTATTTAGTATTATTTATTATTATTATTATTATTTATATTGTAATACTGTTACACCCTTTCCACTCCCCCCCCCCCCCCCCCCCCAGCTTCCCACCCCGCTTCCTCCTTCCTCCTCTCTCTCTCTCTCTCTTTTTTATTGGTTGCCTATGTTGGATTTCTGTATTAGGATCCAGTTTCCGGCGATTTTTACGGGAGAAGGAGGGGGTTGGAGAAGGCGTCGGAAGCGAAAAAGTATAAAAATGTGAAGGATCGTTGCGCATTTCGACACACAGTTTTCCGGTGTTGGCAACGAGAGAAACAAAACAACCCAGAAGGCGACGAAAAAAAAGAAGAAGACGACGACGAAAAAATGTGGCAAAACTTCTCAATTTTTTTTCTGATTTTTGTCACCAACAAATTTTGTGAAGCGGTAAATGATTCTTCCCATTCTCCAGATGAAATGATTTTCTAGCTCCTCCCCCCCCCCCCCCCCGCTTTTTGCTCTCCCCTCATTTTAATACTTTTCAGTGCGTCTCTTCTGGTGTTTGCGGATCATCGTATTGTGCTGCACCGCCAGCAGTTTCGTGTACTCAATCGTCGTGTCAACCAGGTTACACGTGCGGCAATTACGGATGTGCCCGGAATCGAGCACGCAGTGCTTTGACCAAGAAAATTGTGAGAAACTCGGACTCCAAAAATAATTATTGATTGATTTGTGTTGCTTTAAGGACGGCATTTTTATTGATGATTCGTCAACATCGTCAAGCCGCGAAGCTCAAGGAACACTGCCAAAGTTGAAGGCGAATCGAAAGAATAATATTTTCGGTCTTCGTCGCGAGACCCAACCATCTGGAAGTGTGAAAGAGCCACACTTTCTGCCCAACGACACTACATCGTTACAGTTCACTGTAAGGGAAATCGTTTTTTTTTGTTTTGTTTCGTTCAAATTTTCTCTTCTGCAGAATCCGAATTTCATCTTCCGACAGTGCTGCGAACAGCGCGGTCTTCCCGACGCTTGTCTGAATAAGTGCCATTTCAACACTTATACCAAAGATTCGGTGAGAGAAGCTTCGTCTTGAGTAATTCCAGTTTTTTTTTCTTTCAGCTTCAATCGATGTACTTTAAAACCGACGGTTGCCCATTGGAAGCAGCAGCAGATATGCATTTCTGTGCCGCTCAAGGTCAAGATCACACCGAGGTTTCTTGTTTGTTTTCAGCCCGGATAAAATCGATTTTTTTCTTTTTTAAAGTGTTGCATGAGAAACGGCGTGACAACAACATTGGCCGGTGGAAAATGTCTGACGTTTTGTGATCAGCGACCGGATCGAGTGACAAAACTCGATTATTCCTATGTGCCATGCTATGATCGATTTGAAAATATGAAGCAATGCTTTTACAATGAGATTAAGTCAAAAGCTGAGCAACAATTTGGACGAAAATAGTTTTTGGCTCTTCCCTGCCTCTCCGCCCCCTTCTTTCTTTCTTTCCTTATTTATTCGTCCTTCGATTCGCTTTTTTTCCAGAATAAACTTTTGATTTTTTTCCAGTTTTGTACTTTTATTTAAAAAAAATTATCAATAGAGCATGTTTGCTCCTTCAAGTTGTCTCCTCACACAAACACGCTCCACTGACAATTATCAAAGTTGAACGGGACAACAAACTAATTTTCGAAAATATTGTTTTGGCGCGAAACAAAGTTTTTCGAATTCTTAAAGTGCAGTGGAGCGTAATTGAAACAAATTATGGAAAATGAAACAAAATTTTGGGGTTTTAAAAGAACCCAAACGTTTTTGTCTCAACGTACCGCGCAAGTAATCTCGCTCCAGCGCACATTATTGTTAACTTCCATAATCAGCCAAATCCTGGCGCATAAAACACAAATGCAGTAATTGCGCTCTATTGATAAGAGAAGAAATCAAGAAACAATCGATCGAGATAGAATGGCTGCCTCCTGCAGAAATGTAAATAAATAAAAAATCGATATTTATTCATTCATATATACATAGCAAACAAAACGAAGCATGGGAAAGAGGAGGGGAGGAGAGTCATCCAACAAAGGTTGGCTCTTCGCCAAAACATTTCGCTGCTTCTCTTCATTTTATCTATACAATTTCTTTGATTTTTTTAGGAATTGAAAGGCAAAGAAAAAAACTAAAAATTTTTTCTTTTGAATGGCTGATCCTTTAAACTGCTTACGGTCAGCTACAATTGGAATAGCCGTTTGGAATATTGTAAATTATCGATTTTTTTGTGATTTTTTCCCGCAAGCAATTTTTCCCGGCTTCAGATTTATTGCCTAATTCAGTTTGGACTTCTTGGTTGGCAATTTCAGGTCGTCAAAAATATTCTTGCCGAATATGAAAATCGACAATTACCAGCGACTGGAGCGTAGGACGATTTTTTGTTCGGATCGAAAAGGGCCGTCAACTAACACTTTTTCAGGATCGATGGATTCCAGGCCAGATTTCCCGGATTGTATCAGATTTATACGGAGACACCCGAGCGGCGACGAGCCAATGGTTTGATTTTCTCGTTTCAATCGATTCGCTTTTTCTCCCCAAAAAAAAATTCGCTGCGTACTTTGCGGAAGTCGTTGACTGAGTATCATTTGAATTGTTTTTTTTTGAAATTATCCATAGAGCATGTTTGCGACACAGAACTGAAGAGCAGTTTGAAATCTGAAAATAATTTCAGCAATGTATGTCATCATTATTGTTTGCCTCATTTTTGCCATTGGAAATCTGTTGACGTCATGCCTTTTGTTATACGCAGCTATAAAAGTAAGCAATTTAACTTAAAGGAACACAGTTTTGTAATTTTCGTGCCAAGAGTTCTAGAAAATATTAAAACTATGTTCCTTTAATCAATTTTGTGGCAAAAATCATTAAAAAATTTGTTTCTAAAATCTTCAAACATCACAAATATTTAAAGGCGCATATTAATATTTCTTGTTTTGGTCTCGGAACATTTACAGTACCTTATTTTAAAAATAACCTAAAATTACAGTACTTAAAAGTTCTAATTTGGCCATGGTTTGCCACATCGGTGCCACTTTGTATAATGACAACAGCTTATTCGGTTCTCTGGTGGAGCGGGGTAGTTTTCAGATAATTTTCAGCCAAAACCCAAAGAAAAAATTCAATTTTAGGATGTTTTCAATGAGCAATTGACTGTCTCAATATTTGAATTTGTCATGTCAGTTGCAATAAATGTTGGTTGAACTTCTGCAAAAAAAAAAATTTGTCTGAAACTCATTTTCAGACAATCACAATTATCATTGTCATCGTTTTTTTCTCGCGTCTCACCGGTTCGCTGAAATCGACTCGTCCAAAGCGAAGTCAACAGCATCATCGTCGTCGTCGTCGTCGTCATCGGAAGCATGTTCAGAAGCTTTATCTCGAACCGCCGAAAGAGTTGCAACATCAGGTTCACTGTCAACCAATACAAACCGCCGCGCCCTATCTTCCCATCGACACCGCCACCGCACTTTTCACGCCGAAGCCAAAGGGTGATCGAATTCCGGACGAGGTGCCGGATTGGCGACGTGAATGGCCGACTGTTCCGGATGTTGAGCTTCAACGAAAGCTGAAAAAACGCCGCAAAGAGGAGTTGAAGCGCGATGGGGTTGATGCAACTCAAGGATCATTGGACTTCTACGCTCCCGAAGTTCAAGACGTCACATTTCCATGGAAAATCAAGAAATTGAATGAAAATTATCAGGAAAAACGACGAAAATCCAGCGACGGCATTGAAAAGTCATCAAAAAAATTGGCTGAAAATTTTGCAGCAAAAAAAAAATAATTTTTTTCAGACTTTATTATCAACACTGGCCTGAAGACCTTCCGAATATGCCAATGGAAATGAGGCGACGTCTTCAGGAAAATCGAGAACGTCAAGAAATTGAAAGGAATAAAAGTAAACTGAAAGGATTCGAAAATGTCTGAAAATTATCGATTTTTTCTCGTTTGATGATCTCAAAATAAAATCTCTTTCTTTCCCTTGAAATTCCGCACCACATCGAATTGGCTGCTGCTGAAGAAGCCCCAGCCCTCCCCCCCCCCCCCCATTCCTCGGCCGAAATATCAAGAAAATCAAGCGATGAATTGAAGATGATGACGGCGGCGGATTAGTGAGAGACGCCGACATTGAGGCGAAAAAAAAGAAGGAGAAGGAAACGGTCGCGCAACCGAGACGATCAATTTGGTATTTGGCGCTACGACGATGCGCAATTCCTCTTTTCTTCGTCTTCTTCATTTTTTTTTTTAGTTGTTTTACCTTCAAGAAGCCGAATCATAAGACATTGTGAATGAAAAAAAAAATTCCATGCGGTTTCCCTTCCTTTTTTTCTCAAATCAATTCAAATTGCGTTGGGTCACGATAGACAATGGAATTCATGAGGCGCAGGCGAAAAACAAAAACAATTTTTTTTTGCTCGAAATACAATTGCGCCTTTAATACAGTAGCATAATTATTTTTTAATAAAAAACGAATAAAAAAAATTTGAAAAACTAATATTTTTTAATTATTTTTAAGTTTTATTTAAATTAATTTAAAAATTGTGTAATATGTATTTTTAATACAATTAATTTAGGAAATTCAATACAGTAATTTTTTTTGGCAATTTCATTATCCTTTACAAAAAATTTTAATCAGACCATGCGCCTTTAATACAGTATAATCCGAACAAAGTTTAAAGAAAAAAGGTTGCCTTTCAACATTTTTCCTTTAATAATAAACTATAATCAAATCTCATAAGAAAAAGCAACCAAAAAAAAAAAGGCACGGAAGTGTTATTTTCTCTACTCCTCTTCAATTTCCCTTCACTTCTCGAACATTCGCTTCGTCATCTATAATAATCAGCGGCGCCACCACCACAAGTTCGAATGGCAACTACGAAGCGCCGCCCACAAAAACTCGACTTTCACCATTTTAAAGGGAGGAGAAATTGTGTACAACAAACGAAAACCGTCATAAACACATTAAAATTGAGAGAGAAGGGAAATCTCTCTAGAAAAATTTGTATTTAATAAATTTAAGCCGATGATGGCAAAGCTTGTCTCATTTATTTTATAAATTTTCACCTTCTTCCTTTCCTTTCCTTTCCTTTCCTTTCCTTTCCTTTCCTTTCCTTTCCTTTCCTTTCCTTTCCTTTCCTTTCCTTTCCTTTCCTTTCCTTCCCTTCCCTTCCCTTCCCTTTCCCTTCCTTTCCTTTCCTTTTTTTTGTTCGGAATTTATTGATTTTTTGATAACAAAATTTTTCAGAGAATGGAAGAGGATTCAAGAGAGAAAGCGTTTCGTTTCGTCGCTTATTCGGCTGTCACATTTTCATTGATCGCCTTGATCAGCGTTTTTGTCACTTTGCCATTGGTCAATAATTATATTCATTCGGTTCATTTGCGTGTTCACGATGAGATGCAATTCTGTAAATTGTCGGCGCGTGACGTCATGCTGGAAATGCACAATTTCCGTTCGACGTCATCGCAGAAAAATGTGCCGTTTTTCTTGCGACGATCGTCCAACGAGACGGCTCGTCTGAAGCGGCAGGCGAGTGGTGGTGGTGGGGCGGCGTGTCAGGGTTGTTGTCTGCCCGGTTTGCCGGGACCCGACGGACCGCCCGGCAAAAACGGAACGCCGGGACGACCGGGTGCACCGGGAGCGCCCGGATTTCCGGGACGGCCACCGGCAATTTGTGAGGAGGTCACCGAACCGCCGTGCACACCGTGTCCGCCTGGTGAGCCGGGACCGCCGGGACCACCGGGTGAGGCTGGTAATCCGGGACAGCCCGGACATCCGGGACGCAATGGAAATGATGGAAGTGTCGGACCGCAAGGACCACCTGGAGAGCCGGGCAATAATGGTGACGCTGGACGAGACGGGCCACGTGGAGAACCAGGTCGTCCAGCCATTTCGACACCAGCATTGCCAGGAGATCCAGGAGTTCCTGGTGAGCCAGGACCACCAGGACTACCAGGAGACCAAGGACAGCCAGGTTTGACACTTTTTATTCTGTTACGTTCTCAACGTTTCTCTTCAGGACGCCCTGGAAGTGACGGTGCACCAGGACCACAAGGACCACCAGGACAACCAGGACAACAAGGAAAACCAGGAAACCCCGGACCATCAGGACCACCAGGACAGCCAGGACCACAAGGAGAACGAGGAATTTGTCCAAAATATTGCGCCTTGGACGGCGGAGTCTTCTTCGAAGATGGAACTCGCCGATAATTCTCCTCAATTTTCTCTAATTTATCACTTTTCTTCGTGGGTGGCCCAGAAATCGTTTTTTTTCCTTTCCTTTTTTCCCCGTCATTTTCAGTTCGCCTTTAAAGTTCGGGTAACATCCGTGCTGCTGCTGCTGCTTCTTCTTCTTTTATTTTCTTTTTTTTTGTGTGTAAAAAATGAAATTTCAAGAAAAAAAAAAGTTTCAAGCTTAAAATTGATGAGAAAAAAACAAATTTAAGAAGCCGGATTCCGATGACGAATCCAATATTTGATGGCTTTTCCGATTTTCGAATTTTGAAGAGACGATTTGCTGAGCGTCGACGATGTCTGAAATTATTTTCAGATTTTTATTTTGTGACACCTTCAAGCTTCTTCTTCTCTCGAAGCTTCACAATACTGATAATTTTGAGATTAAGCTGAGCATCGTCGATCCCATTGAATAATGTTTACAAAGATGCGAAACGCGACAGAAAACGTTGTTTTTCTCGGTTGGTTGCAGATGCGGCAGACTTTTTCGCCATTTCAGCAAACGATCTCCACTTTCGGCGCTGAAAAATTGCCGTTTTTTTTCCCGGAAACGTTTTCTTATATTTTTTTTTCCGGTTTGGTTTATCGTCGAGCTCAAACTATGAAGAATCGTAAACACGACACGTTTTTTTTTGTCTTTTTAATAAAATTAATTAAAATCAACATTTGATTAATATTTGAAGTTTATTTTGTCTTTTTTTTTTTAAATTGAAACATTTTACTTTATTTCCCAGCAAAAGCATTTAAAATAGGTACTGTATTAAAGGCACACAACAAATAATTGTTAAAAACTCTCGTTTAATTTTAACATACCGTGTGAATTTTTTTTCTGTTTACCAAACTTTAAGCGATTTTTCGTTCATTTTTTTATTTTAGAAAATTTATTTTTATTTTTTTTCACTTACTCAACTGAGTTCTCATCTGAGTTAACCAAAATTATACAAAAAAATAGAAAAAGTAAAGAATTCAAATAGAAATTGAAAGACATTGAAAATGTGTTAATTTAAATTATTTTTAATTTGTTTTGTTTATATAGGCGCTTCAAAAAAAGAAAAACTAAAAGACCAATTTATTGTGGTCTTTTTTTAAAAAATCGGTAATTTTAAAAAGTGGCCATTAAATAAATTTTTGTTTTTTTTTTTTATAATTGAAAATGACAAAGAATTGTTCATTAAAATTAATTAAAAACATCAAATTTTGTCATTTTTCACTCCAATTGTTCATATTTTGTTTGTTATTTGAATTTTCTGAAGTGAAAAAATCAATTTTCTACAATTTCAGATCAAAAATCAACTCACTAACAAAATCGGCTATGTCTGAGGTGGGCAAAAATTGATTTGAACCAAATTTCTATAAAAAACGTTGGTTTTTTAAAACTTTTTTCTTTACAAATCGATGACTTTATAGGGATGAAGTCTTCCATTTGATCTCCAATGCATTATTGAACTGACAAAAAGTGATCCAAATGCGTTATGAGGGCAAATTCCGTATATCGAAAAATGGAAAGGGAAGAAAATGCAAGAATTGTTATGAAATTTTTTAAATTACCGGACATAGAATTGGAGAATGTGTGAAACGATTCCTATAAAATCGATCTCTCCAGTTAACTGTTGGATGCTTTTGTAGTTTTGGATCAGTTTCTTGGTCTTCGTAGTAAAGAGGCGTATTGAACTTTCTGAAATTACAGTCTTTCAAATTGAAAAAAAATCTTTATTGTTCCAACCTTATTTTCATCAAAATATCATTTTGAATAAATTTAAAATTATTGTTTTGAGGAGACAGTGCCGGAAGGAAAAACAAATAAAATAATTGAAAATTCATTTTTTTTAGAAAAAAATTGGGGAGAAATAGCTGAAATGACACTTTAAATAATTTGACGGACGGGTTTGATTCACGGATCAAGAAGCTGAAAAGAAGCTAAGGATCGTTCAAGTATTTTAAGTAAGTGAAAATCGATAAAATAATTTTTTGAAAAAAAAAATCGAGAAGCCAAATAACGCTTCTCGTGCATGAAGCAGAGAAAATATTCCTCGTTGGTTGCCATTTGGAATTTGCTGAGACAGTGACTCGGGGATTCAAGAGAACGGAAACAGCCATCCGATCTTTCCAGTCGTCTTACTAAATTTTTATAAAAATCTACAACTTATCATGTCTAAAAAAATTAAAGGAACATTGTCGTGTTAAACTAAATATTTAGACTTTTAATCGTGACGAGACCAAGAAAATTGGATTTAAACAAAACGAAACCTATTCAAACTTCTCGTCAATTAATTGGCTGACACCCAAAGAATCGTTCAGGTAGTTCAAGAAGGGAGAACTGGATAAAATCCTATTTTTTAAAACTTGAGGAGGAGCCAAATCGACACTTAAATTGTTTTTTTTTTGTTTGACGAAATATGTGACGAGAACAACAGAAAAAACACTTGAAAAGTATTTTGATTTTTCAAACTTAAAAAAAATTCAAAAAACCAACAGATTTCAGTTGTTTTTCAAAAAGAATCTTTGTTTTCCTTTCTTAAGAAAAACATTTTTTTAATTGTAAAGTTCAAGGAGTTTCCTGTGTGTGCCGATCAAAATCCAGGTGATCTCAATCACCATTTGAAGTTTTTTTTTCTTAAACCGGTTTTGGTCATTCTGCCTGTTTAACTTGGAATTTCTTGGTCTTGCCACGATTTAAAAATGAATTTTCCGTCACAATTTGGGAAAAAATCAACATCTTCAGTTAAAAACTTTATTTTTTCAGAGTTCAAGAAGTGAGCGATCGTTTTCAAGAACATTGTGAACCCTGGAAGAAGAAAAATAAAAAAGGAAAGATTCAAATTGCTTCAACTTTACATTTTTGCCAGAATCTCAATTGATCCATCTGCAATCGGTTTCTCAGATTTCATTGAAGTGATCAAAACCGCCTTTTTTCTGTCCAACGATCGATACGATTTGGTTTTAACTCGAGCTTTCAACGCCACGTCATCAAATGATTTCATAACTTTGGGAAATTGCGTTGAATTAATTGAAGATTGAGATGATGACGATGTTCCAGATTTGTTGTTGTTTGATGAAGCTGAAGTAGACGACGTCAATGATGATTCATTTTCAGATGACAATGATGGTTTCGTTTCGATATCTTTGTTCTGCGATAAGTCTGAATTCGATTGAATTGCAGATGATGGTTGACTACAATTTGGTGATGAAGTCATCGCACTTTTTGCGTCTGAATTTTTGTTTGTTTGTTTTTTTTTGAAATATTGAAAAGAAGAGCAAAAATGAAGTGAGCACCATTGCGAAGAGCGCGAAAATTGCTCTCCGCTTGAATGAGCACTTCATCGACCATTTGTAAAACTTTGCAATAGGCGTCTTGTGCTCCGATTCCTTCTTGATTCGCCATTGGTTTTGTTTCAATTAGAAAGATGGAAAAAACGGAAAATTTGGTGGGAATTTTCAATAATTTTAAATATTTGAAATGTGACCGAAACTCGGAGAGAAAACAAGTTTTTTTTTCTTGCCGTTTCTTGTTCATTTATGTCACGTTTTAAATAAATTTTTGTTGTGCCTGATCAAATTTGTGCAAGAAAATCAATTTATATTTTGAAATATTTTTAATTATATTTTTTAGCTTTTTAGGTCAAAGGTGAACACTAAAAAAACTTTTCAATGGTCTTACCACGATTTTTTATGGTTTAATTCTTCAGCAAAAGAAATTGAACATTTTTATCTCAATTACTGAAAAGAAAAAAAAACGTTGAGAGAATTAGAGAGGAAAAGAAATGAAGTGATCATTGATCATAGAAAAATTAATCATTTTAATCTCAATTTTTTGAATCAAAGAAGCTAAACATTTTCAGAGAATGGTGTTAACTGGTCGTCATTTAGTGGAAGCGGCTTTCAAGAAATGCATAGAATCAGTAATTCCAAGAAAACGAGTATCGCAGGTTTTGGAGAGAAAAAAAAAGAGAGCAGAATTTGAGAGGGGGAAAACAAAATAATTTTAAGATAATTTCGACATCGGCGAATGAGATTCGAATAAATTCGAGTATCGAAATTGAAAAAGAATCAAAAATAGTGATCATCGGATTCGGCAAAGCTGTAATAGAAATGGCTCGAGGCGCGATCGACGCTCTCGGATCGGCAACACCCGCCTATTTGATAGCGCCGAAACAATTCGAAGCGTCAGACGTTAAAATTGGCAATTCGACAATTTTCTATGGCGCCACCAACAATCTTCCAGACGCCGCTGCAATTCAAGCGACACATCGAGTGTGCGCTGAAATTGAACGACACGATTCGCCGCAAACAGTTTTCCTATTTCTGATCTCTGGTGGAGGATCGGCACTGTTGTGCTCGCCAACTCGAAATTGCTCATTGATGGACAAATTGGCGACGATTCGAAAATTGACTGAAAATGGGGCGACAATTCAGGAGTTAAATATTATTCGACAACGATTATCAAATGTTAAAGGTGGAAAATTGTTGAACAAAATCAAACACGGAAAGGTATTTTACATGTTAAACAATTTTCTGAAATTACTGTTTCATACTTTTTCGAAATGGTTGGTCTCACCACGAAACACAGTACTGGCCATAAATATGAACAATATTGGTTTTTTGAGAACAACTTTTATCCCGATCGTTTTGAAAAAATGAATTCATTATTCATTTTCAGACGTCTTTTACCGTATTAAAAAACGTCTAAAGGTTTCAGAACGATCGGTTACCTGTGCAAAAATTATTCTCAAAAAACCAATATTGTTTATATTTATGGCCAGTTCTGTATACATAATTCAACATTTTGAATTGAACCCAATTTTTTAAAACATTTTAAAGGCGCGTCGTCGAATTGTTTAGTTTTGTTGGTCTCGAAACGAGAAGAAAATACGAATTTTTGCAGTGTGTATCATTAATAATTTCGGATATCGTCGGGAATCCTATCGATTTGATTTCCAGTGGTCCAACAGTTCCGAACTCACTCGACTTTGATTGTTTGGAATTGTTACGAAAATTGAAAATTGACAAAAATGAACTTCCGATCAGTGTTCAAAACATTTTATCAGAAAAAAGGTTGAATGGTAAGCTAAAAATCAACATGTTTTCGTTGCGAGACCTGCCCTCAAATACAAAACCTTATTTCAGCGCCTACAGTAACCGACACAAACCGAGTGATGAATTTGATTATATCAAGCAACGAAACAGCTTTGTCATCAATCGCAAATTTTTTCAAAACTGAAAAAACGGTAAAAAATGCTCAAATCATAAGCTCAAATCTTTCGGGAAATGCGACGAAAATAGGCGAGAAAATGGCAAAACTGATAAATTCAAGAAACGATGCTGAAATTCTTCAAAATTTGGCTGAAATTATTGAGAAGCCAGTTTCAGTCAGCAATTTCGATTATCCGTTAGCACTGATTTTCGGTGGTGAAACTACCGTAATCTTAAAAGGGCGTGGTGAGACCAGTTTTAAATTGATCAATTTAATTTTTTTTATTCAAGGAAAAGGTGGCCGAAATCAGGAAATGGTGCTCTCATGTCTTCAAACTCTGCAATCTGCCCAAAATTCACCATCACATTTGTTCACTTTTCTCAGTGCTGGCACCGATGGTCAGGATGGCCCAACTGATGCTGCTGGTGCAATTATTACGGATTCCGATGTCGAAATCATTGATCCTTCACCATCCAAGTATCTCGATAATTCAGATTCTTATAATTTCTGGACAAAATTTAATAATGGTTCGAATCATCTCAAAATTGGCTCAACTGGTACAAACGTAATGGATATTCAGATTCTAATTTTAGACAAAAAATCAATAAATACATAAATAATTCATAATTCGCGCAATAAAATCAAACATTTTCAAAAAAAAAAATTTGCTCAATTATCTAGTAGTACATCACAGCCAATTTATAAACAAACAATTACAATCACCAAGAAAATAGAGCCAATTAAATAAAAATTAATGATTTGCTTCTTTTTTTTTTGTGTAAAATTAATACTAATAATTTAATTAAACCACCTCGAAATTTTCTGAAACAAATGTAGTTTCAGCTGAAAATGTGATAGATTCATCTCCTTTAAATACTTCAGCAACCTGAAATTGAAATTAGCAAAAAATCAATAATTTTTGATAATTGAATTTTACCGTTATTGGTACAAACAAATTTTCCGATGTGAACCCAACTGATACTGGGAAGAAATGATCCGAATGTCCGTTGGGAACGGTGAATTCTAATGTTCCAGTTGAGTTTGAGCTGAAATAAACATTTTTTAAACAACTTGAGCTTCGTTTTTTTTTCGCGTTCTGAAACCTGTCAATAACTGGAAGAGTCCAAAGAATAACATTTCGGGTCTTTTGATATTCATAATTACCTTCGCATTCTGAAATCACCGGCGCCGTTGCTGTTCTGTAATTTATTTATTTTTCTAACAAATTACAACAAAAAAAAAACTTACGGCAACGGGACAAGAATCCGGACATTTTGAAGGGTTAAATCTTCTCTTTGTAGTGTGTATTCGATATTTACTTGGCAACCATCAGCTGATTCTTGGGGCCAAACATTTACTGAAATTTTCTCGGTTTTTTTTTCAGATTTTATTGAAAAAAAAATAGTTTTTTTTTAAATTTTCAACTAACATGAAATTGGTAATTGATCCTCTTCTGACAAAACCAATTTCCATTTCAGGATTCCAACATCGTTGTTCACTGGATATGGTTTTCCATTATTTTTCAATTTCAAAACTGATGACGATTGCCATTCTTTTTTGTCAAGATTTGGATGAACTTGTAATTGAGTTCCAGTCACTGACGAGTTGTTCATTTTCAATGAAACCGCTGTTAAATCTGATGACGCAACTGATAGGGAAACAGTTGCCAACACTTCACCGGATTCAAGTCCACCATCTCGACTGACTCGGGCATTCAACTTCTCGTCGGTTCGAATGTGAACCGCTTCTCGCTTAACACGTGGCGTTGTTGAAGTTGGCGCCAATGACGATTGATTTGTCGCTGTCTGAAACGATTTGAGTTATTGAAACATTTTTTCGCCAATTTTTTACCGCTTTTGCGACAGGCGCAATGGTTTGCCCTTGTTGTCGTAGTTGATTGAGGAATGCGTCTTCGTCATTCGTTCTTCCACCCAATTTCAACGCTTTTCCGAATCCAGAAGTTCCGATTTTTGCCGCTGGTGCTGGTCTCGACACGGCAGGCTCTGGAACTGCTGCTGGTGCAGTTGATGATGACGAGATGCCGGTGCTTGATTGATAACTCGCTAAAAAAGACGATTTTGATAAATTTTGCTGAGAATAAAATTCAAAATTTTCTTACTTTGTTTCAATCCACGACTCAATGCTTCTTTTTGTTGCCGCTTCAATTCCTTCGCTTTTTCAACCATCGCCTGTTTCGCCGCTTTTTCTTGGGCTTCTTTAATTTGCATAAAAACGCGTTCCTCGTGCGAATCCATTTCGGTAAAAGTTCGAATTTGAGCCAAATTGACGCTCTCTCGATAACCAAGCGTGACGACTTCATCAAACGCAAAAATCAAGTCGAAGTCGTGTGCAAGAATTTCCTTTTCGTCGTTCGAACGGCAATATTCTGGAATCACGCGTGAAAAGAGACGGAGAGTCTCGAGATCTTCCAGAATATTTGAGTTTTTGGTGGTGATTAAAACCACATAAATATTGTCTAATGGATGATAAACATATCGAACACTTTCAGTTTCAATAAAAGTATGCTGACGAGAAGCTGAAAACTAACATTTTTCTATTTTTCTCAGCTTCAATGTTTCAAAAAACATCCTTAAAACTCACAAGAATCCTTGTCATTATTAATAAGTTTCGGGAAGGCGTCAAGAAGACCTTCCAAACGAGCTCTCGTCATGTCGGTGACAAATTGACGAGCAACTAATGGTTTCCCACCTTTTGAGAAGACTCCAGCGGCAATCAGAACCATTCGTCTATAATTAATTTACATTTTCCATTTAAACAAAGAAAAAATGAATAGAATTCAGATTAAAAAAACCGAAATGAAGTTTAGTTGGCAGAATTCCAACATTTACACGTTGAAAATGCCTTTCGCTGCGAAAGTTATCGAACACTATGGCCGATGTTCCTTTGAAAGAAAACTCGGCCACTACTTTTTAGTCTGCTGTTTAACGAATTTATGTCCTATTTTCGATTAAAAAATGGCTTTCTAATAAAATAATAAAATAATTTATTTAAAATATAACAAACCCGCAATAAAATACTGAAAACTGCAAAATACAAACATAAAAATTATTTTAAAAAAATTTTTCTTTTAATAAAATTCTATAAAAAAAATAAAAACGAAATACAAAAACTGAATATTATTTGTATAGCAAATGTGGCACTTTGTTGAGCTTCAGCTTCTGAAACTGCTTTTTTTTTCGAAATTTATGAAAAAATCGATAAATTCTAACTATTTATGTGAACAATTTGTGAGGCTTTTTGTTGCATATGCTCACAAGCATAATTTCCATCGTCTTCCATTGTGGCTTTTCGAATTCGAATTGTTTCAATCAATACTCCAGAATCTCTTTTCACTTTCAAAACATATTCTAAAAGTTATTGATTTTTAAATATTTTCTCAAAGTTTGAAGCTTTATTAAAATTAAAGGCGCATTCTTAAACTTGACAGATTCGGTCTTGTTACGAATCTAGCCAGTACTGTACTTATTCTTTTTTTAAATTATGTTTTTCACACTTTCTCGGTAGGTTTGAGACGAAGCTCTTCTAAATACCATTTTTCGCCGATGCAGAAAGATTGAAAAAAAAAAGTACTTCTGATTTCAGAGTTTTTATTTGTGGCGAGACCCGCTGAAATATATAAATACATGTTCCTTTAATTTCATTTTTTTAAATACTTTCGTTTGGCGAAAAAATCCAAAAATTTAAAGGAACATGCATTTCTTTCCACGGGTCTCACCACCAATTACTGGATACCACAACTCTTAAGTTTCGCTTTCATTCCTTGCTTGCTGATTCGTACAGTACCAAATAGTTTCGTGACAAGACCGATGACGTCAATTTCGAAAAGGTTAAAATTTAATAAACTACAGTATTTTAAAGGAACACAACACATTTTAAATCGTGTTTCTTGCCCCGAAATCGAAAACAAATTCGATATTATTTTTCAAATCCTCTTCGGTGTTATTCTTCAACAAATCTCCTTGATTTTTATTGAATTTCTCGTTTTATAAATTTCAAAAATAAGCGCCTTTTTCTCTCTGTCTCTCTCAAAAATGTTGTCATACATTATTCCTCATATTTCAAGTACTATTAGGAAGGAATATACATGTCATTTCTCACCAAGCATAAGCAAGAGGACAAAAAATCCACTTGTATCATCAAATCTCGTTAAGTATGTAAATTTTGTGTCCTCCCTTCCCTCTCATACCACCCCCGCCTCCCTCACCCCTCCTTTTTTTGTTTAAAATTTGGTTGAATTTGAAAATGTTGTTATTTCGTCAAAAATTATTGGTTCGGTTGATCACTAAAATGATGAGCTATGAATAAAACATTGGAAAGGGCAGCCGATGACTTTTTGATGCTTCTCCTCCTCCTCCTCAGCCTCGACTTGCTTCCAAAATTGGATATGGTCGAATGCACCTGCTTTACCACCCCCCCCCCCCCCCCCCCCTCCCCGTCTCCTCCTTTCTTCCTTTCATTTTCCAACGAGTCGATCGACAAAACAACAATCCGAGGAAGGAAAACAACAAGGGCATTATCCAATCATCATCCGAGACAGACAATTATAGCAACTAACTCCCACAATTGGAGGGGGAGGGGAGCAGCAGCTCAGCGATTCCACTGAGAGACAGAGAGAGAGAGAGAAGAGAGAAGAGGTGGCGAGGCTCTCAATGAGCTTCAGGAAGGAAAGAAAAATGGACGACAACCAAGATGGATTCGATTATTTTGACATTATATTTAAATATGATCGCCCCCTTTCAAAACTAATTATTTCCTCTCTCTCTCTCTCTCTCTCTCTCTCTCTCAAAATTCTTAAACCAACAAGGATTACTGTAGCACAAAGTCAGCTGTGCCTCATTTTTCTCATTGAAAACTCTCAATACCATGGAGGCAACGATTATTTCTGTGCTTCTTTTCTCTTTCGTGTTGAGACCCAAAACAGATTTGTTCGCTCACTTTCAGTGTCGTTAAAATCAATTTTAGTTCCGTCTCGTGTCCAAACTACATCCAAATCTTCCTCTTCAATTGATGTCACCGTACAATTCAGAATGACCTCATCGCCTGACATATTCGCCATTAATTTTGTCGATTTTTCTGGAAGAAAAACCCGTTTTTTTTCGTTCAAAAAAAGAAAAAAACTTTGAAGCGTCGTCGACGATGGTGGGGGTGGTTCGAGAACTTTCAGAAAAATGCCATAAACCGTGTTGTGTTTATCGTTGATCTCGCACAGGTAGCATCCGGTATCCGAGATTTCAGCTCGTCTGAAAATCATCTGATTTCTACTCCCGTCCCCCTCTTCTTTGCTTTTCTTCTCTTTTGGATTCAGCTTCTTCTTCAAACGGAATACAAAAAAAAAAAAATTTTTTTTTCCCCACCAATTTTTCTTCCTCAAAACCGCGAGACTAGTGAATTGAAAACAATTTCACGACGAAATGCCGAAAATCGGTCCCAAGAGAATAATACAAGAAAAGAGGAGGAACAACTTTCTTTTCTTTCTCACCAAATAAAAAAGAAAGAAAGAAATAATTCAAAACTTTTTTGTCGTGACGAGACCATTTCTGTCTGGTCTGTCTGTGCTCCTTTAATCTACTGGTAATCTCAAAATCGTCATCAAAAAATAGCAAAAAAATTCCGTTTTCTTCAAAAAAAAAAATGATTCGAACTTTTTTGCTTCTGAGAACATTTTCGTGACAAGACCATTTCTGTCTATCTGTCTATGCTCCTTTAATCTACTGGTAATCTCAAAATCGTCATCAAAAATAGCAAAAAAAATTCCATTTTTTCCAAAAAAAAAAAAAATGATTCGAACTTTTTTGTTTCTTAGGAGAGCTAAAATTTCGCGACGAGACCTTTTCTGTCTGTCTGCCTACGCTCCTTTATTCCAAAAAATGTCAATTTTCTTCCCCCCCAAACTTTTTTTTTGCGTGTGTTTTCTTTTCCATAGAGATCGCTGCGAGACCCATCATCGTGACGAGTTGGTTTTTTCGTGGTTCGATTTACCTCAAATTCAGCACCCAAATATTTGTCGACTTTTTCGACACCTGCCATCGTGGATCCCTGGTGAATGTTCGATTGCCAGCCGTTAGTAGAGCTCCATCGGCCACACGAGTCCAGGCGATCTGTGTGTATGCGGTGATCATATTTATTTGTGTTGAGAATTTATGTAAATAAACGACAAATCTCTCTCTCTCTCTCTCTCTCTCTCTCTCTCTCTCTCTCTCTCTCTCTCTTCCTCCTCGTTTTTATTGGAGGCGATGAAAACGATGCTGCGGAGGAGGACACAGGGAGCAGCCATCCAAGTTATAATACCCTTTATTATTATTATTAATAATAATAATAATAATTTGACACTAGCCAAACAATTAAGGGGGGCGACGGGGGCGGAGGGGGGGGAAGGGGGAGGGTGACGGGGGATTTTTTTCATAGCTCATTTACGCATCAGCTCCTCGCTTTTTTCGTGTCATTCGATTCACCTTTCAATTATCAATTTTATTTGTCCTTTCTCTCTCTCTCTCTCTGTCTCTCTCTTTGTCTCTCTCTCTCTGTCTCTCTGTCTCTGTCTCTCTCTCTCTCTCTCTCTCTCTCTAAAAACTTTCCCCGGTTTATTGATTCTTTGGGAATCGAATAAAAATAACAACAACAACAACAACAATCCAGAATTACGCATGACTTGATTGTTTAGTGGAGGGGAACAACCCAAAAAAAAAGAAGGAAGCGGGGTTATACTGTATTAAAGGCGCAGAAATCTATGGCAGAAAATATTTGGAAATAAAAAAGAAATGTACTGTATTGAAGGAGCATTCTTTTTCTTTTCTTTTTTTCGGGGCGAAAAACGTTTTTCAAAGTGAAACACAATGATTGATTCGCCCACCTAATTAATAATCATGGTGGTCTGTCTCCAAATGACGCAATCTTTTTAAAAAGTGGCGGTGAGACGACGTGGCAAGAAAAAAAGGAAATGGAAGGAAACGAGAGAGAGAGAGAGAGAGAGAGAGAGAGAGGGGAGGGGGGAGAGGAGAGAAGGCGGAAGTTCAAATAACAAAAATCAAAAGTAAAGCAAATGCCTGCCTAATTGTGCTCCTTAACATCCGACTTCTTCCCTTTCTTGTCGCCTCTCTTCCCTCCCCCTTCCCCCACGGAAAAAAATGCCCCGTTAAAGCCACCGCCCCCACCCCCTCGCCACCCATTCCCTCCCCCGGCTTCTTCAAAAAACCCACTTCATGATCGGCGTCCGGCGGAACGCTGCAATGCAAATACGCCGGATTCTCGGCGACGACGTTGACGATCGTCTGTGACGGATTCTCAATGTGCGAGCGCTCTTGTCGAAGGCACGCCATGACTTCTTCGCTGGCCGTCAATCCTGCAACGAACAAAAACAAATTTATATATGGAAATTAGGAGGGACGGGGGAGGAGAATAGCAAGGAGCGCACACCACCGCCTTTTCTCTGTCCAATTTCTCGATTCTTATTATTATTATTATGATTGACGAGTTGTACAACTATTTCAGACTTTGAAGACCGAAAAGATTCTATCTCTCTCTCTCTTTCTCTCTCTGTCTCTCTTTTCTCTGTCTCTCTCTCTCTGGCTCTCTCTGGCTCTCTTTTCTCTCTGTCTCTGTCTCTGTCTCTCTCTCTTCTATCCGTGTCAGTCATGTCATCCAAAACCAAACACAATTTCCCCATGAGAATTCAAAACTTACATCCGTCGTCGTCGCCGCCGCCGCCGCCGCTAGAGCTCCTCTCCAACAAAATCCGAACACCCCTCACCGCCCCCCCCCCCCCCTTGGCTTCTTGACACTGGAGAAAACAGGAAAAAAAACAATTTTTTTGAGTCGTCAAATATCTTGAAAGCCAAAAAAGCAACAGAGAAAAAGAGGAGGTGGAAATTCAATTTTTCCCCACTTTCCCCCCCCCCCCCCCCCGCTTTTTTCGTTCCTCGTCAGTTATCTATGCAAATTGGTTGTTTCCGTGGATTTTCTTACTACGAATTACTCGACTTTTCTCTCCTTTTTTTTTGGGGGAAAAAAATGAAGAAAACTAAAGCTGCTGCTGTCTGCAAGTCTTACTGTAGACCAACTTCGAGCTGTGTCTCTTCTCTCCCTTTAAATTCCAACTTTGGTTTCCCCTCTGATTTCTTTTTTCTTTTTTTTTTGGGGGGTTGAAAAACAACAAAAACAAAATTCGCTTGTTTACCCGATTTGAAACCCTCCCCCCCCTCTCCGAAGATTCACCAAAAACGATAAGAAAAAACCTTTTTTCTAGGCCTCAAAATTTGCATGGAAGAAAAATTGGTGGTGGCCGAGTTTTCCGCAAAACTACTCGGCCGACTAACCTCCGGCTTCTCGACTCGATTTATTTTATTTTTGTTGTTTTTCGCGCTTCATTGGGTTTTTCGTCCCAAAATTTTGAGAGTGGGGGGGGGGGGGGAGAAGCTTTTTAATATTTATTAACCCCCCCCCCCTTCCCCTTCTTTTCTGTTTTATTCCAGACATGGCGAGAGAGAGAGAGAGAGAGAGAGAGAGAGAGAGAGAGAGAGAAAAGGTAAAAAAAAAGCTTCTGCTCCTCCTCCCCGTCCTCCTTCTCATTTTGCTCTTTCAACTAATCCTTGTCTCGGCAGAAAACAAGATCGAATATACAAATAAAATACCGCTCTTCCCTTCTCCGACGACAGCAGCCACCACCACCACCACCCCCATCCGCTGTCAGGAAGGGAGGAAGCAACATTATTTGGCTGCTCATTTTTTTCTTTTTTTCTTGAACCAAAAAACCCACCACTTTGAAGCAGACATCCGCTAATCAACACTCGAAGAAGCCAACAACACGTCGTCGCCATCATCTTTTAAAGGCGCACACACAGCGATGGTCTCGAACCGAATCAGAATCCGAATAAATACGAAATAGAAAAAGTCGTGGGGAGGGTAAAAATGTTGTTAACACACTTCAAACAACCGCGCGCAACTCACCGAAAAAACATTTTTCTTTTCCTTTCGAAAAGGGTGGAGTAGGTGAAAAGGGCGGAGCCTGCATAAACATCTCTCCGCCTCCACCCCTTTTTCACTCATCCTCCCTCCCACCCCCCCCCCACCCCTTCTTTTATGCCCTTCTCCAACATGAGGGAAACTCATCGGTGAACTTGGAATAAAACAAAACCTTCTTTCTCTTTATTGAGAGAAGCTGAAAGAAAATGAACATTTTCAATAATTCAAATAAACTCAAAATACAATTTAAACAATTTTTCAAAATATTAAAAAAACAGAAAAAAAAAAGAAAAGAAAAAAAATTGTTTGCAATTGTGACGAAAAATCAATAATCTCGTCTCAAAAAAGTACAGAAGAACACGGAACAATTCAAACAAGAGAAAAATTTTCAAAAAAAAAAAAAAGCAAAAAAGACATGAAAAACGGGGTGGAAGATGGGGGGTGGGGAGGGAGAAAGAAAGAGCAGACGAAACAAAAATTCTGTGTTGACATCAAACAACAAAGCAGCCATCGAATTAAAAGAACAAATTCATCAAATAATCCTAATAATTCCTACAATTTTTGCGTTTTTTCTTTAGAAAAAAAATATTAAAAATAAAATAAACGAAGATCAAAATGCAAAATTTCCGAGTTCAACACTTTTTTGTTTAAATGGCTGATTTAAAGGGAACTTCGGTTTTTTTTTTCAATGTCCCTTTAAATTATTCCTAAAAAACGGAACGGTAACATTGAATTAATTTTTTGAGTGAAGAAAAAAAAATAAAACGCAGCCGCCTTGAATCAAAAAGAAAACAAAATACCAGTTATAAAGCGATAAATTCGTTATATTAAACAAAGGAAAACAAAAAAAAACCCAAAAAAAAAAAACATTTTTTTTCTTCTTCGATTTTCAAAACTGGCTTTAAGCTAGATTTTTTCAGAATTGCTTAATTGCGAAAAAACAAAACAAATATTTACAAATTCCACTTCTAAACACGTGCTGGCTGCTTCTTCTCAGAATTTCAGCAGCGTCAAAATTTGCTTCTTTAAATTACACTGAAAGTGTGTTGTTTTGCGGTGAACCATCGTAAATCCTTAGCGCTTCGGTGAAGCCGCGCGGTTTCGATGACGTTCCGTTTAGAATGCTTGTTGGTGATGTTTCAGAAGTTACAGCTGAAATTCAGACATTTTAACTTTTCAACGATCTTTTCTTATGAAGAAACAGAAGAAGAAGAAGAATCTTACATTTACTTTTTGTTAACGTCGTTGTTGTTATCACCTCTGTTGGTGTGTTTGCCCCTCTTAATGCTTCTTCAACACTTTCTTCATACGACATTCCAGTTCGATTTGCTAATTCTTCGCGATGATTTCTTGCCGTCACTTCACTTACAGGCGATTGAATTCGTGGAGTTGCTGAAACACAAAAATCTTTTTATTTTTCGCTTTCCACTTTTCTTCTTCCAGTTTTTCAAGCTAAAACATTTTTTTTCGCTGAGTATCAACTATCAACTGAAGTTTGTGATACGCAGTTTGAATTTGGTTTTTTCACGATTAAACTAGAATTTAGGATTTATTTATGAAGCTAAAATATTGTTTTTCGCTGAGTATCAACTCAAGTTTGTGATACGCAGTTTGAATTTGGTTTTTTCACGATTAAACTAGAATTTAGGATTTATTTATGAAGATAAAATATTGTTGTTCGCTGAGTATCAACTCATGTTTGTGATACGCAGTTTGAATTTGGTTTTTTCACGATTAAATTAGAATTTAGGATTTCTTTATGAATCTAAAATATTGTTTTTCGCTGAGTATCAACTCGAAAATTTATGATACACAGCTTGAATGCTTAAAAACCATTTTCACCTTGTGCACTTTCAAATAAATTACATGTTGAACCATCCTGAGTTGATTCATTAATTGGAACATCACCAGTTAATGACAACGCAGTTCCAACCGATTGACTATCAGATAATTTCAGCTGCTTCATCTGAAAAAAGATTTCGTTGTTCATTTTTTGTTTTCAGAATTTCTGAGTTACTCGAATATGTCCTCCGCAACTTTTTTCTTCTGGAATATACAGCGCCGTCGTTTCGTCTGCATCAATTTCTTCACGCTCTTTTTGTTGTCTCAAGCTTATCATTTCTCGTTCCATTTTTCTTCGCTTTCGGCACTCATCAACATATGGTTGGAATCTTTAATTAGTTAATTCCAGTCTTTTCTCAATTTTTTTGTTTGTTTTTGAAATCTTACGGTGGAAATTGACTTGGACAAAGCGTTTTTTTACAATTTCCAAAGCATCCAATTGTGAATGGATTATATCCTGATTGAAATTTGCCAGTCACCTGTTAACGAAAAAATATTTCAAAAATTCTCAATCCTCAGTTTCATCTTTACCTGCTCATTTGTGGTTCTACCACGTGCCACCAGAATCAAATGGAAAACTGTCAAGCCAATAACTGGAACAGCTAAAATTGCGCAAAGAGCGAGAAGGACAATTGAGCATAAATATGGCGGTGTTAACATATCTTCACTTGAGCTTCAACAAAAAGTGTTTTTAAAATCAGATTTCGCCATTTTCGATTTTTACCTTCCTGTCCAGACGTAGATAAAACAAAGGGTAAAAACATAAATCATATGAACACTCAATGCGCATAGGAAAAAGAAAAAATATCGATAATTTCGTTTTCCAACACAATTATGAACCCAAGGACAATGATGATCAAATGTCTCAATACATCTGAAAGAAGATTTTAAGAAAATTATGGAAAATCTAACGGAAAACGCAGTGCGTTTTGTTTTCAATGAAATTCAGAAATTTACCTATTACAAACACTACAATGACTGGATCGTGGTGGCCGATAAAATTTACACGTTACACACCATTTCATACGAACTGTGATTCCATTAATATCTACATTTTTGTACAGCGGAGCTCGAAGATCATCGATTTGTGATGGCTCTTCTGATCCGATCGCTGCAATTTATTCGGGTTTTTAAACATTTCTTTTTTTTTTTGATTTCGAAACAAAATATTCACCGTATGGATGAACTGCTGGGTCAAGGCACATTGCCATTGCTAAATTTGAAATAACCATTAAAAAAATGAAAATATCGATTGTTATCAGTGATAAACCGCATCTGTAATAATTAAAATTTACAAATCAATCAATAAATCAATTAAATCACTTACAATGACCATTTATCAACCAGCGCCGGCGCTACAAAATAGTAAAAACATGTTGAGCATATAACTATAAGTGACCAGGCGATCGCAGCCGGAAGCAACGCTGATATTCGTTTGCACATGCTTCTTCTTCTCCTTCTTCCTGAAATTTTTGTTTGTCAGTTGTTGGTAGAAGAGTTATTGAAATTTCTAAACGAAGAAAACACATTAAATCGAACATTTTTTCTTTTGAGGAGAAAAAAAGGGAGAAAAAAAACAATTTTGGTGGATTAACATTCGTCAAGATTATTGCATTTTTGATGTGCTTCTTTTCCCCTGAATTAGAATCCCTTTTTTTCTAAAAGGAAATGATTAAAATTGACAAGAAAAAATTTATTTTCTATGTTTAAATAATTAATTTAATGAATATTATTAATTTAAATTAAAAATCAACAAAAAACAGACGGAATTTCAATAAAAATACGTTGAGTGCACTGAGGAGCAGATAATTTTGTGTGCAATTGCTCGTCGAATTTGGTGTAACAGTAGTTCATTTTTATTTTTTCTTGTAAAAACACCAGGGGAATTGCAAAGGTTTCGGAGAGTTTTACGGAGAAAAATAACATACATTTTTAATAGAAATAATAAAATATTGATTACACAATCAATAAAAACAAAAAAAAATGAACTAAAAATCGATAATTTTTGAAAATATTTAAAATTCAATTTTTGATTCAAAGTTCAATATTTTTAAATTTATTTAAACTAAAAAAGCCTGAAATTTCTACTTAACAACAGTGGTAGAAATTAAAGAAAAAGGTTACAATTGTTTATTAAATGCAACAGTAGCCTAAATTCGTGACGAGATACAATGACACAAATTCTTAACGCACCTTGTCTTCAATTATTATAGCACGAAATATAGACTTATTTTCTTTCAAATTTCAACTGTTAGTCTTGAGTTTGTATAAATTTTGAAATATTTTTGTATTCAAATTGTATCTTCAATTTTTTTGATCATTTTGAACCCGGAAATTTAAATAAAATCTCAAAGAAAAAATAATTCAACGTCATATCGAATTTACATGCTATTTCATCATCGTGAATTCAACAAGAGTCATCATCTTTTTTTTTTTTAGCAACAATAACAAAACTAGATATAACAAAAAATTAAGGAGAGAAGGAAAAATAGAGAAGGTAGAGAAATGAAGGAATCGCATAAAGGGACAGACAGACACGTTTTCATAAATGTCGACGTTGCGCGATCAATTCGTTGTATACTTTTATTTTAGTCACCTCAACTACTTGTTTTTCAAACCTTTTTTCAAGTGTTTTTTCACTCAATTTTTCGAGCTTTTTTAAAAATTATTTTTAAAATAAGGTTACGATAAATATGAAGTGGTGCAAACACCACAACCCAAAAGTTGCGTACTTTATTTTGAAATTCAGTTTTTAGTGGGTTTTAATTATCGAAAATTGTGCTTCCACATCACTTTTTTTTGTTATTTGCACAATGAAAAATATTTTCAAATATTAGCTAAATGTTCTATTTGTTCATTCATTGTAAGCCTTTTTCCTGTCTATTTCAATAAACCTTGATTGACTTTGGTTTTTTCATAAAAAAGTTGATCATTTAATCGTCAAAATTCAAGAAAAAATCTAGAAAATTCGAAAATTCGCAAAAATTTGTAAACAATTATTCGTCTCTTCTTCGATTTTATCGATTTTTTATTCAGTTTTGTTCCGTTTTCAACAAAGTGTCGTTTCGGTTTTTCAAATAAATCAATCGATCGTTTCTTTTCTCTCAAATTTCAATCCCAAAAACCGGAAAAACGAAAGATCAAAAAAATAATAATATTTTTCCACTTTTTTCTATTTCAAAACAGTTTTTCATTAAAAAAAGGCTTTTTTTCTCTTTTTTTAAGTTTATTGATTCAAAACGTGTCTTTTTTTTGGGGGAAAATGCTTTTTAAAGATAAATTTTCTTTTTCTGTTTATCAAATCATTTAAAATTGTCAAAAATTGGGCGCGACCTTCACTTTTCCTTCATTAATCGAAAGAAAAATCAATGATTTCTTGTCGAGTTTTTTTAGTCATCAAAGCGATGGTATGACGCATTCAAAGAAAAATTGTTCTGTTCGTTTTTAATTTAAACGAAAATCAAACAGACTAAAACAATTTTTCCTTCGAAAATCATTTTTTGAAGCTAAAATTGTCTAAAATGACGTAAAATTCGAAAACAAGTGGCGCGGAAAATTTTTATTTTTGTTGCAATAACTTGAGCTTTTCCTAGCTCTTTTAAAGCTTTTTTTAGTTTTTTTTTTAAATGAATTTTTAAATAAATCGTTTTTTTTTCAGCGAAATGTTTCAGCATTTTTCAACAGTATTAATATGTTTAATTGTACTAACATCGGAGCCAATTGAAGCTCGAAGATCAAGCAGCGGCGGTGGATTCTCAAGTCGAGGACAAAGTGGAAGTCGAGCTGGAGTACAAAATGGTGGAGGATTCAATAATGGCGGCGGAGGATTCCATAGCGGCAGCGGCGGCGGCGTAGCATTAAATCATGGCGGTGGAGGATCATTTAACAGTATCATTTTATTGACTAAAATTGGGTCGAAATTCCAAAAAATCACATAAATGTTCAGATGGTCGACCAAATCCAGGATTCAATAACAATAATCAAGGTGGATTCCATCCAAATCAAGGAGGATTCCACCCGAATCAAGGAGGCTTCAACTCGAACAACGGCTTCCGTCCAGGAAATGGTGTGGGATCATCAGCAAGCAGTGGAACGTTTAAAAAAGCGCTCATCGGTGGAGCTCTCGGAGCTGCCGGAGGTTTCTTCTTTCTTTTTCCTTTCATTTTTTTGGAACAATGTTTTGTCTGTTTAGGAATCATTGCGTACGAAGCCGGAAAGGCAATAATTCAATCAGCGACAACACCATTTAATCATAATGGAAGACAATATAATTGGGATAATGCTCAGGTCAAAAATGGTGAATTTCAATGTCAAGTTTCGTTAAGTCAACTCACTCAACAGGTTGTTTATCATTCATTCCGATCAATCAATAATTGAATTTTTGAATTCCAGGAAACCACAACAACAACGACAACAACAACAACAACAACATCACCAAATCCTGACGCGTCATCAACAACAGCTGCTCCAACGTCGAGCACAACTCCATCACCAGAAGAAATTCTTAAAAATGTATTGAACAAATTTAAATTAGAAAAATAATTGTTCGAATTTCTTAAAGGTTCAATTCGCGGACGGAACCCGACCGAAAAGCATTGTGTGGAGCTGTAAAAGCGGACGTGAACAGTGTTGTGGAACCGATTGTTGCCCGATTCCGGTGCAGAATCAAGCCAACAATTCGAATCAATCGCAAGGCGGCTCGGGTGTCGGTGCTGGCGGAATTGCGCTCATGTATATTTTTGCACATTTATTGTTTCGTTAACAAATTTTGATGTAAAAAAAAAACGAGAAAAGAAAGAAAGAAAGAAAAAGCAAATCCATCGTTTTTCTTGATTCTTCTCCTCTTTTTGGGTAACAATAAGGTGTCTTGACAAATTCCAGTTTTCTTCTTTCTTTTTAAATTTTATGTTTTTATTTATTTTGATATTTTTTTAAATGTCCATGTCCATTGTTTGTATCAAATTAAAAAAAACAATAAAAACTTGGAAAAAAAAAGGAAAAATGTTTCAGAGAAGCTTGACTTTAAATGGTTTGTAATTGTATGTTTAAATTGAACTTTTGCTTTCTTTTTCCCCCGTCACTAACCAATTGTCCTTTGTGGGTTTTAACACATTTTCCCGCTTTTTTTTCCCTAGTTTCTTCTGAAGAAGAGAGAAAAACTTGAAACAATTTCAGTGTTATTCTGATTCTCATCATCATTTCTTGTTGCTGCTGCCTTGGCGCTTTCCTCTGCTGCCGTTCATTGTTCAGTTGTCTAGAAAACAAGGAAGAGGATGAGCATCGTCAAAGTTGTTGTTTTCTCTATTTCATGTCGCAGTTGAAAGCTGAAAATTATTGATTTGCAGATGGTTATAATCAGCAACAACAATATCCAATGCAGAACTATGATCAGCTTCAACAGCAGCAGCAACAACCACCATATTATTCGCAACCACAGCAGCAGGGAAATTATCCGTCTTCTGGAAATTATTATCCACCGAATCAATATCCGCAACAACCGAATTATTAACAATTTAATTTGATTTTTCTTTCTTCTTCTTCTAAAGTTTGTTTTTCATCATCTTCTGTTATTTGAATATTTTTGTGATATTTTCAAAATGTGTTTGTCTCTTTTCACTTTGAAAGCGTATACGGGATATATTTGAGCGGAGGAAAAAAATATTGTTTGAATAAACATTTTTGTGTGCAAAATCAACGAAATTAATTTTATAAAAAAAAATAAAAACAAAAATTGTAAAACTTAAAGTCCAATCAAAGATCGGAGAGCATTCAGCGAGTTTCCGTTTGATTCGATTAATTGCTGACGAACTGTTGATTCGGGAAGTTCGAGCTCGGTCATGATTAATTGTAAATCCTCTTTTTTGATGTTGATCTGAAGGGGAGAAGGAAGAATTATCGATTTATTTTCCACCGAAAAAATACCTTTGGTCTTACTGGAGTGGAAGAATCAAAGAGTTTTCCAATTGCATCGGCTGACATTTTCAGATCATCTCTTTCTTCCTGGTGGTCGGAAACCTTCAAGAAAAAGCTTGTTTTTTTGAAGAAAAAATCTGAAACTTGATTCTAACAAAACCTCGGGAATATAATTTTCATCAAAATCACTTTCGTCTTCGCTCATTTTCTCTATTTTTTTTTGTTAATCAAAAATCGATTTTTTCTTCTTTTTTTTTGCGGTTTGCAGTTTGATTAGAAACGAGAGAGTCGAAAGAAAGAAAGAAAGAAGAAAATGTTACAAAGCGAGGAGAAGCTTTTCGAAAACTTTCTATTTGCTTAAAAAATACAAAAAATAAAAAACCTTTGATAACTCTTCGCTTCCCCAATTATGCTTGTCAACTTGTTTTTCATCAACTTGTACGGCTGCCATTTTCTAGAAAAAAAATCAATAAAAACTGAAAATTAAATTTAAAAAAATAAAAATGAGAAAATCTGATTTTGTCATTAAATTTCCTCGAAAAACCGTTTCCACGTTTAAAAAAAATTTAAAATTCAATTTTCCTTTTGAAGAAAAATCAGGAAGAGAACAAGAGGAGCGAGGGGTGAAAACACTGTCGAAAGACTGTGCAGAAGCGAGAGGGTCGAGACATAAAAAAAAACATTTTTAGAGAGTGAGGCTTTTCGAGAGACGTTGAAGCGTTATTTTAAAAAATCTGAATTTTTTTAGATAAAAATAGAATTTGTGAGATTTTAAAACAAATTTTCTTTATTTAAATAAGAATAAATTTAAAAAAATATTTATTTAATTGAAAACGAAGAAAAAAAATCAAGATTTGAATTTATGTGGCCCTAAAGAGGGCCGTTGGGTTCGGATGGTTTTGCAAAACAACGAATTGTTTACTTGCTTGAAGTGTACTTGGTGACAGCTTTGGTTCCTTCAGAAACGGCGTGCTTCGCCAACTCTCCTGGAAGAATTAGTCGAACAGCAGTTTGAATTTCGCGAGACGAAATTGTCGATCGCTTATTGTAGTGAGCAAGTCGCGACGCTTCGGATCCGATTCTTTCGAAGACATCATTGACGAAAGAGTTCATGATTGACATGGCTTTTGATGAGACTCCAGTGTCAGGATGAACCTGTTTCAGCACACGATAAATGTAGACCGAGTAGGATTCCTTTCTCTTGTTGTGACGCTTCTTCTCTCCTTTCGGTTTTTGAGACTTAGCGGCCTTCTTCGCTCCTTTTGCTGATGGTTTTGGTGGTGCCATTTCGAAATTTGACGTGCGTTGTATGCAAGTATGAGGGGACAAATCGATTCAAGCGATACTTATACAACACGTGGAGGGGGTGTGGTTAACTGCCAGCGTATGTGTCCCCGCCGGGTGGTAGAACGTGTTTCTCATCTTTTCTGTCTCCTCATTTTTGATAATGCCTATGTGTAAAGAAGAAAAAGGAACTCCGCCCCCACCGCGTCGTGTTTAACTAGACCACATGAGCGTCGTTTTTTCTCATTGTGAAAACACAACAACTTCTGAAAAATCAATATGTCTGGACGTGGAAAAGGAGGAAAAGCCAAGACCGGAGGAAAAGCCAAATCGCGCTCATCGAGAGCCGGACTCCAATTTCCAGTTGGTCGTCTTCATCGTCTTCTTCGCAAAGGAAACTATGCTCAACGAGTCGGAGCTGGAGCTCCAGTCTATTTGGCTGCCGTTCTTGAATACTTGGCCGCTGAAGTTCTCGAGTTGGCTGGAAACGCCGCCAGAGATAACAAGAAGTCGAGAATCAATCCAAGACATCTTCAATTGGCCGTCAGAAATGACGAAGAGTTGAACAAATTGTTGTCTGGAGTCACTATTGCTCAAGGAGGAGTTCTTCCAAACATTCAAGCTGTTCTTCTTCCAAAGAAGACTGCCGGAGACAAGGAATAATTTTTCTGCTAAAGCAAAATCTTAACCGAACCAAACGGCCCTCTTTAGGGCCACATATTTGTAAATCTTGATGGATTCCTTTTTTTTTTTTTTTCATAAATAAAGATGTTTTTTTTTTAATTAACAGTTTGTATTTTTATCTCAAAATTTAATTAAAACGTTTCAAATACGCTCTATTGAATTGTTCAACCATTCAAAGCGTTCCCAAGTGTCAATGAAGCTTCTCCAATGGAAATTTTAAGAATAGTTTTAACGGGAAACAAAATTAAAAATAATTTCGCTGTTCTAGTATTTTTAAAATGTCTCAATAGGGCGTGTTTGCAACACATAGTAAAAACGCTAAACCCGCAATAATTTAAAAATATTTTCTTAAATCTCGTTTATCGAGAGAAAGTTCAGAAAAAATATTTTTGTCTGAAAGCAAAAAATTCCGTGCCAAATTTCACTGCAAACTTTATTAAAATAATATTTTTAGCTTTTTTTCTGTCCGAGAGTATATATAAGTGTGTCAGTAGGGCGTGTTTGCATCATAAAACGTCCAAACGCTCTTCAAATATTCCAAGAATTCAACTTTAGGGTTTTCTCCAGTATTTCTGCCTGTTAAAAATCAACGACAAAAATTAAAATTTGAAAAAAAAAATTTATTAAAAATTAAAATAATTAAGATTTGTAATAATTGTGGCCCTAAAGAGGGCCGTTGGGTTCGGTTGTTTCAATTTCGAAAACGTGTTGCCTCGGTTGGGTAATTTGACTTATCCTCCGAATCCGTAGAGGGTTCTTCCTTGACGTTTCAGAGCATAGACGACATCCATTGCTGTGACAGTCTTTCTCTTCGCGTGCTCACAATAGGTGACGGCATCCCGGATCACATTCTCGAGGAAAACTTTGAGAACTCCACGAGTTTCTTCGTAGATCAATCCCGAGATACGTTTGACACCTCCTCTTCGGGCAAGACGACGGATGGCTGGTTTTGTGATTCCTTGGATGTTGTCACGAAGAACTTTACGATGCCGTTTGGCTCCTCCTTTTCCAAGTCCTTTTCCTCCCTTTCCACGTCCAGACATTTTGAATTCGATAAATTAGAGACTCACAAAAAATGAGATTAGGTAGTGATCAATTCAATTTCATTTTATAGTAGAATGGGCGGGGTCAGGTTAAACCACCTTGAGGGGACACATGTTTTGAAATTTTGTCGTTTAAATCTGGTTGCGCGCGAAAAAACTGTCGTCAATTCAAATTCCTACCACCCTGCTGCGACACACAGAATAGTCTGTGTCTACTCTTTTTCAATACTCTTCATCGAGTCACCACCTCTTCCAGAAATTTTGAGAGGTGGTATAAAAGTGAAAGATGATCACGGGCGGGTGGAGAAATCCAAAAGTAATTTCAAAAAATGGCGCGTACCAAGCAAACTGCTCGTAAATCCACCGGAGGAAAAGCTCCAAGAAAACAACTCGCCACAAAGGCAGCTCGTAAATCGGCGCCAGCTTCCGGAGGAGTCAAGAAGCCGCATCGTTATCGTCCGGGAACCGTCGCTCTTCGCGAAATTCGTCGCTACCAAAAATCGACTGAGCTGCTCATTCGCAAATTGCCGTTCCAACGTCTGGTTCGTGAGATTGCGCAAGACTTCAAAACCGATTTGCGATTCCAATCGTCGGCTGTCATGGCACTTCAGGAAGCGGCTGAAGCCTACTTGGTCGGACTGTTCGAAGACACAAACTTGTGCGCGATTCACGCGAAACGCGTCACCATCATGCCAAAGGATATTCAACTAGCTCGTCGTATTAGAGGAGAAAGAGCTTAGAAGTAGGCTCAGATCTCTAATATTCACCGAACCCAACGGCCCTCTTTAGGGCCACAAAAAAATCTTTCCAATTTCAGCCAGTGAATAAATAAAAAATTGTGATTAAAAAAATTATCGAAATATTTGATGTTTTTTGTTGAAAAACCAAATATCCAGAAGATTTACATGGTTCAACTTGTGAAACAGAATTATGAAAAAGTTCCCATAAATTACGATTTTGAGTGCACAATGCTCCGCCGCCACGACTGAGTTCTTGGTTTTTCTTCTCTCAGCCGTTGCCCTCGTCAAAAAACCTGTCGATTCAAATCGCCGAAACACACGATCGGTATCGAGTTGGTGCTCGACACTGCCCATTTTGAATGATCTTTGGAGCTGCTGAAATTCAATCCGGCGACGCTCATTTTGATGACGTCATGAGTTTGACTATTTTTGGTGCACGTCGTGTGAAGATCGTCTGATCCACCGTTCAGCCATGTTTCGACGGCGAGTGTCGCATTATTTTGACGAGAAATTATATCATTCCAAATGTCTTTAAAAAAAAACTAATTTTTCTCAATCCTAAAAATGAAACTGCGCTCTACTGCAATATCAATGATTCGCTGCGTATCAGCTCATAACTTCCAGAGATATGCAGTTAAGTTTTTCAGAAGAGCACGTTTTCCTAATTAGGCTCTGAGTTTTCAAAGAAAAACACCAATGGTGCAATTTTTCATTGCGGCTTGAAAAAATGGGCGTGTTCTGCAAGCTGCGCACACTTTCGAATTTCTTTTCTACCTCCATTGAATTTTCGATGTTTAGCATATCCCATGAGAAGGTGTCCATGAATCGTCCGAACAGTTTTCGATGTCCAAAATTGTGTCGCCGATCGTGGCAAACTCTGCTTGGCGATCACATTCTTCAACGTCGGAAATCGTGTCAAAAACTTGGGCGGCGCATTGACGGAATACGGCGTCGCCTGTATAAATCGCCAATGATTCGCCAACGTGTCGAGACTGTCCACTTGAATCGAGACGCAGAAAAACGTTTGGCCATACTTTTCGGCGCTCGTCGGATAGAGAGGCGACCGGCTGACAGTGGACGTCAGCGGCGGCGGAAAGTTCGGAACACTGTGAACGAGCCAAAAACCAGTGGTTGAATCGAAGAGAGCAACGCCTTTGGCGTGACCACGATAGGACTCGGCCCGATTCAGTGGATCGTCGTCGCTGTACATTAAATGAAAATCGGTTTTCTGAAATTTTTTGTGTGGCTGTTTTTCTGGAAAAATGTTGGAAAGACGAAACCTTGTCAGACTCATTATAAATTTGTGAAATCGTTCCACCAACTCCACCATTTTTATCATTGATATCGGCGCCCTTCACCCAATCCGACGTTTCGTCATCAAAATACACAAATTCTTTACCGCTGGTCAATTGAGACAATTTCGGAAGTTTATAAACGACAAACCTGAAACAAAAAAAAAATCATTGAAAAAATCGATTTTATTCGATTTTTTACCAGTCAACTGATTTTCCGTTCAGATTTTTGCATTGAAATTTACCGAAAATCGAGGGAAAACCAATGAAGAATAGGAAAAAGCAAAGAAAATGTGACGTCATCAAGAAATTGCGAGAAAAATCGATAATTATTTTCTTTCGACTTGAACATTTTTCATTTTATTTTTACAGAAATTTCGCAATTTTTTACACTTTTTTTTAGAATGGAAGAATTTAAATGGAAGAGAAATACAAATTTTCAATTTTTTGAAAAAAAAATTTGTAAACAAGAAAAAAAGCTTTAAAAGTATTTTTTTTTGTATGAATTTCAGCAAAATTTTAACGTACAGTACGGTATTCAAGGCGCATAGCAAAATATTAAATGTAACGTCTCAAAAAGAAAACAGTTTTAAAACAATTTGTTTAGATTTTTTAAATAGACCAAATTGAAAATCGCCGCAATTTATGACATTTTTCATAAATGAATTGTATGGAAATCGAAAGGTATGAGAAAAATATTTAAAAATTGTTTAAAAAAATATTTTTCAGTATAATTTTGTGTTCAATGATGATTCAATCAATAAAAATTTGAATGAAACCGACGAAGCTGAGAAATTCGAAGAATTGAAACGAGAATTGTTAACGAAAAAGGTTAAAATATCCGAATTTTCAGTTAAAATTTACGAATTTTCAGCAAAAAGTTCATGAAATTTATAAATTCAATCGGGAAGAATGGAGAAAACACACAAAGAAAATGCATATTTCGTCATGTCTCAATCAGATTTTTCAGTAAAATTTATCGATTTTTCTTCTAATTTCAGCAGCTCCTTGATTTTTTTAGTGACACCAAGACAAGTCAAGCATTTTGGAAGTTTATTGAAATTCTGACGCAATTTCCTCAAATAATTGGAAGAAATGTTATTGAAAAAGGCATTTTAAAGTGACTTTTCTCGTTGATTTTCTATTTTTCAATTTCTTTTTTATAGCTCAATGCATTTATGTGAGGGTCCTGGGAATTTCTTGGCAGCGTTGGATCGTTTTCTTTGCACAAATTATCCGCTTTTAGAATGGAATTGGAAGGCCAACACGTTCGTTTTTCCACTTTAATTATTCTCACCTAATTTTGGCTTTGTTTGCAGCTTGAATCCGTACGAGGAAAATATTGAAAGCTGTGAAAAGCTGCTTGACGACACATTTATAGTGAATCATTTAGAAAATTGGATTTTCGGATCAGATAACAGTGGAAATCTATTCAAAGTTGGTTTAATTTGATAATCGACAATTGGAATAAAATATTTTATTTTCAGTTAAATGAAGAGAATTATCTCGAAGAAATAAAATGCTCAAATTGTTTTGATCTCATCACAGCTGATGGAAGCATTTATGCGCAAGTAAAATCGATTTTTTTTCGTTCCAAATATTAATAAAATTCATTCTTAGAATGCGCCAGATCAGCAAGAATCCCTTGTCTTTCCATTAATTAAAGCTGAAATCGAGTGCGCTCTTAAAATGCTTGCTGAAAATGGCTCATTCGTACTGAAAATGTTCACAAATTACGAGAAATCAACGAATGAACTGATTCGGCTCCTTTTTTGTCATTTCGAATCGTGCTCAATGTTCAAACCATTGTGCAGCAAGTCTGGAAATTCAGAGGTTCGACTAGATCTTCATTGATTATTTCAAGATATTTCATATTAGAAATTTCAGAAGTATGTGATTTGCACAAAATTTCGAAAAAACCGCTTCAGAAGTTTGATTTCGTCGAAACAAATTCTCGAATGCGAAGAAATGTTCACTTTTCAACAAGTTGAAGCGATTTTAGAAAATATTCAATATTTTCAATGTGTCGAGGTAGGAAAAATTAATAAATCATTGCACGGTGTGTTTTTACTACTTCCGCTTGAAAAAAAATTCAAGCAAGAGTTTTTACGCCAGCGCACACTTGAGTCTTGCTGAGTATCAGCTCCTAAAGCGTTGAGGATACACAACTAAAAATGTAAGCCACTTCAGTTGTGCGCTAGAGCGAGATTACTTCAAAGTTACTTAAAAACACACCATAATCATCATCATTTTTATCGATTGAAATTTGTTCGAATTTTTTCCAGACGAAACAAAAAAGAAGATCAAAAAACCGAAAAATCGATTTATTCCTTCAATCAATCAATATTTCACAATTATCGTCTCCTTTAAGGTTCAATTTCGTTTTCCCTTAAAATCCCATTTTTTCTTCTTTAGAGAATCCCACATTTGCCCGAATTTCTCAACGAAAAATCGGCCATGGTTCACAATGTTCGGTCACAATTGTATCGATCGAATTTCGAACATCAAAAGCTATCAGGAAGCTCGTGAGAGTTTGAAAAACATTTCAGGAAATGTCAGTTGGTTTTTTTATCGCATAAAAAGTCAATTTTTTTAAGGAAATTATCGATTTTTGCCACTATCCCAATATTAGTTTTTCGAATTTTCAAAGCATTGAAAAAGTTTGTTTATTGATTTTTCGAGAATTTTCCAGCGAATTTCAATATTTCTTTTTTAGAATTTCATTTGCACTAAGGAATCAATTAAACCAAATCATTCAATGTTTATCGATCCAATAATTCTTCATTCAATCAATATTTTGGATCCAAAAGTGAAATGAAAACAAAAAAAAACCGATTTTTTCAACAAATTTTCAGAAGGAGAAGTTTTTTGACATTTTTCAAAATTGCTCAAAAATTGATCAAAATTATCGCGGCGAAAAAATCAATAATGGCGAAAATTTGAAAAAAATGAAATTCTGTTGTGACAATTTTCAATGTTTTCAACAAATTCTAAATGTTATCAAATTAATCATAATTAAGGTAAAATTAACCAAATTAATTTTCTTCACCAAAAAAAAAAGTTTTAAAAAATCAATATTTTTCAGAAAATTGAAGAATTCACACTTGAGTGGAATTGTCAACAACGGATTCCTTTTATTATTTCCAGATTATCATCTTCAATATTTTGCCTATTCGTTTCCTTATTTAAAAATGTTGAAATCGACAAACATCGAATTGTCTTTAATTTTGCGGTTCGTTGAAAGCCAATGAATTCTTTGAGCGCAACAATTCGCGAAATTCAGAATCTCGACAATCATAGCGACATTCTTCAACTTTTATCTCGTCTTTGTTCATCATCTCATCATCATCAAATCAACGGCCAACATGTTCGAAATTTCGCTTCTCTTCACACTCACGCAACAATTCACCCGCTTTTGTTTCACTTCAACTGTTTGGCATGTGAATCATTTTTGAAATTCTAAATAAATGTTTCGGAAACAAAAGAAAAAGAAAAACAATTATCATCTAAATTTTCATATTTTCTACATTATACCGAACGAGTGGCACAAATGTTTAGGAAAAGAAAAAGGCAATGTTTCAAATTACATTCAACGGCATATAAATAATAAAAAACAATAAAGACGGTTTGATGTTGATTGTTTTCCTTTTTCTTTCAAGAAAAAATCGTCTATATTGTTCAATACAATAAACAAGTACAAAGTATGATAAAAAAAAATAATGATTAAATCAAAACATTTCAATCACACAATAACTCAAAAAACCGTTTCACGGGCAAGATACAATTGAAATAACTCGACCCGTAAATGAAAATGAGATATAAGAGAAAAGAAATCTATCGGGATACACAAAAAGGATAGTATAAATTAGTACAGTTTACAACAATCCCTGGTAGTGTACACGAGTAGAAATTTTAAAAAAGAAAAAATAAAGAAGGAAAAGCGTTGAATACTTTCTCATCATTAATTTGAGAACCAAAAAAACAACAACAAACATATTCAACGTTTTTGAGAACAAGAGGTTACCAGTCTCAATGAAGAACATCCTGTTAAAAAAAAAATGTGGAGAACCCATAGAGAAGAAGTCACCTCAACCAAAATCGTACAAAGAGAAGGAGAAGGAGAAGAAATGAATTTTTTAAAAGAGAACAGCAAAGTGGGGGGGGGGGGGGTGATAAATTTAATCAAATGCCATGGTAAATGAACAATTTGTGCTATCAGGAAAGGAGAGTCGGGTACTGTGCATCATGAGAGGGGGGCTTAGGCTTAAACAGTAGGGCCGGGTCAATAATGTACATGTAAGCACGTTTTTCAAATATTTCTATTCTTATTTATCAATTTCAAAAATCTTCGCAATTCTTTTTGAGATTGAAAAATAAGAATAAACTGAGAAATACATTGAATTAACACACTATTCGAACTATTGTCACCTCATGAAACGCAATAACAAACAAAAACCAAAAAAAAAAAAAAACTAATTTCTTATCAACAATTCTTTTAAACTTTTGTTTTTAGGTGGCAGTAACGCGTGGAGATCTTGATTCATGTTGATTCATCACAGATGTTGATGACACCGGATTTCCAGCGTCAAACGATATTCCATTCGCTGCCAACAATTCCTTCAGATGACGATTCTCCGAATTGATCTTTTCGCATTGATCATGTAGCGTTTCCGTGTCTCGATCTCGTTCCAGTAGCTCTTGCTCAAGCTGCAAATTTCATCATTTCAATGTTTTGTCAATTACCGCGCGCATTTCAACACAAAAAAGAAAGGCGGCGCAACGAAAAAAATCGAGAAAAACAAATAAATCTTATTTTGATCCAGTTTAGGGATCCTTTTCTTTTCTTTCTTGTTTTTTTTTTGCCATTTTCTTATCTCCTAATAAGTGGTTGGACACCTAAACTGAAACTTCTGGGCCGAAATGAAGAACGTGGTAAATCAATAAAAGATTTCAATCAAAGTTTTGAAAAATTAATCCAATTTCAAAAACTCAAATCACTTAAATGTTTCTTTTTCAAAAAAAAAAGATGCCAATTCCCCCTATACAGAAAACTCAGGGGAAAAGGATGAAACGGGAAGTGAGGTGGAGAGAGGGTGAGGGTGAGGGGGCGGACGCGTTGAAAACATTTTTTTGGCCACCACCGCCACACCATAACACATTTTCACCATAATCGTGTTGATCGCTCATTTCAATTCAACTCCAGCTTCAATGTAACAATAAATTTCTTTTTCATGATCCTCATTGATGAGCGGAATCTTGCCATTTTCTATAATATTCAATGTGGGATCGATTCAAACTCCTAATTTTTTATTTCCGCTTACCTCGCAATTTAGAAAAGAGTCCCTCCCCCCCCCAGATTCTGATTCAACTTTTTTTGTATTTTTAAATCAAAAAATCAATGAATGATTTTGAATTGCGTAGGGCAGACAACTTTTTTCTGCCATTTTTTATATAAAAATATAATTATACGGTCCATTCAAGTTCGAACTCAAAAAAAAAAAATTGCGCTGACATTTTAAAGACCCATACAAAAAAAATTGAATCATCATGCATTTAAAGCTACCAAACCCTAAAGCTAATTAAAGGAACAATAAATTACACAAAGCCTAACCCCCATTAAATACCTCAGTTTTTGACATTTTCTCAATTCGTTCCCTTTTCACTTCGAGATATTCGGTTTCGAATTCCCTATCCAATTCTCGATCCACATCACTGTCACCATCTTTACTTCCATGATCGCTGTTCGATTGCCATAGGCATGTATTGTGATCACTTGAACCGCTTATCGAACGAATTCGTTTCCTTTCAGCCTCTTCGTACTGCTGTTCACTCTGCAAATGATAAAAATTTGTTAAAAGTTTCGCAAAAAAAATAAATAATTTTTTTTGTTCTTTTTTTTTGATAATGAAACCTCTTATCTCATAGCAATAATAATAATAATTGCAGTCGTCGTTTCAACAAAAAAATATCAAATTACAACCTCAAATGACCGATAGAGATAGAGGTAGAGAGAGACGAGAGAGAGAGAGAGAGAAGAGAGAGACGAGAGAGCGAGAGCAAAAAAGTGTCAATCGTCAACCAAGACCCCGAAACACCACTCGCCTCGTCTGGCGCCCATTTTCACCAGTGAGAGAGAGAGGTGGAAAAGATCACGAGACACACAGAGTGTGTGTAGAAGAGATTGAGACGCAGACAGCATGCAAGGAGCGCTATTTTCGAAAATCTGCTACACATGTATGTAGCTGGCTGGACTTTTGAATTTGGATTTTCATTTTTTTTTTCTCAAAAGGAAGCAAAAAAACGTTTTTTCAACAAAAAACAAAAAATCCCACTGAAAAAAAAATTTGGTAAAAATTCTGACAGTTAAAGTACGTTAAAATTGAGTACTTTGAGGAAAACAAAAAACTTTTTTTTTTGGGTTTTAGCCTCTTTACTTTTCATTTTAGTTCAAAAACGGGGCGAGAGGGGGGGGGGGGACCACGTGAAAAACCTTGTTTTTTACGACAATAAACAATTAAAAAACTTACATCATGTTCGGCTTCAGCTCTTGCTTCGCGATCTTCTAGTAGAAATTGGGTTGTATTCAATGGAGCCATATTAACCCTGAAAATAATTAACTATGAAGTTTTGGCAACAAAATAATTCACATTTTTTCTTTTGTTTTTTGGCTCCATAAATAGAATCTCATTTGAGATGTGTTATTTTTCCGAAAAATAAATTTGAATACATTTATTTTGAGCTTTTTCTTTTATCAACAAAAAAAAATTAATATTCAGTTTTTACTAATAAATGTTGAAAAACAAAGGCTGGATATTTTCAATTTTTAAAAGAGCTTCAAAATAAATAATTTAAAAAGAAAAAAAAAAGACAAATTTACCTATCCAAACTTCTCCGCTTCTTTCTTTTATCTTCTTCTCCGTTTGAAGCCTCTTCCGGCGACAGTTTATACGAACGCGGTCGACCGTTCCCGCGTTTTCTTCGGTATCGTTTTGCCTTACGCTCGTCGGCTTCCACATCCGACAGCGATTTCACTTCAGTAGTCGAAAAAGAGTTGACAACTTGCGTTGAGGAAATCTTTTTCGATTTTTCAGACATTTCTCAATTTTCACTCTACGATAGAGAATAAGCGAAGCAGTGGTAGTAGTCAGAGTAGATTTGTTTTCCCAAATCGATGTAACAAAATGAGGGAGATAAGACGAAAGAAGATGTAGAAGGAGAAGACGAAGAAGAAGCTCGTTGCTGATCTACGCTCGAAGACAATGATACGGATAAACAATGATCCACAAAGCTTCTACACACGTACAGTATTCTTGTGCTCTTTAGAAGAGCTCAGATATATGTGTGTGTGGTACGATTATTCAGGTGCGATTTGATTGTCTCTTTCTTTTGAATGGTGCACCAACACCAGTCCTTTTACATATAAAACGCTCACTCGTTCACTCACACGCTCACACACAAGCACAAAACGCACTCGCCTTCGTGAGACGACACTAATGCAAACTAGAAAGATCTCCTCGACCGCTCTCTCTTTTATACTACGCACGACCGCGACGCATTGCAACTACCGCTCAATGCGATCCGCCTTCAGAAACTAGAGAGCGCACACCATTGTATTTTTGCAATTTTCAGTACTTTTTTAAAAATATTTAACAATTTTAAATAATGTGTGATTGAAAAAAAAGTTAAACATGTTAATAAAATTAAAATAATATAAAAATATTTTATTTAAAAAAACACAATTTTTTCAATAGAAAATCTCCAGTTTTATCGATTCGTGCACGCAGTGTGGCCGTTATTCTAGGAAGTTACGTACGTTCTGGGTTGTACATCTTGTAAATTTTAATAAAAAGGTGTTTTTCATCAAATAATTCGTCCAACCATGTAATATATAAAAGTCTTAAGCAACGTCAATTGTCTTTTTTCTTGAAAAAAGGTCGTAAAAAATATTTCTGTGTTGTTCATAAAAATATTTTAAAAAAAAATGCAATTTTCAATGATTTTTAGATGAGTTGCGACATTTCTTTTGTGATTATTTTCAGATATTAGGTTAATTGGAATTTCTCTTTTTAAGGGGCAACAATTTAGGCCTTTTTCGTTTTGTTTTTTTTTCGTTTCTTTTTTTTTTCATCGAAATTTCGCAAAAAATTGCATACGCCATCAAAATAACGAAAAATGGCATTTTTATGTGTTAATTCAATCAGACCATATTTTGAAATTTTTGCTTTTGCCTTTTGAACACTCAATTCATTCGCTTCTTTTGGATTTTCTCTTGTTGAAAATTCAGTAAACTGCTGCAAAAATCCAACAGCGGTGTGTGTAAACAGAAGACCAATTCCTTTGAATTTTTCTTAAAATACACCACTCTATCCATTTTTGTGATCATCGCGCGGGAAACCAACACAGAAAAAAAGGAGAAAGAAAAGAAAAGAAAAGTGAAACCGATAATTGGAGAATAGTATTTCAAAATCGCCAAAAGTTCATCAGAATATTTCTTGTTTTTCCACCCCCACCCCCCTCTCCATTAAAAAGTGGAAAATTGAATGACTTTTTGTGAAATCCCAAAAATTGTTCGTCTATTTACGCGTGGGCAAAACTTGGTTGAGTTGACAATTTATCAATAACTGGCCCCGAACGAACAAAATTGTATTCAAAACACTTTCTAAAGTTACTTGAATGATTTTTGTGCAGTAAAACAGGTCATAAGATACAAACAATCAAATAAAGGGTCTGTTTTGTTGACATATCATTTTCTGCCCACCGTTTTTTTCCCCCTTCGTTCGTTCTTTCATTTTTTTTCTTTCCTTTGTTGTTGTTGGATACTACATCATTATTATTATTATTATAATAATAACAAAAAAATTCTTAACGTAAAATACGTTTAAAAATGAAGAAAAATGTGTTGCGAAAGAAATGTTCTGACATTCTTCGATTTTCTCCAATATTTTGGGGGTGGTCTATATATTGTCAATTATTCCTTCACTTTTTCTTCTTCTTCTTCTTCTTCTTTTTCTTCTTTCCAACCCGATTCATATAACGAAGCGGTTACATAGTGTATACAAGTCAGTAAGAGACGCAAAGCATTTGTTCAAGCATGAATATTCGCTTTTCTTCAATGTGTGTGAGTGTGAGTGTGAGTGTGAGTGAGTGAGCGACAAATGAGTGAGTGTTGTGTTGTTGGTGGAGAGCGGGGAGAAGAGAGGGGGGGGGGGGTTGTTAATAATAAATAAATATGCGCGTGAGTGTTTTTTGTGTGTGTGTGCGTGCGTGTGTGAGCGTTGCTTCTCCTTTCCTTTTCAACTCGACCAATCAATTGAATATACAATTTTTTAAAAGAGTTTTTTCGGGCGACATTTATGATCGATTGTTGGTAACACCAAAAAAGCAAATAATGTCGTTAACCAGGAAGTGGTGGTGATGTTGTACAAAACGGCACTTTGCGATAATTTTAAGTAACAATTGAAGACAACAAAAAAAGCGATGATACAAATTTACAAAAACTTTGTAAGACGTTATCATCATTCACGTGCTTCTCCTTCCTCCTCCTCTCATATTTTCCAAGTCGAATATTCGTGCCATTTTGCAAATGGAAAAATTCTCGGACTTTTTTTTTCAACTCCCTACCGGCCCCGCCCCCCTTCAATTGAAAAAAATGTAGATAATAGCATTTTATGCGGGGCATTGACTGTCAATCTCTGTGATAAGATGTCAGATAAATTAAGTTTTTCGATTTTGATTCATCAAAATCTGTCAATTTGAACCAAAAGAAAAAGAAAAAGGTCTAGACGATTGTGCTACCCACATATTCTTGTCAAAAAAAAAACACAAGGAAGAAGCATGGAGAAAGGTGGAGGCCTAGTTCAAATAATGTTGTGACGTCATCTGATTTTGAGATCATCTGGCAAACTGCCACAGCTCTGTCGTCGATTTATTGGGATGGTTAGTCAATTTGGAAGAAGTGAAAGACAACAACCAACAACAGTCACCATCTTTCTTCTTTTCTCTCAATCGATTCTTCATTATTTTTTGTGTCTCGGTTCATCTCTTTTCGCAACATCACCACCCTCACCACCACCTCCTACAAATACAATGAAACGCTGCGTCTCGTCACTCGTCACACACATTTACTTCATATCATCTTCGTTGATGTTGATGAGGAAATTAATGCGTAAATGTCAGAGTCTTTTAAAATCCAAAACGAATTCTGTTTTTTTTTTGTTGCTGTTGTTTCCAGTTCAATTCAATTCATTTGAGTTTGTTGCGATTAGGGCGGCAGACGCACTGACACATTGACTGGTGAATTAAAATGATAAAAAGAGGAAACAAAACATGAAAGAAAACAGAAAGTGCTTGACAATATCCTCCCTCCCCCTTTCCTCTTCTTCCTCCACCTTCCACACCTCCAAAATTATGGTTGCGACTCAAAACATTTTTAAAGGGGCAACACAGCGACGATTAAATGAGACGAACCGTGAACAAAAAAAAAGAGAGAAGAGAGAAAGGCGGAGAGGACGAGGAGGAGGCCTTTTTTCAATTGGCAAATGTAAAATTGACGGAAATTGTTAGGTGAAAAATTTCGAATAAACTCAATTTTTCTCTGCGTCTCTCTCTCTCTCTCTCTCTCTCTCTCTCTCTCTCTCTCTCTCTCTCTCTCTCTCTCTCATCCCTTCACTCTTCTTCCCACAATTGTTTTCCTGACTTGTGGCGAAACAAATCAGAGAATATTCATTAAGACGGTTGATTACAAAAATTTTTATATTTTTCGTTAGATTTTCTCTCTCTTTCTCTGTCTTTCTCTCTCTCTCTCTCTCTCTCTCTCTCTCTCTCTCTCTCTCTCTCTTTACTCTCCCTCTCTCCGAAATAACAATGATATTTCGGCGTTCAAGGCAATTGTTCAATTGTTATGTACGTGGGGTGTAAAGATTAGAAAGAATTGTGAGGAGATGAAGAGAGAAAGAGAAGTTAGAGAGAGAGAGAGAGAGAGAGAGAAAGAGAGGTAAACATTATTTCACAAAAAGAGACAAACTCTGACACAAAAGCATTGAACAACACGCGGAGACGGCGACAAGTTAGAAATCGATGAAAATGTTGTTCGTCGTTTCGTCGACTCGCCGCCGTCGCCGCCCGAAAGAGATTTTGGAATTTTTCCAAGTCATGTGACATCGAGTATCGCTCGCTTCGAAAGAAATTGTGGAAATTCGCAAAAAATCTTGATCTCTGAATTTTGCTGAAATTTTTGACAAATTCATGGGGGTCCTCCCACCCTCCCCCCCCCCCCCCCCCTGTGCCCCCCGTGTCACTCCTCTTTCAACCCCTTCTACCTCTCTTATTTTGAAGAAAAGGAAATGTTTGTGATTTCAACATATTTTCAAGGCGCAGTCAATATTTTCGACAGAGAAGATGTCTCTCTCTCTCTCTCTCTTTCTCTCTCTCTCGCTCTCTCCCGTTTCTCGTCTCTCGCTGAATTGAAAATGGTCACAGGACACACACACACTCTTTTTACTTCTCAGATTAGCCAATGAGATAGACATAGGCACAAAATATTGAATGAAACTAAGAGGTGGTTAGAATTGGAAGAGAGAGAGAGAAAGAGAGAAACGAAAAAAAAAAGTGAAAATGTATCTTTTCTTGGCTCCATCTCTGGATGCTTCTTGATCATCGCGTTTGGGTGGAATACGTCGCGGCCGACGCATTAGTTGAAAATTGGAATTTTCTCTCTCTCTCTCTCTCTCTCTCTCTGTGTGTGCAACTCAATTAGAGTTTAGTGAGTTGAAGAAATTGAAGAAATGCACAAAATGAGCAAATGTCATAATTGTCATCACGAATCGTGTCGAGACCAACTCCCCCACTCCCCCACTACTGTCATACTGTATTTTTATTCGATTAAAAAAAAAACACAAAAACACGCTTTTTTCCTTCTTTGACTGAAACAATTTGAAAAACGGCGGTTTTTGATCGTTTGAAACGACGTCAGCCATCAATCGAAAGAAAGAAGGAGAAGAAGAAGAAGAAGGACGAGGAGGAGATGCAAATATTTTTCAAAAAACAAAAACAAAATTGATGCACACTCGAAAAAAGTGCTGTAAATACGCTCTACCGCATTTTTTCGGCGAAAAAAAAAACAATTCAAATTTCAAACATCTAAAATGGAGAATTCCGGTTTTTTTTCTTTTTGGCAATCAGCCAAATAATATCTTTTCGTCTCCCCCCCCCCCCCCTTCCTGTTATCAATTTCAATTTTGTCGAATCTTTTTTTTTCGCTACAAATTTCTATTTTTTTGTGCCTTTTTTTCTAACGCCAACGTCATCACCATCATCATCTTCCTCGTCCTCAAAAAAGAGAAGTCGAAGGGAGGCGGGATGGGGAAGCATCGACTTTCCCTCTTCTTTTTCTTTTTCTTTTTCCCTCTTTCCCACTCTGCGTCACTGACCAATTTTTTCGAAGCTCTGCATGTCTGACTCGTCGCCGGCGACGACTCTTTCATTTTTATGGATGCAAAATAAATAAGTGATGCCTCGAGTGATGAGGATAGAGAGATAGAGAGGAGGAGAAGGAGAAGAGAGAATGACGAATGAGTAGAAAGATAAGAAACAATAGTGATGGGAGGGGGGGGGGGGGGAAGAGATTTTGGCATGTTGCCAACGAAAAAAGTAAAAACAAAAAAGACCAACGTTTCCAGATGTTGAAATTTAAATTTTTTTTTCCTGTAAAAAATTGTGTTTTTTCAATCGAACAACATTTTAGTTAACTTTTCTGCACTCTCCTCCTCCCTCCCCCCCCCCCCCCCCCCTCTTTCCCGGTCCCCACCTCAGACCCATTCATTCATATTTACTTTGTTTGCTTGCTCATCTCTTTGCTGTGTTGTTGTTGCTCTCTCTCTCCCTCTCAGGCTCTCGAGGGGGTGGAAGAATGAGAGGGGGAGTAGGAAAGAAGTAGAAGCTACACACACAAGAAAAAAAAAATACATGAAGCTGACAAAAATTCGACAAAACGGGGAAAAACACATACAAACAAAACGATTGAGAGAAGGAGGATGATGAGGAGGAGAAAAAGAGCGAGAAGAAAATTCAATGATGGTGAATTATGATACTCGCCTCCCCCTCCCCGTTCACTTCTTCCCTTTTTGTCCATATCGATTTCACAAAACAACGAAAAAAAAAACCAACAATCCCTCCACCCCCCCCCCCCCCCCCCCCCTCCTTAATGTTTTAGCATTTTGTCGTGATGTTTGCTTCTTTCAATTTTTGTTTTTCGGCAAAGAATCAAGGAAGGAAGAAAAAAACATTCTCTTTTTCTTCCTTATTTTTTCTATAGAACACAGCTCAACATATTGGTACAGTATCGTCCATACTTTGCGGTTTAAACGTTCGAAGAACATTAATTCGCTTCATTGTTTCGCTCTCAACCTAAAAATATAAATAAATAACCATTTTTGAAAGTCGGATTTAACAACTTTAGCACTTATGACAATAGAGCGTAATTGCAACTTTTGAATTTCAATCAGTGTTCATTGAAAATACAAAAATAAAACGTAATCAAAACGTGAGAATCCAAAAATTGAACCTGAATTAAACAACCAGCAGCACAAATTGAGAAAATCAAAAGTTTTTCACAGAAACAAAAAATGATAAAATTAATATCCGACAATGCGAATCTCGCCAGATTCCGGATGTTGACAGCGTCCGCGCAGCATCTCGAATAATTGCTGCTTAATCCACGTTCGATTTCGAGGAATGTACTGAGCCGTCTCCTTCAATTCAATTTTTATTCGCTCGTGTTTTTTTTTTCAATTCGCTTCTAAAAAATCAACGCAAACCCGATTAAAAACCATCACCGATATATCGGTGAGCTTGTCCAAAAATTCAAAACATTGATTGACGTCGTATGTCAACGCCTCTCTTTCGCCGTTCATCTTTTTCAACAGGAATTCTTCGAAAATCTTCAAAATTGCTGAAAAATTCGATTCCACACACCACCACTACCCAATTCCCAAACCCTACCATCAAGTCCTTCAGTCAATGATTCAAAATCCGAATAAGTTCTCGAATCAAGCCGTGTCGTTGGCTGAATGAGAAGAACCGTATGAGAAGCCGTCATTTTTCTTTTAAATTCTAAAAAAACAATTATTTTGCAACAAAAAAACAAACAAAAATTTCAACAAAATCAATATTTTCTTGGTTTTCTAAACCAATCGATAACATTTCCTTATTCAAATAAAATCTGACAGCAAATTGAATTTTTTTTTAAAAACTCGTAACAAATTAGTTAAAACTGGAATTCAAAAATTCCAAAAAAAATAGAAAAAAAAACAAAAAAAAAAGGAAACCAAAATAAAAAAAAACAGCCAATCAAAACATCAGAGATCTTACAATTCAAAGAAAAATGAAAAATATTTAAAACCAGTTTCTTCTTCTTTTTAAAATAAAATAAAAATAGTTAATGAAGATTTGTGAAAACGATAAGTCATACATTAAAACTGTAAAGATAATGTGAGAAACGATTACTAAAAACAGATTAATTGAATTACATTTTTAAATACAAAAAATGTCCCGAAAAAGGAAACCAAAAAAATAACGTCGCTTTTTGATTTTTAAAACTTTTGTGAATAAGCTGCTCAACGTTTTTGCTTGTTTTGTTTTTCCATTTTCGAGTTGGATTAAAATTGATTTTTAAGACCTACAATTCATGCATAGATCAACACACAAAAAGAAACAACATTTCCTTCTCCTTCTTTTTTGTCAGATACAGGCGACGATGGACGAAGGCACAAACTTCTTTTAACAATAAAATGCTTGTTGCGGTGCTTGTGCAAATGCTTGTTTCGTGTTTTTTTTTTTAATTTTTAATGTTAACCACATCGAATTAGTTTCAAGCGTGGATTTTCTGTAAAAATTCAGAAAATGGTAGTTCAAATCAAGCGATTCTCATCTCCTACTTGGATCGTATCAACATCATCTTCAACAATTCTTTCTTCGCTGTCGTTCATTTCAAGATGCGACTTGTCGGCTGCGTTCAATTCGGCAATCTTTTCAATTCCCGCTTCTTCTGACAACACCTTCTTGGCTGGCGGTTGATCAGATGGCTGAAAAATTCCTTATTGGTCTTCTTTTTTGATCGGCTTGCTTACCGTTCCTTCACGCGTCTCACTGTTATGTCTTGAGCTTGATGACATTGGCATCAATACTGATTCTTGAACTAATCGAACATTCGGCATTTTTACTTCTGATTTTTTTTTTTTTAGAAAATTCTCCTTTTTCATTAACAAAAAACCAACTTTCTAATATTCTCGATTCGGGTCTTGCCGAATTTTGCGATATTGGCCGTTCACCTCCCTCGTTTCGATTCGTTAATGCCACACTTTGCTCTCGCGTCAATTCACTTCCATTCGTTGTATGATTGTCTTTTCTTCGAATCTCCTTTCGAACTTTTGTCTGAAAAAAGACCAAACAATTTTTCTTGCAAAAAAAAATTTAAAAAAAAAAAAAACCTCCAAGTCAACAATCTTTTCCGCTCTTGCAATATCCGACGTTGACGGGAAATTCTCATATTGTTTCTCATTTGCCGTCTGCTCGTTTCTTGCCACTTTTGATTGTCGAATAAATTCGGCAGTCACTTCGCTTGGCATCGTTGCAACCGACTGAACAAATTTGAGCCGTTTCAGTTTAAAAAAAAAGCAAACATTTTCTAAACTTACTTTTCCAACTTTTTCCGCCAATTTTTTCGCTTCCATACAAATTTTTAACGGATCAATTGCCACATTTTGTGTACAATCCGATGTCTTATAAATTCCAATCAATCGATTCGCCATCTCAAACATGTTGTTTCGCAATGAGATGATAATGAATTGAGCGTTTCGTGTTCTTTCCTTCACATAATGCCCAATTATTGATACATTACGATAGTCAAGAGCTGCGTCAATCTCATCCATCACATAAAATGGTGTTGGTCTGAAATGAAGAAAAACAAAAACACATGTTTCTTTCACAATCTTTCGGGTGAAGAAGAACAACACCTGAATGAATGCAATGCAAAAACTAATGCCAATGATGCCAACGTCTTCTCTCCACCCGACAAATTCTCAATATTCTTCCACGATTTTCGTGGTGGACGAACTCTGAAACAATAACAATTTTGGTTTAAAAAACGGGAGAAACAAAAAAAAATTGTTCCCCAAATTCCTACAAAAATTGAATTCCATCAGCGAATGGATCCGATCCGGCTTTGTGATCGAGTTCAGCGTCACCGCCAAGTGTCAACATTTGATAGACTTCTCTTACCGATTTTGAAATTACTCGATAACCATCCTTCAATTGTTTTCTTTCTTCTCAGGAGGAAAAAGATCACAATCACTCACCTCAAATTCTTGTAACCTGTACCGCTTCAATTGCAAACATCGAGCTTTGTGTCGTGTCGCAATTGAATCGATTAAACCCGTCTTCTCCACTTCGGTGTTATATTTTTGAACCTGCAATCAACTATTACAAATATATTTCACGAATTCAAAAAAAAAACCCTCTTGATATACTCATCAACCACTTGAAAGTTGACCTTTCCTTTCATCGTTTCCAATTGTTGCTCATACGTTTTTCGTCGGAATTGAATTTCATCAATCTCTTTTTCTCCAATTGCTCGCAACTTAAATTTTTTGTTCAAAAAAAACAAAAAAACAAATCAATCAATACCTCTTCTTCGCTCAACAATAATACCCGATCACTTGTTTGTGAGTCAATAAAAATCTCCTCCTTGTGCTCTTCACGCTCTCTTCTCAGACGATATTCCAGCGAGTAAGCTCGATCTGTTAATTCTTTTGTCGCCATTTTCGAAACCTGCAAACGTTTTGAGATGAAGCAAAACAAAAAAATCTCGTGAAAATTGTTCAATTTTCTACCGCATCCAATTGTTCATCATCCATATTTTTTAAGTCATTCTCATCCATAAACTCATTCTCAACTTCCATTTTAAGATCCTCGGGTTTTGCTTTTGGATCCATAAATGCCAGTCTTGGAATTGAATTTAATTTGAGATTTGAAACCTGCATTTTTATGATTCAATTTCAGCAATAAATTCACTTTGAATTACCGTTTCTTCAATATCTTTCACTTTTCGTTTTTTATCAGCCAAATTCGCTTCGATTCCCTCAATTTTCTCTTTTGTCTCATTGATTTTCTGCTCCATTTCGACGTCATCTTTTGACAACAAATTCTTCTTTTCTCGAATCTCCTTGAATTTCGTTTCAAACTCTTTCAACGCTTCTTCAATTTCATTGAGCTTCTTCTTCTTCTCTTCCAGCTCATCGTTGTTCACTGCTTTTTCATTCAAAACGTTCAGATTTTCCATCTTTTTCTCAATATCTTTGTCCAATTGTTTGATTCGATCAATACACTGAAATTAAATTAAAAATCAACATTTTTCTGCCCCTTCCTTTTGATAATAATTTCAAAACCTTGGCTATGTTTCTTTCCGAATTGTTAATTGTGCTCGTTTCTTTTGCAATTGTATTCTCAATCGACAGCCAGCGTTCTCGCGATTCTTTCGCTTCTTTTTTGTATCTCTGAATTTTGTTTTAGTTTTGAAAAAAAAAACACCGAAAATCAGCTCCAACCTCAACCAGCTCATAGAATATTGCATCAATTTTCTCTGTCACCTCTTCGACTTTCTTCTTCGCTTCAGCCGTCAAATTCGATGCTTCATCTCGTTCTAAAAACACAAATCATCTTTTATTTTATGCTCCATTCACTCAACCATTTTTCAATTTCTTCAAATTTGTCTCCTTTTCTGCCAATTCGGCGGGATCAACATGACACTTTTCAGCCTCTCTTTTTTGAGATTCAATCGTCTTTTTTAACGTCTTAATTTTTAATTCAGCTTGCTCGGTTGATGGTTTCAATATTGAGCTTCTTGACAAGAGGAATTGTCTCGAATTTCTTAATTCAAACAATGATGCGTCAACCTGTAAACCAAAAATGATAATTAATTTTTTAAACATTTTTTTAAAATTTACCTTTTTCCTCAACATTACACTTTCATTGAAAGCTTCTTGTTTTTTCAGCATCTCCTCTTTTAGTTTTCGAACAGTCTCACCATTGTCGTTGAGTGTTGATGTTCGTCGTACTTTGACTTCGCTTCCAATCAAACCTCGTTTTGTTTGTGAACCACCAGTGATTGATGCGTCATTTGCCAGTTTATAGCCTTCTAAGGTGACAAACGTGTATTTGTGGTTGTGTAGTCGATCCAGTCGTTGGGCTTCTTTCAAATTGTCCACCACCAAAAGGTCACCAATTGCAAAGTAAAAAGCGATTTTCATGCCTTCTTCACATTTCACCAAGTCGAACAATCGCGGTGCTGGAAATTCGCTCGCCGCTACTGTCATTCCTGATCTTTTCTCTAATTTGTCCAAAGAAATGAAAGCAGCTCGACCAAGATGATTCTGAAATGTTCGTTTCGAATTTTGATTTATAATTGAACAAAAATATTTTCAAACATTTCTTAATGCGTCAATTGCTGCTGCTGCCGAATCCGTGTCTTCACACACGTAGGCGTTCAAGAATCCAACATTTGTCGAAATTGCCACATCATATTTTGGATCAATTGCGCCGAGATCACCTAATCTTCCAATAAATCCTGGCAATAATCCTTCATGCTTCTTTTTCATCAACATTTCCAATGCTTTGTTTCCGGTTGCCGTTCGTTTTAGATCGTTCATCAAGTCGTCAATTTTCATTTTCAATTCACGAACTTCTCGATCCAGCTTCTGTTCGACGGCTCGACTTTCGGAAAGCTCATTTTGAGCATTTTCAAAATCTTTATTCTTTTTTGGAATTTCTTCTTCGATCATTTCTAATTCCTCTTTCTCTCTTTCAAACTTCTCCTCAGCCTCTTCCAGCTTTTTCGTCAATTCATCCAACGTTGTTTTTCCTTTTGACGCCAATTTTTTCAAGTCTTCAACTTCGGCCTGCGCAATCAATGTTTTACCGTTGATCTCGTTGAAAATCGTGTTCGAACTGGCGAATTCGGTTTCAGCCGCCGTTTTTTCATCCTGATATTCGGCCGATTTTCTATCAAATTCCACCATATTTGCATCGGCTTTTTCGTTTGCGCTCTTCTCGATTTCCTTCAAATCATCTGATTCCAATTTTAGTTGCTCAATTTTTTTCGCTGCTTTCGCTGGTGCATCAGTCAACGTTTCCTTCTTCTTCTCTTCTTTTAGTTTTTCCACTTCAAACTTCTCAATCTCTGCATTGATTCGCTTAATGTGTTGCTGACGTTTTTTCTCGGCCGTCAATTCGTCTTCAATTTCTTCTTTAAGCTTATCCATTTCTTCTTCAGCCTTTGCTTTTTCTCTGAAATTTTTTCGTTTTTTTTAAATCAAAAAAGTTTTTCAAACAATTCATACTTTTGCGTCTTTTTTTCAAGCAATTGATTTTCTTTTGATTCGTTCTTGTTGTTTTCCCATCTCTCCATCACTTCTTTCAACAGATTCTTTCTTTCCTCCAACTCTTCGGTCATCGGCTTGATTTTATCCAAATATCTCAACCGTTTACGCTGCTCCATTTTGCTTTTCATCAATATCACCTCATTTTCTTTGCTCAAATATTCGATGGCTTCACGAACATCCGGCTCAAGAGCCGTTTTGGTTGCCCGAGCAGTGTCACGTTGCAATTGTTGTTGTTGTAATTCAATGCTTAACCGTTCAATGCGTTTATCGAATTTGGTGATAAGTGGAACATAGCGATTCGATCCAATTATGTCTTCTAAATATTCAATCATTCCTTCCTCATTTTTTGTCGTTCCTTTTGGTTTCATCATTGAAATCGCTTCAACTTCACCCTGAATTCGATTTTTTTTTCAACGCATAAATGTTCACTTTGATTACTTGAAGAATTAAAAATCGATTATGCACTAAATCGATTCCACAATTTTTTAAAGTATCTTCCACAACTTTTAATGACACTGTTTTTCCATCCAAAGTGTATGTACTCGAATTATTTTTATAACCAGTTCGAGAAATCGTAAATTGTGATCCAGCAATCATTTCATAGTCATTTTCATCCTGAAACATCATTGAATCAACAAAAACTTTGAAGCCATCGAACAAAACCTTATCAATAATTTTTTGAAAAGAGATTGATACTGTACAACTATCGCATTCCTTATCTTTTGAAGAATGAATAAGACTTGAAATCTTTTTGGAACGAATTTTTCCAGATCGGAAACCAAACACAAACAACAATGCATCAATTACATTGGATTTTCCCGACCCATTCGGACCGATGATGGCTGTGAAGTTCTGAACGACACACAATTTTTATTTTATGGAAGGGATTGAAATTTTACCTTATGAAACGGACCAATCGTTGATTCTCCATAATAACTTTTGAAATTTTTTACATGAATTTTGTAAATCATCAGTCTTCCTTTGGAATTCATATCATCTGATCCAGTATTCATTTTTTCAGGAATTGGCTGCAAAAATTTATTTCAATCGCAATTAAAAATAGAACTCTTACAATCGCCATTATATCTTCGTCAGGATCATCAACGATACTATCATTTGGATTATACGATTTTGGATGTGTGGACTTTGCATTATTCTATAGAATAAAATTTATTTGTTTAAATATTTTTCCTCTATAAAGCTCTTACATCTCCTTCTAGCTTTAAGTTTCGTTTTGAGCTAGCTGCTTTCTGATCATTGCTCTTTTTCAATGTTTTTCTCACTGGTTCATCTGAAATTCAAGTCTTTTTCAAACATTTTTATTAAATTATACCATCTTCTTCGGATGATTCATCTGATTGCATAGCTGGCAAATGTTTCTTTTTATTTGAGCTTGCCATGTCGAAACTAAAAAAATATGTGTTGGAAAAATTGCAGTGTTAAGAAAAAAATCAATAATTTGTTTTGTTTTCTGCATGAATTGGTAGCATTTCGAAAGAATGTTAAAGAAACAAATAAAATAAATAATAATGTTACTTTTTTGAATGTTGAGATCATTTCAAATGTTTTTTTAACTGGAAATTTTTCGTTCAAACAATAAAATTTTTTAATATTCGAAATAATGCAGAAATCGTGAACTTTTTCTTATTTTTTGAAAACTTGGGGATTTTAAAAAATTTTAAAAAATTAAAATTATTATTTTATAAAAATTGTTTATAAAATTATCATCAAAAAAGAAAAAAACAGTTTTAAATATTTGCCTGAAGGATCAAACGCTCTTTTTTTGTTCAAATCGCGCGCGCCCTAATTGAGTCGCAGTCACCGTCACGTCAAAATGCACAGTTGTCATTTTTTTCATTTTCAGTTTAATTGGACCGCTTCTTATTTTCTTTTAATTTTCTAATAAAAATGTAAGTTTGAATATTTCTTTTTAATTTTTTATTTGAAAAATTTTAGATAAAAATTAAGTAGAAATGAGCTGATATGAATAATCGATAATGACAAACTCTACTACTTATTCTGGAACTTCGAGTTTCAAAAAAAAGGTTTTTTTTGCTCAAAAAAATGGCTTTGTCGAAAGTATTCAATTAATTTTGAGATCTCATTCATAATACGCGATGAGCAAGAGCCGCAGCATCGTTCAGCCGTCAGCGCAATTCAATTCGATTCTTCAAACGGTCGATTATTCACCGGCGGCAGTGATACAATAATTCGGTGTTGGAGTGTTCCACAGCACAAAGATGCGTTCTCAGCTCGACGCGGTGTTCGATCTCCAACGAAGACGTGTCCAGTGCAATTTCAGATAGCTTTAGAGCAACATACGGATTGGATAAATGACTTAATTCTGTGCGCGCAGGGAAGAATCTGTAAGATTTTTATTGAAATATCATTAAAAAACAATTTAAATTTGTCAGTAATGTCTGCATCAAATGACACAACTATTAAAGTCTGGAGTCTTGAAAGGGAAAATCGTCATAGCTGTGTGAATACAATTCGAGCTCATCGTGTTGGATAAATTTTTTCTTTTCTTTTCTTCCATGACTTTTACTTGAAAGTTTACAGGATTATGTCAGCTGCTTGGCTTATGCTCCATTAGCTGAAAAAGCAGTTTCAGCTGGCTTCGATCACAATATTTTTGTTTATGATATTTCGACAAATACGAAACTTATTGGAAATCTCATTGGATCAAAAGATAGCCTATATTCATTGGCAACAACACCATCAAATAGTCTTGTACTTGCCGGTGGAACTGAGAAGCATATTCGATTATTTGATACAAGAACAAATGAGAAAATAATGAAATTGAGAGGACACACAGATAATGTTAAATCAATATTGGTAAGCGATGATGGAACAAAAGCAATATCAGCTGGAAGCGATGCAACAATTCGATTATGGGATATTGGGCAGCAACGATGTGTCGCAACTTGTATTGCGCATCAGGAAGGAGTTTGGACTTTACAGGTAGATTTTCAGGAAGGAAAAAATGATGAAGCTGATTCTAATCCTTACAAATTTCTCAGGTTGATTCATCATTTTCAACAATTTATAGCGCTGGAAAAGATAAAAAAGTGTTGCGAACAAGAATTTGTGATTTTACCCAAAGTCAATTACTTTTCGAAGAAGAAGCTCCTGTCAAAAAAGTAAAACTTTTTTTTAAAAAATCAATAGATTTTGTGGTTATTTAAGATTTTGTTAAATGAAAGAGATAATCCATGCTCAATCTGGTCGTCAACATGGAATTCAAATATTAAACGATGGTCAGTCCGACCAAATGCACAATTATCGATTGGCGGCGGTGACGAAGATGCAATGCATATGAGCTTTTCCTCGAATTCTAATGGTTTACTTCATATGAGTTATAGTGGAAGCGCTCTACAAACTCAACCGGAAATCATAATACCAGGTAAATAGATTTTGTATAGTTTTTTTTAGATTAATTATTGATTTATTAAAGGAGCATCGTCTATTAAACAACACGTTGTTTTGAATGATAAACGGCATGTTGTTACAAAAGATTCAAATGGAACAATAGCGTTATATGATGTTTTGGCAGCAAAAAAAGTAAGCGTTTTTAAAGAAAATTCAAATTAAATTAATTCTTTTAAGGTAGCCGATTATGGTAATCGAGCAATGGAAGATGTGCTAAAAGAGCATTTTCGAAAAGTTTTTGTTCCAAGCTGGTTCAGTGTTGATTTTAAAAGTGGCGTAAGTTTGAAAATAAAGCTTTTCGCATGTAAATGCTCTAAAATTAAAGATGCTCCAAATAACACTGGATGAGTTGGATGTATTTTCGGCGTGGCTCTCATCAAAAGATGCTGGATTTGAAGATAAAGATAAAGGAGACACAAAAGGTGAGGAAAAATAAATGGTTTTTTTCCCCGTAAAAATTCAAAAATAATAAAAATAAGGTCTTCAGTAAATTATGGTGGAATGATGCTAAGATCATTATTTGAATGGTGGCCACACAACGATATGGCAAATATTGAAGGAGAAGGAGGCGATGAAACGCATAAAGCAACATCGAATTATATTCATTTACCGGAATACACACCATTCATGCTTTGGTAAATCGGTTAAAAATAATGAAGAATCGAGAAAAAATTGGTTTTTTTTTCCAGTGAAACAAACGGTCGACCATTGCTTCGTTTATCAGTGAGAGATGCAGAAAAAGAAGTTGAATCGTCGTTATTGGCCGAATTTGTGCCGCCATGGGTCACCGATGTGGTTGAAAGAAGACAGCTGCCAAAGTTCACAAAAATGCCATTTTATCTGCTGCCGCACCCGAGTTTGAATATAAAATTGCCGAAAAAGTGAGAGAAAATGAGAATTGAAAGAAAAAATGAAAATGTATTTGAAGAGATCGACTATCAGCAACTGAAATGCTTCAAGTGAGAAAAGTAATGGAACATGTCTATGAAAAAATATTGAATTCGAATGAAGGTTTTTTTTTGCGAAGAAAATAAAACTGGGAAATTGATTGATTTTTGAATAAAAATCAATTTCAGAAACAAATAATCATAATGTTGTACCAGTGACACCAACAGTTCCATTTCATTTAATTCACACAAAGCTTGACATGTTTTGTAATGATCAGGTAATTAAAGAATTTATATATAATTTAAGAAAAAAAAATCAATATTTTCACAGAAGCTAGATCCGGATATGGATTTGAGAACTGTAAAGCATTTTATATGGAAACAAGGAGGAGAATTATTGTTATTCTATAAGCCGATAAAATAAAGGGAAAAGCTTGAAAATGATTGCAGAATTTTAATTTTGGACAACGGGTCATTTTTACTTAATTTATTGCTTTTTAATAAAAGATTAGACACTTAATTTGATTGAATTTTATTCTTTTTGTTCCCTCTGGGTTTTTTTGCCCGTAAATATTATTTTTGTTTTGAATAAAATTGCGATTTTCAGAAATTTAATTGAGTTTTCAGATGGAGATTGACAATCAAAACACAATTGGATCAGAAGATTTCCTGAAAATGAGAGCCGAGTATGGGAAGGAAAGAAATATTGGAAAAGGGATTGAATTATTGAAAAAATTGGTTGAGGTTGACGGGGAAAACATTGACGAGTAGGAATTCGTTATATTCTGCGTTTATTATTTCCGCCAAATATTTTAACAACAACAACAAAAGTGATGAATAGGCCGTCGAAGTCTCCGACTTCGATGACACAAAAAAATACTACGCGTGGCGAGACCTAGATGTGCGGCGTGTGTCTGCGCCTTTACTATTTGAATAATTTAAAGAAAAGTTTTTCGTGGGGGGAAAAATGGGAAGATTTTCAGAAATGCATGGTTGGATTGCAAAGATTTGATAACAATGATTCTTGGAGATATTTCGACAAACGATTTATTGTCACAGAATCAGGTAACTCTTCTCGGGGCTATTTTCATTGAAGGCATTTAATCGCGATAAGACCATGAATTAAAAAATATAGAAAGAAATGCGTCTTTTTATTTTTTTGAATTTCTAAAATTGAAAATTTTACCAGAAGTTTAAAGGTACAGGATGAAAACAACAACAACAAAAAATTTCAGATACTGTTCCTTCAAGCCATCCCAAACACAACGGCAAATGTAGTCAATTTATTGGCGACAATTTTAGAAAAAAAACCGTCGGTAACAAAACTCCTTGCCGAGTCGGCGATTGCGGTTGCTGTTGCATTTGTGAGACGAATAAACGAGCAAGAGTGTTTTGAGTCGGTAAAAATTGTTCTTTATTCGAAAATTGAATTATTCTCTGATGCTCATTTAGATTTCACGTCTTGTTGCACCAGTGGCCGACAATCCGCTGATAATTGAAGAGCTGAAAGTCCAGTTGGAATCGCATCGAGAATCATCAGAAGCGCGATTCAGATTTTATCAAATTCTCGTCGAAATCTTTCGCGCAGACATGTATCAACCGAATCACCGATTTTTGTTGGCATCGCTTGCCGAAGATTTGACAAATTCAAAAGACATTTTGACACAATTAACCGCGTTGAGCCTGTTTGGTGATTGTGCAATCATAAATGAAAAAGCGGCGAAAATAATTGATGAAGAAGGCGTTCCAAGAAAGGTTGAAATTTTAAACCAAACTCAAATAAATTGCTGGCGATTTTAAGATTTACGAAATGCTGAAAATGTCAAAAGAGTCACCAGATGGTGGTTATTTGTACACGGAATGTATTCGATTTTTTGGTCATTTAGCCCGCCAATATCCACAAACAATTGACACATTCCCGGAATTCGTTCCATTAGTGGTTGATCTGATCCAACACTTTGATTATTTGGATCCATCACAACGAGTTTTAGCCTTTGACACATTTGCCAATATGGTTTATAGCTTGGAAGCAAAACAAAAAATTGAGAAAATTCTCGAAGGTTTTTGTTGGAAGAGAAAAAATAGGAAATAAAAGAGTTTTTAGCTTCTGGAACTCTGCCAAAAGTTTTATCAAAGTTCGGAGTCGCTGTCAATCATGGACCGGCGGAATTGAGAATTCGTCACATTGAAGCAGCCAGTATTATGTTTGAAAACGGTCAGCTTCGTGTTTTTTTTTTTCGCCGCAGAACAAATATCAAGAATTTTTTTTTAGGAAATGACGAGATGGCCCTAAAATGGTATCGATTGATGGGAGACTCGCCATTTACTTCAACAATTCTCAAAAATGTTCAGACTCCTTTTACCGATATTCGTCAAGCATTTATGTCGTTTATACTTCAAATTTTCGAATATCCGCTCATCATTCTGGATTATGTCAATTCTGCTGGGTAAGTTAAGCCAAACAAAAAAACAAATTCAAGTTTTTTTTTTAGAGTCAATGAATGGTTGCTCAATGAGCATACCGAAACAGAATATGAAACAGCACAATTGAAAAAGGCGATTATTCGAAAAATGATAAAAACAGCTGAAACTGAGGAAACGAAAAATGTGGTTAATTTGGAGCCGAGCTTTTTGATTAAATTAAAATCGAGCCTGATATCAGCGCCTCAAGAACCACGTGTCGAACTTGCACTTTAATAATTCTGTTCTTTTTGATAGAACCAAAAACAATACTTGGGTCATAATTTGATTTTCTTATTCGATTAAAATTTATTGCATCAAATGAATTTTTAATTGAATATTTTCGCGTTTTAAAATAAAATTTAAAGATCCCCAGTTGAAACTTTCACAGAACGTGTCTGAGCTCTAACCCAACTTGCGTAACTAGCCGATGAGTGCTCGATTGGAAGAACAATGAATTCTGGAGTGTCGTAAGGATGAAGTGATAGAACTTTCTGGAAAAATGAAAAGTTGAAACAACAAGAAATTCTAAATAAAATTACAGTTTCAAGCTTCGAAATATTTTGATGCGTAGTTTTTACAATCATCAAAAGCTCTTCGCTCTCCTCAATTTTCCCTTCCCATTCATAACTGAAAACTTTAAAATATAAAATGATTGTTGAGCTTAGATTTCTCTTACACTGATGTGACTGATGGCAAAATATTGACACAAGCTGCCAATTTTTCCGTTACAACAACTCTTAAAACACCCTTTTTTTTTATTTAAAAAACAACCTTTTCATCAAACCTCGAAATATTAAGCCCCACCTCTTTAGATGGTACTGTAATGAGAACAGTAACCAATTTTTGTAAATTTGCAGCGGCGCTCATTTTACGTCTCTGTTGAGAAAAATAATCAAACCATTTTATATTTATATTTTTTAATACTAAAAATATTCTGGAATCTCAAATATGAAAATTGAAAAAATGCGATTGAAAATTCAAATTTTCCGCGTCCAAAATGACGTCACTTTTTGATCAGGTCAAATTTAAAAAAAAAAAAAGTGACGTCATTTTCAGAACTTTCAAAGCCATTTTTTCACTTTTCATATTCGAGATTTCAGACTTTTTTTGATGTTAAAATATTCTCCAGAATTTCAGCTTTCATTTGAGCCAAAAAAATCAAAAAGTCAAAATTTCACCAAATTTCGGAAAAATTTCAATTTTTTGGGGAAATTTTGAGTTTTTTATTTTTTTGGCTCAAATGAAAGCTGAAATTCTGGAGAATATTTTAACACTAAAAATATTCTAAAATCTCAAATATGAAATGTGAAAAAATTGCTTTGAAAATTTCAATAAATTTAAATTTTTCCCGAACTTGCTACGATGTTTCGCACTTACACATGACCTGAGTTTAACAAGAAATTGGAAATTTTACGATTTTTGATGAAAATTTCAGTTTTTTATGTTTTTGCTTTAAAAGAAAGCTGAAATTCTGTAGAATATTTTAATACTAAAAATAAAAATGATTATTTTCGATAAAATTCTGGAGAAACCTATTTTCGTTTTTTTTTAAATCAACTTCTTTTTAAATGTTTAATCAAAAAACTTATTTACAAGACACATTTTACAACTATAATTTCAGTAGAAAATCAAACGACTAAAAAAAATATTTTGCAATAAATTATGGATTTTTGACAAGAATTATTTTTGAATTATTTTTCAAATATTTCAGACAAGAATTTTCACATTATTCGGAAACGAGTTATCAACAAGCGCTGAATTTTGTGGTTTACAGGGTAAAACTAAAATATCCGTTGACCATGAGAACGATTCAACAACCATTTCTGAAATTTTTTCTTCAATTTTTTGAAACGATAAAAGTTCTTACCGTTTGGTGCTTTCAAATTTCCCTCTTTTTCTTCTTCTGCCTTTTCAGCAAATATCGGATCTGTCACAACAAAAACCAAACGGATTTTCCATTTTAATCGAACTGCAATCAATCAATTTTTTAAAAATGAAATTCTATTTTTAAAGACAACGTTTTACCAGTATCTGTTGAAAACGTTGGCGTTGCCGTTAATGGAATATTTAATTTAAAAGCGCCATCCGGTGAGAAAAGACAAATCGGTGCTGTTTGACATTGAATTTTCACGATTTCCTGAATACTTGTTTGAGATTTTAAATTTAAAAAAAATTAGTTAATTTCAACTTTTCTTTCGTCTTTTTCTTCTAATAACATTTCTTCTGTTTCAATCGATACCGAATATTGAATACATGACATTTTTGCATCTCGAAAATCCAAATATCCACAAACATCTTCTCCTAATTTAAAGGCTTTTTTCGGTAATGTTAATAAAGCAATTTTTATTTGTGATAAATTCAATGAAAATGCCAATGATTTTCGCGCCATCGTCAGATCGTCAACTGTTGCCATTACCGTCTAAACATTTTTTTTTTAATCAAATTTTTTACATTTTCATTTCTTTTTTCACTTCAACAACATCTGGCCTTTCAGTTTCCGATGACAAAAATGGGTTTAATGGCAATGATATCTTCGTTTCGAGACCCACTGACGGAAATATTCGAATTGGCAAATTCACCATTTTGATATGCGCCAAAACGTGCGAGACCGCAATTGTGATCCAATTCGAATATTTTACATGATAACCTTTGAACGTTGGCGGAATTGCGTTTCGTGACAATGGAATCTAGAAATGTTTCAGGATGTTTTCGTTTCAAGACCTCTGTTTTTTTCAATTCTAAAATAAAGAAATGATTTACCTCACATTGAAACTGTTTCGACTGTCCTGGTGCTAATTGTAGTTCACAGAACAAAATGTCGGGTTTCGAAGTGTAAACTGTTGAAGATGATCGTGGAACCGACGTCGTTGGTCGTTGACGAATTGATAATGTTGATCGACCTAGAACACGATCTGAAAACTTTCAAACTTTAAAAAACCACTTATTTTTAAAATATGATTAACTGACCACAAACAAACTGAACACTTCCCCATGCTAAATGCTCAATGCTCTGTTTTCCTCTTCCCGTATTTTTTATAAGTACTGTCAGCCTTATTGTTTCTCCAGAGAAATAGACAGCAACATCACGATCTAATGTTGCTATCACTTCTAATGGCATCTTAAGAAAGAAGTATTAGCGAAATATACTTAAATCCTATGCTTCGAAATAAGCTTGTAACGATTTGAGATGTTCAATAAATTTCTGGATGTAAAAAATTTGGAATAATTGTTAATTATCAATCAAGTTTTTTCTGGAATTTCTTGGAACGGTATGAAAGCTTTGCTTCAACTATAATTGAAGAAAATATAAAAACACTAGAATTTTAACAAGATTAATTCGAGACATTAAAAAAATATCAACAAATTTATCATTTCAAAAGCATAACAATAATTGGAAGAAATTTAGTTATAACCAAAGCTCTCAATTATCTGTTGATACTGAGCGATTTTTGGTGCTGCGTTTTTCTTGGCTTGAACTTCAAGTTTTGCCAATTTCTTCTTCTGTTCATGGTATGCGGCTCCCTTAACCTTTCTCTTGGCTTCAAGTTTGGCAACAACATCTTGGTATTGCCATCCAACTTCGTGAGACAAACGTCCAACTGAAAAAAAGATCCAATTTACATTATAAAACTCAGAAAATACCTTTGCAGAACTTTCTTCTTGGTTGAAGGCAAAGGAATCTGCTAGCAGATGGAGCGATGAGGGACTTTGTCTTTTGGTATTTTGCTGGAACTCCTTCGTAGGCACGAAGGTTTTTAAGAGCAGCGGTTCCTCTGATAGTTTTGTGCGGGAGCATACCTAGAATTTATAAATTCCAAATTTTCATTTTTTTTAAACAACCTCTAACGGTACGCCAGAAAATCTTTCCTGGAGCACGGTAATGGAAGGCTCCACGTGCTGGGTTAATGTTACATCTTTTGCGGAGGAAGCTCATGTACTTCAGCTTAGATCGGTGGAAGTTTCCAGAAATGGTAATTTCTTCAGTTCTCAAAACAACAACTTTCTCTCCTTGAAGAAGTTTCTTGGCCACAATCGAGGCCAAACGACCTAGAAGGTGGTTCTTTCCATCAATGATGATTGCTCTGTTTGACAGACCCATCGTTTACCCTTAAAACATTTTAAAATAAAAAAATATATAATAAATAAGATTAAAGATATTAAGTGCGGCAAAACGCAAAAACGGTAACAATATTTCCAAAATCTACTTAAAGTTTTATTTAAATATGAACAATTTATCTAGGTATGAAGACTATGTACATCCATTAGATTCACTTTATTTTCTCCTCTCCTTTAAAACATTCTTCAAATAGAACTCTCCCGCCTTGTAAGAAGATCTTACTAAAGGACCAGATGCAACATAGAGAAATCCGAGAGATTTCGCGTATTCGGCCCATTCATCGAATCTAAGTTTAACTTATTAAAATTTTGAAAATCGTCAATTTATGTACTTTTCGGGCGTCACCCATTCCTTGACAACCATATGGCGCTTTGTGGGCTGCATATATTGACCAAATGTAACTACGTCCACGTTGTTTCTTCGAAGATCATTTAAAAGCGTCTTAATTTCATCATTTTCCTCTCCTAACCCTAGCATAATGGATGTTTTGGTCACAAGTTTTGGATTAACTTCTTTGGCATACCGCAACACTAAAAGAAATTAAAATGTTCGAGTATGAATGAGGAAATACCTTCGAGTGATTGACTATATTTAGCACGTGGATCACGAACCCATGGCGTTAACCGCTCAACAGTTTCCATGTTATGTGCATAAACATCTAAACCGCTAGTACTCAACATCTCAACACTTAATAAATTTCCAGCAAAATCTGGTAGAAGGCATTCGATTAGTAACTCTGGTTTCTTTAACTTCATCAACTGAACTGTTCGCCTTAAATGTTCTGCTCCTCCATCGGGGATATCATCTCTTTAATATCATAACATTTATATTATGTTCCCTTCTATATAAAATTACCTATCGACAGATGTAAGAACAATGTATTCAACACCCCAAGACGCTACTGCATCGGCAGTTTTCTCAGGTTCTAATGGATCAAGTGCTGGAGGCTTCCGCGAGGTTTTCACGGAACAGAACTTACAACCGCGAGTACATGTATCGCCCATAAGCATGATAGTGGCTGTAGCTAAACTATCTCCAGATCCTCCCCAACATTCTCCTAAGTTTGGACATCTAGCTTCTTGGCAAACTGTAGCTAAATTAAGAGTCTTCAGCTGTTTCTTCAAACGAGCCACGTTTTCATTTTCTGAAGCGAGAACCTGGAACTCAAGAATAGAAAAAAAAAACGCATTAAACTAAACCTTCTCTTTTTTCAACCACGGAGGTAAACGCAGTCTGGAATCTCCTTTTTCAAGTTTTAATTTTCCCTCATATTTCGTAACCGCTTCAGCAATAGACCCTCGAAAGTTTCATGGTTGCCTGTTGGGAGTTCTTTTTTGGAATTTACCAGAGGTTACAAAATCCTGCAGAGATGGTCCATCTTTAAGCGTAGGTCGTGATTTCTTTTTAACCGCATCTGCAAAATGACGATTCCAAGTTCGAGTGAGCATGCTAAATAACGCAACAATGAAAAAATGATTAGGATGCTAATTTTTGACATATAAAATTAAAAGAAAAAATGGGATATTGAATTATTCATATCGTGAAATAACAAGAAAACCAGAAAAATTCGAATTATTGATTTGAACTAAAAAAAAATAATATTGAAAAAAATCATTAAAAAAAACGAGCAAAATTAGGAAATAAAATAGGAAAAAAGATTAAGAAAAATTTTAGGACGTATTGAAACTAACAAAATGTGGTTAGTTGGGTCTCACCACGAATGTGCATTGAGACATGCACACATTGTAAACTACCGTATACAAAATACACCTTTTCATTTCATTTTTTACTTTTTATATTCTTTTTAAAAAAATCATTCTTATATAAATTTAAATAAATTTAAAACATATATATTGGTTTAAAATACCATTAATTTATAATTATTTCAATAAATTAAAAATTCTGCAACTAATTTATTATTATAAATACAAAAACCGCATTTTTACACAGGGTTTACATAATTTTTTGAATATTAACCGGCAAGATGAGAAAAATGAAAGCAAAAAATACGTTTACAGCAGTAAAATTAAAAATGCTTTATTGTTGATGGTTTTTATTGTTCAATGAACTCGGTGGTCTTGAAACTTTATGATACAAGGCACTAGGCTTAACATGTTGTAGATAAACATTTACTAAAACTAAACACAGGCAAAGAATGATTGGTCCTATTATAGCTCCCTGAAATGTTTTAACTTCCTTTTTGATGCTTTAATTTCTATTCAAACCTGAAGTCCAAGCCAATACATTCCTCCAATTATTGCTAATCCAGTAACGTATGGATGTGATCCTTTAACTTCTTTGTAAAATGTAGCATCTGCAAACATTTGCGGAGCAAACGAAGCTACTGTGAAAACAAGAGCTGCTGCTCCTTCTCCTCGAACAAGCCACAATTCAACAATTCCAAAAATCGCTACGATATACGGTGGCATTATAGGAATTGCGGCGAATATTGAGGCAGCCACTTCAGACACAAGAATTGTTAAAAAAATATTTTTTTTTAATTCAATGCTTACTTGTCGGCACAAACACTATATTTAAATCAAATAAGCTATGAACAAAATATGTGTAGAGTCCATAAAAAACTGCCATTTTTGCCGACAAAATGAAAACGCCACTAAAAGATTGATTAAACTTAACTTATTTAAAAAAAAATTTACAATATCGCATGCTCTATCGCTTGTGTAATTTGATGTTGTTTTGTTGAATCAGTTTCCGAACTCGTCACTGCTGACAAATCTGACGCCCATTCAAGAGGAAGCCATCGGGTTCTGGAAGCCGACAATAGATAATAAACCATTGTAAGGAATACGATCTAGAAAATAAATAGTATTCTTCTCATAGCCAATTTCATCAAACAAACAATTTCAATAAACGTGTTTAACAACTCCATTCCAAATCCTAATATGATGCCAGCAAATGCTGATAACAAAGATGTGAAAAATGTTAAATTGACAGCTAGAATTGAGCCAATTGATTGAGCAAATCCCATTAATGTGTCCAAATTTTCTTTGACGATTAATGTTATTTCATCCTTTAATGCGTTCAAATCCGTAACACCTTTTAATTGTGTTAAAAGATCTCCGCGAGGGGTTGCATTCACAGCTGAAATTAAAACAAACAGATATTTTTAAAATTGAATATAAATTAAGGAACCTTTAATATCCACATTATTTCTTTCTTCCCACATATTATAAAGTTTATCAACCACTTGTTTCACTTGCTCTTCTAACATATCAGCTCTTTTTGTATCTTTAGAATTTGCCAATGATCTTACATTACTTGCCAACCATGCTCTTCCCTGTTCATATGCTTGTTGAACATAATCATCGATATCAATATTATTCTCTTCCAATTGATCTTCTGTATAATCCATTGCTTCCGCCAACCAATCAGGTCTTGACGATATTACATTTGATGTTAATCGTGCAAGGTGAACGGTTTCGCTATGAAGTTGAAAACCAACAAAGATCACACCAAATAGTACTGACATTGCAAGAAACATCATGACTATCACAGATGAAAGAACATCCATTTTATCATGAAGTGATTGAACAATCAATTGATCTGAGGTAAACAAAATCTTCAATACTTGACGTAGCGGACCAGCTACAGTAATTTCAGCAATTTTCATAACGATCGGCTCGAATTTCATCCAAATTCGGTTTAAAAATCCTCGAGTCGCTGCTGTTATACCAATTTGTTGAGCAACTCGACTTAAAACTGCCAATCCAAATGGAATTGCAAGAAGAATTAGAGCCGAATCGTGTCGGACAACCCATAGAAGAGCACACATTCCAAACACGTATCGAATTAGGCGATCACCAGTTATTGCCTCATTTATTGTTGATGTTGAGGATAAAATTGATTGACTCGCAATTTCGTGTTCGGTTGCATCCAACTTTTCAGTTGCTGAAGTCAACAACGATTCTGATGTGGTTGGCTCAACTAATTCTTCAGCTTCGACTGATTCTTCTGTCTTTTTTTTCTTTTCTCCCTCAACAACTATAAGTCCAGCTGAAAGCATTGCTAATATTGCTCCAATTAAACCAAAAGCTAAAGCTCGAAGTGGTCCAAAATAAAAAGAGCAGTATGAAATCACATAAATCCAGATTGGAAGAGACAACGTTCTTGCAAGCTTTTTATTGATTTGTTTTGGCTCTTGAACATAAATCCATCCAGCATAAGCACAAAAATAAATGGTAATGAGTGGGAAAATCTTTTAAAAATTAAGGAAAATTTTTGAAAATGTATAAATCAACCTACCCATGGTCTTGCAAAGAAAAGAACTAGTGAATCAAGGAAACTGTAAACTCTACCAAACCAGCTAATTAAATACATAAACGTTCTTTCATAGAAAAGAATTTTCAGAATTACATATGATGTGGCAATTATGACACCATTTCCGCTGAAATTAATTGTTAAAAAAAACTTTTTAAATAAAAAAAACCTTGTGATTGTGCTGTAAATTGATTCTGAAATGCTTATAAACCCATTGAACGGCAAAGTGATAATTGACTTGGCTAAAGTTGTGTTGGTTTCTTTTAAGTTTTTGAGCCAATCTGAAAGAAGATTCTATATTATCGAATAATTGTTTTGAACTCTCACTTTGAACAGTATCTGTAATTTTTTTCTTGAAGGGAAACAAAACTGTTCCAACAAGAAAAGCCCAAAGCATGGGAGAAAGAAACATGTAAAGCATATTGTATAAGGCGAAAATGCCACATAACGATACACCAAGTAAAACAAAAAGAAGAGCATTATAAAAAGCAAACTGAAGAGCTGTTCGTTGTTCATCATCTTTTCCGCCAAAGTATTTTTCAACAAATGCGGGTGAAGCCACCCCGCCATTGGCTTCCATTTTGCCGTTTTCAATTTATTTGAAAGCAAGAAAACCACTGTTACAATTTCAAACTGTAAAATAATATTTCAAAATGTGTTATTAAACAAAAAATATGTTTGTTCGCCTGCAACAAAATAAAAAAATAAATAAAAACAAGGAAAAGAGCATTAAGAAATTGGAGAGTTTGATTGGTAGAGAAATGTACGCAGTACGCAAACCTTCAAATTTGTTTACCGTACCACTTTTAATTTTCCTCGCGAATTTTTTTCTTTTTATTCATTTATTTCTTATATTTTACTAAATATTACTGAAAAAAATATTTTATATGTTAAATAAATTTTTGAAATTTTTTGAATGTCGTTTTATACTTAAAATACTCACATTTTTTCATGTTTCAGGTAATGTTAACTAAAATTGGGTTACCTGTTCTACGCTGTGCAGCTGTACAAACCACTGCGAAGAGAACAATTGCAAGAATTCCAGCACATGAATATCATATAAGAATTGATCAAAATGTTGGAAGAAAGCGACCTTCACAGGATGTTTTGGATAGGTTTCTTTCTGCTTAATAAACAATTGATTTATTAAAAAAAAACTTGAAGGTTTAAACGTCTTAATAATGGAATGTGGATTCATGGTCATGCTGGAAAAAACAAATTGAGATATATGAAAGATGATGTTTGGCAAAAAACTAGTATGTATTACGAAACATGTACAAAGGTAATTTAAACACATAACAAGTCTGAGACTTTGTTATTTTTATTTTTTTAGGACCAATGTGAAATGCTTGATAAGCTTGTCACGCCATTCTGGCTTCGTCCAAAACATTATCCAGATGATCCATATGCTAAATATCATTTTAGAAAAGGTTTTCTTTTGTAAGAAATTAATTATAAATTTCATTTTTATTCAGGAATCAACAGTCCTCGAGTAGACGACAAGGGAAAATTTGTGCGTGAACGACGAAAAGTTTTATTAGACGATTCGACAGCTCAAAAATATTTTAACGATTGTTAATTTTTTTCTTCTTAAATATCTTGTTTTCTATGTTTTTTCTTAGGTTCGAAATACAATTATTTTAATTTAGAGTAAGTTTTAAAATTACAAAGTGTACAATTGAAGACATCAAATGCAAAAATAGTTTAAAGCTTGGCAAAAATTTGAAAAATTTCCAATTAAACTAAAATTTAGTGACACAATCGATTTCTATTGATTGAATTTGAGTTTTATCTGTTGAATTTTTAGTTTCATCCAACAGTTTCTGCGCTTTTTCCCTGTCCTCCTTCGACATAAATAGCATTTCAACCTCAAATTGGGAAATTTAGTATTTGAAATTTTTTGAAAAATATGCACCTCGTCAATTGAATATCCTTTCGTTTCAGGAACCATGAAAAATACAAAAATCAACGCGACAATTGTGCATCCACAATAAATGAAGAATGTTCCTTTAAAAAAAAAGTTTTTATGACAGTAAGAATTGTATTACCGTATTTCGTTACAGCCTGGCTTAAAGATAAAAATGTTAATGACACAATTAAATTAAAGATCCAATTGGATGCTGTCGAAATAGAAGCGCATGTGCTTCTAGCCCATAATGGATAGAATTCGGCGTTTAATACCCAAGGCAAAGGAGCATAACCTATGAGAAAAGAAAAGGAATTCAAAAAGAAATCGATATCGATTTTTTACCAGCTGAAAATGACAATAAATAAAAGACCATTATTATGATTGGCAGAAGAGTATATTTGGTGTGACAATAGGTGTCCTCCCATTCAAGGCCAGTGTTGTTTTGATGAAATTGCGATGAAGCACACATTCCAGTACTTGAATAATCGCTTGAATGATCGGTTTGAAATGGAAGACAGTAGCCGATTTTTTGAGCTTTTATCTCACAAAAACCACAACGATCATCCGTCACACACGAATCACAATTTGAGAATGAGCGGCAAAAGTTGGCGTCAGTGAAAGATGAATTCCAATTCGATGATGTTGAATACAATGTTTGATTGAAAGTTGGCGATGAATCCTACAAAAAAAAAAATTGATTTATCGATTTATTGATTTTTTTTATTACATGACTGATGAGCAGAAATGAGACTCCCATGGCGATCAGGAAAATGATGACACCAATCATTGAGGAAAGGAGAAGAATTCGACGTCCGACACGTTCGACAAATGCGATTGGGATAAATGTTCCAAGGAAATTGATTGCTGCAAGATTCGTTTTGGTTTTCATTTTTTGCGGAAAACAAATTTGGCTGCGTACGTCAACAATTTTGATTGGTGAAGCTTTTAAATATGTTAAAACCAGAATTATTTCAATTTAAGAATATATTTATCACTAGAGCGTGTTTGCAACATGGTGCTGGAGCAAAGTTTCATCACCGACTTTAAAATACCCGAGGAATTCCGCTTAAAAATTTGAAAAAAAATTGACGTGTTAAGACCTCTTTTTTAAAGTTTTTTGAATTAAAGAATGGAGAATTTTAAAATTGGCAATAGAGCGAACTTTCAAAGCCAACAATAAAAAAATGCTTGTGAAATAAATTGTTTATTATTTTTAAAGGAACATTTCCGCTTTATATGGATATGGTCTTGAAACGATGTCAATGCTCTTTTTGGTTTTTTATTCCGAAAAAAAATGTGATTTTTTCACACTTTTTTGATAAATTTTTCTTTCTGATTTTTGCCAAAAATTGTTATTCGTAAAATTGATAAAAATCATATTTTAAAGGCGATTAAAATCAATAAAAACTAAAAAAAAAAAAATTAATTTTTTGATAAGAAATATTTGATTTATTGAGAAGAGAAACAAAAACTGACCAGAAGTTCCAACCGAAATCCAAATCGTCGTATGATTATCCTTAATTCCAGCTGATCGAATAATATTTCCAGTATAATACATGACAGTATTGATTCCAGATAATTGTTGGAACATTTGCAATAAACTGCCAATAATCAATGCTTTCCGTACGTGCGGAGTTTTGAGAACTCGAATAATCGTCGGCCCACCGCCGCCATTCTTCTCACTTTCGCGCTTTGCTCGAATTTCTTCTTCGTACGAAAATTGAATTTCGCTCATTTCGTAGTTCACCCATTCGTCGTGATGATTGTAGATTTTCTGAAGGACTTGACGAGCTTCAGCGATTCGTCCGTGCTCGAATAACCATCGAGGGCTTTCGGGAAGAAAAATGAAGCAGATGAATTGAATTATGGCTGGAACTGCAGCGAATGCGAACATTAATCTAGAAAAAAAATGAGAAGGAAAATTCGGTGGTGCTTTTTTTTTTTTTCAAATTTCTGATGATGCAAACATGCTCTATAGACACTTTTTTTTTCAAAATTGTGTGTCTTGGGCACAGGACTTCCCGCCCACTTTTTCATGCCGCACTTTACAAAAATACGTGTACAAGGGGGGAGGGGAGATTTTGTTTGTGACGCCCGCCCATTTTTCTATGCCGCCTTCTAACAAACTGTGATAATCAATGGAGATTTTTCATTGGATTTTTGGCGCGAATTTTGAATTTTCAAAAATTTTGTAAGAGTTTTACCTCCAGCCAACTTGATCAGGATTAAGATAGCTGAAAGCACCGCCAATGATATTTGCAATGACCAAGCCGACAGTAATCATCAATTGAAAACCGGTCACCAAAATACCGCGAATATTCGATGGCGACGCTTCACCAACATAAATCGGAACAATCATCGAGGCGAATCCAATCGCGGCGCCAAGAAAAATGCGACCAATCAAGAGCACAATTTTATTCCAAGCGGCCGCACAAATCGTGGCGCCAATCGTAAAAATAACGCTGGCGCCAATGATGATCTTCTTACGGCCGAAATAATCGGAGCCCGGACCCGAGCACAACGATCCAATTGCGGCGACACCTTGAATCATTGATGATCAGTGTGAACCCCGCCGCGTAATTACCTGGCGTAACACTGACAATCACTTCCTGCCAAACCGAATCCATCGGTTTGATACCGTTGGAATTGGGCACGTATAACATTGCAGCCGACACAATTCCAGTATCATAGCCGAACAAGAATCCGCCAATGACGGCCGAAAAAGCGAGAATGTAGACGAAAAGACCGGTTTTTGGATTGGATTCGGGACGTGTCTGACCGCTGCTCGTCGCAGAAGTCTGAAAATCAATTTTTTTTTTTTTTTTGGTGTCTGAAAATATTCTTAAACTCACCACTGCAACTTGAACCATTTGGTCGAATAGCAAAAAATTGGTATTTTTTGAAATTTTTTCAAAACTGATAAAAAACTAAAAAAAAAAAAAAATTTTTTTTTCTTATCAGTTGATTTTAATAGAAAGCACGTTTTTCGATTTTTGTTTTTTAATAGAAAAAATTGTAATAAAACTTTAGTCTTTTGATGAAATTTGAGCTTTTTCAAGTGGGCTTCAACTTAAGAAAAAAATAGCCGTTTAGGGTTTCCAATCGAGAAACAAATGAGAAGAATTCAAGGAGCGGAAGGAGGCAAATTGCGAGGAAATAATTGTAGAAAAGGAGGGAAGATTATTGTAAAATCAATTTCTTAAAAATCAAGGATAAAGATTTGTTACAGTAATATTTTAAATAGAAAATAGATTACTGTAGGCTTTTATTTCCAGAGAACTTGAATTTTGAAAAATCAAAAAAAAAAAGTTTGGGAAAAATCGGTGGAACTATGATTACAGTAATATTTTAAATAGAAAAAATTACTGTAGGTTCTTTTTTTTTTCAGAAAAACTGAAATTGAGAAACAAGGTTTAAAAATTGAGGGAAAGTCCATGAAATTCTTGCTACAGTAATATTGTAAATAGAAAAAAGGTTACTGTAGGTTTTTCCTAATCATTTTTTTAATTCAAAAATCAAAAAAATTTATATTTTGAGCAGATTAAAAATGGGAAAAGTTGTACTTTAAAGCATCTTTTTTTGTTCTTCCATCTGGTTAACAAAAATTCGATTTTTCTTGGAATTTTTTCAAAAATGTTAAAAGATAAGAAAAATGATTTGAATTGATATGAGAAAATTATTTTAAAGCAGACTTGACTTTTTTTTATTTCACCGACTATTTTTCGTTGGAAAAAATCGAATGGTTGGAAGAAAAAATAAAATTTAAAAACAAATATTTTTTTTTGTGAAACAATTGGAAAACTCGATTTTTATTAGTTGCTTTCAGAATGTAAATACATATCAAAGACTGTTCGTAAATTGAGACGCAGAAATTGTATGTTTAAAATTTCTCAAAATAGAATTACAGTACACCTTTTGTGGGTCTTGCACATTTTTGGAATTACTGTAGCAACACTTTTAGATGTGCAATTTTGAATGACTACTTGAAGGAGAAAAATAATTGTTTAATTGTGTGATGTAGCTTTTCCTTTTATAAAACCTTCAATTTTATTTAAATTTTACATTTTAAACAAACAAAAGCTTGTCGTTTATTCAATGACGATGGTGTTGTAGAAAGTTTGCTCTATTGAACTATTTGGGTTTCTAGGCCAGGCGAAGTAACAATACTATGCAGCTTGGAAGGTTGAGTCAATAAAAATTGTTTTCTTTAAAAAAGTTAAATTTTAATTTTAAAAAAGTACATTTAAATTTAAATAAATTTATTTCTTTCCAGAAATAAATTTAAAAAATGTGGAAAGGAAAATATGCTGGTAATTACCAGAATCGTTTCGTCAGTGCAAGCTCAAAAACGTCGTCGACTTCAAGTTTAGGTAATAATTAAGTTTGTAAATCGATTTAAAATAATATTATTAGGAAATCAAGGAGAAAGCATGAATTCTGTTCCTCCTCCGGCTTCGCTGACTGTGGGAAGTGCTCCAGTTCCACCACCTTCACGAAATATTTATATGACTGGTAGAAAAGAGCAAGAAGTTCAAAAAGAACAAGAGGTTTTTGTTTATTTTATTTTTTCTATTTTTTTTTAATTTTTAGTACGCAAATTTAATGGCGTATGGTTCAAAATCGGAAAAAAGAGATCGAAAAAAACGACTTTACGAGGACGAGTAAATAAAAAATTAATTTTTATTATTAAATTTTGATTTTAAATGTTTAGATATCTTGAAGGCGAAAATTCCGATGATGAATCCTCATCATCTTCTGCTAAACCACAAAATGACGACGAGGAAGAAGATGAGCTTGATGCTTTCATGGCTGGAATCAATGAACAAGCAAAAAAAGATCAAACTGTATCAGAGCAAAAAGAGCAGGATCGGAAAAGTGGCAAAGATGTCGAAGATCCAAGTAAAAAAGGTCTTGGAAGAGCTGACATTGATGAAGAAGACATGCAAGAAAGTCTTTTCAAGTATTTGGAAGATTATAAGGAAAAGCATGAAGAGGAGGATCAATATGAGTATGATGAAGACGGAAATATTATTTGGACATGGAAAAAAGTTTTTTTTTCAATTTCAGATTGCTTTTGTAAATTTAATAGTTCAGATTATTGATCCATTACCACCAATTGATCATTCAGCTATCTCTTACCCAAGCTTCAATAAAAATTTTTATGAAGAGCACGAAGATATCAAGTAAAATAAAAAAAATATAAATAAAAAGTAATAAATTATTAATAATTCAGACGACTTCATTATATGGAAGTTGTTCGGCTTCAGAATACCATGAATTTAAGAGTTGGCGGAATGCGACCTCCTCGACCAGTCTGCTCATTTGCTCATTTTTCATTTGATAAATTATTGATGGAAGCAATTCGAAAAAGCGAATATGAACATCCGACTCCAATTCAAGCAATGGTTTGAAACGAATTTTTGAGTTTCGAAAAAAAAAACGTTTAATTTAAAGGCAATTCCGGCTGCTTTATCAGGAAGAGATGTGTTAGGAATTGCGAAAACTGGAAGTGGAAAAACTGCGGCATATTTGTGGCCAGCAATTGTGCATATAATGGATCAACCAGATTTAAAAGTTCACCAAATTTTAGAGTTTTTATTTGAAAACCCTGCGTTTTTTTCAGGAAGGGGAAGGTCCGATTGCTTTAGTTGTTGTTCCAACACGAGAATTAGCCATTCAAGTGTTTCAAGAAGCAAAAAAGTTCTGCAAAGTATACAATATTAACGTAATCTGCGCTTATGGTGGAGGAAGTAAATGGGAGCAATCAAATGAGCTACAAAATGAAGGAGCCGAGCTGGTCGTCTGCACACCGGTTTGATTGAAATTTGTTGTTTCGAAAGAAAAACGTGTCGAAGTCTCCAATTTGAACAGGGTCGAATCATTGATTTAGTAAAAATGGAGGCCACCAATTTTCTTCGCACCACATTTTTGGTATTCGATGAAGCTGATCGAATGTTCGACATGGGATTCGAAGCCCAAGTGAAATCAATATCAGATCACGTTCGACCTGATAGACAGTGCTTGATGTTCAGCGCGACATTTAAGCAAAAAGTTTGAAAACAAAAAGCAAAAATTAAAATTGTTTTCTATAAAAAATCAATTTTTTTCGGTGGAAAAATTGGCACGAGACGCGTTAGTTGATCCGGTTCGAATTGCTCAAGGAGAAGTTGGTGAAGCAAACGCAGATATTGAGCAAAAAGTATTTGTTCTACCAAGTGCAGAAGCAAAATGGAATTGGTTAATATCTAATTTAGTGGAATTTGCGTCATGTTTGTTGGAAAAAAGAGAAAATTTTAAATAAAAAAAGGGAAAAAAAAGCAAATTTCAGTAGGAAAAGTGATTGTTTTTGTTACCAAAAAATTGGACGCTGAAGAAGTTGGAAGAAAGTTAAAGTTAAGAGATCTCGATATTGTTTTACTTCATGGCGATATGCTACAAGCAGAAAGAAATGAAAATTTGCTGAAATTTCGTAAAAAAGTGCAAATATTAGTGGCGACCGATGTGGCAGGTAACAACAACTATTTTTCGCTTCAAACATACAAAAAGCTGCACAATTATTTCAGCCCGAGGATTAGATATTGCCGAAGTTCGAACGGTTGTGAATTATGACATGGCTCGCGATATTGACACACACGTTCATCGAATCGGAAGAACTGGACGAGCTGGAAACAAAGGAAGCGCATTTACATTGGTCACAGATAAAGATGTGGAAATGGTCGGGCATTTGGTGAAGAATTTGGAAAGTGTAGCACAAGAAGTGAATGAAGAGAAGCTTAAAGTTGAGAAAACAAATGTATGAATTCAGGTGCCACAAGCGTTATTAAATTTGGCATTGAAAAGCTCATGGTTTAAAAGTCAACGACAGGGCGGCGCTGGTGGTCAACCATCACAAATAAGAGGAAGAACAGGATTGGGATACACTCCAAAAGTTCGAAATACAAAAGGAGGAGGAGGAAATGAAATTGATCCGATCAAAGAGCAAAAGCATAAAAATTCGGCAACGAATCAAAGTGTTGAAGGAATGGTTCGACAAGCGAACAGGTAAGAAAATAATTACAATAAGAACAAAAATGTTTTTTTTTTTTTGGTTTTAAGTTTTGCCACGTCATCAATATCATCTGGAGCAACACCAAACCGTGCACAAATGTTGAAAAATGCGTTTCAGCGTTCGTTTCAAGCAACGTTTCAAAAACCAGAAAACGAGGCGTCAACCTTGCCAAAACAGGTACAAGCTGAGAAGAGAATGAAACAAAAAATCGAAAAGAATTCAGATAGCTTCTGATCCTCGACCAGAATGGAAGAAGAAAATCGATGAGCTGAACGCGAAAATAGCAAAACAACCGGAAACGAAAGAAAGTGGAGCCAAAAAAAGCCGATGGGCTTGACTTGATTTTTTATCAAAAAGTTGTTAATAAATGGTTTTTGGATGAAAGAAAATTGATTTTTTGTTGTTGTTTTTTCCGAAATGTTTGTTTCACGAACTTTCTCAATATCTCTCAATTCTCTATTTTTTATTTAATGAGCAGCTGCTCAGTGACTTGTGTCTAACAAACTATTTGTTTGCAGGAAAAGCTGAAGGAAAAGCTGAAAAATTGAGTGATGAAAAAATTGATTTAAAATCGAGCGAAACAAAAACGGTAAGAAACTGATTTTGAATTCCAAAGAAGAATTGTTATTAAAAATAAGTTTAGGAAGGGCAAAAAAGGCAGCATGGAAAATCTAAGATCAACCGGAAGATTAATTCATCGAGAATATCGAAAAACGGTTGAATGGAGGTCTCCATTGACTGGTTTGTACTTGATGGTGGTTAATTCTGCATTTTGGTGAGAATTTCAGTAAATTTTGATTAAGAAGAATCCTTTTGATACCTTTTAAAATTGCGAACAAAAAAGTCGCACTTTTTTTGCAGGGTGAGCGTAATATATTGTGAGCCAAAAGTCCAAGAAGGATTTCTGATGACATGCTCGGCGTGCATTTTTGCATGGGATATTTTATTCTCATCATCGAATGATCGATCGATTTTCACCCATATTGTTTTATGGCCATTTCATTCGATTTTCAGAGTTGGTTTTTAACAGAGAAAAAAAATGAGCAAAAATAAATTGTATTTAGACAACATCAGTGTTTGGATCATTGTACAGTGCTCATTTGTTGAAAATTGATGAAGCTCGACTTGCATGCTATGCAGCTTATGGAACTTGTAAGAGATTTTTGAAGATTCTTTAGAATAATCAAATGTTTCCAGTAGCATGTTTATTAATAAATCCAGTATGGGAATATAATGAAATTAATTTGAAAATTAAAAAGACTTGCCAAAAAGTGGTTCAGAAAATTGGAAATGGAATCGATGTAAGTTCTCTCTAAGAGTTTGGGAGGAAAAAGAAATTGGGAAAAGTCGAATTAATTTCAGTTTTTAATAATTCAACCAATTATTACAATTTATGAATATGCAAAATATATTATCCTCTTCCGATGGGTTCAACGTGAGTCAATTGATTGATCTCCAAGAAAAATGTGTGAAATTTCAGCATTATTCGCGTACTTGAAGCATTTTGTGTTGAATTTCAGACAAGCTTGTAGAGATTTGGCAAATAATATCAAAATGTGGTGAGTGAGAAGAGAAAAACAATGATGGATTAAATAAAAAAATTGTATTTTTTTTTGTATTAAAGGATCAACGAAAATATTGTTGAACGAACAAAACGGGTTTTTCATCGGACAAAAATGTTCCTCAAATATTGGTTTTGTGCAGAATGGTGGCCGTTTTTGAAAAATTGGATTAAAATGAATGTAAGAGAATTTTCGATTTTTTTTTCATTTTTGAAAGATGGCATAAAGTAATGGGCGGAGAAATGTTTTGCAACTTGCGCACAGCCTTTGGATGACTTGAATAATAAAAAAAGTCACGAAAGTAATTAAAAAAAACGATACAAGTAAACGCTGGTTTCGGTAAATTGCGCACGGGTTTTGTCAACCATCGCACAGTTTCAGGGATCTTGTTTTTAAAAAATAGGCGTGGTCTGCAAGCGTTGCATGGTTTTTTTTCTGAATTTTATTTTTTTTCAAACGCAAAAGCGTTTTTTTGTCGAGTCACAGCTGGTCTGAAATTCCAGCAACCAACCTTCCCCCCTGCCCCCCCCCCCCCCTTCGTTGCCAAGTGAAATTTGTAGTTTTTTTCAGAAATTTGTTTTCATGAAATGTTTCAGATCGGTTCGCCACTTCGCCGTTGGGCCGACACAATTTGCTACGTTTTTGTTTATATCGTCTGCGCCCACTGGTTTCCACCATTATGGCGTTTCACACTTTGTCAATTATCATCACTTTACGCTTTAATCAATCGATACTTGTTTCAGCCGACAAAAAAGTGAGCGGGAGGGGGAGGGGAGAGAGGAATCAGAGAAGGAGAAATCAATGAATTTTCAGATTTATTTGGGAATTGTTTGAAAAGTTTCGAAATTGGCTCAGAATCAAATTGCACCAATTGGCAATTGCAATAAGGTGAAAAATGAGATTTTGTAGAGTTTAGAGAGAGAGAGAAAATTTTTTTTTTTTAAAGAGATTCAATTATTTGGCCAATCTGTCTTCTTGTTGTTGAAGCTGGTAAACAAATGTCAATTGTAATTTATAATATTTTGCTAGAAGTAAAAAATTTTTTTGTCTGAAATTAAAGCAAAAAATTTATTGACTTTCAGCCGATTTTAACTTATCTACACGGAAGATATAAAATAGTTGAAACTACCGTATTGATTTATGTGCTGGGACCAGTTTTTGAGACCGTTATCAATAATATACCGGAAAAGAATCCGCTTTGTGGTCAGTCAGCGTTTGAAAAAAGAGATTTTATCAATTTTAATTTTACGAAAAGTGAAATCAATTTTTTCAGAAGACAGCGACGTCGAATTCGACGGTTTCATGCCCGACGTTGAAGCCGACAATAATTTTGACGAAAATTATGAAGAGCTGCCAGCTGAACACAACGACGACGTCTCATCGGCTCGTTCTTCGCCGTTGCCTGAAGAAGAGTATGAATTCGAGCGGGGTCTTCAATTTTCGGCGATAAACGGAAGCGAGTCAAGCGATGATGAGTTTGATTTAACAACGCAAAAAGTTAAAAAAGTACATGATTATGAATTCCTTCGTCTCGATTAGTGTCGAGACGACGAAGTCCCGTAAATAAATGCATGTTCCTTTAAATTCGAGCTCTGAACAGATTCATTTTTTCGGAAAAATTTAAAAGGAGCAAGCTTTTATTTACTCAAATCTCGACACGAATTAAGATACCAAAACAAATTTCGAAAACCAATTTCAGACTGAGAAAGTCCGCAGGCGACGCAAAGAACGTCATCCGGCTGATTTGGACCAAGACGACGAATTCGAGACGTTGCAGTAGAGTGGAAGAAGAGTCGTCGTCAGATTTATAAACCAAATTCGGGTTCTGTATTTTGCTCATAATTAATAATTTGTATAAATTCTAGACTTGCATAATCCGCGTTGTCAAACAAATTTTTTTTTTGATTCACAGAATTTTTTTGTTTTGTCACAATTTCAAACTTTAAAAATACAATAAATAAAACATAATTAAACCAAAACCCAGATTATTCTGGTCTAGCTCCACCGCGCATCGTTACCAATTCTTCAGCCGATGTTGGATGAATCGCAACTGTCTCATCGAATTGGCTCTTGGTGGCTCCCATGTTTACGGCCACTGCAAATCCTTGAAGCATCTCATCTGATCCAACGCCAAAGACGTGAACTCCAACAACCTTAATAATAATTCTTATTGATTTAATTATTGATTTTTGTCACCTTTTCATCTCTTCCGATGCACACCAATTTCATTGCAGCTTTTTCTTTATGCTTGGTGACGGCGAATAACATTGGATTGAATCTCGATTTGTAGATTCTCACTTGTTCTCTTCCATATTTGGAAACAGCTTCAGCTGAAAGAAAAACCAGAAATTCGAATATTCAAATTCTGAAAATCGATCGTTTTGAACCTTCAGTCAATCCAACCGTTCCAACAAGTGGATGACTAAAAACGACCGTCGCAATGTTTTCATACGTCAAATGATTTTCAGTTTCGTCATTGAAAAGACGATGCGCAAGACGTCTTCCAGCCGCAATTGCGACCGGTGTCAGCAGGAATCTTCCTGTGTCATCTCCAACGCTGTAAATTCCAGGAGCTGTTGTATTCTGATATTCGTCGACAATAACATGACCTTTATGATCTAGTCGAACTCCAACTCGTTCTAGAATTTTTTGTTTTAAATAATTCACATTTTCATTCTAATTCACACCTAATCGAAGAGGAGCTGTTACTGGTTCTCTTCCGATCGCCCAGATTAATGTCTGAACATTTTCAATGACACCGGTCGTCGTTTTCACTGTCAAAAATCCGTCTTCACCCTTAATCACTTCGGTGACTTGGGTATGTTTGTGCAATTTCAATGGATTCGTCTCTTCATCCATGTCAGCTGTGAGCTCTTCGCTGAGCATTTTGTCAAATGATCGAAGAACTTTATCGTAACGAATCAAAAGATGAGTTTCAGAGCCGAGATTCGCTAACACTCCCGCAATTTCGACGGCAATATAACCAGCACCGACGACGACAGTTTTGCTGAAAAATTCTGAACTTCAGAATCTGATTTGGTGAGAAGAAAAAACCTTGGCAAATCTTCAAGATCGAAAAAACCATCACTGTCAATGCCATATTCAGCTCCTCTGATTTTTGGAATAGTTGGTTTTCCTAAAAATCAATAATTTCGATTTTTCCCAAACAATCAAACTCCAACCTCCAACTGCAATTAGAATATTTTTTCCTGAATATTTTTTTCCATTAACTTCCACAAATCCATCTTCCCCAAACATTGCTTTTCCTCGAATTAAAGTCACTTTTGACTGAAAATTTTTAAAATTAAAAATCAATTTAACGAATAATATTTGAAATGTTTTACTCCATTTAATCCAGATTCATACAATCCATTAAGTCGTTTAATATATTCGTCACGCGATTTTTTGATGACTCTACAATATTTTGGCTTAAAAAAGGCTAGAAGGACACATTTTTTTCGACAAAACTTTTATCAATCGATTTATTTTTGTGATTGATAAGCATTTTTTTAAAAAAAATTGTTTATATTTTTCCACTTTATTGATTGATAAAAATTTTGTTCGAAAACTACTCGAGATTTTCAAGAAAACAACACTGACTTCCAGTCAAATTTGTTGACTGTCACGTCAAATCCATAATCAGCATGATCACGAATAAATTCGGCATGAAGAGAACAATTGTACATGACCTTTTTTGGAACGCATCCAACATTTACCTAAACACTTTTTGTCTTTAATTAAATGATTTTCCTTTGCCAAAAAATTTCAAAAATATTTACGCATGTTCCACCAAGTCTTCCAGATTCGATAAGCGCAACCGAAGCGCCAAACTCTCGTGCTCTTCTTGCCGATGAAATACCGCCAGAACCACCACCGATAACCAAATAATCGAAATGTTGAACTTCTGACATTCTTACACTGAAATCAAATCTTTAATTTAGGGAAAAAGAATGAATCGAATTTGTGTTTCCAAAAAAAAAAAAAATTCAAAACTTCAAAAAAAAAGGTATAGAAATGGGCAACAAAAAGTGGATGACGCAAAAATGATGACAAATTGCATTTTTTCTGGTTTGGCCACTTTTTGTTGATAACCTGGGCGGGAAAAGAGAAGTGTTCAATGAACAAAGAGGAAATTTGATCGAAAAAATGTTTAAAAATGGATTATTTTTCAGTTAAAAACTTAAAACGTGTTAGACATTCAATACCTAGTGCTTATAAGCCGACAATGTTTGAGAATAGAAAAGAAGTTCATTGGTTTTTCAAATGAAAACCCAGTGAGGGGAGGGAGGGAGGGGCAACAACTTCAAAATGAACACACAAAAAAAATGGCAAAACGCGGCGCCGCGTTTGCAAAAAAGCGCCACCCATTTTGAATGAAGGCGGCAATTGAAAAATGTTTGGTTTTTTAACGTGGCGGCAATTTCGAAAATTCGATTTTAGTTTGAAATTTCGAGCGAATTTGTTTGATTTTCAGTGTTGTGAAAATTGAAAAAAACTTTCTTGTTTGCAGATGACGAATCTTTTGTCAATTTTTGGCTTCACCGAGCTTTGTAGTGATAATCAAATTGAAAAAAAGCGGAAAAAAAAACAAATTGAAATTTTGTCACAAAATAAAAGAAATCAAAAATTGTCAGAAAGTCCATCGGAAAGTTGTCCAGTTTCTCCAGGTAAAAATTAAAAAAAAAAAAAGAAAACAAATTTTTCTTCTGAAATGAACGAATTTCAGAGTCTGAAAATGTGGAAGTTTCGCAAAATCAAAAATCGTCGATTGCAAGAAATGAAATAAAACCAAAAAATAATTGTTGGAGAAGAACATTGCAGAGTTTTTAAATTAATTCAAATTTCAGCTTTAATTGCGCTGACTCAACGAAAATCGAGTCGAAGGCAATCAATAATCAAACCGGAAAATGACGAGAATGAAACGGCGCCAAAAACCACCAAAATTGATGAGTCATTTGAAGACGAAGGTAAAGCAAAAAAAAAGAAAAAGTTTTTTTTCTGGTTTCCCGCCAAAAAAACGCAACAAATTCTTCTTTCTTTCATTTTTTTTTGTTTTTCTAGAAAACCGCCGACGTAGCAAACGAGGACCAAAACCAAAAAACAAGTTTTCGCCGGGAAAAACTAGAGAAATCAATAAAATCGATAATTCAAGTCGAAAACGGAACGCACAAGTTGACGACGACGACGACGACGAATCATCAAAAAACGGCGAGAAATTGATTGAAACCGGAAAGCGCCGACGAATTCTCAAAAATTCCACCAAATCGGTTCGTCTTCAGTTAAACAAATATTTGAGCAAAAAAAAAAAAACAAATAAAATTAAAAAGTGGCCAGAAATAAAACAAAATCCTGGCTTATTTAAGGAAATTATCGATAAAAAGAAAAGGGAGAAAGCCAAAACTGACAAGGAGGAAGAAGAGGAAGTTAAAGGCGACTCTTCTGAATCATCAGAATCAGAATTTGAAGAAAGAGAAGATCCAGAAGAAAGTAGTAGCAGCAGTTCTTCAGCTGAAGATTCAGAAGTTGTTTTAATTCGAGAAAATCGATAATTTTAATCAAAATAATTCTAGGATGATTATATGCCATCGTCATGTCGACGAAAACCGAACTCGACGAAATCCGCCGCAAAAAGTTTGGAAAACACCAAATTGAGACGAAGCTTCGAGCCAACAAAACGTCGGCAAATGAAAAAAATTCCAGTGAAAAATTCTAGAAAACTGATGATTTCTTGACCGCAAATGTTTCAATTTTCAGACGACCGATTCAGAAGTTTTGCAAAAGATTGAAAGTGGCGAATTGCCGGAGACTGTAATTTATCGAGCTGGAAACAATTGCATGTTCATACCAAGAATCAATGCCGAAATGATTGACGGAACCGGAGAGTAAGAAAATTGATGAGCGGGACGGGGACAGGGGACGGGGGGAAAGGGAAGCACATAATTGATTGATTTTTGTTTTTGAAGCGACGTATCGATTCGAACAAATCACGAGGATTATTTCAAATTTGTTCGAGTCACACAAAAAACCAAAGTGGATCATGCGGATCCGGTCGAAGTTCGAAAAATATTGGCGGCGGTTCGAAAAAGGCCGAGTTAGTTAATCGATTGAAATTTCGAGATTTACGAAGAAAGAAAGAAAAAACCAAGTAATTTTTGTAGTAATTTGGGATCAACGTTTGGCAGCTCATCACAGCTCAACAATTGTGAGACGAGCATGGATTGAAGTTGATGCTGAACTAGGCATGGATGACAATTATCCATTGGCAAGACGAAAACAAATTTGGAAAAATAAGCGAGATTATTTCGGATATGCGATTCATACGAAAAATGAAAAGAAATGGATTTATGCCGAGTGAGAATTCATTTCAGAATTTTAAGAATCTGAAATTATTTTCAGCGACATGGAATTCTATCGACCAATGGTCAACTTCAAATCGCTTCATTTTACGCGACCGACAATTTCACAGATTCAAGAGGACGTTCAGAACAGTGTAGTTCTTGGAAATCGAAGAGTTGTTTGCACAGATCGAGACGCGTCGAATTTATTAATGTAAGAAAAATGGGATTTTCTCAATAAAAGCAACACATATTTTTAGGTTTATTCTTAAAACAATTCATGATCAAGGATCAGCGAATCCGCACACAATGAAAGATTTTCAGAATGGAGTTGAAGAAATTTTTAACAGAAATTATATGGAAATCACGAAAAATTATGAAAAATTATAGTTTTATCGATTTATTTGTTTTATTTTATTATTCCAGATTCAAACATTTTAGCTTTAATTTTTATTCAAGTTTTAACAAAAATATTTTGTTAAGCTGCTTTAATTATGGTAATTTAAATATTTGTGATATTCTTGTTCAATCAATTACTACATTGAACAAAAACAGGAAGATATAATTTGAAATTTTTAGAAATTGCATTTTACTTGAATAAAGTTTCATATTATCACTTAAAGATTCGAGTGGCACTGGCAATATTTTTTGAAATTCTCTTGGTGTCCGCCAGTTTTTATTGATTTTTTTCTGAAAATATGAAAGATTTGAAGATTTAAAAAAAAACAAAAGAATTAATTTGAAATTTGAAATAAAATTTGAGCAAATAAACAAAATTTTTTAAACCTAAATTATTCCTCAAGGAAAACTGTGCAAATTTACGTCATGGTGTAGCTGCACACAAACAATGAACATGACGAGCAGAGTTTTTTTTTAACAAAAAAAGAAGCGATTTTCAATTTTTCTTAAATAAAAATAGAAAAATATTAATTTTCAGATGCTTAGAGTAATAATTGGGAAATCAACTTCAAGAAGTCTAAGTTCGGCAGCTGGATCAGAAGCATCGGTGAGAAAAATTGGAAAAGCTTTGGAAACTTATTTGAAAAACAGTCAGCAACATGTGGCAATGATGGAAAAACACAGGTTTTAGTTAAAAATAATTTTAAAAATCAATATTTTTAATTAATTACAGAGCAGAATTTGAAACTGGTAGACGACATTTAGCAAAAATGATGAGTTTAGACATTCATGAATTGGATCAAGCCGCAATTGATCGGTTTTTGAATTAAAAAAAAGAAAAGCAAAAATCAATTTTATTCAGAGCAGTTCAATATTTGTTCCCATCTGGATTAACGGATCCAAATGCTCGACCAGTTATGAGACCACCTGATGAGATTCTACCAAAGTAGGCCACTTCTTTATTTCTTTTTAATTTTTCGATTTTTCATTGAAGATTTAAACGATTTACATTTGATGAAGAAGGTCGACCAGAAGGAACTCGTTTTTTCACACTAAATCCGAAAATCTATGGTTTGATGTCAGAAATTGGTGTTAAAACGCAGGCAGTGATGAAGTTTTACGATGAACATGTTGGCAGTCGATCAGTCAATAAAGCGGATTTAGAGCCAGCGTAATTAAAAAAATGAATTGTAAAACTTTTTTCTCTTTTGATTTTTTTAGAAATCTGAGTGGATCGCAATGGATTTCGTCAGACAAAATGCGAAAAAAATTGGAGGAAAAATTTTCGCCGGAAATTGTTTGGAACATTTTTTTTGCAGTTTTTTCCCCCTTAAAATTTTTATTAATTCTGTTTGTAGTATGCTCAAGTAATTATCGCTTTTGAAAACTTGGCTTCACTTCCCGGATCATCGATTGAAAGTAAATTTTTGGCCGAGTATCGAGAACCATTGACAGCATCGACGGGATCGAAACTTTTTGGTCCGAAAATTCCAGAAGTTGAGATTTGTGCTGTAACAAATCGAAGATTTGCCCAAGTTGTGTAAGCGTTGACCAAAAAAGCTGAAATATTTCAAGAAAAAATTGAATTTCAGAACTCATTGCAAGGATACAAAAGCGGATGTGAAAGTTTTCGATGCTGGCAAAGGACGATTTAATATTGATGGAATTGAGCTTCATGATTTTAGACATCTTCAAGCCAGGTTTCATTCATCTTCGATTTGCTTGAAAAACTTGAATTCTCGATTTTTCAGAGAAATTCTGTTAGCCCCAATGATTGTGTCAGATACTCTTGGCCGATTTGATGTCGAAGCAAAAACGTCATGTATTTCAAACGAATTACCTGAAGCACCAAATCGAGTTCCACTAAAACGAAGTGGTGGAATGAGCAGTTTGCCAAGAGCAGTTCGACACGGCTCTGCACTGTGCATCGCTGCTTTATACCCAGAATCAGCTGAGCATTTGAGATTAGGTAAAATCCTCGAAATTATTTTTGATTTCTGAATTAAAAAAAAAATGTAAATTCTTCAGCTGGATTGTTAACATTGGATCCGAGAAAGAAAGAAAGAAGCAAAGTTAATCAACCAGGTGCTCGAGCTAAGTGGATTTGGAAGAGAAGATAATTATTTTCTTTTTTTAGACAATTTTTTGTTTTGTTATTGTTACATTTTTGTTTTTTTTTTCTCTGTCAAACTTCCTTAGAGGTTAGAAAATAGATTATCGTATTATAGTTATATAATTTTTGTGTTTTTAAAAAGAAAAAAAATAAATCGGGTTTTTTACATGAAAAAATAGAAGAAGTCTAAAGCAACAGTGGAATGGCTTTGAGAAAAATGAAGGCAAATTAGTTATCACTGTCTTCAACACGTTTCTTGACGATGATGAAAAAAGCACCAGCTTGGAAGAGTTCAAACATGAATTTTTCGAATTGAATCTGTAAAGAAAAATGACTGAAAAGACTTAAAAAAGAAGAAAAATTGATTTACAGTAATCGCATGGGGTTTGTGATGCTCAAATTCTGGACTGTTTGCTCTTGATGCCAAATTGATTGCATTGAACGCGATTTGCACTGGATTCTCATCTTTTGGAATTGTTGAATGAACCTGTTTTTCGAATTTAAGAAGGAAATTGGAAGCAGAAACCAACAATTTTATTGCCGTGACAAATAATGTAGCCAATTTGTCCTGGAATTGCCTCGATTTGTGCGTGGGAGAGCTTCATCGTAATTTTTGGCTTTTTCGTTTTATTCATTTCTGCAAAAATTGGGTAAAATTTGAGAGAATTTTAGAGCTGAAAAGACCAAAATTTAGTAAAAAAAATTATTTTACCATTTTTGCGTCAACCAACATCGAAAATCACGTCAATACCTTTTCCACACTCTCAGTTTGTCACACTGTGTTTTCTTGCTTGACGCATATTTCGACAATTTTTTTTTAAATTTTAAATATGCAAAATTGTGTGTTTACCTAAACTTCTTTTTAAAAATAAAATTTAAAAAAAATTAAAAAAAAATTTCTTTTTACAATGAAATTCTAATTTTAGGCTGAACCATGTTTTTTTTGGGAATTAAGTCTCCGCCCATTTGAAAAAAGGATGATAATAGTGACTTCTTAATGGCTGACGCGTAACGAATTTAAAATTTGAATTAACGCGAATTGAAAAAGGATCTGGAATGCAAACTCATCTTTTGAAAGTAAGTTTATATTTTTTTGTAAACCATTTTCTTCAAATTTTAGGGAAAAAAACAAAAAAAAACAAAAAATTAAATTTATTAAAAAAGGAAAAATATTTAAGTAATTTTTGCCATTGTATAAATTGATGCTTTTCCATATTGTCCAGTAAGATCAAGAAACAGGTCATATCGACAATTTTTACTGTTATACGGACATTTTGAATTAAAAGTTCGTCGTAAATCCAATAAAAACGATCTGTCTGAGCATCCATGCCTAACGCGAAGTTGGATTTCATAAGCCTAAATAATTTTTTTAAGCTTCTTCCAAAACAAAAAAAAACGGTTTTACGTCTGAAAAAATTTCATCATCATCTTGAGTTCCTATCAATTTCAAATTTAATTTTCCATATCTAGCATTGCCTGTGGTTGATGAAACAAGATCATCGTGAGAACTAAAAATAAAAGAAAGTTGATGCAACAGAGCGCACTTTCAAAACTTACAATGGTCCGTCGAGTTCCATAACGTCAATTTCGTAGGCATAAGTTTCATGATCAGGTTCTTTGAATAGTAAATGTTGACATTGAATTTGAAGGTGAACTTCGATAGTTGTCGTATCATAACATTTGACACACGAAACAATTGAGAACAAAAAAGCGAGAATCGAAAATCGATTCATTCTTGAATTTTTCATGGAATAAATCACGTTTTTTGTTGAGTTTGGGCGAGTTTTTAAAATTTTTCTCAAAAAAAATAATGTCACGTAATTGGTCGGCACGTTCATTTATAGTTTAGGTTCCGCCCACCATTTTTTGGTTATGGTTAAGTTGATTGACAGCAAAACCATGGGAAAACCCCTTTTTTTTGCCCCGCCCACTTTTTCTAGAATTTCTTTTCTTTCTACGCACAAAGTTTTGTATTTCACTGCTTTTTTCGTTGCGTATCAATAGTGCATCGTGAAGGAGTTGATGCGTAGCGAAGCTTGAAAAAAATAATCACATAAGGAGGAGATAACTTTCTGCGAACAACACTCCGCAATTACATAATTGTCTCTTCACGTTGAGATGTTGTTTTTTTGTTGTTGAGAATCCCATGCACGAAACTAACGGCACGTAGATTTTTGGGCACGATTCTTCCCCGGGGTTTTTTTTAAAGGAAATAACATTTTCACAATATTTCATTGTAGTTTAAATTCAATAAAGAGTTTTAAAGCCAGATGTCCATGTTTCTCTTCCATAGGAATTGTCGAGAATAATATCGAAGTCATAAATACATTTTAAACTGCTTATTGGGCAATATGGTTCAAGATCCACCTTTAATTTATATTCTCCTTGTTTCTTTGTACACGTGTGCTTCATAACAAATTGAAACTCATAATTCTGCAAGTAAAATCAATCAATAAATGATGAAGACCGCACGCGCAAATGCACATTAAAAAAAAAATTAAATGAAAACTTTTGAGAAAAATTCGTCGGATATTTCGGAAGTTTTTAATGTTAAATCATGTACTCCGAGTTGAGCGTAACCGGTTTGTCTTATAAGTCCATCATCTCTACTACTGAAAATAAGGAGAAGTCGGGTTTTGAGATTTGCTGAGAATCTTTAAAAGAATGACTTACAACAGACTGTCTTTCTCGTACATCTCAATATCGTAAGTATAGTTCGATAGTCTTCCAACGAGATGACATTTCAGTCTAATATTGAACTCGAAATGGGTTACGTGAGCTGAGCAAAAGCTCAAAATTGTGAAAAAAGCGGAAAAAATTAAAATTTTCATTTTTTTTTCTTTTTTTTGGCTTTGAAGTTTAAAATCGAAGGTTTTTATACAACATTTTAAAATTTTTTTTAGAAATTTAATTCGATTTGTAATCGATTAAGGTTTTTCCCCCCAAAAAAAAAAACACTTTTTTTTGGGATTTTAATATTTTTACAGTGGCAAAACCAAACATTTTTTTTTTATAAAACGCGGCACAGTTTTATGGGCGGTGCTTAGAATTAAAAAAAAAGATTTTGAAAATAGTTTTTTCCTCAATTTTTGAAAGCAAAGAAAAACGTAAAAAATGACGCAAAGTTCAAATATTCAAACAATTTGAGAAAAAATAAATAAAAAACGTGAAATATTTTTTTCTAGAAAAAATTGGAGCAAATGTGATCCTAAAATTAACGTTCATTCCACGAACTTTGCGCGGTCAAGTTCAAGTCGAAAAGGAAAAATGTCGAAGAAAATCCTAATTTTTCTCCTAGTAATTTCTCAAGTTTTTGCCGACAGCAATGTCGATGTTCAAGCTGATCTTGATCTTAAATGTAATGTTCCGCGAATTCGCAGTCCACCGTATCCGGAATATCGATATCGAATTGAGCTTTATGAGAGAGATTTGTAAGTTTTTGAACATTTCACTGCGCAGCAACTCTTTTAATAATAAGTCTTCGTTGATATGCAATTTAATGAATTAGGAAAATATTTTAGTGGGCGGAGCCAAATTGTAAAGATTTGTTTGAAAACCCTCCTTGAGCTAGAAAACTAACTAACGTGAGAAACTGAGAAAGGGTGTGGCGTGTGTGCAAGTTCCGCACGTTTTTTAATTCGTTTTTTTTTTGAGAATTGTGAGTTTTACTTATAAAAAAGGCGTGGTTTGTGTGTGCAAGTTCTGCACATTTTTTTAATTGAAATTTTAAAATTGTTCAGCTTTGTTTTTTGTTCAATTTCAGTTTTTTTGATGATTTAATCGCTTATAACTATGGCTACACAACAAATAATGATACGGTGGTAACGTTGAACGGCCATTTGGATGGTGACGAAATGTTTTCAAAGGTTTTTTTTTCAATTTTTATTTATGAGCACATTGAAGTGTTGTAAACGCGCTCTATAGCAACATGTTTTGTTGTTGCAAGGAATTCGTGGTCAACGGCGGTTTTTTTTCAGTTCTACGAGTTAAAAGTAGAAATTGAGCATAGTTGCACGGCAAGTGGAAAGGAAATTACGGCTACGAGAAACTTTAAATATGTTTGTCATTTCAACGACGAAAAGTGTCATTACAAGTTATCAATGGTCCTTGATGATGCCGGAGATACTAAAGATGTTTGAATTTGTTTTCATATTTTTTTTTCAACTTGGAAAATTAAAAATAAATTATTTTTTACTGGTTTTGGGATTGGAAATTGAAAATTTTGAATGGAAATTGTTGAAGAAATCAAGAAAAACGCGTTTATTTTATATCAAAACGATTGATTTTTGTTGAATTTGATTAAATGATAAAAATTGAAATATTTAAAAAAGATATCATTTTCAATTAATTTTGAAAAAGTCACCAAAAGATGTTGGATTTTATTAAAAGAATTATTTTACATCAGAAAGGTTTGTGACATTTTTTAAGCAGAATATTATTTTTTGGGTTTTTAAAGGTACTGTAGCTTTTTTACGTAAAAAAACCTAAAAGAATGGGTTGGCAAACTTTAAAATAATAATTAAGAATTGAAGGTGCATTACTAAATTTACTTTATTAGGTCTCGTAACGATTTTGAACATTGGTACGGTTTTGGAATTGTTTGTTTAATTTTTCAATAAATATTTATTTTTTCGTTAATTTAATGTTTTATATTTCGAAATCTGGTAAATCGAGAAAATTCTGTCAATAAAAGGTCAATGTCATGTCTCACTGTGTCCTTCAAGCTTCTTCAATGGGTGGAAAGTAAAAGAGAGAGAGAGAGAGAAAAAGAGAAAATAGTTGAAATGACCCGAGCGTAGGGGAAAAACTATTAAATGCTAAAATTGTTCTCTTCTTTATCTTCCAATTCGATTTGTCTTTCCCTACTCCTCCTCCTCCTCAAACAATTTTTTCATCCTGTCTTTGCCCCCCCCTCTCTTTTTCCCTCAAGTAAAATTCTTCAATCAATTCTCTATGTCTCTTTTTCCTACCAACTATTTTGTCGATTATTTATTTCTCTCTGTTCTTCTCCACCTCCTCATTGTTTTGTGTGTGTGTGTCGCGTCGTCGACGACGACGACGACGACGACGGCCGGTGAGAGCTGAAATCAAGAGCGGCGATTTATTGGAAATGATGCACTCGCGGTCTTTCATCTCTGCGTCTCCGACATTAATAACCGAACACTAAACGTTTCGTCTGGTTGTCTACATCCTCGAACATATGATTGAAATATAGATAGAGACGCAAAGAGAGGTAAGAGTGAGAGAAAGAAAGAGAGAAAGAGAAAGAGAGAGAGAGAGAGAGAGAGAGAGAAAGACACAAACCAGAAGGTTGAGCGGTGGCCTTTTCTGGTTGAAAAACTGTCTCTCGTCTCTTGTCTATTAAGTGTTAAACGAGAAGCTCTCGAAAAAAATTGTTATTTCAAATGTTTTTGTCTTTGTCGATTTGTATTTTTGGTCTTTGAGACACTTTTTTTCTGCAACCAAAAAAAAAAAAAAATGGAAGAAAAAAACGCAAGTTGTGTGTTCTCTCTGCGATTTTTTCCAATTTTTTCCATTATTTTTTTGCTTTACGAAAACCCTTATCACCTCTTTTAAAACTTAATTAAAGGTGCACGTTAATTTATTGTCTAATTTTTTTGAAACGAAATTTAAAAATTAGAACATTGTACTGTACTTTCATTTTTTGAAATTTTTAGTTAAAAGTTCAAATAAATGTGACTTTCATCAATGGTAATTCATCTAAATAGCCTTTATTATCGATTTTTTTTGGTTTGTAATGTATTTAACTGCATTTAACGACAAAAGAAGTGCCCATTGTTTATAAAAAAAAGAAAGAAATAAAATAACCATTTATTAAAAATTTTTCGCGTTGAAATATACAAATAATTTTGTTTTTAATTTATATTTTCTTTTTCACTTCAGCCAACGAATTCACAAGCGAAAAGCTCGTTTCTGCAAAAAACGGTGGTTGCGGTCGTCGTCGTCGCTGGAAATCATCGAATTGGCCGATTTTTCAGCGAAAAAGAAGCGAGAAAATGAGCGGCGATGATGCGGATGGATCGGTGAATGGTGATGACTTGGTGACGAGCGGAAGTCTTCATTCAATTGCTCGATCATTGTCACCATGTCCCGGCGTCAGTAATAATCAGGATCCATTTCTGCCAGTTGCTGAGAATTGGTGTCATACACAGGTTTCTTATTATTTTTTTTTTTTTTGGGAAAAACAATTATCTCTGCCAGTATTTAATGGCCTTTTCCTTTTCAGTTTTAACCATTTTTTGTTTGATTTCCCAACGAGACCCATTGCCAAATAATAGTTTATTGATTCATTTTTTTGAAAACAAAAACACATTTTCTGGAAAATCAATTTTAATGCCACGATTTTTCCTTCCATTTTTTCCAATTTCAAAACTGTTCAAGTTCGCGGCGAAACTAGGCATTTATTGATTTTCAGTTGTTTCGTTGCCGTTTTTCTTTTCAATTTTAACATTTCGTGATGAGAACCGAGACAAGATTGGAATTTATTGATTTTTCGAATTGATAAGGGGGAAAAACATTAAAATGCTCCAAAGATGAATTGTCTAAATTCAAAAAAGAAAAAAGAAACGAAAAATTCTTTGCAGGTCAAAGTGGTCAAATTCAATTATATGTGGACAATCAACAATTTCTCATTTTGCCGTGAAGAAATGGGCGAAGTGCTGAAATCGTCGACATTTTCAGCAGGAAACACTGACAAACTGAAATGGTGTTTGAGAATAAATCCAAAAGTATGCGAAATTTGAATTAAATTTTGGCATTTAAATTAAAAAAAAAAACAAAATAATGGTTTTGAAGGGACTCGATGAAGAATCTCGCGATTATCTTTCACTTTATCTTCTTCTGGTTCAGTGCAACAAAACAGAAGTTCGAGCCAAATTCAAATTTTCGATTCTAAACGCGAAACGAGAAGAAACGAAAGCGATGGGTTTGATTGAAAGAAACCAAACAAAAATAGGAAGAAAAGACGATTCTGAACATTTGCAGAATCACAACGAGCTTATCGATTTGTACAGGGTAAAGATTGGGGTTTCAAGAAGTTTATTCGACGCGATTTTCTGCTGGACGAATCGAACGGTCTTCTTCCAGACGATCGCCTAAGCATTTTTTGCGAGGTTTTTCGGCTTTAATTTAAAAAAAAAAATTGGACTGGTCACGACCCCAAAGATTTGATGTTTAGGTGTCGGTTGTTGCTGAAACTGTAAATGTGACGGGACAAACGAATGTCTCACAACTATTCAAAGTTCCTCAATGCAAATTGTCAGACGATTTGGGAGTTTTGTTCGAAAAACAAACATTCTCCGATTTTACATTGATCGTTGAAAGCAAAAACGGAATCCCCACACAAACATTCCAAGTATTTTGAATTTATTTGTGAAAACTCGAAAAGAAAAAGAACAAAAAAAAACAATGAAAACCGTAATTTAAAGGTGCACAAAGCGATTCTGGCGGCAAGATCAAAAGTATTCCACGCGATGTTTGAGCATCGAATGAAAGAAGCTGAACAAAACGAGACGAAAGTGAACGACGTTGAGCCGGATGTGATGAGAGAATTATTGGAATTTGTTTATACGGGAACATCTCGAAATTTGGATCAAATGGCGCAAAGACTGATAGCAGCAGCAGAAAAATATGATATGGATCGGCTAAAAGTGAGAAGACGAAAAATTGAGAAAAGACGGACAAAAATTGATTTAAGGTGATGTGCGAGCAATCATTGTGTCAAGCTTTAACTGCTGAAAATGCGTGCGTCACATTGGTTTTAGCCGACATGTATTCGGCTGATCAATTGAGAGCTCACGCAATCAATTTCATAAATGTCAACGCAACAGAGGTAGCTGAATAATGTCGCTTTTGATTCGGATGAAAAAACTGTGAAAAAGTTTCAGGTGATGACGACCGACGGATGGCAAACGCTGGTCAAAAATCATCCGAATTTGTTAGAAGAGGTTTTTCGCGCGCTTGCCACACAACAAACTCCGCCTGTTGTATTGATTCAACCACCGAAAAAAAGGCCAAAACATTGTCCATATTGAAACCGTTTTTTTGAGAATTTTTTGATGAGAAATTTTGGAGAAAAAAAAGTGAAAGAAATAATTGAAAATGTTCCAGTCATCATTTTCATACTTTATCGGGTATTTTGTATGATTTAAAATGGCGGTTAGTTAAAACCTGAAAAAGAAAAATAAAAGATAAATGTGTGATTTTGCTGTAATTAATTTAATAATTAGTTTTTTTTAAAAATCCATCGTTTATTGCTCGACCAGACCAGATTTTGTTATTATTTGTCATTTCTTCCCTTCTTTTTTTCTTTTTCCTTTTTTTTTTGTATGAATTCGTGATTTTGAGGCATATTTTATAATATTTGAAATGTTTTTCTTTTTGTTGTTGTTGTCAAAGTGAAGATTTTCTAAAAACCCAATTTTTGTGAGACCAAAGAGTCTGTTAATGAAAAGAGCAGTTTGATTTTTGTTTGTTTTTTTTTTTTGGGAAAAGTTCAGGCAATTTTTATTTTGGTTCAGATGGATGATGATGAACAAAAAGGATATACATGGGAAGCCGGCTATGCTGAAGGTAAACAGATTTTTAGCTTAAACGTGAAGCCAACTCGATTGGTCTCGAAACGATATTGCAAAAACAAAAATTAAAGGTCTCAACATTGGTGAAGTACTTGTCGAAGATGAGACTGGATCAATTGAGCGATCGATTGCCAAGTTTGTGGCAGATTCAAAAAAGAAGGCGCGAAATCGAACGAGACCCGAAAAAATTCGGCTGGGAATTGTTGGCCAAACAAATTTTTGAAACAAATTTCGGCGTTTTCTTGATTTTCAGATGAGACACGTCATGATTGTTATCGATTGTTCAAGATTTATGACCAGCAAAGAAATGCCACCGTCACGATTTGTGGTGGTGCTGAAGGTGAGGAGGAGGAAAATAGTGCGGCAGAAGCGATTTCAGATATTTCTCTAGGCGTTGAACATTTTTCTCGACAAATTCTTCGAGCAAAATCCAATTGCACAAATCGGATTGATCACCTGTAAAGATCGAAAAGCTGAAAGATTAGCACCAATGACAGGTATGAATTAAATAAGAAGGAAACGAGAAAAAAAAAGAAGGATTTTTAAAGGAAATATTCGAGTATTGAAAGAATCACTAAACACATTGACTGAAGCGTTTTGTGGAGGAGATTTTTCATTACAAAATGCCCTACAATTAGCATGTGCAAATTTAAAGTTTTTTTTTTTTTCTAAATAATTTTAAAATTCACGATGTGCATTTATTTAATATGAGCGGGCGTGTGAAGTTGTAATCTCGCTCCAGCGCACAGTTGAAAAAGAGCCGGGGTGTCGCGCCACAGGGGACTTTGATGAACTCGACCAATCAACAATTTGTTGGTTTGTATCGAGAAAAAGCTGATAAATCATGAAAGCGCGCTGACGCACGAAAATCTCGGTTAAAGTAGTCGTCGTCGTGGTCGGAGATGTAAAAAAGCACATCGTGAAATGATTTAAAGAAGAAAATAATCGAGCCAGTTTTCTTTAGAGGAATGCCCGGACATGTTTCAAGGGAAATCATTGTCACAATGGGAACATTATCCACAATTGATCCAGGAAACGTTTTTGCAGTGATTGAGGTGAAAGAATATTTTTGAAAGGAAAAAAGAAACCAGAAAATGAAGCATCGCATTTTTTTCCTCAAAAAACGGAGAAATGTCGTGGCGAGACCGAATTATGTCGGAAGGTCCGGGGGGATTAGGGGGAGAGGGGCTTTTGGCTAGAAAACTGTCTAGAATTGAAGTTTTTCTGAAAGAAATTAAAGAAAATTGAAAAGAAAAAAACAATTTTCAAAGCTTTTCCCTCTTTTTCTAGAAAAAGTCTGAAGAAAAAAAGTTCAGAACATGAAAAAATTGAACATTCGAAGTTCGGTGATCGGCTTATCAGCAGAAATGTTTGTGTGCAAAGAGCTGGCCAAATCGACGAAAGGTTTGCGGCAAGATTCTCAGCGAGTTGTATTGATTTTATCTAGGTGATTACTCGATTGCGCTTGATGGCGATCATCTTCAGACGTTATTCATCAAACACACGGTACCGCCATCGTCGAAAAAATCGGTGGAGTGCAACGCGATTCGCGTCGGATTTCCGAAGCACGAATTGATTCAGACAAGATCCTTGTGTGTTTGGTAAGAAGAAGCAGAAGAAAGAGAAAACAATTGTTTTTTCAAGTCATCCAGATTCAAAACCGATTTCAACGCGAGGCTTCATCTGTGTTCAGTGCGGAGCTCGACACTGCTCGATTCCGACCGAATGTCCGATTTGTAAATTGACATTGGTAGCAGCGCCACAGCTGGCGAGAGCATTTCGACACTTGTTGCCGTTGGCGCCATTTTTAAATATTGAAATTGAAGAAGGGTAAACTTTTTTCTTTTTCTTTTTTTTTTTGAAAAAAGTTGCGACGCATGCGCAGCGCATGTAAAAGAATACAATTTAAGCAATTTTTGATCAAAACGTTCAAATTTGATTTTGTTGAGAGGAAAAAAGTTGGAAAATTTGATTTTTCTTCGACGATTTTTTGAAATGTAATGAACCGCGACGCGTACGCAACGCGTGACATTAAAACAAATTCAAAGAAACGCGCTCTAATGTAATTCGAGTTGAAATTTAAATTGATCTTTTTTTTTAAAGAATATGTGCCGCCTGTGAATCGAACTTGAAAGCTGAAGGATTCAAATGCACAAAATGCTCATCGATTTATTGTCTCGATTGTGATACGTTATTACATGAGAGTTTGCATGTCTGTCCGTGCTGTTCATGAATTTCCCATCCCTCTCCACACTCGTCTCCTTTTCCCGCCTTTTTTTTTTTTTGAATTTTCAATGTTTTCGCGGGTGAAATTGAATTGGTTTTTTGAAAAAGTTGAAAATGGAATTTTTTGTTTTGTAAAATTTTATCAAAAAAAAGTTTATTTCTGAAAACGATCAAAAACTGGAGAATTTGCTCCGGTAAAATTTTAGGCAAATGAAATCGCCGTCGATTGGAGCGGTGACGCGTCGAAAAATTGCAGTGAAAAAAGGAATGAAAACGAGAAAGAAAAACAGTAAGAAATTTTTGTGGGGGTGGGGGGTGGGGCGAGATTTTTCAGATGAAAAAGCTGAACACAATTTTCAGCTCTTTATTATCCAAACGTGTCGAATTTGAAGAAGAATTTCGATGAAGAATTTGGAAAATTTTTGAGAAGCCTGAAAATGATGACGGATCATATCGAAGGTTGGAAATTTTGGAAAAAAAAGAAATCCAAAATTTTTCATCAATTTGCAGCCAACAAAACGGAAAAATTGTTGCCGTTGGAGAAAAAATTGCGCGGTTTTCATCGAAAATCGCAACAGTTGCAACTTCAATTCAAATCGATGCTTTACTGGAAAACATTTTTCGTTCAATTCATCGAAAGGTTGGCAATTTTCAGGCAAAATTCCAGAAAAATGGCGACACAGAAGTGGGCTGCGTAAATAAATGGGCGGGGATTCTTTTTTTTTTTTGCTGGCGAACGCATCGAGCAAAATTCACTTGAAATTTTTACATTTTAATGAGAAAAAAAAAATGAAAAATCACGATTTTTGCAACCAACGCACACTTTTTGAAACCACGCCCATTTTGTTTTCGAACACTTGGAGAAATTTTTGTTTGAAAAACGATCAAAATAAATTTGAATTTCAGATGTGATGACATCATCAAACTTTTTCGATTTGATGATCTTCGAGACGTTGATGAATCAATAAAAAGCGCCAATCTACATCCATCATTGGCGCCATTTGTAAAAGATAATTTGAAGAATTGGCGCCAAATGTTTGAGAATAAAAAATGGTGAGAAAAGGAGAGGAGTGCAGGGGTTTTTCAGCGGATTTGAAGGGGGAAAAAAAAGCGATTTTTAGGATGATTGAATATCGAGAAAATGTGGAAGAATTGAACAAGCTGAATATCGAATTAGAGGAAGAAGATGAAAGATTCGAATTAATTGTGAAAATAATGAATCAATTAGGTAATTAAAGACGGAGAAGAAGCAGAAAGGAAAAAAGATTTCTTTAAGACAAATATGCGATTGATGTGGAAGAAATAGAAAATGTGAAAAATGAGAATAAAATGGAAACAATTCGGCGCCAAATCGAGAAAAAAAAGCAAGAAATAATGGCTGAAAATAAAGCGAAAGAAGCTGAAATTCAGCTGAAACAATTGCCGGAAACATCGATGAGATCGAAGACAAGAGAATGGTGTATGAAGCATTATTATGGTGCAAAACCCCTACGACTAGTTTCAGAGGAATTGTTTTCTGTTGAATGTCGATTTTCAGAAGACGTGTCACCATTAACTGGAAGCTCGGATGATGAGCCAAGTTCATCGACATCGAAATCATCGATATTTGGAGAGGACGGCGATCACGTTTCGGATTTGTCGTCGTCTGACGATGTTAATGAGATGATTGTGGAAAATGATAATTTTGATAGTTTTTTCTCGGCGGCTGGGCTCTGAACTCTTTCGGCACAATTTTCTTGCTGTCAAATTAGATAAAAATTGATTTTTACACACATTTTGGGCGCTTTTTTTTGTTGTTTCAAATTTGATTGATGAAAACCAGTGGGGAAAATAATTTTGGGAAAAAATTTTGTTTTTTTTTGTCTTAAAACAGCTGAAAATAAAGCGAACGAAATGTTCAAACCATTGTGGCAAGCTTGAGAAGTTTTTGATGAGCACAAAAAGCAAAAGGTGACGAAAAAGAATGCGTTTTATTTGAGAATCAAGAAGCGACAATTTGGAATTCGGTGAGATCGCTTAAAATTCAGAATTTAAAAAAAAGAAAAAGGACGATTTCAGATTTCGTACGTGCTGAAATCAAAAAATGATGGAAAGAATTTTAATTGATAAAATGTTCGAAATCATTCGAGTAGGCGAAAATTGAGAAAATTGGTGAGAAATTCGTGTCGGTCTGAAATTCACGAGACAAAATAATTCTGAAATCGTGAAGGAAATTCAAGAGATTCTAAAAAAAACGACGAAAATCGTTGGCCAACTTTTTTGGATATTTTTCAATACATCTCGTCAGGTTTTATTGATTTTCGTTTCTTTTTCTTTTTGATCAAAATTTGTGCCTTTTACAGACTCGTATTTGTCATTGATTATGATTCGAACGGTGAAATTCGGTTTTACAAATGAAAACATGTTCAACGAGGCGAATCGAGTGAAGAAATGTGAAGGAATTTTTGAAAAGAAGGCGCTGAAAATAAAAAGCGAAGGGAAAATGAAAAGCTGAAAACGATTTTTAAAGATTTTTTAGGCAATTAAAATGGAATTCAAATTGAAATTTGAAAATTCAAGGGAGAGGGAAGACGAAGAAGATGAAAAGGATAATGTTGATGATGATATTCAAATTATTAGAAATTTAATCAAACTAAATTTCGTGTTGAAAAAAAATTTGATGAAGTTACAGCCGCCGCCGCCGCCGCCAAAGAAAAAAGCTGAATGTTTTACGATTAACAAGAATGGCAACGAAGAAAAGAGTGAAGCATCGACAAGCAGCGGAACACATTAATCGAATTATCGATCGAGTGAGATTTTGTTTTGGAAATAAGGAAAGAAAATGAGATAAAAAACGGTTTCTTTTCAGGCAGAAAAATTGGAAAAAACGAAAATTCCGAATTATTTTAAAGAATCGATAATGTAAAAAAAGAAAAAGAAGAAGATGAAGGAATTTTTTAGTTTTTTTCTCGGGAAATCATGAGATTTGGAAAAAGAAATGATTGAAGCAAAATCCCAATATCGAGAATTGACAAAGCTGAATTTTCGAGATTTAAAAAAATGAAAATTCTGGTGAAATTAAATTTTAAAAAATATTGTTGAAAAATCAAAGTTGTTTTGAATTTTATTGTTAATTTGTTGTTGAATTTGATCCATTTAATAAAAATAATAATTTTTGAGCATAAGAGAGAAGAGGCTGAACAAATAGAGCAAGAGCAACACAAAATTTCAAAAAAAAAAAAAGCGAAAAGCTTCTTGATTTTTCTTTTTTTTTGGTGAATTTTGGAAATTTTGATTTAAAAAAATATTAAAAACCGTATAAAGTTCAATTTCGCTGTGAGAGTTTTGATACTAAAATTTGGTATGCGCCTTTAGATGTTGACAGTACTTTAAAAAATTTGCTTCACACAATTCCGAAATTGTTTTTTTTTGCATAAAAAAGCATGAAAAATCAAATTATTCATGTTGTTATGCTCATTTCGTTGCTGCTCTCAACATCATCACCAGACTGAAGAAGCTTCATTCTCTCTCTCTCTCTCTCTCCCTCCCTCTCTTTCACCTCCTTCTTCTTCTGGAATCTATGGAAACATGAATGAGTCGCACAGAAATTTTCCTTTTTTTTTGTTCAGTTTTCTCGTATTTTCTTTTTTTTCCCCGAATTTTCGTCTTGAGACCCAAAACCGCAAAACCAAGATCAATTTCAGTTTTTTGCCGAGATGTGTCTTGCAGCGAAACCAAAAATTGTGTGGTTTCGATGATTGTCTCACACACTTCTGAAGGGTCTCGAAGCGAAAGTTTCAACAAAAACTGTTTTTTTCTCTTCTTTTCTAATTTTTGTCTACATATGCGTCTCCTCGTTCTCTTCGCTGTTTCTCTCATCGTCAATGTTAAATTCAGAAAAGTTTAACAGTCTGCGTCTCTCACGTCGTTACAGTAATATGTTCGGACATTTTGAGATAAGAATTTTGAAAAAATATCCTTCTCTAATTCTCTCTCTCTCTCTCTCCTTACACATACATCGACAGGGAATGGAGGTCGAGAGCATCAAGTATTGATGTGCACAATCAATATTCTTACCAGCTCTTTTTTTCTCTCTCTCTCTCTCTCTCTCCCTCTCCGTCTTCTGTATTTCTCTACAATATTGCTGAAGACGATAACGCAATCACTGTGACTGCTGCTTCGTTCTGCCCCTCCTCCTTGTCAGTCTCCAACGTCGATATCACCAACCATCCTAACACCGTCTCTCTCTCTCTCTCTCTCTCTTCCCTCCCCCTCTCCGCCCGCCCTGTTCACCCTGTCAATTTTTCGATTTTCTTATCAGAAGGACAAGAAGGACCTTGCCTATGTGTTTTTTTTTTTCGTTAATGCTCAATTGAAATTTCATTATTATTATTGATCGTGGTGAGACCCAACTTTTTTTTTCTTTTTTTTGTTTTTTGTTTTCTGATGATTTGAACCAACATTTTTTTTCCAGAAGAAATGAGCGCGCCAAAAACGAAAAAAGTGAGAATTGACGAGTAGGTTTTTTTGGGCGGGAAACGCCAAATTTTGAAATTTGAATTTTCCCAAACTTTTTTGCAGCTGCTTCAAAAAATCCGAATCATCCAGCGAATTGTTCGACGGCGAAGTCAACAATCTTTTGAATTTATTCAATTTCGATCAAAAGTTTCCATTTTTTTTCGTTTCCTTTTCGTAACTCGATTTTTTTGCAGTGATTTCCGCGGTGGTGGTGGTGGTGGTCACACGTCAGAAGATCGAGAAGTTCGAAAAGAGCGAGGCGATCGTCTCCTTCAGCTGTTTCGTGAGCAGCCATCGTTATCGGTTCGTGGCGGCGGAGGCGGAGGCGGCAGAAAAAAGGGAAATTTTGTTGTTTTTTGCAGAGCAGCGCGTCGGCTCGACGCATCGAAAAGAATTTCGAGAGAGCATTGATTTGGGACGAAATCACGCAGAAAATCAATAAAGAGTTTGGAGCAAGATTGGAAGTGTTAACAGTCGACAAAGTGAAAAAATTATTGACGTATTACAAGAAAAAAGAGGAGGGAAATTTTGATAATTTGTGAGAGCAACAAGAAGGCCGATTGTCTTGAGCACCATTTTTAATTTTTTTTTGTCTGAAAATTTTCCAGAAAACCGTTGACATCTGAAAAATCAACCGCATCGCACGAAGACCAGGAAGTCGTCGCCGTCACAGCCCATCAACCGATTGGTGACATTTTGAAGTGATTTTTTTCAGGCGACAAACAAAAAAAGAAAAAAAGCTGAAAATTTTCAGCTTTTTGGCAACATCATTGAATGAAGAGGATGCAGGCGACATCACCAGTCGGACAGATGATTCGCGATTTTTGCCGTTGATTATTCCGTCGTCGTCGTCGTCGTCGTCATCCACGTCGTCGTCGATGTCGTCCACATCGTCAGTGTCGAACTCGACAGTCAATATTTCGACGAATGAGCGGAATTATTTGCTCCGGAAGGAGCGACATGATTGTGTTGTTCGGCTCGCTGAGCATTATCATCAACGAATGTGCTTTGATAACTCTTCAAGGTTTTTCAGCTTTTTTTCTTTTCGTTTTTTTTTTGAAATTAAAATTAGATCAATCGATAGAGCATGAAAACCTTTTTAAGATTTCCTATCGAGCTCTTTGAGCCGAGTAATTAAAGCTTTAAGTTAAGTTTCACTGTAACCGTATGTTACCCTAGCGCCTTGCCGTTGTTATTGAACATGCATAGCTCAGTGGCAAGGTGTAAACTTAGAAATCTGTTGTTCGTGGGTTCGCTTCCTTGTCCTGTCTGTCATTGCAAAAGGTTACAAACACAATTTTTTTAAAGTTAGAGTGCGGCATGGAAAAAAATTTTTTTAAATGTGGGCGTGTCTTGCAAATTATTTAAAACAAAACGCGTAGGTCAAGGTTATCAATAGAGCACTATTGCAACACGAAACGTTTTTTATAAATTCATTGTTCTAATAGAAGAAATTGTTGTCTTTTGAGATCAGCGACCGTCAACGCGGAACGTCACAACATGTGGATAAAAATCACACAACAAGTCAACGATCGATACGCCAAAGAGATTGGTGGGCTCGGCGTTGAGCAAGCAAAAAAGCTGTACTCGAACTGCAAACGACGACGCCGAATCAAATATGAAAATGAGAAAATGTCCGAATCGTTATCGATGGAAATCCGAGAATTGAAAAGATCGAAAATCGAGAAAAAACACGTCGACGTCGGCGTCGGCGAAGAGAGCGGCAACGTTCATAACGTTGACGACGTTGACGTTGACGACGATATCGAAAATGAAGAAGGCATCGATGAGGAGGATCAGAATCGGACGAAACATCAAATTGGTGGATCAACGTTCGAATTATTGTGCAACATTGACGAAATTATTCGGAATCAAGACAAAGACGCTGAAATTGATCGTCTTAAAATGATTGTCGACGAGAAAAATGCGAAAATTCACGAGTTGACGCGTCAAATTGAGGAGGTAAGAGGAAAGGGAAAAATCCGAGCGGAGTCCGTAACACACATTTTTGTTTTTTTGAACTTTTTTTTTTCGAGTACTGTATCAAAGTTAAAGGCGCAAACCAAAAAACAGTGCTTTTAGTCTCGCGACGAATACAATAATTTTGATTTTGTTTTGCAGCTCACTTCAAAACACAAATCAAATGTTATGAATATTCTTGAAGAAATCAAGAAACGGGTAATAAATGATTTCTGATTGTATTAAATCCCCCCCCCCCCCTTTTTTTTTTAATCGATACTTCAGGTTTTTAAAAATTAAATTTTTTATTGCAATTATTAACTCAAACATATTACATTTATCAATTAATTCAGCACTTCAAACCTGTTCAAAGAAAAAAAAAACAAAAATACACACAAAAAATCAATAAAAGTCCTAGCGATAGTTTTATTCACAAAGTTTAGTCACTCACTTAATTTATCGTAAATGCGGATTGTTGTTCTCATCTTTTTTCTTAACAACAAATTTCTGGTCCCACGACCCGTCGATCACAAATTTGGCTCATTTTTTTATGCTTCAATTAGCTACGATTTTTTTTTTCAATTCGGAAATTTCGCGCGTAAAAAATAGTTTGTATACACACACTCACGCGAAAATGCACAAGAGCAGATTTTCAAAACTACAGTAATCTAAAAAAAGAAAATTGTTCACATTGAAAGAAATTTGAAAATGCTCCTAAAATTAAAAAGAAAGAAAGGAAAGAATGAATTGTTGTGTTATGATGTTGTCATCGATTCTCGAATCGCCGCGTGATTAAAACGAATCGTCATTTGCTTGAAATTTCTCAAATTTCCAATATCTCTAAACATTGCTGCAACTAATGGCGTACTTCCATATGGTTGATTATTGATTACTTCTCTGTAAAAAATCAATAAATCGTTTTTTTAACACCGAACAAAGCACGGCGATAACAGAAAAATTGAAGCTAGTTTAGAAAACCACCCATGCCGCGACGCACTGACAAACGCGTTGCGGTCGTGCTCTACTGAGAGTGTAGCCGCGCCAATTCAAAAAATTGCACTTTTGCCGACTTTCAAAATTTCAAAATTCACACCGTTGGATTCTTTTTAACTCGCCCGACAAACTCGCGTTGCGACAAAATTCGCGCGCTTTGCAGCTTTAGTTTTGTTTTCTTTACCGAACAAAGTCGCTTCAGACTTCCTTCAACACTTTAAAACCATTTGTTCCACTCACCTCGTCTCGGTGGTGAATTGTTTGAAGTAAAAGAATAAGACTTCAGCTAGTGCTTCAACGGTTTCTCTCATCAGTTCGCATCGAACTCTTTCAAATATTGACATGATCAATTGTGAACCAAACTCAGCCAGAATATTTTTGATGATCACGTCATCGTTTGATGTTGTGAATGATGCAATTGACGCCAGTGTCAATGATGACATTTTCACAATTGTTGGATTTGAAGATTCCATTATTGCCTTCAAGAAAAGAAAAATCAATAATGGGCCAATTCTGATTTTCGACCGATGCAAAACCGATTCGAATATTTTCACAATACAAACTGAACTTCATGAGAAAGCGCGTTGGCAACTTGCCAAAAGTGAGAAATCTTAACTGTGCACTGGAGCGAGATTACCTCACAGGTAGTAAAAAACCCACGATTCAATCTTGAATTGTGGCGACAGCAGCATTTATTGGAACAAAAAATAATAAAAGTATTAAGAGCAAACATATAAAGAAGCGCGCAGTAGGCTGGGAGTGATGTTTCTTGCCATTTTTTTTCGCGTTAGGACCCAACTTACAAATGAGCAAATGTTCAATGTGCTTCGAATCACCATTATCGATTTTTCATTGTAGCTTCGAATTGATTTCAAATTTTTCTTGATGATCTTCAATTTTTGATTCTTGTTTTTTTCCTTTCAAATTTCAATTTTCTAAAAAAAACCTGATAAATCAATGAGATCCATTCATCCAATTGTGGATCTTTCACTCGCTTCTCGAACAAATCAAACCATCCACAAATTGCTGTTATCATTTCTTCGCCAACCAATGAACGACATTGCTGAAAATCGTCAATTTTCCTTTTTTTTTCTTCAAAAAATCTCCTTTTTTAAAATTACCAGTACTGTAGCTTTGGCCAAGACGCACGCAGAAGCTGCGTTCGTTAACAATGTCGAGTTTAAAAGTTGCACAACAAATGGAAAAAATAGGGAAACATACGAGTCGGGTAGTGCGCGCAGAGCACTTCCAACCTGCAAAATTTCTATTCAAAATTTATTCTTTTTTTTGCCAAATTTTCGCGCCAAAAACTTTTTTTTTCTTCTTTTCTCAAATATTTCAACAGAGCGCTTTTTCCACATTTTGTGAATGGTTGCCGTGCAAATTGATTTAAAGGTTCAAAACATTTCGGGTATTTTTTTCTGCTTTTCTTTTGAAAATTCTCAGCTCCGCCCATAGTTTCAAGCAGCGAAAAATTGCCGTTTTTCGCCTAAATTTCACTTTTCTCACCGCATCACAAACATCATCGATCAATCGTCCTTTGCTCATCGTCAAAATTCGCTCAAACACCGGCACAGCGTCGCTTAAAATCAGCACAATTGTCGGCTTTTCGTTGAGTTGTTCAGCTTCGTCGCGCCGTTTCGGCGACAAACTTCCGAACAGCGCCGAGAAGATGTTGATCTGAAATGACGATCGTTCTAGTCGATCATCGTCGTTCAGCTCGTTCAATGAATCCAAATCGCCGACGTGTTGATTGAGTATTCGCCAGATGATTTCCTGCCGATTTTATTTTTGGTTGCAATTTTTCGGAGGGGAGGGGGGGGGGGGATAAAGGAAAAGCTACTTTTGAATCGCTCGGATTCTTCTTCGACAAAACATATCCGATACATTTCAATGCTGATAACCGCAACTTTTTCGGATTATTTTCATTGTTGAAGTAATCGTAACAAACTTGCGAGACAATTTCCCCAACATTCTGGAAAAAAAAATCTTAAAATTGCCTCCCCTCCTCAAAAAAAAAAAAAAAATCAATAATTCACTTCTAAACAATCCGTTCGATCTTCCAAATATTTTTCCAATGTGTTGAGCGCTTCTTTGGCATCCGCCAATATTGGCACATATCCAACAATTATTTGAACTACAGCCGTCTCGAGCTCCGTCGCTCTGTCGTGATCTTGAATCAAATGCGACAACGAATAGAGCAGTCTCATCAGCGTCACTGCTCGTCTTGACATGTCAACGTTCAGTAATTGGCGCGTTTCGTCGGCACCGATGCGCATTGTCGTCGACAGAATTTCCAGCAGGTTCAGAATACTTGAATAGTCGTTTTCGCTTAGAAGATCCGCCACACATTCCCATAGGTACAGTATTGATTCACTTCTGAACGTTTTAGGTTTTAGAAAAAGTCTTGAAATGTTTCCTTACCGATTCACATTCCACTCAATCAGTGCCTGCTTCAATTGTGAATTCAGAAATGGCAACGTCTCATTTTCTGATAAATGATAACAATCGATCGATACTTCGCTTCTCATTTTTCGATATTCATGGAATGAATCTTGATCTTCATGATTGAACGTTTGAAAAACGTCGTCTGGTGGATAAGTGAGCTTCGCTATTGACGAGCTTAACACTTGTGCATACGATTGAGCAATTGATGTCAGAAGCTGAAATTTTATGGTAGTGAGGCGGCTTCCTGATTTTGTCTTTTCAAAACAATTTCATACCGCTTGATCATTCTCCTTGGCCGTCTTCTTCACCTCCTCAATCTCCTCTCTCAGCGTCGTAAAGAACATGGCCGGCAAATCCGACACTTTCTCATTGATCGGATATTGTCCCGGCAGATTCGACAACGCCGTCATCATTTCGATCATTTTACTGTAATCATTTCTTTTTTTCTCTCTTTCTCTCTCTTCAAATTGGTTTCCACTACTCGTTGAAACTCGAAAAGAAAAAAAACCTCAAAATTTGCGGATTTCCCGCCTGTGTTGCCACATCAATCAAGGTTGACACCGATTTTGTCGCCAGGCAACACGTCGCCGAGACAAGTGCCACAACTTCATCGCTGCAACCGTCGTTTTCGATTTCTTCGGCGATTTTCTGGAATTTTTGGTTTTTCAGCTTTTTCAAGTTTCAAGCTTCAGCTTCTTCCTTTTTAGCAGACAAAATTGTACCTGCGACACATGAACTACAATGTAATTCGAGACATCTAGAATTGTCTGGTGCATTTCTTCGAGCTCATCATTTTCTGATAATATTGATAAGATGTTTGTCAGTGCTGCACAATCTTTTTCGACAGCTTCAAGTACAACTGACAACACTTGCGACCAGTTTTCGAGTGCGATTCCTGGTAGACGAATCCACTGCTCGACACAATCTACTGCCGATTGTTTCGTTGATGCTGTCGCGTCGCCGCATGATAGAACTGTCCAGATTATTTTGATTATGTCCTACAAATATCGATCGATTTATTGATTGATTCTCAAATCGATTTTACATTGGAGATTTTGTGCAATTCTGTTTTTAGTTTGCTTCGTTGATTTAATGGCATTTTGACGTGACTGAATTCGGCCGCCAAATCGGATAAAACTCTGAATTTAATTTTTAAAAAAAATGTTTCTTTTGAGGAGAAAATCAATTTTTACTTTAGCAAAAGCTCTGGAGTTGGTGCCCAAAGAGCTGTTAGATCCGCCACCGGCTCGCTCCATAAATCCGGAATGCAATAAAGAATTAATAATGCTAATGTTGATGACAACTGTAAGAATATTTTTCGGATTTAGAAAAAGCTGCAAATCATAAAGAGTTGATACTCAGTGAACATAAAATCGCCATTTCTTACAATCTGAAATGCAAACTCGCTCTAATGAACAGATTTAAAAAAAAATATTTTGATTGAAACGTGAAAACGCGTCGTTTTTTTTTCAACTCTTAAATTCTCACTGCGTATCACAAAGAGTTGATACTCAGTTAATTCATTAAAAATATATCCGATTTTACCTTATTCAACACGGATTGTGTCTGTCCAAATGTTCCAGCCGTCAAATTCTCAATCAATAACGATTTTACTCTCATTTGCTGCAATGAAAAATCCATTTTTCATTTTAATTTTCAAAAAATTAAAAAAAAAAAAACTTCTCTTACAGTATTCACATCTGATACAAATTCTTCACTTCTCAATCGTATAATATCATATAAAGCCACTGTTCCGAAATATCTAAAAACCACCATTTCAAAAAAAAAAAAAGTAGAAAATCCTTTGCTGCCGTCGCCGGCCGCTCTCCAAATTTTTTACCTAACACTGGGTGAGCTTTCTCTTGAGTTGATCATTTGAATACATGTGGCGACAGTTTGGAAGCAGTCAAATTCTGTAAAACAAAAAAAAAAGTTTCAGCCACTTTTTTTCTCTTTCTCTCGAATTCTGACGACGACCAACCACTTTTGAATTTGCACAAAATTGTGTCGAGCTCATATCGTCGACTCTCGTCTGTTGTCGAATAGAATTCGTTCACCGCTGCAATCACCAAGTCGCCATTTAACACGCTCGCCTGGTTTTGAGACATTCAAGGTTGGAAGGCAGAAGAGGAAGAAAACACTTTTTTGATTGTTTCCTCTTCTTGTTTTCTGAAAAATCTCATTTATTTTTTAAAATTTTTAAGAAAATAATTCCGTTTAGGTTTACGAACTTCGCTTCGAGACCAACAAATTTTAAAAAGTTAACTCTCGTAATCTCACTTAAACATTCTCTAAACAATTCGTTCAATCTTCCAAAAAAAAAAAAAAAAAAAAAAAACAAAAAAAAATACATTTTTAAACACAAAAATGTAGAAATTTGAAAAGACGCGCGCGCACGCTCTACAACCACATTCTAAGGTCTTGTCACGATGTACGGACACCATAGGAAATAAATAAAAATATTAAAAAAAAAAAAAAAAAAAAAAAGCAAATTTTCAGATATTTTTTTTTTGGTTTGAAAACCACAAAAATCTCAAAAATTCCTCGCAAAAAACAACAACAACAAAAACTTTATTCAAATCTTAATTTTCCTGAAATATCTCGATTCCTCTTCTTCAAATATTCCCTGAATCGCCGCTGTGATTTCTTCAACACACAGTTGAGCGTGTAACTGAACGACGCTGTCCCGATCAAACTTCCATAAATCCATCATTTTTCGTCGAATGTCTCGCATTTTTTCACCAAAAACCTTCAAAAATCAATAATTTTACAATCTTGAATTGAAAGAAAAAAATGCTTTCAAATTTCACCTGCAAAACATCGAAATGTGTCGATTTGATCATTTGACGAAAGAGATCAACGGCAGCTCGTCGAACCAAAAATGACGAATCAATCAATATTACGTTTTCCAATAAATATAGAATTTCGTCGATCGATTTTTCGATTCCTCTTCCATTTGAAGCTAAAATCACATCGCCTAATGCTGTGCAACAACTTGCTCGAATTATTTCCTCGTTTTCTCTTCAAGAAAAAAAAAAACCCCATTTTTTCGCCAAAATCCACCCACTTTAAGCCATTTATGAACATTTTCAAAACTTCATCCACATAAATAATTGAGACTTCACCAAGTGTTCGGAATATTTTTCCCAACACTTCACCAATTCTTCCTCTTCTTATCGTTTCTTCGTCTCCATTTTTTTCCGTCCAACTTCCATACAATTCCATCAATTTTTTCAAATATTTTCGATCGTAGCATGCCATTTCACCGAGGCAGTTGATTGCCGCCAGGAAAATGTACGAATCCTTATTGGCAAGCAGTTCTGAACTTCGAAAATCGTCAATTTTTCGAAAAAAAAAACAAAACGCTCAACTCACTTTCAACTTTCTCAAACACCTCCATTTCGATCATTTTCTCCGCCAATTTTCGATTCGAATTCTTGAAAATTCGGCTAATTTGAATCAGTGATGCTCCACACAATGCCGGCTCCTCATTTTTCAAATCTTCGATTAATTCTTCACACAAATCCACTGTTTTTCTATCAAAACTAAAACAAAAAAAAATCAGAAAAATTCAGAATTCAGAAGACAAAACCAATACTTTTCCACTTTTGTTTCAACAGTTTTGCTCGTTGACGTCTCCGGCTTTAATTCAACTTCTGAAAATTCAAAAAGTGAAAAAAATCGCCTAATTCTCTATCAAAATTCTCTTCTCACTGCCGCAATCCATTAAATTCAATAATTCTTCAGCTTCTCGTACCAATTTCTTGACGTCTTCGCCAAACTCTTTCCATTCCAAACATTTGTTGGCCACTTCCACAAATTTCCGCATCATTTTCATTGTTTTCTCAATTTTTTCCACCACCTATCACAGCCGACGGAGAAGAAAAAAACCGATGATTAATTCTAACAATTTTTTCTTCTTTAAACCTGCGGACAAAAGCTGGCTGCAATCAATACGCCACTCGTCAGTCCGATGCTCATTTTTACAGTTTCCAGCATTGTTTCCAGCTCGATTCGATCGTTTTCAGAAAACTGAAACAAATCCACCAGGTCGATGCGATTCTTCATTTTTTCCATTTGTTTTATCGATTTTTCTAAAACGTTCTGCAACATTTTTTAATTATTTTTCTCAAACTCAAACAAGAAAAATGAAAAAAAAAACCTCGACAATCTTTAGTAAAATCACCAGTTGCTCATCGTTTCCTTCAAAAACTCCATTTCCGATTTTTTCGAAACAAAAACCAACAATTAAGTGAGAATACAGTGAATTTTGTTGAAAATCTGGAATTTTTTCAAAATTTTCACTCTGAAAACACAGCAAAACCAATTTCTGAGCATCACCTTCCACATTTTCAACAAATCTCATCGTTTCTTTTTCTTCATTTTCAATTTCCATCCAATTCTTTACGCCAATCGCCAGAATTTCTAATAAAATCGCTGGAATTTTTTCTTTTTCACATATTTCAGCCATTATTTCGTCGATGCTCTCCAATCTTCTTGCCACACCAATTTCATCAGCTTCTGATTCGTCAAGCCACATTTCTTGATGAGAGTCTGAAGAAAACAACGGGCGGGGTTTTTTTAAATTTTTTTTGTTCAAATTAAAAAATCAATTTTCTACCTTCGTCGTCTTCTTCTCCAATTTCTTGAATCAATATCGATTTTTTCATTTTTTCACAAATCCTCAATTTTCGACTTCTCTTGATCAAATATTCGAATATCATTTTTCCCGGATTCGATACGTGTTTTAGGCAATTTTTCACGATTATTTTCCCATATTTTCCACATTTTTCATCTTCCGAAATATTCAAAAAAATGCGATAAATCTTGAGGTGGAAACAATTTTGATGGATAAAAAAACGTTTAAACTATCACAAAAACTACTTGTAAAAGTCTTGGCGGCGGTTGAAAATCACCAACTTCAAGCATTTCAGCCAACAATTCCAGATTTTTCAATGTTGATTCTTGGAATATTCGAATTTTTTCCGCACTTCCTGATATTATTGTCATTTTTTCGTGAATATACTGGAATTTTGTCGAACATTTTTCTGAAAATCCATTTCTCATAGTGTTTTACCTCCCAATCTTTGAAAAAATAATTGTAAACTACAAAGTCCACATTTCGTTGATTGATTTTTCGAATTTCTTCGATAAATGCAACAAAAATTAGCAGAATATTTCGATATTTTTTTCCTTTTTCGTCGTTTTTCTTCAATAAACAAAAAATTATCGATTTTTTCCTTTTATTTTTTTTTTAAAAAACCTGTGATTTTAGAATTCTTAAAAATTGTTGAAAAATATTTGAATGGTAAACAACAGAATTTTTCACATTTTTTGGCCGACGTCCAAATTGTTTGGCAACAAATTGACGAAGCGGCACATTTTCCACCCAATTTTCACCGCCTAAAATTCCATTTTTTTCCTTTCTTAGGTCGAGAAAAAAGGCGATTCCTCACCAATATCCGAATAATAAGCTAAAAAATGCCAAACACCGTCGTTTTCCATTTGGATTCTGCTCAATTCTTCACCGCAATTCGATTCCAACCATTTCGGTGGAGATGCTCCTTTTTTGGGCTTCAATAATCCCATCAGAGAGGAGATTTGTAGATTTTTCGGCGAATTTGCAATAATTTGCATTAATTTCTGATCAAATGAACTAATCGAAACTTCGAGAAGCTTAAATCAACGGTTTGAATCGAGAAAAAAAATCAATTTTTTTCTGAAAACGTTTACCTGAAAACGTAGCGCATAAAAATCATCAATAAATTTGTTAATCACTTGATTCTTCAGTGCTTCATTCGATTCAACAAGCTCAATGAGCACTTTCGCCGCATACGACAAATTCTCGCGTTGAGATTCAACATCTCCGTCATAAATTTTCCACGATTTAACGAAATTTGATCGACCAGCGGCGCCAAGTCCGACGCCTTAACGGAAAATGAAAATCGGTTTGGTTTTCCGGTTTACCTTGTTGAAGGAACGGCAAAATTGCAGTGAGCACAAAGAATTGTAAAGATTCGCACAAAATCTTGAGATCCTGAAGAGACAATAAGTGATATTCGTCATCGATTTCTGCTTTTTGTCGTCGCAACAAACTAGAAAACTGTAAATTTTTATTGATTTTTTTCCACCGCAAAAAAAATTTGGGTCCAAAATTAAACCTCTAAATAAATGCCTCCTAACGCATGAGCATATTGAATACGAGCGTCGGAATTCAACATCTTTTCGGAGTCGGGCGTCGATGATGTCGACGCCACCTCAGAATCGCATGGAATCAAACGATCAAGTTGGTGCTCAAGAAGAACCTGAAATTCAACAAATAAACTAATTCGGATTTTTTTAATTCAAAATTCACCTTTTTTAGAGAACTCAGCAAGAAATCAAAGGGATCATTTTTCCAAATAAATTCTTCAACAAAAAAAATTTTTAATTTTCCTTTTTTTCTTTAAACTCACGATTTTCTGGTGGACGAATCGCTGATTTAATAATATTCAAATATTGATTTTTATTAATCATTAAAAAATATTTAAAAAGAATTAATTTCCCGAGCCACTTGAACAATAAAATTACAACGGAAAATGCTTACCTTCAAAATTCTCCGGGAGAAGTACACATTGTGTGAGATAGAGCACACTTGCTTTTTTATAAAAATGCTCCGAGTTCTAATTTATTTATTTCATCCTTTCACCTGTTAATTTTGAAAAAAATTCAAAAATTTTTCCAATTATTTATTTCAAAAATTCTCTAAACTGAATAAAACTAAATAAAAATCTATCTCGTCAATAAAACAGTGAAAAATCCAGCTAAAACAGCCGCTAAAAACATTCCGCCAATGTATTGTTTTTGCTCTTTTGCTTCTCTTGCTCGTTTCTCTCTCATCATTTGCTCAAATGTTGGTATTGGATATTTGGCTTGTTGTTCTGCCTACAAATTAATCTCGTTTCGAGTTTCAGCTTCATCCTGTTTGCCAGCTTCTACCTGCTCTTTTTCTATGTGTCTTCTTAGTTCTTCCATTTCTCTTCTTACCGCTCGACTATCCTTGTACATTGTGTTCTGTAAAATATCAAAATTTCTTTTTGGTTGCTTCCCGCCCAGGATAATTCAAATTTCGCTGCGTGTCAACTTTTTAATGAATCGTGATACGCCGCGAATTTCAAATTTTGAAAGGGATATTTTTAAACAAATTCAAAGTGTACGCTAGAGCGCAGTTCACAACTAGATCGTCAAGCTCATTTTGCGGCTCTCGAAAACTTTGACATCAAATTTTCAAGCTTCTTCCTCTACCTGCTCTTGTGCTTGCTCATATTCACTTTTGAACACTCTCTTTTTGAATCCGCCAAATTCGGCGTAGAACTCGTTTGGCATGTCGAAATGCGTGTGATATTGTGGCCGTCGTCGGGTGCTTCGTTGAAAATGCTCGAAATCCTTGTAATCAATATCAATGTCTGTGTATTGTTTGGTTGAACGTTGTCTGAATCGATTGCTTTGCACTCCTTCACGGCTGCAAAATATTTTCAGCATTTTTCGAACAAAAAAATTTCAAAAAAAAAACGTGTTTTTCGCGCCAAAAAAAAATGTTATCAATAGAGCGTGCTTGCAAAATCTTTGAATCCTGTATTTTTAGCAAACAAGAAAAAATTCAAACCTTGTTGGCATTGGTGATGTTCGAACTCTTGTCATATCATACAATTTTCGTTTTTCGTCAGATCCTAAAACTTCATAAGCCATCGCCACCTGGAAACATTTTCTCAATAAAAAACAAAAAACGTTTCTTTTCGCGGTTCACTTGATGAAACTTCTTGGCAGCTTCTTCCTTATTATTCGGATTTGTGTCAGGATGATGCTGTTTCGATAATTTGTAATACGCCGATTTGACTTCCTTAAAGCACAGATCATTGAAAATTTGCCGCCAGAACAGCACACATTTGGCTGCGTACTTGTGAATATTTTTCCATTTGTAAAAACGCAAAACTTGTCGACTGAGTATCAATTAAATTTGAAACGTTTGTAGAAACGAAAGATAAATTATGGAATTTTTTCTACTGTTCAATAGAGCTTATTTGCAACAATGTCGTGTGAACATTCGCAAGATCAAACCTTTTTGGCTACAGACATTTTTCAGCGTTTTGTTAGCTTGTTGCAAACACGCTCTATTGACAATTTAAAAATCCTTATTTCGTCTTTAATGTTTAAATTTGATACTCATTCAACAGTTAATTTCATAAGACAAAAGTGCGCAGCCAAAAAAATTCTGCCCCTATCAAACCTTCGACGACGCTCCCGATTCTAATCCCAGAACTTTGTAATGATCCTGCTGTTGACTCGAACTGCAACATGGTAAACTAACAAAAAACCAACGCTTCTCTCCGCCGCATCGAATCAGCCGAAGCATTTCTGTTCAACACAATTTTTTGTTCCAGATTCTTAACAAAAGTATTTTCTTTTAAAAATATTTCAGCTTTGGCTAGAAAAACCCAATTTTTTTGTTCTCGTTTTTTTCCATCACTAAAACCATTTTTATTTGTAAAACTCTTTCAAAATCATGCAATAAATGACTAAAAAAAATCAAAAAGGGGGATGTGTGGGTGGGGAAGAAAATAAAATGGCACCATCTAATACATAAAAACCGGCTATTTTTTAAATGTTTAAATACACTTTTTCGTCTTTTTGTTGTTGAGCAAAAACAAAAACAATTCTACTTTTTTTGAGGGAGGGTGAATATTTGGCAAGATTATTAATATATTTTCCAGTTTTCCTATCTAATCTTCTTTTTCGAGAACAATTGCTGTTCGACATGGTATGTAGACTTGAAGTCGATACCGTCTTCCAGCATATCCATCATCAAATGTATGATATTTGCTATTATTATCGATTCGACTGTGTCCACCGAATTGAGCATCATCCGAGTTCAGCGCCAAACCATATCTGAACTATTCGATTAATCAACGCGCAAAATGAAGCTTCTTCTCACTTCCCGGCCACGTTTACTCCAACTGAATAATCAGCAAAGCTTTTTGATGGATGAAAATTGATGATGAAGAGGAGGCCGCCTCTTTCAAAAACGACACACTTATCTTCGTCATGTTTCCATGATGTGTAAGCCTAGGAAAAACCAAGAAACCATATTCTTTTTAATTTCTCTCTCTCTTACATATCCTTTGTGCAAAAATCCATTCTTCTCTTCCAGCAACATCATTTCTCGATCCCAATTATTCAAAAATTTATATCTGAAATAAGTCAAAATCTACAAAAAAAAAATATTTTTTCTTCAATCTCAACCTCAAATAATCAGCATCAGCAAGATTAAATTGTCGTCTCGCATAATGGAATGACTCATTGTTACCAATTCTTGGAAAATCCAACCATTCAGGATGTCCAAATTCGTTTCCGATAAAATTGAGCCAGGCTTCACCGCCGAGTCCGAGTGTTATCAAACGAATCAGCTTATGGAGTGACAATCCCCGATCGATGATTGGTGTCAGCGGTGAATCGATTGACATAAAGTCATACATTTCTAATTTAATTTCATTGTTCTTCTTCTTCTTCTAAATTATTAAAAAAATACCTTTGTCCATCAACCAGAACGCAATGGTTTTGTCTCCAACCAGCGCTTGATCATGCGATTCGACATACGCCACATGTTTTTCTCCATAACTACAATTTTCAAATATTCTCGCCTTTTTTTTTTGCACTCAGACGACAACAAACCGGCGATTCTCTAAAGTGAACACAATTTCTCCAACTTTCCAATTCTCATCTGACGTGTGCTTCAGAATTTTAATCCATGTGTCGGGCAACGCCATCGCTAGACGATAGTCAAAACCTTGCCCACCTTCGCTAACCGGGCGACATAATGCCGGCATTCCGGACACTTCCTGCAATTATTTGTCAGTCCCCCAAACAATAATTTTTAAAAGTGTTTCAACCTCAGCAATGGTGACAACTTCCGGGAATTTGTTGTGTAAAAACTCATTCGCCAACGACAAATAGGTCAATGAATCCGTGTCGGCGTTCAATCCGAAATACATTGGATAACCGCCACAAAAGTCGTCGTCTGAATAAAAGATCAGAGGTTGAGATGTTTGTTATCGACTTTTTAGTTTACTCATTCCGTGCGAGTGGAAGATCATCGAAGTGACACCGTCGAATCGAAAACCATCGAATCCATATTCTTCAAGCCACCATCTCAAGTTTGACAACAAGAATCGTAGCGTTTCAATTCTGGAACAGAAACAATGCTTAGCTCTTCCAAAAAAATCAACAAACTGAGTATAATCAAAAAGTCTCGAGTCCCACAGATTGTGGAATCCTCTCGAATTATCATGAAAATATCCACCGTTCGATCCATCCCATTGATTTAGGCCATCGTCGACATTTTTCGAGGCGTGCGAGTGAACAACATCCAATAGCATATAAATGCCCAACGAGTGAGCTTTATCCACCAAATATTTGAGATCGTCTGGTGTTCCGCAACGACTCGAGACCGCAAAAAAATTGGTGACTTGGTAGCCGAACGAGGCATAGTAGACATGTTCCATTACGGCCATCAGTTGAATTGAATTGTATCCTAACAAAATTCTCGAATTAAATAACCACTTTCGAGCAGACACTTCTTCTTCAGCAGAATGGTCTCACCACGCGCCCAAATCTCTACCTTGTTTTTTAATTCTTGGCAAAACGTCATCAGCAAACGCTCGATACGAATTGATTTTTCCCTCAGCACTACTGATTCCCACATGAGCTTCGTAGATTCTCAACGATTCCGGCTTCTTTGGTTTCGCCACTTCAAATTCATATCGTTGTGGTGGATTGTAAAAATTCTAGAAAGATCAGAACTTGAAACCGACAATGCTCCTTTTTTTTACTTGATGAAAAATGACCGTCTCTTTTGGATTTGGACACGTCACATATTTCGCCCATGGGCTCAGCTTGAACATCGTTCTTCCCTGATATGTCACCGCTATTTTGATTACCGAATTGTGCGGAATTGCACAACTTCCGTCAGGGTTTGCCGGAATTGTCAGGCTCCATTTTCCGTGCTCTTCTTTTTTATAAACATTCGCGTTTTGATCCCAATTGTCTGAAAAAATTGCTTTTTTGCCCTTCACCATTTTTTTTTTTCAAATTTATTACTAAAATCTCCAACAAGCGCCAACTTTTCCGATGCTGGTGCCCATTCCAATCCTTTAATCGAATTATCCTGTTGAACATTTAGTCCGAATTCTTTATAAGATTCAGTAAATTTATCAATTCCTCCGCACTGGAAAAATATCGTATTTTTTTAATTTAAAAAAAAAAACAAAAAAAAACCTCCTCAATTCGTTTCTTTGTTTCTTGTAAAACTCCATATCTTCTCGAGATTTCAGTTCGAAAATCTTTCAAATATGGATCAATTTTGAATAATTCTTCAATTTCTGGCGGTGCACTCATTTTTCTTCTTCCTCTTTCTTCTGGTTTAACCTGCTACTGAAACACAACAATTTTTGTCTGAAAATTCGCAATTCTGAAAATGAGATAACTTTTCGGCTAACAACCTAATACGAAAAGAAAAAAAACAAGACAAAAGGCAAGAAAAAGGCAATTTGTTCTTTCTTTTTTTTCTCTGTCTCTCTCTCTCTCTCTCTCTCTCTCTCTAAATAATTGTGAAAATTGATAAGATAATCGAGTGAGAAGAAGGTGAAACAATAAAAGAAAAAAATTTGGCAAACAATAGGTTTAGAGAAAAAAAATGGGCGGGCGGACAATTGAAAATAAACAAAAAAAATGTTCAAAATGTGTTTAAAAAATTTGATCTTCTAATTTAATTTAAAAGAAAAAACCTCCACTAAAATAGATCAAAATTTGATAAAAACTAAAGCAAGTATGTGTTAGCTATTATGATGATAAACCATTTAATAAATATCAATACAATCTCCGTTTTCAATTTCGAGATCATCAAGAGTTTGATTTTTGTCAGTGATATATTGATCGTCAAACATTAATTTCATCTAAAAATCTTTCATTTTATTAAAATTTTAAAAAATAAATAAAAAATTTTACAGTTTTTTTGTTGACTTTTAACTTTTCGTTATCTTTAAGCAGCGCCGAATGAATCAGATCAATCAATTCTTTAACTTTAACATTCTGAATTAATTATTTTTCAAACAAAGAGACTTTAAAAAGGAGAAAACCTTGTTAACTGTCACTTCTACTGGACGTCTTCTATCAGGTTTCTGAATTTTTAAAGAAATCAAATTCGGATCTTGTATTGGAGCAAAATGACCATCACCATCATCATCATCATCAGCGTTTTGTTTTTTCTTGTAGCCGTTTATTTTTGGATAAGGAATCTGAACATTTTATTTTTGGAAAAAAAATGAGAATGGCTAAAGCTGACCTGCGTTGGTGACATTCCTAAAGATTCTGGAGTAGCAGATAATGGAATATCAATTGAATTGTATTGCAGCACCACTTCTTTCTTTTTGCAATTGAATAATTCGCTAAAATAATCGTAGATCACATTGAAATTCTCGTTCTGAAATGGCAAAAAAAATTATTTAGATTTGCCTTTATCGGCTCATTTTTTTAAATTTACCAATTTGATGTCGAATATTTTCGTTTTCTCAATAAAGTACTCAATATCGCAAGCATTGATAGTAACAGTTGTTGGTGTTACACAACACTAAAAAGAACTTTTGAAACATTTTTCTTTGTTGTTTTTTTGATTTTTTTACCTCATCTGTATCAAAATTTGAGGTATCGAATGATTCATTAATCGGGCTTTCAACAATGTCATTTTGGAGTTCTTGAATTTCACTGAAAACTTAATTAGTTTTGGTGAGGGCTTTTTTTTAGGCAAATTTCACCGGCAGATTTGATATGTGCTTTCAACAGCGCTTGATTTGATATAATTCGCCTGTTTTTTTGTTTTCTGTTGCTCTTGCTCCAATATTCTGGCTTTTAATTGCTCCTCATATTCTAAAAATAATTTTTATTTGACCATTTTCAACATTTATAAAATCAACCTTTTCCAACTTGACTTTCAAGATAGTCATTGGGATTTCTTTTTTCAACCTGTCAATATTCAAAGGAACATTTTGTTTAAAAAATTTTAAATAACGAACAATGATACAATCGTCGTCGTCATCATTGTCCAAGTCACTTTTTCTTTTTTTACTTTTGGTAACTGGAATTTCTGGAAAAAATCATGTTTGAGCTTAAATTTTTTTTCAATAAAATTATGAAAACCTTGAATGTCATCATCATCATCCGAAGTTGATGTTTTACCATTCTCGATTTTCATCTTTTCAACATTTTCTTGATTTTGCTGTTTAAATTTTCGTTGATATTCTTCGGCAACTTTTAATCTTCTTTTTGCTGTATAATTTGAATAAATATCATCATCGGAATCGCTGTCTGACATTCTGAATTTAAGAATTCGATAAATGTTGATTGTTTATGGACTTTTCGATGATTTTCTTCGAGTTTAGAAGTAAATTATTTTAGAAATAGTTTATTTAAATGTTGAAACGCTATAAACATTTTAAAAAAACTCAAAAAAGTAAAAATTTTGAGTAATTTTTTTTTTATTTCAAAAAACAGAGAGAAACATTTGATAATAATCGTGCAGTTTTGAATACCCTTTAGTTGCGCCAACACAGGAAATACGCTTTCACTAAAATTGCGTCAGTAAAATTTGGCGTTTAAAGTTTGCAATAATTCGGAAATTTATTCATATTTTCATTAAAAATCAGAATTTTTAATTACATTTTTTAAATTTCAATAAATTAAATTTTTAAAAATTGTTTTTGTTACAATTACATTTTTATTAAAATAATTTTCATAGATTTTGTTATATTTTTAGGCTAGAAAAATTAATCTATTATTTTAGGCTCACAATTTTTTTTTCAGATGGTTGCTGTTTCAAAAAAAGTGATTAAAAACCAATCACCAAAATCAAATGTTTCGAAATCAAAAATTTCCAAAGCAAAAATTTCGAAATCAAAATCATTAAAATCGAAGGCGACAAAAACGAAAAGTCGAAAAGAGCCGGAATTTCTCTGGGTTATTAAATTGAGCTCAATTCCATTTGGTTTTTTCGAAAAGGAGATTCTCGGGTATTTTTCTCAGTTTGGAACTGTGGTTCGTGTTCGTGTTGCGAGAAGTTGCAAATCGGGAAATCATAAAGGATGGGCTTATGTTGGGTTCAATAATGAAGATGTCGCACAAATTGCTGCCGAATCGATGAATGGTTATTTGATGTTTGAAAAAAGATTGACTGTCAAGGTAACAATTTTTTCAATAAATAGTTATATTTAATCTATATGTATATATTTTAGGTAATGAAGCCAAACCTTATTCCAAAATGTATGTTAAGTGGTCCAAGAATAGTTAAAAAACCTATAAATAAAAGAAATGCTAAAAAGGTTGTTTTTGTTTTTTTTTTAATTAAAAATTATTCAATGAATTTTAGGATTGTTTAAAACGAAACAAAGTAGGAAAAGAAAATGACTCTCGTTTAATGCAAATTAGAAATTTGAAAAACAAAAAAAGAAATAAGAAACTGAAAAATCTTGGAGTTGATTATGAATTTCTTCCAACTAGCAATGGTTTATCGATTAAGTCGAATGATGTTGACATGGATGTCATTCCTGTCGAAAACGTCACAAAAAGTGCTGAAAAATCTGTATTGAATTCTTCGAATGCTTCATTAACAGTGCCAGTTGTTCAAAGCGTTTGTTTTAAAAAAGAAATCATCGAAGAAACCCCATGATGCGTGTTGTTTTTCAGCAAAATACACCAAAAGCTCCAAAGTCTGCTGGAAACACACCAAAGGGAACACCTGTGGTGAACAAGGTCTTTCTTTTTTTTAAAGGTGATAGCTTAAAAACCTAGCAATTTTTCAGCCAAATACGCCGAAATCTGCAGCTTCTACACCGAAAACGGCGCCAGTTTCGATCAAGGTAATCTAAAAACGGGAAAATTGAGTTTTGAAAAACTTTTTTTCAGCCAATTACTCAACAGGCAGCGAATAACACACCTGAAACGCCATCAGCTTCGAAAAAAGTATGTTTTATCCCGAAAAAAAAAGTTATCATTTTTTTTAAGCGAAAACAACAGAAATCTGTGGCGGCTACACCAGTCTCGGTAAAGGTTTGTAATTTTCAGCTGGTATTCTTTTAGAACGAAACGTTTTCAGCAAAATACACCAAAGCTTGCGGTAACGCCAACATCAAAAACGACGCCAGTGTCGGTTCAGGTAGTTTTAAAGCAAAAAAATGCAGGTTTTAATGGGTTTGTTCAGCAGAATATTCAAAAAGAAGTTAATAAAACACCCGAAGCGACACCAGTCTCAAAAAAAGTTTGTTTTACCCTTAAAAAAGTTGTCATTCCTTTTTTTCAGCAAAAACAACAGAAATCAGTAGCGGCTACACCAGTCTCGGCAAAGGTTTGTAATTTTCAGCTAGTATTCTTTTGGAACTGAAAGTTTTCAGCAAAATACACCAAAGCCTACAACAACGCCAACACCAAAAACAACGCCAGCACCAATTCAGGTAGTTTTAAAGCAAAAAATGCAGGTTTTAATGGGTTTGTTCAGCAGAATATTCAAAAAGAAGTTAATAAAACCCCCGAAGCGACACCAGTCTCGAAAAAAGTTTGTTTTATCCTTAAAAAAGTTGTCATTCCTTTTTTTTTTAGCAAAAAAAACAAAAATCTGTAGCGGCTACACCAGTCTCGGTGAAGGTTTGTAATTTTCAGCTAGCAATCTTTTGGAACTGAAAGTTTTCAGCAAAATACACCAAAACCTACTGCGGTGACACCAAAAGCGACGACGCCAGTTTTGGCCAAAGTAAATTTTTTGACGGAACAATTTTTTCTTTATTTTTCATTTTAGCAAAATACACCAAAAGAAGTAATCAAAACTCCAGAAGCAGCACAACCAATCTCAAAAAAAGTTCGTTTTAAATTTAAAAAAAAAAGAAATATCGAATAATAATTTTTTTTAAAGGAAGCTACACCGGAATCGGCAACAAAATCACCGATAGCAACACCAGTTTTGGTAAAGGTATATTTCCACTATTTAAGAAATTTTTTATTTTAAGAAAAACGAGCCAAAAAATCCGAAATCGGAAGTGAAGAAAACACCGGCTCGTGGAAAGGTTGCTCTCGTCTAATTAATTTAAAAAAAAATGTAGTTATTGAATTTCTTTAGAAATCGGAAATTCCACCATCAACTCCAACGGTCGAGGCAGCAATGTTTGAAACACCGAAATTGACAGCAAAAGTGAGAATAATTTGTGAAGCCCAAAATATTTAGAAGTTTAAGAGAAATCCAAAAACACCAAAGTCGACTGTCATTCCGAAGTTTTCACCAAAAACCCGAGCACAAAAAGCGGCGGCAACGCCATTAGCAAAGGTGAAATTTATAAAATTGAATAAGACAATTTGGAAGAAAAAATGGTTTACAGACAATTATGAAATCGGCGGCTGCAAGTGCAAAACCAGTAGTTGTTCCAAAAACATTAACTCCCGGACCAGGACGTCGCGGAGGAAAGAAGAAGAGCTTATAAAAGTTATAAGGTTTTTTTTTGTTAAAGAAATTCTGTTTTTTTTTTAAATTTCTTTGTTGTTGATTTTATTGTTAATTCAATTAAACGGTAATTTTTATTATTCGAAAAAATACTATACAAATAATCAGAAAAGTAACAAATGTCATATCAAATGGTCTAAAGCATTTTTAAATCTCAATTGCTGTTGGATATTTTCCAGTCAGGCAGGCGGTGCAATGCCCAGTTGAAAAATTTGCAGTTTTTTCAATTCCTTTTTGAACGGACTGAAAATGATTGAAAAAAGGTTTTTTTGTTTGGATTTGAAAAAAAAACCTTCAAAAGACCATCAACAGACAAATAACGAACAGAATCAGCGCCAACAAATTCACAAATCTGTTCGATGGATTTTTGAGCAGCAATCAACTCGGTACTTGTTGGAATATTGATTCCCATGAAGCATGGAAATTTGACAGGAGGCGACGCGATTCGTAAATGAACCTTTAAAAATTGATTTGGGTCTTGACGGGGATTCTTTCCTTTTTGTTTGACGAAACCTGTTTAGCGCCAGCGTCTCTTAACATTTTCACCAACGTTCTCATCGTGTTTCCTCTCACAATTGAGTCGTCAACCAAAACGATGCGTTGTCCGGCGACTTTTTTTTGTAAAACTCCTTGAAAAAAAAAATTTTTTTGGTTTGAAAAATTGTCGAACCAAATTTCATTTTGATCGCATTTTGACGCATTTCATTATTTGGTTGAATAAATGATCGACCGACGTAGCTGTTTCGATGAAGAACTGGCTCGAAGTTGATTCCAGACTGGAATTTTGTTTATTCGTCTTAAAATTTGCCCACTCCTTAATATTTGTTGTCCGAGTATCAATAGAGCGCCTTTGCGACGCAATCGTCAAACCGTCAAAAAAAAACCTGAGAAGCATAACCGATGGCGGCGCTTAATGATGAGTCTGGAACATTTCCGACGATATCAGCTTCAATATCATCTTCTTTTGCGATGGTCCGACCACACTCTTCTCTGCAAAAAATAATTATCACGTTGCAACCATGCTCTATTGATAAATTATCACAGTAGTCGAAGAGAAAGTTTGAAAAAAATTGTTTTTCTTATTCGCTGAGTATCAACTCTTGCGAAAATGTTGATACGCAGTTAAAAAGATTTCGAAAAAAAGATTGAAATAAAACGAATTCGCTGAGTATCAACTCTTGCGAAAATGTTGATACGCAGTTAAAAAGATTTCGAAAAAAAGATTGAAATAAAACGAATTCGCTGAGCATCAACTCTTGCGAAAATGTTGATACGCAGTTAAAAAGATTTCGAAAAAAAGATTGAAATAAAACGAATTCGCTGAGTATCAACTCTTGCGAAAATGTTGATACGCAGTTAAAAAGATTTCGAAAAAAAGATTGAAATAAAACGAATTCGCTGAGCATCAACTCTTGCGAAAATGTTGATACGCAGTTAAAAAGATTTCGAAAAAAAGATTGAAATAAAACGAATTCGCTGAGTATCAACTCTTGCGAAAATGTTGATACGCAGTTAAAAAGATTTCGAAAAAAAGATTGAAATAAAACGAATTCGCTGAGTATCAACTCTTGCGAAAATGTTGATACGCAGTAAAAAAGATTTCGAAAAAAAAGACTGAAATAAAACGAATTCGCTGAGCATCGACTCTTCAGTAAAATTGATAGGCAGTGGATGACAAACCTGACATTTTGAACTTGTTGACCTTCAATTTCCGAATCGTTGCGAGCAAAATAAACATATTCAAATATGCACATGGCAAGCGGCGATTGAGGCTTCATCTAAACCAATAAAAATCGATAATTTACGCTCCTCCCCCCGCGCCCCGCATTGTCTCCTGCCAAAACCTGCCAAACCGATCGAGATCCACTCGACGAAAGCTCGATTATTTCACCCGGTCGAACTTCGCAGTCGAATTTGGAGTTGAATGGAAGAGCACACGATTCAGAAGCGCAGCAATAAGCTTGAGCAGTTTTGAGATCCAAAAAAAGAAAAAAAATGAAATTTTTTTTTGCATTTTTTTAGAAAACCTTGGTTGAAAACTGTGCCGACGCATAATGGCCGATTGCCAAATGGATCACGGATCGCAAAAATTCGATCAAACGTCATCACCAACAACGAATAAGACATGTTGATCGCTGACATTGTTACCGCCAATTCCTTTAAAAATTCCACACTTACAGTAATCCGATAAAACCTGCGCATCTAACTGAACAAAACTTCCAGAAATTATGAACAACTAAAATTGAATGGGTTAATTACAGTAACCCAACCTGCGTGTCAACAAGGAGTGCGCCTTTAATACAGTAATCAATTGGATTTTATCCAAAAAATTGTCAACAAAATGGAAGTTTTAAAATTTTTTGGGTCTCGCCACGACTGAAAAAAAATTACCCTGGTAATATCTCCCATATCTGTTGATCGATGACATTTAACATTAAGTGCGATCGCTTTAGCGATCATTTGAGCAATCAATTCGGAATCGGTATCGGTCGACAATCCAACGCCTTCATGAAGAACCTGGCAAACATTTTTTTTTGGGATTTTTTGTTACTCAAAACCAAAATGCGAGAAAAACACAAATTCCGACTTCTTTTCTTTTACTTTTGGCGTCGACCAATTCTCCGTTGTGGGCAATTGCGATTGGTCCGATGGCGGTGTAAACAACGAATGGTTGAACACAATTAATTCCAGACTTCTTCTTTCCGGCTGTCGAATATCGATTGTGGCCGATGATCACTTTGCTGTCGTTGAATCGTTTGATGTTTTCCTCGTTGAAGACATCTCTCACCAGTCCGTGTCCTTTGATTATTTCGATTTGATCTCGAGTTTTTCCGTCGGATCCAACAAGTCCTGATGATTCAGTTCCGCTGAAAATCAAATTAAAAAATGCAAAAAATTCTGATTTAGAAGAATTTGAACTTTTAAGCCTTAAAATGTTGGGTTTAGCAACGCCACCTCTTACCACTGAGCCACCGAAGAATTTTTACTCAAACCAATTTTTTCAGTATTTGCTTTTTTTCAGGTTTTAGGTGACCTTTGCTTGTTTGACCCAATCTCCCCGTAGTGTAACGGTTGTGAAAGATGCTAATACGCATCACGCAAAGGGTTCGATTCCCGTGCGGGGTTTATTAACGCGTCATTCATCCAATTGTCAATGTTTACTCATTAATTGACGATTCATCTAGTTTCTTGACGCAAAATTATCACAATTCTGAATCGACGTCGGACTCTTCTTCATTGAGTTTCGATACGATTTGTGATTGGATATTTTATCCAACGATCAAGAGAGAAAATCAATAAACGATTTGATAGACAACGACGTAAAAACGGAGTGTTGTTAGTTGTGTTGGTCAGAAAATTAAGCGGAGCAACGTACTCACCGATGTTGAAGAGATGTCAGCCCATTGACGGCCATTAGCGGCAAATTTTGGCTTGTTTCAGCATTTTCAGCAAGAATAAGTCCGAAAATTCCGCACATTTATTTAATGGAAAAGAAGGGGAAAAAGAAAAGAGCAAAAATGTTTCTATTTTTTTTTTATCTTTTTTCTTCTATTTTTGGTTTGTTTGAATGATAATTGACAAAAAGGCAATTAAATATCATTGATTTTGTAACAAAAATATTTGATAAAATGTTTTTGAGACTCATTTTTATCAAAAATATTTTTCAATGAAAAAGGAAAAAAAGCCAGAACCATAATCTTTGATAAGAAATCAATAAAAAGTTCAAATAATAATAATTTGTCCACAAAACTTTTTCATTGAGGTCAAATATCGATTTGTCTAAACAAAAAAAATTGCTTACACAACAACACTACGCAATTACAATCGTTTTCTTTTGTTTTTCAGGTTTCATAAACTGATTAAAATTGAGTGTGTGTGCAATGGAGCGCGTTTTGTTGACCGACGACATATTTCCTTTATCAATGAATTTTATGACGAAGCTCTGGTTACTGTAGACGGTTCGATGGAGCGCGTTTTAGTTTTAACGAAAAAAATTGAAAAATCGAGAAAGAAAATGATTGAAACCAAAATTTTCTTTTGTTGCGTCTTCTCAGATCACTTCAATTTTCATTCAAATATTTGTTCTTTTTTTTCTCGCAGTTAACTCAACTAAAACCAAGAGAGTATGGGAAAAGTAAGAGATTGAGACATAACGACAATTTCTCAAATTATCACCAAAATTCCACCAAAAAACTGTCATTTTTTGTCGAGATTTTTTGTTGATTAACAAACGACACTCCGCTGTATTTTATCTTTTTAAGAATTCAATATTAAACACTTTCCACCAGACTACGATGCAACGCAATGACGATTAATTAAGAAAACGTGAATAAAATGTTCAAGACATTTTTTTGAATGCGTCAACGCGGATCATCGTTGTCGTCGCTCTCTCAACTGTTAAGCTGTCGACATTTTTTTCATGCTTTTTCTTGTGTCAGCTTCTTCATTTACACTTTTCCCTGATTTCTCTAATTTTATCTCTCTTGCGGCGGGCGGCCGTAGGGGTTTTTTTTTCTCATCAACATTCCACCGGGGGCAAATCAACGTTGTAAAGTTTTTCAAAATGGCTCAGCTGCTTTGCTCTTTCAATTTTTCTTTCTTCACCCAGAATTTTTCAGAAATTTTCAGATGTCGGCCAGCGACACAATTCGAAAGTTCAACGCTGTCGCACAGAAAAATGAAGAACTGCTGAAAACGTAAGCGATTTCATTGATTTTTTTGTTCGCTCATCTTCGATAAACGAACAGCCTAAAGAATTACTGTATTAAAGGCGCATCGAAGAAATGTTTGCAGAAATCCCTATTCCGAAAGCTACAAAATTCAAGAGTTCAGCAGACAAGATTATGGTCGACCGGCGGCAGGCAGCAAAACTGAAGCTCGAGGAATCAAGGTCAGCGCCAAGAGCGGGGGGGGGGGGGGGGGGAGCGTCGCGTCACAATTTTCTGATGCTTCAGAGTCAGAATCTCTGACGTTTCGATTTTTTCCAGGCTGGCGTTCATGTTTGTCGTGAGATTCTGTATCTTTGTGAGATTATAAATGAAAATGCGGATGGGGAGGAGCCGAACAAATTTATCAAATTCGGAAAATTGTTCTACATTTATTCGTTTTATTCGGATAAGGTTCGTTCCGGTCAATTTTCAGCCTAGTTTTCAACGCCACGCCCACAAAACAATGCGGCATGTTTTTACAATTTTCTAGTGGGGTTTTTTATTTAAAACTTTTAAATTTAACTCAAAACCACGCCCAAAAAGCTGTGCGGCATGTTTGACAATTTTCTAGTGGGATTTTTTAATTAAAAATTTTAAATTAAACTCAAAACCACGCCCACAAAACAGTGCGGCATGTTTGGTAATTTTCTATTAGGATTTTTTAATCGAAGATAACAATTCAAGTTAAAACCACGCCCATAAAACAATGCGGCATATTTATAATTTTTAATTGAGATTTTTTAATATAAAGTTTTAAATTCAAATCAAAACCACGCCCAGAAAACTATGCGGCATTAATTACAAATACTTACTTGAGCTATCAATTTGTTCTAAAACCCCGCCCACAAAACCATGCGAGAAAATGAATCTGAAAAACAAAATTCAGCTCGTCGGAATGTTGATCAGAGCTCGAAAATACGGTTTGGTGCACTTTGATGGTGAAATGTTGTATCAACGACAGGACGATGAAAAGGTATTTCGCAGGGCATTGTTGTCTGTGTGTGTGTGTGTAGAGTTCAATGGAGCACGTTTTAGTCACCAGAACAAAAAAAAAGTTTTTTTTTTTCAAATTTTCGTTTTTTCAAAAAGCTACTGTAGGGTAGTGTAGAGTTCAATGGAGCGCGTTTGATTGAAAATGTACTCAATTAAAACCCGGCCTAAATTGACGTGAAAAAAAGTGGGGGAAAAATTTGACGGTGCTTTTTTTTGCAGTTTGTGACAATGCTCATGTCAATATCTGAAATTCGTGAAAGCCTTCGCGCTTCTGGAGATCCGGCAAACTGCGTTTCAATCCGTCGAAGCTCCGCCCCCGGCACCATCAATCAACCCCCAAATTTGCCGGCGGCGGTCGAAGGCAAGGACGAAACGAAAAAAACCATGAAATTCGCCCGCTCCGAATCGATTTCGCAATCGAAAAAGTGATCGGAAAAAATTGATTCGAAAATTTTTCGGAAAAAAAAAAGTTTTCAGCCGTTTCGAGATGAAAAATTGTGAACAACAGACGCCGCCGACACCGGAATTGATGAAGCCGAAAAAATCGTGGACGCCCAAAGACTCGTCGAAGGCGCCCGTGTTTTGCACATAAAAAATCAATCGATAATTCCTCTTCTTTGTTTTTCTTCTTTTTTTTTTTGGCTCTTTGCTCGTCTTGCTCAATGATCACTGGTTTGATTTTCTATTTCAAATACATTTTTTAATATTTTTTGTCTCCGCCCACAAATCCATGTGAGAACTTTCTTGTCTCCGCCCACAAAAACCAAGTTTGACAGCTTTGGCTCCGCCCACAAAAACCACGTTAGACAGCTTGGGCTCGGTCCACAAAAACCAAGAGAGAAAGCTCTGTCTCCGGCCACAAAAGACTCGTGAGAAAGCACTGTCTCCGCCCACGGAAACCACGAGAGAAAGCCCTGTCTCCGCCCACAATCAATTTGAGCACTTTTTTGTCCCCGCCCACAAATAAAATTTCAGATTCTCCGCTCACAAAAATCACGTTAGACCGACCCCTCCCCGCCCATTTTTCGAAAACAAAAAAATGTTCGACGCGTCGCGAACATTTTTTTCGGCTGTTGATCGAACGTCACGAAGAAAACGCGACGAGAAGGATGATGGTGGATGGTTGGCAACCATCCACCGTCGCCGTCGCCGCCGCCACCCACCTTCTCATTCACCTTCTTCTTCTTCTTCCGCATCTCTCACAAAGATCCCCCCATTCCATTCCATTTCGCAAGAGAAAAAACCGTCATTATTTGCGCAAACGAAGCGAACACATCAAGAGAGAAAGAGAGAGTGAGGGAGAGAGACGAAGAGAAAAACACTCGAGAGAGCGAGAGAGCGAGAGAGACGAAAGAAAAAAAGGCAACGACGAGAGACAACAAGAAAACATGACCTTGGTGAAGAGAAGCGCGGTGATAGACGATAGGAAAACGAGAGGTGTCACGACGAACACAAATGCCAGTCACCACCGCGTACGGAGCTGGTTGTGTTGTCTGCGTCTTGGTCATCGTCAACGCTGTCTCGTCGCACATCTCTCTTCCCCATCCCTCCTCCTTCCACATCCTTTCTCAGAGATGTATTGGGTCTCTGTTTGACACTGCTGCTTGCCTGCGCACTATTTTCGGCAGGTTTTTTTCGTCACAAATTTCAGACATTTTTTTGAAGAAGAAGAAAAACGTCTGAAAATTGTTCGAAACCTGTTTTTTTTTCCGGCCCAGTTTTTGCATGGATTTTTTTGGGCTTTTCCCCGATTTTTTACCTAAATAATTGAAATTTTCGGGATTTTCCCCGATTTTTTACCTAAATAATTGAAATTTTCGGGCTTTTCCCCGGTTTTTTACCTAACGAATTAAAATTTTCGAGCTTTTTCCCGGTTTTTTACCTGAATAATTGAATTTTTCGAGCTTTTTCCCGGTTTTTTACCTGAATAATTGAATTTTTCGGGCTTTTTCCCCGGTTTTTTACCTAAAAGATGAAATTTTCGAACTTTTCCTTGGTTTTTTACCTAAAAGACTGAAATTTTCGGGCTTTTCCTTGGTTTTTTACCTAAATATTTGAAATTTTCGGGGCTTTTCCCCGGTTTTTCCCCCGTATTTTTTTTTGTTGACAAAATCGAAATTCCTCATCAATATTTTTCCTTATCAATTTTGCTGATTTTCAGTTTTCTAATCAAAAAAAAAAAATTATTTGAAATTTCATTTCCGTTCTTGATTTTTTTTTGATTCGCTTCCTTCCGAGCCACTTCCCGGCACCGCGACAAAATCGTTTCAGCAGGCATCCACAGCGAACATTTTTTTTGCGCGGCGACGACGACGACGACGATGCAAAAAGCGGCGCTGAAAATCGCGGCGATTTTTTGCGTCTTCTTGTGTTTGGCGCATGGACAGTTGAAGACGTGCCAACAAATCGATGCGGCGTTTCAATCGATAAATGATGAGAATAAAACGGTGAGGATCCGATCGATGATTTATCGATTGATTTTTCATTTTTTCTTTTTGCAGGAAACTTGCACTTGTCTTTATGCCGGTGTCTACACAGATATCGATCGGATTTCAGCCGAGTAAGTTGATTGATCGATTATACAACACTCCGCAATGACGAACAATGTGTACTCATTGTTTACTAGAAAATCATTGAAACAACAAAGCTCCGCTATAACGTTGTTTTCTTTCTATCAAAGCGTCATTGTGTAGCATCGTTGATGATTTATCGATTTTTTCAGATGCTCCTCGATGAAATTCACGCCGATTTTTGAATCACTTCAAGTTTTGAACGGCACCGATCTGGGAGTGTTGACGATTCGTGATTCGATGGTGTCCGTTTTACCGACCGGCATTTTCGACAACGTAAATTTGGGAGAAGAAAAGTGAATTATCGATTGATTGTGTCGAATTTTAGGTCAAACCACGACGATTATCGATTGATCGTTGCTCGCTGGCGGTGATTCGAAAAGATTCGATCGGAGCGCTTGGTGACGCATTGGAGAAGCTGACGTTGAGAAATAATAAGCTCAAAAAAATCGATAATCAATTTTTCGGCCAAATGAACAAGCTGAAAACTGTCGATTTTACTGGTTCGACACCCCTCGCGTCTCCTATGCAAATCGATTTCTATTGATTTTTTCCAGGAAATCGAATCGAATCCATCGACAGCGACGCCTTCAAAAATTGTCCCGAAGTGACGGAGCTCATTTTGAACAGCAACGAGATTCGAAGCATCGACGACGGATTGTTTCAATTTATGCCGAAGCTGAAGACGTTGAGCCTTGTCGACAATCGGATTACGACGATTACCAAGGATTCGTTCAAAGGATTGGATCAGTTGGAAGTGCTTCAGCTTCAGGAGAACGCAATTGTCGATATTGATTGGGCGGCGTTTTCGAGAATGAAGAAATTGAGATCGTTGAATATTGGAACGAATCATATTTCAATGGTCAGGGCTGCTTTTTGTCTTAAATTTTTTTTCACTGGGTATCAACTCTTAAATCAATTGTTGATACGCAGTTTGAAGCATTAAAATTGATTTCCCTGAGCATCAACTCTTAAATCAATTGTTGATACGCAGTTTGAAGCATTAAAATTTATTTCGCTGAGCATCAACTCTTAAATCAATTGTTGATACGCAGTTTGAAGCATTAAAATTGATTTCGCTGAGCATCAACTCTTAAATCAATTGTTGATACGCAGTTTGAAGTATTAACATTTATTTCGCTGAGCATCAACTCTTAAATCAATTGTTGATACGCAGTTTGAAGCATTAAAATTTATTTCGCTGAGCATCAACTCTTAAATCAATTGTTGATACGCAGTTTGAAGCATTAAAATTGATTTCGCTGAGCATCAACTCTTAAATCAATTGTTGATACGCAGTTTGAAGTATTAACATTTATTTCGCTGAGCATCAACTCTTAAATCAATTGTTGATACGCAGTTTGAAGTATTAACATTTATTTCGCTGAGTATCAGCTCTTCATGGTAGATGATTTAAAAAGAAAAGCAATAATGACGAGAGTTGATACGCAGCAAAAACCACACAATTGATAGGCAGTTTGACTAAAAAATCATTTTTACAGGTGGAAATTCGCGGACTGAACAGCCTTCAAAAATTATTGTTGAACAACAACAGCATTGACTCATTGAAAAACGTCCGACTGCGTGATCTTCCATCCCTAACCGTTCTATCACTGGATCGCAATCGGATCACATCGATATCGGATCTCGACTTTTTCGGATTATCGAAATCCACTCGTCTTGAGTCGATGTCATTGGCTTCCAACAACATCAGCCAAGTCAGTTTTTTTTTTCTGTTTCTCGAGAAAATCTCAATTTTTCCTTCTTCAGATCGGCTCCCGATCCTTCAACGCCGTTCAGTATCTGCTCGCCTTGTCGCTTCAGAACAATCAAATCGAGGATTTGACAACCAGTAAGGAATCGTTCTCCAGAAACCCAGAATCCGATTGCTGTTTTGTTTTTTCCAGACGGCGTCGCGTTTTTGTCGCCGCTGAAAAGGTTGACGTCACTTCAATTGTCGGCCAACCTTCTGTCGGTTATTCGAGCTTTTGAGCTACCAAAAGCCTTGACACACTTGGCAGTGGATCATAATCAGATTAGTCGAGTTGGTTTTTTCGCTTTTTCAGCATCATTTTCAGACGCCAGGAGCACACAAATTTTTTTTGTTTAAGATTGAGCCCCGAGCTTTTGATATGATGAAGCTGAAGAGAATCTATCTGAACAACAACAAGCTTCAGTTCCTTCATCAGAATACGTTTTCGTCGTTTTCTCCAACATCCATCGAAGCCATTGATCTTTCGTGTAAGATTTCTGATGTCCCCTACAAAGTTTCAGCAAAAAATCATTTTCAGCCAACTCGTGGCAATGCGCCTGTAAAAGCACCAAGGAATGGTTGCCCGGATGGTTGGAAGAGGCCGAGGAGAGCGATGTTTCCGAAGGACCGTTGGGATGTCTTGTCATTCCGGGTTGTGGCCGTGAGATCACCGCCGAGACCAGAGACGAGGATCCGAACAATCGATCGATATGGATTACTGTGACCGCGTCGTTGTTGGCGCTTTTATCCGTCTTCATTATGATCGCCATTGTTTATTTGTATCTGAAAGATGCCGGGCAGCAGGTAATCGAATTTTTTTCCTTTTTCGCGGCGAGACCCTTTTTGATGGTTTTTTTCAACCAACATTTCGCGGTTTCAGCTTTTTAACTAGTTATTCGTGGCAAGACCTCATTCTATTAAAAAAAAAAACAATGTTCGCGCACCACTTTTTAAAATTAAATACAGTACTCCTTGTTCGCTGCGAGACCAGAAACTTTGTCTGCGGTGGCGAAAAAAAAAATGAATCTAATATTTCGATTTTTATTCAAAAAAAAAAAATATTGGGCGTGTCCTTATTTGCTAAGCGCGCATAGACATTCGGCAAACACGTCGCACACTTTTTTTTTGAAACAAAACACATTTACAGCTTGGCCGTTCGAATCGTGCCAATTCGGATCTTCACAAACTCATCGATGATGACGAATTGGATTATCAACTTCCCGATTCGATTGTTCAAAGTCTTCCGATTCGAACGACGGCGAACGGCGACAAGAAACGCGTCAGATTTGAAGAAAATTGATTTTTTAAACTCTCTCTGCGTCTCTACTATTCTCTCTCTCTCTCTTCTCTAAAGATTCCCGGTTCATTTGTTTTCTCTGCTCCTCTCCATTGTATATAATATTTCTCAACAATCTCGATTTAACTGAAATATCAAGGAAAATGAAAAATAATCGTCTCCGCCCACTTCCCGCCCCTCCCCTCTTCTTGTATTTTTTTTTCAATTTTTGCTTTAATCCATTTCTGCGCTTCTTCATCCATCCCACCCCGCCCCCTTCCCACCTTCTTCTCTCTCCCCAATTCATCTGAATCCTCATACTTGTTGCATTACGTGTCTTCTTGAGAAAAAAAACATTTTTGAAAAAAAAAGAAAAAAACAAAAAAATTTGAAAAGAACATTTTTAAAAGTGTTGACAACCGGAACTCTCCCATCCCGGGTCCTCTCTCACATCAATCTCCGCCCACCTTCTTGTTGTTGTTGTTGTTTCTATTCTTTTTGAAATCTTAACTTATTTGTGTTGCCAACTCCCTCCCCCCCCCTCCCCTTCCCTTCTTGTATTGATTTTTTTTTTACTTTTTTTTTGTTCTTCGATTATTCTTGTCAAATGTGAATTTCATCATGTTTTTTTTTCTTGGAAATTTTAAATGTAGAGGTCGATTCATTTATGTACCATTTTTAAAACACGAAAATTAATAAAAATAATATTCTCAACGTATCAGAGTTGGAAGTGCTTCTGATGTGATTATATTTGCAATTTTTGCTGAAACTTCATTTCTGAAAAAATCATTTCGATTTATTTCTTTTTTCCATCGATTCACACTGTGATTTTTACTACAAACAATGCAATCTCGCTCCAGTGCACCACAACGACAAATTCCGAAACAATTTTTTTTTGTTAACGGCGCCTTTCTGATACTCAGCGAAAAATCTACTCACTGGCGCTGGCGCACAAAATTTCGCTTAGAGCTTTTTTCATGCTTCGTGGTAGTAAAAAATCGCACCGTGTGATTTTCTTTTTCGACTTACGCCACTTTTTTATCACATTTTCTTAAAACTGTCGAAATTGCTCTGACAAATCCCGAGAAATTTTTTTCCGATTTGTCGCCTTGCTCCATCTCTTTTATAATTGATTTTATATCCAACAATCGATTTTGCTCCTTTAATAAAATTTAAAAAAATAATTAAATAATCGAAAAAATAAAGCCAATCTTACCGATGGCGCATATTCTTCCGGCTCAATCGATTGCAATCCTGCCGCTTCGAACTTACTGCTGTCCAATTTCAGCAGATATTTCAAATCTCCGTCTCCTAACATGAATGGCGTCCAATTCATTAGATGAGATGTGTCAAAACATGGATTTATCGGTGTTAGATTTTTTAATTCGTTGCTGGAAAATTCTTGAACTCATTAAATTGAACTTCGGATAGGGAAAAAAAAACCTGCTAAAATTCAATTGGATTATTCCAGGCGTCGCTTTAATTTGATCCTCAAGTTCTTTTGCTGTCTCACGAGCTTTTGGATGTTCAACTAAATCGAAACATTTTGTTTTTATTTTCTTTTTCTTTTTTTTTGCAGCTTCTTTTACTTAGATAATCATTTTCTTCGAATTTTGCTCTTTTCTTTCCCAAAATTGAACTATCGCTACTTAGCCGTTTCATTGATCTATTTACACTTGAAGCTTCTTCAACATTCCTGTAAAAAATTGAATGGGATTTTTAATCAAACAAATGCTGATTTTTATTTCAAAATTTACCAATTCATACGACCAGTCGAGCTTGATTCGAAACCCGAGTTGAACAATTCCTCATAACTGATTATTTTACTTTTCGGCGAATCAGTGTCCATCTCAATTCAAAAACAACATTTGAAAAAATAAAAATAAATTCTGGTCTTTAAATATTTGGCACTAAAGCTATGTATTTGCGTTTGAGCACAATTGCTATCTTTGCCATTTTTTAAATGAAGAAAGAACTCACTTTTTCTCCTGAATTGTCTGAAGATGAGCTCATTTTTTTGGCTAAAGTCTGTTACAGTAATTTTTTAATTAGAAAAAAATAATAAAACATTAAACATTTTAAAAATTAATCGAAAAAACGGTCAGAATATATTGACATTTTTCCATAGAAATTCCCATGATTCAAATTTTTATAGAAATGCAAGTAAATAAAATACGATTTGAACATTCACAAGAATAAAAGCAACAAAAATGTTTGGCACTGCGAATCATTTGACAAGAATCAAGAAATACCTGACGTACAAAAAATACAAAAAAAAACCTGGATAAAATTCAACAAATTTTCTACATTACGGTGTGTTTTCTTCTTCTACCTACAAAGTAAAAACTCGCTCCAGCGCACAATTAAAGCGCGATGCGGTAACATTTCATTTTTCAAAAATTTTAGATCAAATCGCGAACAAACTGCTTTTTAAACTGCGTATCCACAGTGCATTAGTTGCTGCTCTGATACTCAGCAAAATTCAATTCATATTTTCTTCAGGCGAGGTAGAGAAAAAAAAACACACCACACCGTGTACATGAAAAAATCTAGCACCATACAATTTTTCTTCTAATTCAAAATGCTTAAAACATTTGGATGTATCGCCATTTTATGTGAATCCGTATATTGGGCACAATTTTCGTGCACTTTTTCCAGCACATATCTGACAAAAAAATATTTTTCATGCTTTTTTTTCTCTCTTTTCGAACAAATTTTTGAACGAAATTTGTTGTTTTTAAAACATTTTACCTGTAGTTTACCATTAATCCAAAACTATTATTTATTCCTCGATGACTTGTGTCTCCCATCCAATTCAATCGATATAATTCAGCACCATTTCGCAAATGGAAATTTGCTTTAAAAAAATATTTTCTTTTTCTTCTTTTTATAGATAATTTAAGACAAAAAAACACTTACTGACTGAATTTAATGCATTCTGATTTCTTTTTGCATTACATAAATAATGAGCACAAGCATAAGTTAAAACCTCTCGTAATTTATCGATTTGTTCTTTTTTTGTTTTTTCATTTGTGATCACCTTAAAAAACAAAACAAAAAATTAAAACTTTTTCAAAGAAAAAAAAACGCTAAAAATCAATATTTCAGATATTTGAACATTTTCAAATGCAAAATTTTCGCGGGAATTTCAAATTTTGGCGCGCAAATATCACCTTCAAAATAATTTCTGTCGCTTCTTCCTTATTCACCGTTTTGGCAACAATTTTTGAAATCCTTTTTGTCACTTTTTCATCAACAATTGAATCTTTAAAATTGAGATTTTTTTTTTAAACTAAACATTTGTTTCCCACTATATTCCGAGTTTCCTTTCAAATTTCTAATAAGCCACGGTCTGAATCCGGGAATTGGTGACAATGTCGAGTGAATATTGATTGATGGCACATCTTTTTGTAATTTCGTCGCAACACGTTTAATCAGCATATTTCCCAAGTCAATTCCAGACAATCCTGCAAAAAGTTTGCTCTTTGAATTGAAGAAATCAACGAATTTTGTTTGTCTTACCTGGTTGAGTCGAGGTAATTGAATAATAAATTGCCGTATTCATTTCGTCTTCTTTTCCAACTGGAACACCACTTTTCGTTATTTCTTGAACACTGTCCGATATATCATTAACCAATGCCACGTGGACCATAACAAGTGGCTCACGTGGAAGAGCTTCATGTGTGAAATAAAAGCATCTGAATTCAGAATATTTGATTTGAAATTTAAAAACGTTGCAAATCTGTGCAATTTTAACACTTTTAAATTCTGTGTACACATTGAATTTTACGCGCAACATTCATTTTACCTTCTCAATGGTCCTAATCTTTTCCTGAAATCTGTTAATCCTCGGACCGGATGAACCGCTTCATATTCAGCAACTTTCTGAAGAATATCACCGGGTGATGACCAAGTAAGACGCTCAAGTTTCAGAGTTCCAAGACAAAACCATGAAGTGAGCTGCTCACGGCATGCAAACTCCAAATGTCTCAATAATATCGATACAGATTTGTCTTCTTCTTTTCGTAACAAATTCTGAAATTCTAAATTCACATTAGAATCATCTAAAGAAATGAGGGGAAAAAGAAATGCAATAGAGCGCTGTTGCAACACATAGAATGAACTCACCAAAATGTGTGCTCGAATTTGGCAGACGTGTCCGACTCCACCGGGCAAATTTCCAATCGATCGAATTAGATTCACATAAGTTGCAGTGGCCGAATTTCGAACTTCTGGATAAAGCATTTCATTCTGAAAATGTTCGATTTTTTGCCGAGAAAAGAAAAATGAAAACTTTGGAATAAAGCGAGACAGCATGATTTAGAGCGTCTTTGTTGACACCAAAATTGTTCACAAGTCCTAGAAGAATTGATTTTCGATTCTCGATTTCTGAATTGTTATAAGCATTTACAAATTGTTCGCTATACGCCTGAAATTATTCTGAAGTTTTCTTCTTTCTGCTTCATCTTCTTCTTCTTCTTCGAATTTACTAATAATTTATCGCCAGTTGTACGATGTGTTAGACCATCAAGAAATGAAAGATTTGTCGAGCATTGACGAGTAGAAAACGAGCAAAATTGTGAAAATCGACGGATCATTACATCTGCCTGGAAAAGAAGAAATATTTGGTATTGAGAAGAACAATTTTTGTTGAATAAAAAACAAGCAGACACAACAAATTCTTGTTTTTGGTTGAAAATTATCAGTTCTTATCAATTTTTCATAGCTTTTCAGACAGAAAACTGTATTATTAACGCTTAAATTTAAAAAAAATAAAGAAGAAATTACATTTTTTAATAGGATTTATTGAAAATGATGAGATATTTAAAAATTGTTAACGTGTTTTTTAACAAAATCACACAATTCTTAACATTTTCTTATTTTTCCCTTGTTTTGCGTCAGTTGTTATCAAATTCTTTGGAGATTGTTTACTTATTTATCTGTTTTTCATTTTTTTTTCTGAAAAATTTATCAAAAAGTGCAGCTGAGCAATAAAAAAAGAAAAGAAAAGAAAACAATTTAAAAAAAAACGTTGAAAATTCGGTAATTTTTACCGTTTTTCATCGGAGAAAAGGGAATAAATAAGAGTGTGCCCTAAAATTGCGTGTTCTTTGTGCGCTGCTAACAATTTGATTGCCTCGCCCGGTCCGCCCACAATTGAGAGAAATCTAACATTTGCCCTTTTCTTTTCTTCACGTGAAAATCTTAATTCAATGTTGTTTTTTGAATTAATTTTGAAAATTTTTGAAAAAAAAAAATATTTTAAAAGCAAATCGATAAGTTGCTTTATAAAAACATTTTTTTTATTTAAAGGTAAAAGCAAAAGCAAAGGCATGTCGGCGACCAATGTGCTCGGTAACACTTTCCGCTCAACAAAAAATGTTGTTCAAAAAGCATTCGTCGCAACTGTGCCAAGCTCCGAAATGCTCAGATTTCGATCGCCGGTTCTTCAAACCAACACGGTTTCGTGAATAAAGGAGGCCTTTTTAAGAAATTCAATTATCGATTTTCAGACAAAATTAGCTCGTTATGGTGGACGTCATAATGTGGCGGTTCTTCCAGGAGACGGAATCGGACCAGAAATGTTTCATCATGTTGAGCGAATTATGCATGCTGTTCAGGTAATTCTGAAAAAAATTGACGGAATAAAATTGAATTCGTTTCTTTTTAAAGGCGCCAATTGATTTCGAAATTGTTCATCTTTCATCAAGCGAAGATGCATCAGAAGATCTTGCTGAGACCATCACAGCAGTGAAGAGAAATGGAGTTGCTCTCAAGGTTTTGATTGTTTCAGCTTTTTTTAAATAAAAGTATTTATACAGGGTAACATTGAAACCAAGTTTGATAATCCAAGCTTCGTCTCAAGAAATATGGAGCTCCGTCGTCAACTCAATTTGTATGCGAATGTACTCCATTGTGCCACAATTCCGACGATTCCAAGCCGACACACAGTCAGTTTTCTTTCAAAAAAAAAAAAAAAAGTTTTATCAATAGTCGATTTTCAGGGAATCGATATGGTTATTATCCGTGAAAATACTGAAGGAGAATATTCCGGAAATGAACATCAAGCCACCGAATCGCCAAGAGTTGTAGAATCATTAAAAGTATAGTTTGAAAATAAAGGAAAACAACAAATTTGTTGATTTTAAGATTGTAACACGCGAGAAATGTGAACAAATTACCCGTTTCGCATTCCAATTCGCCAAAAAATATGGAAGAAAGAAGGTGACCGCTGTTCACAAGGCAAACATTCAAAAATTGGGAGATGGATTGTTTTTGCAAATCGCAACGGAAATCGCAAAAAATGAATATCCAGATATTGAGTTTGGAGCTATGATTGTTGATAATGCTTCAATGCAATTGGTATTTTTCAATCGATCTTAGACGGGGAAAACAAAACGAGATTTAAATTTTAGGTTTCACGCCCACAACAATTTGATGTCATGCTTATGCCAAATTTGTATGGAAATATAATTTCAAATATCGCTTGTGGATTGGTTGGAGGACCAGGACTTGTGTCTGGAATGAATATTGGACAGGATTATGCAGTTTTTGAAACAGTGAATTTTAATTCCACTTAAAAATAGTCATTAAATAATATGATTAGGGAACTCGTAATACGGGAACATCATTGACTGGAAAAGATTTGGCAAACCCGACAGCTTTCATCAGGGCTGCTGTTGATATGCTCCGTTTCTTGGGACTTCAAGTGCACGCTGACATTATTTCAGATTCATTGTTCAGAACATTGGTTGACAAGAAAATTCACACGGCTGATATTGGAGGATCCCACAAAGTAATTTTAAGAAATTACTTATGAAATGAAATCATATTTTTTGCAGTCTTCTGAATTAGTCAGCAGCGTTCTCGAGTTTATTGATAAGGAGCTTGAAGATAGAAGCTACAGAGTTTAACAAAAACAATAAATTTTGTTTCTGAAGATGATTTTATGACTGACACAATTTTTTAAATAGTTGAATAGAAATGTAGTGGCCAGCTTTAATAATCAAACTCCCCAATTGAAAAAAAATCTTTGAACCTTTTGAATATTCCCGTTGATTATAGCATAATTGTTTGGATTTTCTAATTTTTTCTAGAAAAGAAATATGTTTTTTAATTTTAGTAGTTTTTTTTTTTCTAATTTTGCATCTGTTCCTTTTCTTGAGCTTAATCTTACTCGAATTCCAACAATTCTCCATTTCTTCTCGTTTTTCTTCTTCTCTTAAAGCCACATTTGTTCCGTTCATTTCAACGTCTTAGTCTTAGTCTTTATAAAAATCATGAATATCGGCTTCTTTTCCTTTTTGTTTGTTGATTTTTAATCACATTTTGCAGCGATTCATTGTAACCTGATATTTTGATAGAGAATCTGTCGATTTGAAGTGGTCATTTAATTAGACACTTAATAACGAGAAAATGGGCGGTATTTGAACGAGATGAGGTCATAGTCAAATCGTCAGTTTCCCGATCTCATTTGATATTCGAGTTTCTAATCAATCCTCTTCACCCATCCTTCTACCTCTGCCCTGCTCAATATAGGTTTAAGAAACCGGAAATTTCAAAATATTGTATCAAGAAAAAATTGGAAAATTGATCAATATTCTGGAATTCCAGTTTTTTGTCGCTCAAATCATTTTTTAAACGCTCATTATTGTAGGATTACGGTAGATTCTAAAATTATTCAGAGCAACGCGGAAGTTCAAAAAAGCGTTTTGATGCTTCGTTTTTTCTTTTCTGGTTACTGTAGGTTAAAATTGTTTTTTTTCTCGTAAATTATGCAAATCAAACAACAAAAAAAAGAAACCAAAATTGGTGTGCGTGTAGAGTAGAAAATAAGTGAAAATGTTTGAATATACACTGGTGGCTAAAATATTTCAAAAATGGTAGGAAAAAGTAAAGAAAAAATTGTGTACCAGCTAAAAGTGAAAATCAATATGAACATGAATGGGGGGTAAAATCACAACATTTTAATAAATTATCGATATTATACATTTTTTGGCTACATATGAACATTAAAGGGAACATGCCGCGGATATTTATAAAGTATCTCGCAGCGAAATGTTTTTATTTTTTATTTGTACAATTTTTATTTCGTCGGCACATCGATTTCTTCGCATTGAAACGAGCTGTTCACAAATGAGGCGTTCATTGTTCCAGTGCTGGCTCGTTTTGTGTTTGATCCATTTTTTTTGTCTTCTGCAAACGTTTTTTTTCACTTCAAATTTATTTCAAAGTGTCAATAGAGCGTGGTTGCAACAGGGTAGCGCGTAATCCATTCAAACTCGGCCACCTGGTTTCTTTTCGATATTTGAAAAACTCACTTGACATTTTTTTTGAATTTATCGGAATCGGCGGCACAAATTGTTTCTCATTGACAATTGATGGATGCGATGATCGTAGTGTGAAGCCACTTTTCTTCTTTTTCTTCGCTATCGCCAATCCGTTGGTTGCACACATTTCCGCTTCGGATCCGTCGGTTTCTGGCGGTGAACGGTCGTGATCGGATGACGAGCCGATCGTCAATTTGTTCGTGGACATTTTTTTCGATTTCACAATTTTCGGCGTTTTTGGTCCTTCGACAAAATTGAGGTTCTTCATTGGCGGCATCCAACTCGAGCTTTTCGGTTGATCGGCCATTTTTTTCTCAAAACTCGTCGGAGCTCCGACTTGAATTAGTGTTCCGATCACTGGCTCTTCTATCTTTTTTTGCGACGACACTTCTAGTGGCGCTTCGTCGACTCGCATCGTCATCACATTTTCGGCCGGCGACGATGCTTTCTCAATTTCCGGGAACGACGTCGTCGACATGCTCGGAATAATCGATACTGGCGCCATTGACGGCAGATCGGGCTTCAGTTTCGAAACTGCTGTCAAAGGCGTCACTTGGCGTGGAAGTGTTGCTGGCGCGTATTCACCAGGTGTTAGGGAGTAGTCGGCGTTGATTTTGGTGTGGGCGACGACTGTGTCACGACGATCCGCCCATCGATTACCAAGATCCCAATCCTCATCTGTTGATGGACGATTTGTTGTATTTGAATGCTGTAATCAATAATATTGAGAAAAATCGATTTATTGATTTTTAGTGCCCTAGAATTCTAAAGTTCTAGAAAAAATTCGGTATTCTGGGTCATCAAATAAAGTCCGATTTCCAAAAAGGTCTGAAGACCTAAAAAAAAATCAGACCTTTTCTATCAAAACTTCCTCATCTCTCAACGGCGCCGGTGACACCATTTTCGGTGTCAAATCGTCTCGAAGAAAGGGATTCGTTTGATTGCTTGTCCCAATAAAAAGCGGCACCTTAAATTGCGACGTGATCGTGCTGAACGACGAGAGAAGCTCATTCTGAGAAGAAAAATATTCTAAGCAATCGTTTTAATTGGCTTTTTTCTCACATCGTCATCGTCTTCCAATCCATCGTCTTCTAGAAGCGGTCGACTTCCGCCTTCACCATCTTCACTTCCGACCGTGTTTTGTGATGATGCTTCCTCATCATCTTCATCATCTTCATCGTCATGTGAAGTGTCAACCTTCTGAATCAAAATAACAACAATTTTCTAGGACTTCTCAATTTAGTTCTGTTCCTCTTACTCTGCTACATTCATCTGTCTCATCATCATCATCGTCGTCGTCTTCCGAATCATCACGATCTGTTCTTCCGCGACTATCGCTACTTGTAGCATCATCACCAACTCCATCAATATTCTCATAACTGTATCGTCTCCGAGCTTTCATTCTTTGCTCATCAATTTCACTGTCGTCTTCTGTCTGCAATTTTCAAAAATCATTTTTTCAACCATCAAACTTCTCTTCTTTTCTTGTTTTTTACTACCTGCAATTTTCTTTGGCATCCGTCGAGACGATTTTTTTCATCAACAACACTTTTAACTGTGAAAATTGCATCATTTTCTGAAAATTTTCAGACAAATCGACAATAAAAAAAACACAAAAATGTCTCTAATTATTCATTTGTCTTTAAAACACATGCAAAGGAATTAAAAATGTACCTGTAAAACCAATTTAAATCACAAAATGGGAAAAAGGAGAAAAAAAAAAGAAAACTACTTTTTTGCTTTTTTTTCATTCTTTTTTTTACTAAAAAAAATCAATAAAATCTCTATTTAATCGATACATTTCAACACTTTTTTGTCCCTAAAAACATTCCTTCACATAAATACAAGCACACAACATAAAGCGTTTCACTGAAAAACGGGAGGGGTGTGAACGATGCGTTTTCAGCTTTTTCTACTGAAATGGTTGCCATTTTGATGTGGTTCTTTCGGGTACAATCGGTTTGGCGATCAGCCAATCATTTTTTTGATGAATCTGATTGGTTAGAAGAACACGTTTCAATAGCGATGATGGGGATGCTTGTGATTGTTGCTGATGTGATGACGTTTGATTCCATGCTAATTTTCTACCTGAATGTTGCTTCTCATCAATTCTTAGTGCTTCCATAGGAGTTAATGTCGCCGATTTTTGTGAGTTAACCAATGCGATTTTGTCGAATGGCGCTGATCCGAATGGATCACAAAAATCGATTGATGATGCATCATCATCTGTATCAGCTGAATTTTTTTCTACAAAAAACGAGAATCGATAATTATCTCAATTTTCTTATATTTTTTCAATTTTTTACCATTTTGATGAATTTTCATCGTCGCTGAAAATGGAGCGGCTAAAAACGGATTCCATTCCGATGTTGTCGTCACATCTTCACTGCTTTGAACTTGTGATGTTGTCTCCGTCGAGCTTACATTTTTTATCGATCCAGTTGTTTGACTATAAGGTCTGGAAATGTCTTGTTTTTTACAAAAAATCAATATTTTAAAAATCGATTTTTACTTAAAAGCACTTTTCGATATTTGTGATGTATCGCTGACATTTCTTCGATGTCTCGATTCAGCACAATTTGGCGGATTTTCAGAGTTTGGTGATATTATTGATCGACGATTTGTTAAATCAGTTGAAGCTCGATCTCGTTGAACTACACCATTATCCAAATCAGTAAATCCTAAATCAGATGGCTTCAGAATCGGACATGACAATGGCCCGCCATCTGTCGTTTCAATTTCAACGGCATCATTCTCCTTTACATTTTTCGCTGGTATTGATGGCATTGTTGGCAATAATGCTGACGCTTTTGGACGAAGCCTTGGCATTACCGACGTCGTCAATGGATTCTTGAATATTTCACTGATAAGTTGATCTTCAATCTCAACAATTTTCTCTTCGTCAACACTTTTTGATGAGGAATTTATTGATTTTTCAATCGGCTGCAGAGGTGATTTCAATTTATTTCGTTGAACCCCATTTTTCATTTCAGCTATCACTTTTTTTAATGACGATGGTTTTACATTCTGCAAAATCTTAAAATTACAGCAAAGAAATTCGAAAAAAATTATCTGACATAGACGTTCTCGATTGGGTTTGACTTTCCATACGCTTCAAAAGCCAGAGATGCGCATTCAAATATTGTTGGCCTTCGATTTACATCAACATCCAATAAATAATCTGAACATTTTATTTCAAAAGTTTCAAAATTTCACTGTAATTGACAAATCATTACATATAATTGCTCGAATTTCATCAGAATACGCCGGATGTTCTGGGAATGGCGCATAGATTCCATTCTGAATTGCCAATGCCGATTCTTCAAATGGCAATGAAAAATAGCATAATCGATAAAGCATTACACCCAATGACCAGAGATCTGATTTTGTACCTGAATCGAAGAATCCTTAACGATGGATTTTTCAACTGAAAAAAAAGTCACCAATAACTTGTCCACTATAAATATCAATCATTTCTGGCGATCGATAACACAACGTTGTATTCCGATCGATTTCATCTTGAATAATTAAAGCTGAATGCGTATTGATTGACATTGTCTTCGTTGTTGCGCTTCCAAAATCGCAAAGAACGAAAATTGGCGGCGCTGCTCGATTCCTCTCATCGATTAGAATATTCTCGACTTTTAAGTCGCGATGAATTACTGGCGTTTGTGAATGATGAAGACGTCCGACAGCTTCGCACATGTCGCAGAAAATATTTAAAATTTCATTGCCAGCTAAATACATGTTGTTCGATATTCGCTCATTCATTAATTGTAGAACATTTCCTGATAAAAATTTGTTTAATTTTTAAAAATAACTTTCCCCGCCTTACTTTTATGATAAACAGTTAATAGCATACAATCATATTGTCCATATTTATTTAAACCAATCATATGATCAATGTATTCAACAATATTTCGATGACCACGCAGCTCTTTCTAAATATTGATTTATTGATTTTTTAAGTATTGATTTCTTCCAAATTTTTACCACAATTTTGCATTCCCGAATACACGCGTCCAGTTGCTTCTGATTATCAAGTACAAATTGTCGTTTAAGAGCAAATTTTTTGTTCTTTTTGTCCGTGACCAAATAAACAATGGCAAATCCGCCTAAAAATTGACGTTTAGGTTTAAAAGAACAAAAAAAAAACATTGATTCACCTTCTGCCAGTTGTTTTTCAATGGTGACTTGTGTATTGGTCAATTTTAGAGTGACACCTGAAAACAATTTAAGCATGATTTTCGAATTTCAACCAAACCTTTGCAATTATTCTCTGTCAACATTTTCGATTCTTTCCGATCCGAAATACCGGATCCATCTGTGAAAACCTGAGGTTTATTCGAGCTACTCCCACCGCCAAAGAAACCTAAAGGCATCACCCTGTCTGAAATTGTTTAATGTAAAATTTGGCAAGAAAACTGTTTTTTTTTAATTGAAAAACAAAAAATTGAAAGAAACATGTCATATTTCGCAAACGTAATTGAAAAACTTGTTATTTTTCCTGTTTTTCTGGAAAAATTTCGTAACATTTAAGAAAAAAAAACTTTTTAAATATTTTAAAAGCATTGAAAATAGGTAAAATAACAATTTTTACAACAAAAATCTCTATAAACGTCGAATTTAATGAAAAACAACCAGTAAATATTGGAAAGTTTGTCGAAAAGTGAGGAAAACAAAAAAAATGAGGGCGGAGCTATTGGGGGGAAATATGAAGAGGTAAAGTGCAACTACACCGCACGCTTTTTAGCAAACACTTTCATTTTTTTTTGTTTATAGAAAACATTTACCAAGTGTTCATTTTCAGAGTAGAAAATGAAAGCAAACAATAAAACAATAACAAAAATTGAGAAACAAAACAAAAAATGTGCTAAATTGCTTCTTTTTCTCTTGTTTTTCAGTTCTTTTTTCGTTTTAAAAAGTTTTTCTTGGTTGTAAACACGCTCTATTGAAATCCTTTTATTTTGCTGAAATATTTGTTGACATTTTCAGAAATTTTCAAACATCAATAGAGCATACTTGCTACATTACATTGGGGAATACAGAACGAACACATCGAATTTAAGAATAAGAATGTTGACGTAGCACGAGTTGTAAACACGCTCTATTGAAGTTCTCTAGTTTTTCTTAACTTTGAATTTTTTTTCGGTTTTTTTTCAGAAAATTCCGAATATCATTCGAGCATATTTGCTACAATCAATTGGAAAAAGGGGAAACCATGCTCTATTGAGAATCAGATAAAACCCTGATCTTTTTTTTTGAATGATCGAAAATCAAATGCCATTTTCAATGACATAAGCTTTTATAATTGATTGCTTCTTCTTCGTTTCTCTCTCTCTCTCTCTCTTTTAAAATGTTTGGTTCAATGACTCCGCCCCTTTTCATACAGGGTCATCGTCATTAGATTGAGGGGGGAAGGGAGGGGAGAGAGGGGAAGTTCACTTGTTAACTTAACACCTTGAAAAAATGACAAAAATGCTATTTTTCTATTTCTCAATGATTTTTTCCAACGTCTTAACGAGAAGCCACATTGACGGCCTGCCAAACCTTAAATTACTGGAATGTTTCGAGTTTAAGAAAAACTTCTGGATTGTTGGCCACGCGTTTCACACCTCATCTGTTCAGGTTGGTTTGTTTTCGTTTTGCCTTTTTCTATCGATTACTGTATTAAAGGCGCATCTCTCTCTCTCTCTCTCTACTTTTTTCTTCTTCTTCTCCTTCCTCGATTTGATTTTAATTGAAATCAGATGACCAAAGAAAAGAAAAAATAGAATAAAATGTGTTCTCTGGCCTAAAAACTATTCAAGTGTGGTTTGTGGAATTTCAAGGAGAGAATCGAACAATTTTTGAGATATAAATTTTTTTCGCTGATCATTTGTTAAATGGGGTAAAAATGGTGAAGGAATTTGAAAAAAAAATGAGTGAGAGAGAGAGAGAGACAGAGAAACAGAAAAAAACAGAGAGACAGAGACAGAGACAGAGACAGAGACAGAGACAGAGACAGAGAGAAAAATACAATATTTCTGATGACGTCATTATTTATTAATCACCTTTGTTGTCAACATAAACTTGCTTTTCCCCTCCAACATTCCTTGCAACATTTTGACGATCAATCAAATGTTACGCTTCTCCAGGCCCCCAAAAAAGTGTTATATTCCCCCCCCCCCATCTTTCTTCCGGTCAACAGTGTTCGTAACAAGACCAATAATGCTGGAAAAAGTTATGCTCCTTTGATATCGTATCGCAATTTTTTTTTCTTCATCAACCGTCTTTTGATTTTTTTTGTCGGAAAAACTGAGTGAGAGGTTGCGCCTTTAAATACAGTATTAGATTGTTATTTTTGTTATCATGAGAAGACAACAAAATTCCACTCATCAAGCTGGGAAAAAAGGAAAAGACGAATTTGATAAGAAATCAAACTACAAAAATCGATTTGTAGTAGTTCAACCATTTTTTTTTCTTCTAAATTTAATTTTGAACGAAAATCAAAATCGAACGAGGCAAATCATTTTTTCGCCCCGCTGCCCCGCTGCCCCCCCCCCCCCCCTCCCCCCCTTCCTAATCAATGATAAGATCGTTTTGAATGATCACAAACATCACGAAAATCATCATTACCGATCATTTTCCTGACGTAAAAAATCAGGAGAAGAGGTGGAACGAAGAAAAACGGGTTGAAATCAATCAATAAAATGATAGGCGAACAAAGCCGATTCGTAACGGTCAGGGGCGGCGATTCTCAACGGAAGAAGAGCGCTTCACCCAATCGAGATGTCAACAGGATGACGCGAAGAACGAATAGAAACTCGAAATTCATTTGAAATTTGTTTGCCCTAAAGGTCTCGCAACGAACACAGTGGCGCGCTTTGAATTGGCGGAAATTTGAATTCTTTTTTTTTTGTGTTGTTTTTGAGCAGAAAAAAATTGAAATTATTTTCGCTAATGATTTATTGATTTTTTAAGTTCAAAGACGAATGTCTTCGAATGTGTCTGACGTCTTCAATTCGTCGCTCAAAATGTCTGTCGGCTATGCATGTTCCAAATGACGATGAATGTGTCATATCAGATCAGGTAAATCGATAATTGTTGAGGCAAAAAATCGATAATTTTTGAAAAAAAAATCAATAATTTTCGAGGCGAAAAATCGATAAATTCCGATGCAAAAAATCGATAATTTTTGAGATAAAAAATCGATAAATTTCAATGCAAAAAATCGATAAAATCAATGATTTCTTCCTCAGAATCAAATAACAAAGCCGGAGCTTTTCATTGAGAACGACACGCCCGGTTCATTCACTGTCAACTTCTTCCGAAACATCTGCGCTGATCCACCAAACTCTGAAGGTTGTTCATTTCTATCCCCATCAACGAATCAGAGAAGAAGCGGACGTTGTTCGGTTTCAGGAGCAACGCGACTCGAAGCTCGCCTTCAAGGCTATCGCGGCGGCGACGGAATAATCGAGTTGGCGCAAAGTGAAGGGAAACGCTCGCAAGCGCTGGTCGTCATCTCGGGATTGCAAGTCGATTCGGTATGATTCGGCCGGTCCGATGTTCATCCGACGCTTCTTTTTTCAGCTTTACGACATTTATTTTATGCCGAAAATGGAGGGAAAGGAAAAGTGTCGAAAGGTGAAAAATCATATTTTGGATTCGAAGTTGTTGATGACGGTTGAGACTGATCATACTGGAATGGCGATTCAACGATGGATCGATATTGATTTGGATTTTGACGGAAATCAGGTCATCAACAAGGTTCGCAACTTTTTTTCAGTTTAAAGGGACAGGATAGGAGTTTTGGGTGTCATAAGTTTAAAGGGACATAGGCTTAGAGTGGCATAAGTTTAAAGGGACATAGGCTTAGAGTGGCATAAGTTTAAAGGGACATAGGCTTAGAGCGGTATAAGTTTAAAGGAACATGAGTTTAAGGGGCCATAAGTTTAAAGGAACATGAACTTAAGGTGTCATAAGTTTGAAGGAACACAAGTTTGGCACAGTTAGCCTCGACACGCTTAAGCCTACCCTCCCCTGCTCTTCCTTGTTTTCTTTTTTTCCCCAAAAAACGTTTCGTGCCGAGACCCAAGAAAGAAAATTGACGTGTTTTACTTGTTTTCAGCTGATCACAGTCGTCGAAAAATCGACTGGAATCGCAGTCGATTGCGGTTCAATCAAAACTTCGTCGTTGAACTCGACGGAAAACTTCACAACTTCCCGCTCATCACCACGACATTTCGTCTCAACGGGTTTCCTCCTGCTGTCCTTCTTGTTCGTCATTCTTCGAGTTTGATCTGGCAAAAAGCCAACAAAAAAAAGAAGAAAAAGAAAATCAATAATACGCGGTCTGAAAGCTTATTTTATCACATAACTAAAATCCGTAAAATTTTTGAAAAAATCAATAAAAAAAAAATTAATGATCTACACATTTTTTTTTGTTTTGTTTGTCTTCGGGCTTCGGCTTCTTCTCCAATTGTTTGCTGTTCGGTTTTGGTCCGGTGTCGCTCAGCAGTTTTAAGCAACCGCAATTGTATACTCCAGTTTGAGCGTAAAATAGCCGGAGATGTTCTCGAATTCCAGCGAGTATTCGCCTTCTTCCAGATTCTTCAGAACGCCTTCTTCGTTCAGTTTTGTTGTGCACAAATGAAGGCGTGGATAGACAAGATCATTGGGATTCTGAAAAAAGAAAATGTTTTGTTGGAAGTGCGCTCCATTGACAATCGAAGCCGCTATTTTTTAGGGTGTTTCGTAGCCAATTAAAGGGTGAAAAATAATTGAAATCTTAAAATTTTAAGCTGCGTATCAAGTAATGATGAAAGAGTTGCTACTCAGCGAATTTGAAATCATTCCAAACACTTTTCTCAACGAAAATTTGATGAGAAACAACTCTTTTTCGAAAGTGGCGTATCAAAAGACTTGTGTTTAGAGTTGCTACGCAGTGAAATTCAGGATAAAATTTCAACTGACTATCAACTTAAAGAAGAGTTGCTACGCAGTGAAATTCAGGATAAAATTTCAACTGACTATCAACTTAAAGAAGAGTTGCTACGCAGCGAAATTCAGGATAAAATTTCAACTGACTATCAACTTAAAGAAGAGTTGCTACGCAGCGAAATTCAGGATAAAACTTCAACTGATTATCAACTTAAAGAAGAGTTGCTACGCAGCGAAATTCAGGATAAAATTTCAACTGACTATCAACTAAAAGAAGAGTTGCTACGCAGTGAAATTCAGGATAAAATTTCAACTGACTATCAACTTAAAGAAGAGTTGCTACGCAGCGAAATTCAGGATAAAATTTCAACTGACTATCAATTTAAAGAAGAGTTGCTACGCAGCGAAATTCAGGATAAATTTTCAACTGACTTTCAACTCAATGAAGAGTTGCTACGCAGCCAATTTCATCGACTGACCTTTCCCCTAAAAACCGAAAACTGCAGTTCGCCACTTCCAGTGAAGTCCCACAGCAAACTTTTTCCATTTGGCACATGAATTGGCACAATGAATTGAGATCCAGCTCCGATATCTTTTTGATTAGGCTTCGGTCGATTGATGTTCAGCTTTTTGTAATGCTGAAACGGTTTGTAGTGATCAGCAGCGGTGATCTTCTTCCGAATCGACACTCCCGTCTCATCGCCGGGCGGTATTGTGTTCAGAAATTCACCTAGAATTTCCGTCATTTTTTTCCAGCAATTTCAGACGGTTTTTCGTCGTTTTTTTTCCCTCCCCGTCCGATCCGTTACCTCCATATTCTTTGGGCACAAACCATTTTGGCAGATGCTTGTCGGCCAAGTCCGGCATGTTTCCAACGATTTCAATCCGTTTCAGATTTTCTTCGGACAAAAAGACGCGCGCCAACTTCCAGAGGAGGCTGATCAGCCGTGGCGGATTGGTCAGATAGATTCGTTGAACTTGTTCCGGATACCAATCTTGCCACAGCTCACTTCGAATTTGCCAAAGTTTCATGTAGCCGGACATTGGATTCACCTTGAGAAAAAAACTTTTTGTTTTCTTATGTTGCAATTGTGCTCCATTGCTAATCAGGAATTTTTTTGGTTTAAATTTGGCGTTTACAGGTTTTTTTTATTCATGTTGCAATTGTGCTCCATTGATAATCAGAAATTTTTTTGGTTTAAATTTGGCGTTTAAAGGTTTTTTTTATTCATGTTGCAATTGTGCTCCATTGCTAATGAGACCTCGTTGACCCAAAATTCATAAGCCCAAATATGAAGAAGGAAAAGCTTACATAATCCGATATATTAACAGTGGCCAAATCAAAAATCACAATAAATTGGACGGGTCCTTTTTCCGGTGATTGCTCTTTTTCTCTTCTGAATATTGATCGATTATTCATTGATTTTTTCTTTGTGTGTGGGTTGCGGGAGTGGCTGAAAAGTGCAAAAAAAAACGAACGAACCTTAAAATTAGCTGCTGCAACATTTCCGAGTAACCAAAGCAGTGCAGTAAATAATCGCTAGTTTTGAAAGTTTTAATGAACTGTAAGAGCAACTACAGTAAGACAAAACTACAGTAAGAAAAAAACTACAGTAAGAAAAATTACAATAAGAAACCAACTATCGTAAGAAAAAACTACAGTAAGAAACAACTACAGTAAGAAATAACTACAGTAAGAAAACCCACAGTGAGAAAAAATTACAAAGAAACCAACTACAGTAAGACAAAACTACAATAAAAAAATCTACAGTAAGAAAACAACTACAGTAAGAAAAAACCACCGTACCTCTTTCGGTTGTGACCATGCTCTCTCAACAAACAGAAACGCGTTGTGCTCCTCGGACCACTGGCGATCCTTCAATCGCGACGACGCAATATACTGCAGAAACGGTTCGATGATGTCCATTTCGAAGTAGCGTTCGGGAAAATCGTCGCCAACAAAGCCGGCGGCGTTGCGCGACGCCAAATAGATGACGAAATTCTTGACGAGCCTCTCGACGTCGCCATGATAGCCGCGAATCCAGCGACAAATGTTGAGATCCGTGTCGACGTCGTCGGGAATTCTACCATCGGCCAGCGTTGATCGAAGTCTTGAAGCGAGAGAAAATCGGCATTTTTTCAATGATTTTCGCGTCGACTTTTTTTTACCTTTCTCGAACTTCTTGAATTTTCAGCTTCTCCTCCTCATTTATTGGCTGCGACGATTTTAATTCGTGTTTTATCGTCATTTTTCGCACCGCACAAAATTTGCAGACTTTTTTTTTTGGCTGAAAAAACCCTGAAAATAAGCGCAAAAATCGTAATAAAATTGGTTTTTTAAATGAGAAAAAAAATCATTAAAACCGGTCTTTTCTTCGTTTTTACAAAAAATTATTCAAGTGGTTCTGGGGGAAAATTCGTATTGTTCAATAATCGAATTCACTTTTATTCATTTCTAGAAAAATCCAGCTTTTCGTCGTAATAAAACCAAGACAAAAAAAGAAATGGTAAAATGATAAGGGGAAAACCCCCTCCCAACAACAAAAAGTCAAACCCGGGCGGGCGGGAGGAAGAAACGGGGGGAAGGCAAAATGATTTTCAGAAAGAAAGAAAAAAAAGTCTGAAAAACCCGTCAAAATCGGAATTTCAGCCAGAACCAACTTTTCTGAAACTCACATCAAAACAAGGGGGGAAGAATCCCAAATTTTGTTGATGTGTCAATACAGGACAGGAAAAGAAAGAGGGGAAAACGAAAAAAAAATGTGTGGTGCGTCCGTCCCGTCCATTTCCAAATTATAATCGACTGTCACCATCTGAGGTTGACCGCGCGACCGCGCGAGCGCGCGTCGTAACCATCCCGCAGCATCGGGGTCATCGGGACAATTCTAGTTTTCTTCGTCATCGTTTTTTATTCGCCTTTTTTCCTTCCACCCCCTCCCCCCCCCCCCCCTTCTTACAATTCAAATTATTAGTTTTCTAATGGCGCCACCCCTCCCCCCATTCCACCCCCACCAATTACCTGTTGAACCAACTTTAATGTTTTTTCTCCAAACAAAATGAGGGGACCAAAAGAAAAAGAAGAGGCGGCGAGAATTTTAGGAGAAAAAGCACGGGAATGTGGAAAAAGAACTGGAAAATAAAACTTGTTCGGTTGCCCCGCTTCTTCTGAAGAAAAGAAGAGAAAAACGATGGAGAGGAGACAAGTTTGGTTATTCAGCAAAAAGTCGAAAATGGGAGGAAAGAAGAACAAGAATAAGAAAGATAAAACGAAGATCCTGAACTAATTGACACGATAGTTTTGATCTTAGCGTGTGTCAGACAGTCAGACATCAATATCTTCTTGTTATTCAAGGTCGTAGATCCTATGTACTCTCTCTCTAGACAAGAGTGAAGAGAGATAAAAAGGAGATTTTGATTATCTTCCTTTTTTCTTCAAAAAATTGACGTCAGACATTGGCTGGAATATTTTTTCTTTAAAATAAAATCAATAAACGTTGAATCTTTCGAATTACGGATTTCAACTAAAAACATTTTATGAAATAAATGATCCGGAAACAAAAAGAGAGAGAGAAAATTCGAAAATATCTAAAAACCAAATCTTTTGCGCAACAACCAAAACAACCGCAGCGATTTTTATGAGGATTCTTCGACGACTCGCATCTGTGATGAATTGAATCTTGGCTTAAAACTTGCTGGACCCAGATTCCACGCTTCAACTTTTAATGGTAATTCGTTTCCATAAAAGTCTAGCAGCGCATTTTTATCGCTTTCCTCATAAATTGATGTTGATTTTTGTTTAGGGGGCGCCTAAAATGTTCAAATTTGCATTTCTTCTTTTTTGTTGTCAAAAATCCAATTCAAACTTGTTTAATAAACGACGTTAAATGACTGAACTCTGGATCGATGCATAAGCTGAGAGGTGCTCGGCGTGCAACACTCTTCTCGTCGAGACCATTCTTGTTGGCTAATTTTTGAGATAAATGAATTTGTAATGGAGGAAGCGGGAAGGAGTCAGGCAATATTAAATCTTTAATTGATTCGGAGCAAGTTGTAAATTGATTTTCTTCATGTCTGAAAGGTTTTTTTTCATAAAAAAACTTAATTTTAAATTACTTATGAATTAATTTCCAATCGCTTCGATTTAAATCTTTTGAAAATTCGAAAATACCAAGATTCTTACCACGAAATATCCATTCAGCGTAAAGTTTTCCCTCAAATAACCAACGATCCATACCTGGTTCAGCCTGAAAAACGTCTTTAAAAATAATTCTAAGGGAAAACCCAATTATTTACCTTTACAATTTTCATGTAAGATGGTTGATTTGGCCATTTCCTTCCCCATTCATTTTTTGTAATTAATCGACCAACGCCAAACTAGAAATTGGTGAATGAATTTAGCAAAGTAGAAAAGGAAACAAATTTACATTTCGCATTTGTGCCAGAATTTCCCATAAAAATTTACCTTCTGAAGCGATATCGTGATTACCAACAAAACGAATTGTGTTGGCCGCCATTTTACCTACAAAATATGGAAATTTTAAGAAAAAATCATAAAAAAAGTGCACAAAACAAATAAAAATTTACTAGAAAAAGGGTGCAAGAATGGCAAAAAAGTGTGCCAGGCTTGCAAAAAGTTAAAATACAGCGCCCGCCCATCACTTTTATTTTCTTTTATTTTCTTTTTTAAAATTTCCCTCCCTTTTTTTAAATTAAAAATATAATTATCGATAATTTGAAATTTTAAAAAATTTAAATTTCAGATGCGATTAACAAATTGTGTCCAAGTGGGTGCATCATTGTCAAAATTCAGTCAAAAAACTGGGTTTGGACCAAATCGACTTTACCGAAAAGGAACACATTTTGTTGGAACAGAGCCACCAGCATTGAAATATCATTTAGTATTATTTCCAATTTTTGTTTTAAATTTAAATGTATTGATTTTTAAGCTGCAAGACAAGAAGCCAAGTCAGCAGTATGGACTGCAAGATAAAAACCATGAGCTGCCAGGAACTGGAAAAGTTCATAGTAAATTACCAACAAAGGTTAACTTTTCGATTCCACGAATCGTTTAAATAAAAATTTGTGCAGGTTCACATGAAAAAAGACAAAGTCTATGCGTGGTGTAGTTGCGGCTATAGCGGAAATCAGCCGTTATGCGATGGATCGCACAACTCGATTCGAATTCCAGATTTGAAATTGAAGCCAGTTCGATTTATTCCAGATGAAGATATAACAGTTTGGTTGTGTAATTGTAAACAAACCAAAAATAGGTAAAATATTCTTCTTCTTAACCCTTTCTTTTCCTCAATTTTTGTTTTGCAGACCATTTTGCGATGGATCCCATAAAACATTAGAAGAAGAAGACAAAAAAGCGGGTCTTTTCGATTAAAGAATGGTTTTAAGACTTTTTTCTTCACTTTAGTTAGGTTATTATCGTTTTATTTGTTGTTTTTATGTACAGAATTTTTTTCTGCCGTCAAAGTCGTTTTTTTGTTTGAAGATTTCAATAATAATATTTGCCAACAACAATTATCGGATTTGGTATAAGCGATAGGCTTGTTTTAAATAATTTTTTTTTAATTTCAAAATTTAGAAGAACGGAAAAATTAATGAAAAAAAAACAAAGAAGAAACGAAACGAAAATCAAACTTGACGAGACGAACACCCAGAAACCTCAACCATGTAAATCGATGAGAAGAGTTAATTAACTTCTCCAATTTTTCTTCGTTTTTTTTTTCGTTCTTGCTTGGTTTCGTTTCACAAACAATTCTTCATGTCGCATTCAACACCACTTATGGTCTTTCGCTTGGTTGAAAGAAACCGGCAATTGACAAAAAGAAATGAAGAAACGAATTGTAGACGAATCGTGTTTGGATTTGTTTTATGGTGAATCGTCACAACCATTTTTTTTTTCTTTTTTTGATTTTAAAATTCTTTTTGTTTTGCAAAATTTAAGAAATACAGTTAGCATTGATACAACTGCGCTCCAGTGCCCATTTAATTTGTTTTCTTTACGCGCCAGTTTAAAAATATTATTGAAGTTGGAGGGAGGGGACATTTTTTTCTTTTCAGTAAGAGACCCAATAACGAATAGGAAGAAAATTAATGTAAGGTCACACACTATCCACAAATGCGCTCCAGTGCACATTTAATTTGTTTTTCTTTTGGGCGCCAGTTTAAATTATTTCGACAGTATTTTTTCATTTTTTTCTCAACTCAATGACGCCAAGAAAAAACCATAATTTAGATGACGCCACGGTTAATAATTATTTCACACACCTGACCGGAATTAATAAAAAGCTTGCGGCGGAGCTTGAAGAGAAAACATTTTTTGTGTGAGAGGGAGGCGGGAGGTTGAGCAGCATATTCAGTGAAGGAGGAGAAAGTATCCATTGATCGGATGTGAAAATCAATCAAATATTTGCACATTTTTGAAGCTGGTTAAGAGCAAAAAAGGAGGGGGGGGGGGGAGGTGGCGAAACTGAAGCCAATTGAAATTGATTTTGTGTGCCTCCCACCTCTTCTTCTTCTTCTTCTCCTTTTTTTTCGCGCTGTTGTTGTTCAATGAGAAGCTTATATATTTAATAAATGTGTGTGTGCATGTGTCGTTTTTTGGCGGGCAACGGTTCGATGGCGCCGCCGCAATCGTTATTGGGAAAAGCTCAGTGTTTTAGCTTCTTCCTCCTCCGTCCCCATCCCCCTCCTTTCCCCCTCCTCTTCTTCTTTTTTTGAGTCGTTTAAGCTTCTTTTTTTTTTTCATTAAGTTCTTAAATATGTTCTCCTTGTGGTAGTAAGTGCGCTCTGTTGATAAACAAATTCAAAACAAGTTGAATTTAATCAATTCGCAAAGAAAAACCATTTTTTTTGCTCTAAATTTAATTTAAAAAAAAAAACTTTGCAGAAAATGCGCTCTACTGATAATTTTTTTTTCTGAATATCAAAATTAATTTGTAGGAACATTTTTTGTTTTTAACTGGTGTAGAAGAATATTGCTGCATAGACGCTCTACTGATAATAGAGAATCTTTAAAATTGTTTTTTTTTCAGCATTTAATACTCATTCAAATCAAAAAGAAATTTGAAGTACGCAGCCAAAGTGTTTGGCGCAAAGAAAAAAAACACTCGTTTTTATTCTCCTTTATCCTCGCTTTTTATGGAAAATAAAACTTGAAGGCGCACAGTTATCCTAGCAGGAAATAGTCTCATCAACGTCGAACATGTCCTCAGATTTCTTACGATACGCTATGTATTACGAAACTCCGCTAAGACGGCGCTTAACACCAGTCGCTGCATTGTTGACTATCACTTTTTGACATTTAAAAAAGAACTTTTTTTGACACATTTTTGAAATGTTTATTTTAGCGCCAAAATCGAAGGAAAAAACATTTTTTTTTTGAAAATTTGAAAAAAAAAATCGATTTTTTTGTGGATTTTCAGATTGGAAAGGAAAAATAATTGAGATTATGATTATCATCGAAGCAACGTAAAACAAAACAAAAAATGTCGTGGTTTTTTCAATCAAAAATCGCCAAATCCCATTTCTACGTCTGGTATTTGGGATCAAAAGAAGCCGACGGTGTACGCGGAAGCGCGGTAATTCAAAAAAAAAATTCTCCAAGAGACAACAAAAATCTGCAGGTGGTTCTTCCAGTGATGCGTCAACTGTTGAAGGAGAGTTTCAAAAAAACGCCCAGCAAAGCGACCGTACAGGTAGAGAGAGAGAGAGAGAGAGGGGGAAAAGAGCTCATCGATTTTCAGATATCATCAAAAGGTCTTAAACTGATTCAGTCGGTGCCGGCAATGTCGAGAAGTGGAAAAGTGAAAATGCAGTTGGTGAAATTTCAAATCGCCGCCAATTGTATAACGTACGGGTGAGAGAAGATTTTCGTTTTCCTTGACGAAGGAAAAGCTGAAATAAATTCTGATCAATTCAGAATAACCGGAAAAGCGCCATTCGATGATGTGGTCGGCGTCGTCATGCTGGTTCTGAATCCCGAAATGCAGTCGCCAATGCACGTTCACTGTTACAGATGCGACAGCGCTGAAACTGCTCAGATAATGCTGGCAAACATCCAAGTTTGATGAAGGGGGGAAGACGATCAAAAAAATTGTCTTGCTTTTTCAGCTTTTACTATCACGACCCGATGTTCAACGATCGATCAATGATCTTGAGCATCGATTATTTTTGTCAGGATTATTGGTGCCCAGAGTGTAAGAAGAATTTCAGAGAGAGAGAGAGAGAGAGAGAGAGAGAGAGAGAGAGAGAGAGAGAGAGAGAGAGAGAGAGAGAGAGATAATGATTTTTTTTCCCCTAGAAATCCGATGCGACCGACAAGATCCAGCTCACAATCGAGGGTTTCGAGCAGCAGCCGAATGACAAATGAACGATCGTCGCCAATGATGGAAAAAGAGCACAGTGGAATGGAGAGTGAAATAATTATGTGAGAGAAAAAGAACGAAATGAATAATTGAAAATCGTTTCAAGACCTCAACGACGAGCCGGACCGCAGACGATCTCAAGACGAGTTGTAGATGAGCTTCGTAATCGTTTGATTGGATCATCGGATGCGGCAAGGCAAATGGGAATTCGGCGACAGTGTCGAGAGGTTTTCGATCGGCGAAAAGTTTTGAAACACAGAAAAAATTGTTTTCTCCTGATTTTTCAGAACGCAATTTCAAGATATGAATCCGAGAAAAGGGAGAGAGGATCATTGTCGGATCTTCCAGTAGTGGAAGGATCCTCAAAATATCGAATGTTCGGGGATACAATGCTACGAGATTCCAAATCAAAATCGCGAAGCTTAGATGATCTGGCCGCTGATCCCGTATCAACGTAGGGAAAGGAGCCAAAAAAAAAAAAAAAACAATTTAAAGGCGGACTCAATTTTTTTTCTTTTTTTTTTAGAAATATGCGCGGAGCAATTGAGCCGCCATCACCGCCACGTCGATTCATCCGACCCGACTATGTGGACCCTTTTGGACCGCCCACTACCTTCGAACGAACCAACATTTTAGAAGGATTCTGGAAACAAAAAATGCGCCGCTCCAGCAGCGTCAAACTCGATTTTTAGCTCTTTGAGCATTTGTATATTTATTTGTATTTTTTTAATAATTTTCTCAAATTTCTTTTTTTCCCCCCAATAAATATTGACATTTCTAACACGAAAACGATAATTTTTAAAAATCACCGTACTTTTAAAGGAGCATCTTGAAAAAATTTTAAAGTTTTAACTAAATAATTGAAATTTGAATGAAAATAGAAATTTAAAACCTTTTTTTTAAAAGTAACTTTGGAATATGTATTCTTATTAAAGGAGCAAGTGATTTTAAAACACGTTGGTTTCAACGCGACATTAATTATTATTTCTTCACTCTTATGTTTTTCTCTTTGTTGTCACTTTTTTTTTGTCAAAAAGCACGATAAAACTGATGAAATAAGTTGTTTTGAATTATTTTGGCAAAGTGCCTATGACATAAATGCCGATTTTTTTTTTCTTTGTGATAAAATTACTTTTATTTTAATTTAAAAAAAACAGAGAAGGATTTCTTTTATTATTTAAATTGATTTAAAAAGTGTTTTATTTTCATAGGAGAAAAGCAATTAGAAATAATAAAAAAAAGAGATAGTTACAAAAGTTACGGTATCAAATACTAAAACGGTGCAAACACCGCGCGCTAAAAGTGCACATTTTATTTTATTTTTTTCTCATTTTTTTTATTTTTTTATTATTTTTTTTTCAAATTGAAAGGAATTGTTTTGTTGCTTTCCATTTTAATAATCTAAACTGTTTTTTAAATAAAAAATATTAATAAAATCTCAAATTTCCTAAAAAAAAGGGAAAAATTGTTTAAATTTTATCTAAAGCCTAATTATTGCTGAAAAGAAAAAGAAGACAAAAAATCATCAACATCTCCTCTCATCATGTCAATTCTATTCGAAATGAGCCGCTCAAGTTGTCGGTAAGTCGGTCTGTCGTCTTCGTTGCTCTCCAAAAATAATATACTTTACAGGCGCACACAACACACACACACACAGAGCCTCAGTCAGACAGTCAGCAGCATCGAGGTGCAGAAGCAGAAGCAGCGGCAAGAAACAGGCACGTGCACAACACAAGAAGAAGGAGAAGAAGAAGAAAAAAACATTCAACTGAAAATGGCTCTATTTTGCGCGGCTGCGCGTCGCGGTCACTACACACACACAACAAGCCGACGATGAACTAACTGGCTCAGATCGTCTCTGTGTGTATGTATGTGTGTGTGCATTTGAGCAACCCTTGTTATGTGTTGCTGCTCTCCTTCGTTTGTCTCTTTCAAAAAATGTGTCTGTGAGTTGAGCTTTTTATGCGTATAAGTGAAAGGAAAGGGGGGGGGGGGGGGAAATATCCCCCCTCCCTCCCTTGCTTTTCTTTGTTTGTTTCTTTACTTTGTCTCAAATCAACATTTGTCCGAGTTGCCGTCTTCGTCGCCACCGTTCATATCTGTGTTTTCTCTCTCTCTCTTTCTCTCTCTTCTCTCTCTCTCTCGTTTTCTCTCACAAAAAACCAACATTTCCCCCTCAATGTTTAATAGCAATTTAGACGAATCGTCGTTGGGCCGTTTTTTGTTGTCTTCTTCATCCACACCCGCCCGCGTCGTCCGTCCGTCGCTGTTCTCTTCACAATTTTGTTCGCACGTCGAAAAGAGAGAATCGAATTTTTTTGTTTGTTGCGTCGTCGTCGTCGTCGTCGTCGTCGTCGTCGTTGCGTCACCGCCGCAATGTTGGATGCTTTGACCATCCCCTCCCAGCGACTGGTGACTGGTTTTTTGGCATCAGAGCGATTTTGTCTTCGCTTGGGGTTTTTCCGTTCTCGACCTTAATTTACTCGTTTATTGATATGAATCTTTCGTTGAATACCGAGAAAAAAAAATTTTGTTTGAAAATTTAAAAAAAATTGGAAGAGGGGGGAGGGGTGTTTGGGTCTTTTTTTTGGTCATATAAAACAACTTCGTTTTTTCTTCTTCTCTCGATTTTTTTGCGTTCTTTTACCGCTTCTGCCGTCGTCTCTTCCTCTCTCTCTCTCTCTCTCTCTCTCTCTCTCTCTCTGTTTTTCGTTTTTATTCGTGTCTCAACTATTGAGAGATGTGTCGGCGTCTCTGGTTTATTAACAATGACTTTGATCGGTCTAAAAAAATAGAGATTGGCGAGACAGAGAGTGAGAGAGAGAGGGAGAGAAAGGGAAGAGACGTTAGACTCAGTAGTGCGTCCTCTCCTCGTTGCCTTGGTTGAACGCTTCGAATTATTGATTTCTCTTCTTCTCTCTCTCTCTCTCTCTCTCTCTCCCTCTCTCTCTTTGTTATTTTCATTTTTTACATTATGATTGCTTATTTATTGTTGTCATGACTATTTTTCACCGAAAAAAAGTCGTGAAATTCCCAAAATTTTAAAATAATTTAATTCTAAATTTTCGAAGAAAAAAAAGGCGTCGCCGCCAACTTTTGAACTTCTCAGATTTGGAAAAAATTTTTTTCTTTTTTTTTTGTCAAATTCTGACCAATTTTTGCGAGAAAAGCGCTTCACTCGTTGAATTGAAAATTTATTTAAAAAAAATGTTTTTTTCCAAGCTGAAAAATGGTGAAAAAAATCAATTTGTGATGGAATTTTCAGTCGCTTCCTTAGTTTTTTTTTCTTTGGCGACTTTCTTTTCCCAGCCTTGAAAGAGGTTTGGGTTTAACGATTATCGCCTGACAATTATTGAAATTTTATATTCATTTATCATATGAGAAAATGATTTTATTATCAGTTTTACAACACATTCATCCCCATTTTTTGTTCTGATTAGATATTTTCGTTTTTTTTCAAATGTTTTTCTCCGTTTTTTTTTGTTGTTGAAATCGTTGAGAAGATGAAGCTTCAAAATTAATATTAAACAAAAAAAAAAGTTTTACAGGTTTTGCAACGACCGCAAACCATTTAGAAAGAAAAGAGAAAAAGAAGTCAGTGTGAGTGTTGGTGGAGAACGAATAGGCCCATCGATCCGTTGCCGTGTTAGAAAGATAACGAAACAAGAATGGAATTTTTCCAAGCGTCACGTCAACAGCACTCGAATGCTGGCGGTGGCGCCAGTGGTGCTGGTGCCGGCGGCGGTGGCGGTGGTGGTAGTAGTAGTGGTGGTGGTGGTGGTGTAGGAGCTGCGGGTGGTGCTGGTGCTGGCAATTCGTCATCGAGCCAGCAACATCAACAAGCTCAACAGCAACAGCAGCAACAACAACAGCAATATCATCCGTATAATGGAATATCGTCACAACAGGTTTGAAGAGGCATCGAATTATTGATTGATTATTTGAATTCATTGTCAGGAATATCAAAACAATCAGTCACAATCCAACTCGCATCTGTATTATCAGCCACAACACTCGCAAACGCAACAACAAGCGCATTATTTCCCAATTCAACCAGCTTCAGCGACTTCCCCTTTAGATCATGGTAAGTAATTTGAGATGTAGTTAGTAGACAAAATTGAGCATTAAAGGTGCTCAACACAATTCGTCATATCACCATAGTAATAATGGGCATAATGGACATCAACAAGATTTTGTTCAATCTAACCATCAACTGAACACAATTCAATCAATGCAGCAGCAACAACAACAGCAGCAGCAGCAGCAACATTCAGTTCATGGACATCAACAATCGCATCATACGGGAGTTGGTTCGGGTTCACATTCGGCAATGTCTTCAATTCATCAACAACATCAGCAACATCAGCAGCAGCAGCAGAATCAACATCATCAGCAGCCACAATCCCAGCAACATCATCAGCAATCAGTTAGAAATGTAAGCAACAAATATTTGAAAATAAAATGTATTAATTTTTTTTTGAAGCAACCACAGCGTCGGGGACAATTGAACTCGCTGATGAATCAACAAACTCAACAGCATCACATCGGGCATCATCAACAGCCGCAACATCCATCGAATCAGCATCAGCAGCAGCAGCAGCAACAGCATCATATTCAACTTCATCAACAACAGCAACAGCATCAACAAGGGCATCATCAAGGATCGCATATGAATCAGCATCATCCACAACAGCAGCAGCCGCATCAGATGCAGCATCATCAGAATCAGCAACAATCGCAAGCGCATCATCAGAATCAGCAGCATCCCCATCATAATCAACATCATCCGAGTCATCATCGTCAGCAGCACCATCAACAAATTGCCCCATCGATGGGTACTGTTGGAAACGTCGTTGTGCCATCATCGCAAAGTGGCGGCGCAGCCAATCAAGCCGTCCATCACAGTTCGCAAGCAGTCGCTGCGGCTGCAGCAGCCGCAGCAGCGGCAGCAGCAGCAGCCGCCGCCGCAGCACCCTACATGATGCACATGCAGCAGCCAACCAGCAACGATTTGCCAGTACGAATCGTGATTCCCTCGAAGTATGTGGGCGCCGTGATGGGGCAACGCGGCTCACAAATTCGCGAGATCACCAAAGAGTCGCAGGCAAAAGTGGTCGTTGATTCGCATCGAATCGGACCAAAAGAAGCGCAAGAAACGGTGAGATTTTGTGGTTATTGATTTATTGATTTTTTTTCTTTGGTTATAAAAATATTTTTTTTTCAGATTGTTAATGTAATTGGATCACCTGAAAATTGCACAAACGCGATTGCTCGAATTCTAGAAGTTGTTCAACGCGAATACAACAAAGATGAAGCAAACATGTTGGCTTTTTTATATCTAAAAAAAAAAAAATTAATCTGATTTTTAGCGGAGCCGACTTTGAGCTCAAAATTCGAGCTCACAATCAATTGGTAGGACGATTGATCGGAAAGCAAGGAGCCACAATCAAACAAATCATGACCGACACGTCGACAACCATTTTGGTGTCAAAGTGAGAAATTCGTCGATATGAAACACTTGAAAGTATCCCGTCCGTTCCTTCCATTTTTCAGCGATCAACAGCAGACAAGAGGTGCTGAGTCAGGAGTTCCTTTCGGAACGCTGGACGTCAACGCAGTGGAGCGAACCATATCGGTGAAAGCGCCGACGATTGAAGCCGTCTCGGCGGCCGAATCGAGAATATCGGCGAAATTGCGAAAATGCTTCGAAATGGACAATCAGCATCGCGTAAGAGTATTGGCCGGTGGGGAAAAGAAGGAAAAGCTGAAAATTTTCAGATACAAGCGTTCCAAAGCAATGTGCAATCGGGTATGAATCCAGCGTTGATTCAACAAATGAGAGCCAACACGGCAGCGGCTCCATACGGTCTCAACGCTGCTCCGGCCGCTGGTGCCGGACCGATTTCCAACGGACTTCAACCGTTTTTGGGCAACACTCTGACTTTGCTCCGAATGTGGGTGCCCGACAGCATGGTCGGCGCATTAATCGGCTCAAAAGGCAAATATATTCGGACCATATTGCGAGACACTGGTGCACAGGTGAAGTTTGACGCGCCCGATGAAAAGAATCGCAAAGAGGCGGCGACAAGCGAAGAAACTGGCGTCAACGACGCTGACGCCGACGCCGACGTTGAGAGTGGCGTTGTAGCCGACGCCGGCGCCGACGCCGAAGGCGTTGATGACAGCGGTGACTCGGCGGAAAACGAGGAGAATGAGGAAAAGAAGGAGGAGAGGCACGAATTGTTGGAGGAAGCGACAGTCGATGGAGCAAATGTCGCGTCATCAAATGCCGCCAAAAATGAGGAAGAAGCTGGGAAAAAGGTGAGACATAAAAAAAAACTAGGAAAAGCCCATGAAAAAACCCCTCTCATTTGTTTCCTGCAGGTGGAGCGAATGGTGACAATAACCGGCAACTACATGCAACTGTTAAGAGCCCAGACAATGATTTATGCGAAAATCGCCGAGCAATTGCAACAATCGTTCGAAGAGCTGAAGCTACGAACCGAAGTGTCGGTGCCATCCGAAATCGTCGGTCGAATCATCGGTAAGCGCGGACAAAACGTGCGAGAATTGCAACGAATCACCGGTGCGACGGTTCGAATTCCGGAAGAGGAAAAAGAGGGAGGAGGAGGAGGAGGAGAGAACGAGACGCCGTCAGGTGGAGACAATGAAGTTTACAAAGAGAAGGGCGGTGAGTGAAGCTTTTTCTTTTCTTTTTCTGCAAATCAGGTTTTTGGTTTATTTTTTAAGAGGAAGATACGACAGTCGTCCGAATTATTGGAACAGTTCACGCGTCGCATCACGTACAATTCCGGCTTTCACAATTAGTGTCGGATCATTTGAAAGGGGATAAGAAGAAAGATTACAATTCGACGCCGTCAGGTAAATAAAAAAAAAATTTGTTTTTTCTCTGTGGAAAAAAAACGGGTTTAATATTTGTTGTTAAATTCAAAATGTCGAAAAAGGGAAATATGCGCGGAGCAATTGAGCCGCCATCACCGGGTCGGTATAAGCTCCGCATATATTTTTGGGACGGGGGGGGGGGGGATTTTTAATCGATTTTCGGGGGTTTAAAATTAAGAAAAAATTGGGAAATTTTCCAGATGGAGTGACTTTCAACCAAAATAACAACTCACCATCAGCAGCAGCAAAATAGGAAGTTTTGAATAGTTTTCATATGTCAACGTGTTTTTTTTGTTTCTAAATTTCGGCTTCTTCTTCTTCTCCTTGTTTGATTCAATCCAAATCATAATTTTTTCTCGTCTTTTTTTTTTCTTCGTTCGATTTTCTGTTGAATGACGTTTCATCATCATCATCATCACATATTTCTGCTGTTTTTTTCGTTTTTCGTTTTTTTTTTTGGTTGCCACAAACATTCACAAAATAAGTTCGGGTGCGATAATTTCCCCCCCCCCCCCCAGCCGAAAATGAGGCGAGACGAAGAAGGAAAAGCTTCGAAGAGAAAAGTGAATGAGAAGAAGGGGGAGATGGATGAGAAGGGGGAGAAAAAGAGAAAGAGAAAGAGGGACTAAATAAGAAGTGAGAGGTGAAAAAGAGAATGAAAGAAAAATTGTTATTAGGAAACGTTAATATGTATTGTTGTTGTTTTTATTTAATTTGAATCCTTTAATTTTTTTTCTTCTTTTTCTCCTCCACCTCCTCCTTCTCTCTCTTTTTTCTTTCGGTTGGAGGAGAGCAGAAATTTTTGACGGGTTGAGCACTTATTGAAAGAGAGAGAGAAAATTCTTTCTGTTCTCGTCTTGCGCCCTGCCGCCGATTCGTGTGGTGGGCATCTCTCCATCACACATTGATTATTTTTTGGAACGATTTATTGATTGATTTTTGTTGATCATCGAGGTTTTGTTGTGTGGGTGTTTATGTGTTGATTTGGTCCTCGCCCTCCCCTCTCCCCCCCCCCCCCCCACTTTAATTTGTTGTTTGAAATTTGATAGAATCTGGGTGTTGATTTTCATATCATAGTGGGTCCCCGCCCCGTCTCTGCCCCCGTTTTACCGTTTCGCCGCCGTTCTCTCCCCGTTTTTTTGTTTTTTCCCCGCTTCTACCTTCTTTTCGAAAAAATTGATGTTCTTCTCCCACGTCTCTTCCCATTGATGTTTGAAGTTTCGTTTTGTTTTCTGTGAACTTTTTTTTTTGTTCCCCTTTTTTGGTCTGTTTTGTTGCTCTTTTCAGATTTTTTTTTTTTGGTGAAAAGAGAAGCGTTTGTCGTCGAAGCAGTTTAGCTTTTTATGATTTTTTTTTGTTCAATTTTCTCATTGGTTTGAATGTTGAAATAGGCGTTCGAGCTAGAACTTCAAGGATGTGGTTACTGAGAAAAAAAGAAAAAATTTTTTCTCGGTTTCCTCTCAGCCTCGATTTCTTTGTTTTGTTTTTCCTCGTCTCCATCTTCTTCGTTCTAGATTTGTAACGTTTTTAATAATTTTGAAAATTTTCATGTTTCGAATAAAAACAATTTTTTAAAAGCATCACACCTTACGCGAAAGTGCAGAAAGAAAAAAAACCACTTAAAAAATGTTTTTATTTTAAAACTTTATTGATTGGACGGAAGTTATCAAACTTTTGGTTCGATCCCAAATACTTATCGATTGAATCGATGATTGGGTTGATGTGATCTGAGACACCGAAGCGTTGACCATTACTGATTGTTCTTTGTTAATAATATGATTTCGTAGCTGAGAAATTACGGTGACCATAACCAGTGGTGAGCTGAAAGTTAAGAAATGAAGAATAGTTTGGTGCGCCTTTAATACAGTAATCGATTTTTCAAAAAAAAAATCAATAAATCAATACTCACCCGACGTTTAAAAAATCGTAAATAAAAAATTGAATGGCAAAAAAGAAGTCGAGAGCGCAAGAGGAGCAGAAAATGAAAATCGTCTGCAAAAAAAAATTTGGCTGTGTGATTTTTCAACTTGAAAAATGCATGCGCCTTTAATACGAAACCCTACTGTAATGAAAATATCTTGAAAAGGTTGTGGGTTGAAAAGTGTGACAAGACCATTCTTCTATGAGCTTGCGTGATCCTTTAAAATAGCCCCACTTTGTTATGTTGCAAAAATGCTCTATTGACAATTTGGAAAAAAAACCCGGTCCTGACACCATTCTAAACATTTGCTAACAAAAATTTGTGTTAAAGGAGCATAGCGATTGAAGAAAGAACCCCCGGGTCCTGCCACGATTCTAAGTTGAAATTTGTGTTAAAGGAGCATAGCGATTTAAGAGAAAACCCCCGGGACCTGCCACGATTCTAAGCTGAAATTTGTGTTAAAGGAGCATAGCGATTGAAGAAAGAACCCCCGGGTCCTGCCACGATTCTAAGTTGAAATTTGTGTTAAAGGAGCATAGCGATTGAAGAAAGAACCCCCGGGTCCTGCCACGATTCTAAGTTGAAATTTGTGTTAAAGGAGCATAGCGATTGAAGAAAGAACCCCCGGGTCCTGCCACGATTCTAAATTAAAATTTGTGTTAAGGAGGATAGCGATTTGAGAGAAAACCCCCGGGTCCTGCCACGATTCTAAATTAAAATTTGTGTTAAAGGAGGATAGCGATTTGAGAGAAAACCCCCGGGTCCTGCCACGATTCTAAATTAAAATTTGTGTTAAAGGAGGATAGCGATTTGAGAGAAAACCCCCGGGTCCTGCCACGATTCTAAATTAAAATTTGTGTTAAAGGAGCATAACGATTTAAGAGAAAACCCCCGGGTCCTGCCACGATTCTAAGTTGAAATTTGTGTTAAAGGAGCATAGCGATTTAAGAAAAAACCCCCGGGTCCTGCCACGATTCTAAATTAAAAATTGTGTTAAGGAGGATAGCGATTTGAGAGAAAACCCCCGGGTCCTGCCACGATTCTAAGTTGAAATTTGTGTTAAAGGAGCATAGCGATTTAAGAGAAAACTCCCGGGTCCTGCCACGATTCTAAATTAAAAATTGTGAAAAATTTTTGTTCAAACTGACCTGAAAAACAGCGGCGGTAAAAAAACCGACCGAAACAATGATCGACGCAATACAAATTGATTTTTCAGCGCTTTTAATGCGATTCGGAAGCATCAAAAGATAAGAAAGCGTTAAAAATGTGCACAGAAAAGTGAAGAAAAGCGAAATCAGCAAAAAAATGAGCTGAAAAACCGACAAGCTCGCCTGAAAAAGAATTGTAAGCATTTGAGCGAAAGCCGCGAAAAGTCGGCGACACAACAACAACAACAAACCCATCGAATTCTTCTCGAATAATTAACGGCGAAACCGCCGAACGACGGCGAGACGAACATTCGCGACACAATCAAATTCCAGACGACAAGAAATGGAAGCGCGACGACGAGCAGCAGTGCGACACGCAAATAATCGTTCCAGAATCGCGTGTGCCGAAACGGAAACACGACGCAACTCATGCGATTCAGCACCAGAAATATTTGCGCGACACTTTTCGCCGCTCGCGCATAGTTCACCGTCGTGTAGACGAACTTCAGCAGCAACGACGGCTCGGCAAAAAACGGGCTGACGATGGCGCAAAGTGGCGAAATGTAAATGAAGAAGCGATTGAACAGCAAATCAATCAATAACATCCAAACACTCTGCAGAATGGGTCTCGTTTGGATTTCTCTTTCAATACAGTTTAAGTATACTGTAACCAAAAACTGTGCCGGTGGGCGTGGCTTCAAAGCAGGAGAAAAAAAAAGAGGCTGAAAACCCTCACCGCAAAACAATCGGTGCTGTAAATGATGAAAAACGGTTTTGTCGCATAAAACGTCCGATGAGTCACCAACAAAACGCGAAGAATCAGAAAATACAGAAAAATCGTCGGAATCATGTAGAGCGCCTGACACGCGTACTTTAGAATTTCGACTCGAGAATCGTAGCCATCGTCGCATTCGATGAGAATCGGATCAGTGAGCGGATCGAAAATTGTCGAATTATTTGACATTGATTTTTTTTTTGTTTTGGCTCGCAGCAGCAGCAGCAGCAGCAGCGGGGAGGGGGAAGGGGGTGGAAAAAAATCGGCGAAAAAAAAACTCGACGGCGAATATTTATGATCTCATTAATCGAAAAGTGTGCAAGAAAATGCTTCTCGAATGTCCAGGTGAAATTAATTTTTCGCTCCCCCGAAGTAAAAAAAAATGCGCAAAATTTTTTTTTAAAACATTTATTTTTTTTTTGTTTTTTTGGTAAGCGCCTTTAATACAGTATACTCTTTGGTCGCGCAACACTCAGAGAGCAAAAACAAATAAAAATAAGTTTTCGTAAAAGCTTAAAGGTTTTCGCATATTTGAAAATTAGGCCACGCCCACCACCTTCATAACTACTAATTAAATGGCGGCAAAAAAGGGAGAGGAGGGGGGGGGGAGACCCCGCCCACTGCACAATTCCAAAGTAACACGCGGAGACCACGCCCACTTTATAGTTGTTTATTTTCCACGGTCGGCGAACGAACACGGAAGCCAAGTAAAAACAATTTACGGAAAATTCAATTATTTTTTTGTCTGGAATTTTATGAAATAAAAAAATCAAAAAAAAAAGAAAGAAAAAAGTTTGACATCGACCTAGAGCGGGAAAATACAGTATAGTCCCAGACCTGCGTTGATCAACAACTTTAAGGCGCGCGCGCGCGCGGGCGCGTGGACACATTTTGACCAGCGAACAAAAAAGGGTCAACACGTCAGTTTTTGTCCTCCTCTTCACTCTCAACATGCCAAAATTGGTTTTGGGATTCGTCATTCGCGAAAAAAATCGCGTTTTTTCTTTCAAATGGAATACGACACGTGTTCATTGGAGCGCATTTGACCTTTGAGGTTTTTTTTTAATGTTTGGTTTGTGTTTGCCACAACTTGTTTACGTGTTTTTTATAAGTAATCCCGGAGCATCGTTTAAAAAAAATGAAAATCTAATTTGAATATTTAATGTTCCCGCTAATTTGAGTTTTTTTACTCAATTTTTTGATTCGGTGAACGTGACGCTTGACTAGCAAAACAGCGTTGCACCGAAAATTCGTCAGCCGTCGGTGGCTTGACACATTTTGCGTTTTGATCACTGCGAAAAACATTGCAAATATTGTAGGGCAGAAAATTAATTAGGAAAAATTAAACTGAAAAAAAAGAAATTGATTTAAACTGTATTTCGTTGCAGGACCTGAATCATTTGCTGAAAATTATTGTTGGATTTTTTTCGAATCCCCTCGATGGTTGGAAACAATTGTGCGTTTTTGTTGATTTTTGTGGTTTCGAATGGAAGAAATGTGCAATCGAAGCGGCTTACTTATTCCGATCATAACAAGCGGTGAGCTGAAATTCAAAAATTTTTTTTTTGTGGTGTCAGCTTAAATGTTTCCCATTAGAATCGGCGATTTCTTGTGTTCCGAGTTTTTATTGGCTGCCGTAAATTGCGGCAAAACCGAATTGAAAAAGAAGAAAAAAAAAAGCGAACGTCATGCTCCTCTCCCCCCCCCCCCCCCCCCCCACTCCCTTGGGTCTCGGCACGAAGTCAGAAATTGTTACCCGACGTTCAAGAAGTCGTAGGAGAAAAATTGAATGGCAAAGACGGTTTTGATGTCGCAGCTCGAACAAAACGCAAAAATCGAATAAAAAATTGCGACACTGAGAAAACCGATGGAAATGATGAAGGTGGCGATGCACAAGGATCTCTCAATGGATCTTGTCCGATTCTTGAGAACGAAAAGAGCGGCCATCGTCAGAGTGGTGCAAACTGTCGTGAAGACAATTGCGACAATGACGAACGTCAGCTGAATCACCGACGAACTGATCCAGGCGATTCTCTTGAAATAGTTGACGGCGAAACCGCCGTAGAACGGCTGAACGTTCATACGCGACACCACCAAGTTGGCCGTCGGAATCGACGGAACGAGAAGAATGAGCACGACGACCGACCGCAAATGAGCTGACCACAGTTTTTCGTGCCGAATCGGCAACAGAACGCAGCTCATTCGGTTGAGCACAAGAAAAATTTGGACGATCGATTTGGCGGCTCGCGAATAGTTGCTTGTGCAATACATGATTTTCGGAATCAGCGACGGATTCTCGAACATTGGACTGACGATTGAACAAAGCGGCGGAATATACATGAAAAATCGATTGAACAAAACATCGGTTAGAAGCATGTAAACACTCTGTAAATGCGGAGCAACGTATTGTTGACGTCAGTTTGTTAGGTAAGGAAACCAACCACTAAACAATCAGCACTGTAAATGATGAAAAATGAATTCTTCAAATAATTTTGGCGATGAGTGAAGAAAATGACTCGAAGAATCAGAAAATACAAAAAAATTGCTGGAATCATATAAAACGCCTGGATCGAATACTTCAGAATTTCGATTCGAGAATCGTAGGATTCATCACATTTCATCGGAAGTGGATCATTAAAATAATCGATCGTTGAATTTGACATTTCTAAACAAAGAAAAACTTCAAGGATTGAAAAAAGTTTTGGTTTGAATTGCCGCCGGCCGCCTACAGTAACCCGTTAAACCTGCACATCAAACTATGAAATGGAAAAGAAAAGCAACGAAACGTTTTTTGGCGGCCGAGTAAGAAAAAGTTTTCATCATAAAAGCCCAAATGGCGCTTGCCGGCAAATTCAAAAAGTGACCGCAAAAACGTATTCGCCGTAGAGCGCAACTGCAACAACCAGTTAGTGAATGAATGAAGGGCCGCCGCCGCCGCGTGCGAAAAACGACGAACAAAACTCACTTCTGCTGAATTTCGAGAGAAGAAAATAAACAAATTCAGAGTAAAAATGAAACGGAAACGGAAAGAAAATGATTGAAAGTTGCGCTGAACTTTTCCACCCTCCCCCCCCCCCCCCCCCTCGCATCCCCCCCCCTCTCCCAAAAAAAAAGTGTTCATTCGTTGGTGCTGCTCAAATTCAATAAGAAAAACCGCGCGAAAAAGGCGGGGCTGTTATCAGGCGAAGGGGTGTAGACGATTTTTACCTTTGATTCCAAGTGAGTGAGAAAAATCGATAAAACGTTGGAGTCATCCAACCCAATCATAATCCATAATCTACGTTTCTTTGAGTTTCTCCGAGCTTCTTCGAGCTTCTCCGATTTTCTTCGGCTTTCTTTGAGTTTCTTTGAGTTTTTTCGAGCTTCTCCGATTTTTTTCGACTTTCTCCGAATTTCTTCGACTTTCTCCGAATTTCTTCGACTTTCTCCGAATTTCTTCGGCTTTCTTTGAGTTTCTTTGAGTTTTTTCGAGCTTCTCCGATTTTTTTCGACTTTCTTTGACTTTCTTTGAGTTTCTCCGAGCTTCTCCGATTTTGTTCGATTTTCTCCGAACTTCTTCGACTTTTTCCGATTTTCTTCGACTTTCTCCGATTTTCTCCAAGTTTCTTCGATTTTCTTTAAATGTTTTCAATTTTTTTTCAAAAAAAAATAAATAAGAAAAAGTTTCTTAAAATCAAAAAAAAAAAAAAAATTTATCGCGCCACCTGGAAAAATTTTTTTAAATTGAATCATTTTTGGTCGCGTTTTTTGAAAGAAAAAAACCTCGCTGCGTCTTTTTTTTTTTTTTTTTTTTAATTTTGTGGCAAATTATGAGAAATTCGACCAAAAAATCGCATTATTTTTATTTTTTTTTTTAATTTGAAAAAATTTTGGTTTTTTTTATGTTTTGGACTTTGATCAATTGGTTTAAAAAAAAAGTCGAAAACTAATCCGGCGCCCCCCAGCCTCTCTCTCTCTCTCCGCTTGCCAATAGCGGCGAGGCATGAAAAAATGGGCGGAGACTTGCTGGAACAGTTAATTTTTTTTTTTGGGCTTCACTTGATGTTTGAAAATCATTTTTTCATTCACACAATCAAATCGAATTGATTTGTCGAAAAATCGAGTTTTGCAAAATGAAAAAAAACGAATTTTTTTAATGAGAAGCTTGAACTTCGCTTAACCTTTCATTTCATGCATTTTCAGCCTATAATTTGAGGCTGAAACTCGTTTTTTCGTTTTAATGAGAGGGAGCACGTTGAAGAAAAAAACTTCTGCACATTTATGATGTGGTCTCACTTAGTGCAACCTCATTTTAAGCTTTATTGAGAATGAGTGTGGGAGGGAAAGGGGAAGGGGGTTTTGAAATTCCGGGGCTTTCAATTTAAAAAAAAAAAAAAGTCCGAAAATATTGATTTATAAGTTGAACAAAAATACGCATGAAAATTGCGGGAAAATTCAAAATTCAAAAAAAAAATCAATTTTTTCTCTTAAAGCCGAAACATTTCAAACATCATCGACGTGACGTCATCAAAATTGTCAACTTTTGCCAGTTTCCGATCGAATTGTTAAATGAAGAGTCTGCGCTGTTTTGGTTCGTTTGAAAACGTCAATGCGGAGTGTCGGACTGATGACAATCATGATAATCAAATTTCTAAAAAATTTGGGACGGCGTTTTTTTCGGCGAAAATTTCCATACGAAATATTGAGAAAATCGTAGGCCAAAAATTGAACCGAATAGAGCAAATCGATATCGCACCAAGTGCAAAACGTGAACGCCGACTGAAAACGCAAAAAAAAAATCAATAAATCGATCGATGAACGGCGCCCGATCGATTTGGCAATTCTTCTCACCTGCATGAAGGCGACCAACGAGAAGCCAATCGATATTACGATCGATGCAAGGCACAGCGATTTTTCAGCTTCTTTTATCCGATTGGGAAGCATCAGAAGGCTGTACAATGTCACCGACGAGCAGCAAAGTGTGAATAGAAGTGTGATAATCGAGGCGATCGATACGAATTTCGACAGGCTTGCCTGGAATTTTTCGACAAAGTGAGAGGCAGAGAAAATCAGAGAGACATAGAGAAGCAGAGAAAGGCAGAAAGACAGAGAGAAGCAGAGAGACAGCGAGATAGAGAAAGACAGAGAGACAGAGAGGCAAAGAGAAAAGAGAGAAAGAGAGAGAGAGAAAGAGAGAAAGAAAAACAGAGAGAAAGATAAAGAGAGAGACAGAGAGGCAGAGAGGCAAAGAGAGAAAAGAGAAAAATAGAGAGAGAGAGAGAGAGAGAGAGAAAGAGAGAAAGAAAAACAGAGAGAAAGATAAAGAGAGAGACAGAGAGGCAGAGAAAGACAGAGAGGCAGAGAGGCAAAGAGAGAAAAGAGAAAAAGAGAGAGACATAGAGAAACAGAGAAAGGCAGAAAGACAGAAAGAAGCAGAGAGGCAGAGAGAAAAGAGAGAAAGAGAAATACAGAGATACAGAGAGAAAAAGAGACAGAGACAGAGAGAAAGAAAAACCGAGAGACAGAGAGACAGTGAAAAGCAGAAAGAAAAGAGAGAAAAAAAATTCCTTTACCCATTGAACTTTCCTGATATAATTCGGATTGAATCCGCCAAAGACTGGCGCGACGTAAACTCGAGAAATCACCAAATTCCAAATGATGAGCAGCGGCAACGTCAAAATGAGAGCGGCGACGAGCTTAAACCATTCTCGCCACGCTCGCGAATAAGTGAACGGAAACAGAACGCAGCACATGCGATTCAACACCATAAAAATTTGCGACGTCGATTTGACACCGCGAAAATAGTTCGCAGCGACATAGAAGAACTTGAGCGTCAGCGACGGCTCGAAGAACAGCGGGCTGACGATTGGACAAAGCGGTGGAATGTAGAGAAAGACGCGGGTGAAAGCAACGTCAGCCATCAGCATGTAGAGACTCTGAAACATGTTCGGCGTCGGAATTTGAGAAAAAAACCGATCGGGAATTCTGTCAACTTCAACTCACTGCAAAACAATCGAAGCTGTAAATCAGAAAAAATGAATTCTTCAAATAATTTTGGCGATGAGTGATGAAAATGACTCGAAGAATCAGAAAATACAAAAAAATTGCTGGAATCATATAAAACGCCTGGATCGAATACTTCAGAATTTCGATTCGAGAATCGTAGGACTCATCACATTTCATCGGAAGTGGATCATTAAAATAATCGATCGTTGAATTTGACATTTCTAAACAAAGAAAAACTTCAAGGATTGAAAAAAGTTTTGGTTTGAATTGCCGCCGGCCGCCTACAGTAACCCGTTAAACCTGCCCATCAAACTATGAAATTGAAGAAAAAAAAAAACAAATGCGAAACAAAATCCGTCATTTGAGCACGACCGCAACGCGCTTGTGAATGGGCGCGTCGCGGTCGAGTAGATTTCAATTTGCAACGACGTTCCGACATCGTTTTTGTGTCAAAAAAAAAAACAAAAAGAATTCGCAAACATTTTTTTTGCCATTTAAATTATAGATTGAAATTCTTTTGAAGACAGGTGAACAAATTTTTTTTTTTGATATTTTCAGCTTTTGCAACCTCGTAATTACTAAAAATCGAACTGAACTTTGAGTTCAAACTATTTTAAGACCACGAAAAAAACTGCAATTTTACGCTGAAAACTTTACTGGCAATCGGCGACTCCCGAAAATCTAGAAAATGTTAAAATCGTGCTCCTCCTTCGTGTTCGTGGCGAGACCCGCCTCAACACTCAACACACATGCTCCTTTAACTTGTGTTCTGGAGTTTTTTCTATGAAAACATTTCGTTGAAATTTTATTAAAGGAACAGGCAATTATTTGAGCAGGCGGGTCTCGCCACGATTCGATACAAATTACATGAAGTTTGTGAGGAGAATTATTTGGCCGAATCCGAATTCTGCTGCGAACTGATGCGAATTGTCTGAACCGAATCTCGACGAAGCTGAAGAAGATCGGCACGAAATCGTGAGCTGATGAGGATCATAACAATCGGAGAACTTCAAAAAAAAATTTGGTGTTCCTCTGTCCACGGGGAGGCCTCATAGATGTGCGTGGGAGGGAGGAAAGTGGGGGTGGGGGTGGTAGGAAGGAGACAAGACCGCTCACCAGACATTCAAAACATCGTAGGTGAAAAAATGAATGACGACCATCAATTCCGATGCGCAACCGGTGCAAAAAGCAAAAAAGAACTGCAAAACAAAAATTTCCCGGGAGAGGCGGGGGGCGGGGGAGGTTAAGGGCGGGGGGGGGGGGGGGGATTTTTCCTCACTTGAAACGTGGCGACAAGCGAAAAACCGATCGATATCGCAATCGAAGCGAAGCACAACGATTTCTCGGTGGTCTTGGTTCGATTTGAGAGCATGAAGAGGCCATAAAGCGTTAGAAATGTGCAAACGATTGTGAAGAAAAGAGCAACGATGACGAACGCGAATTGAAATTGTGAAAGGCTCGCCTGTGTGACCGAACAATCTTCGTGTGCCCCACAAAAATGTTTCAACACAGACAGGCACGCGGAGGCGATGTAATCTCGCTCCAGTGCACAGTCGAAGAGTGCCCCTCCACCCCTTGCCGGCGCTGTGCGGAAACATTTTCGACAAACCCGACCCGACTTACCCATGAAACACGTTTGACATAGTTCAGTGTGAAGCCGCCGAACGCTGGCGCGATTTGCATTCGAGAAACATACAAATTCCAGACGACGCAGTTCGGTAGGGCGACGATGAGGACGAAGGCGATTTTCAGATTTTTTTGCCAGATGACGGCGTGTTTGACGGGCGTCAGAACGCACGTCATTCGATTCAGCACCAAGAATATTTGAATTATCGATTTGGAAGCGCGAGCGAAATTTTCGGTGACGTAGACCAACTTCAGAATTATTGAGGGCTCGAAAAAGAATGGGCTGACGATTGGGCAAAGTGTTGGCAGGTAAATGAATGGTCGGATGAATAAAATATTGATTAGGAGGATGTAGCAACTCTGGAAATTCGAAAAAACCAATTTTTTTTTGCAGTTTAACCGTGCGATGGGGCGTGGCCAAAAACGTGTCTATCTACGCATTTCTTTGCAGTTTAACCATGCGATGGGGCGTGGCCAAAAACGTGTCTATCTACGCATTTCTTTGCAGTTTAACCATGCGATGGGGCGTGGCCAAAAATTTACTTGCTCAATTTTCAAACTTCCTGTCGTCAATTATAATGCCAAAAGTGTAAAACTACGCAAAAGTGTGCACACAGATAATTGACTAAAAGCATGTTGAGGCAGATAATAGCTGCGTGCGTAGGTTGCAGAAAACGTCGTTTTAACTCCGCCCATTTTTCTATGCGGTAAACAAACAATGACTTATAGCACGCTGTTAGTAAAGGAGAAACACAGAAAAAAGTGTTGTAATAAGTAGAGAGCAGTCGGCAGGTTCTGCAAGCGGCGCGCAGTTTTTGAATTTGAATTTATTTTTTTGAATTTTTGTTAATATTAAAAATTAAACGATTTCTTAATTAATTAAAAGGAATAATTAAGGTTCAAATTGAACAATTGATTTATTCATAATAAAAGAGTACGGTATGCAAAACAGCACACACACACAATCCCGCAACACACCCCAACGCAATTTTGCAGATTTTTCTTAAATTCATCATTTTTTTTTTCGTTTATTTTTCTAATATAAAAACAGAAAAAAAACCAAACCAACCGCAAAACAATCGGCGCTATAAATTAAAAAAAACGAATTTTTTAAATAATAAAACCGGTGAGTGATAAAAATTGCCCTAAAAATCAGAAAATATAGAAAAATTGTAGGACAAATATAAATCGCTTGAAGCAGATATTTCAACGTTTCAATGTATGAATTATAGGAGTCGTCACATTCGATAGGAATTGGATCGTTGAATAAATCAATTTCCATGTGTGTGTTTAATTGAATACAAAGCAAAACTTTGGAGCAAAGCAGAAAACTGAAACTTGCAAGGTAAAGTGTCAATTGGTTTTTTTGTTCAAAGTTTTCCGTTAATCCAGCTGAAATGTGTAGTTGTTTTTAATAAAACAGCGAATAAAAATAATTTTATTACTACGAATAAAAAAATGTTTAATTAATTGTAAATGGAAAAAGAAAAATTAATTCATCAGTTTCCAGAAATAACATTTGGCATAGAAGAAATTACGTTTAAAATTGAATTCTGATTGTTACGAAGATGCTTCCGAAGTTGGCTGCTCATTAGGACCATCACAATTGGTGAACTCACATTAATAAAATCGAAGGATAAAAAATGAATAATGTGAATTAAGGTGACTTCGCAAAAGGAGCAGAAAAAGAACACTGCCTGTAATTAAATTTTCAAGGTATTTTTTTTTATTGAACACTAAATTTAATGTCACCTGAAATATTGCGATACCTAAAAATCCAATTGAGATTACGGCAGAAGCAATGCACAGAGTTTTTTCAGCAGTTTTAACACGGTTTGGAAGAATAATTAGACCGTAAAAAGTTATAAACGTGCAAATTAAGGTGAATGATAAAGCGATTAGAGTTATTGTTGCGTGAAAAACCGAAAGACTTGCCTAAAAATGTTTCATTGTCAAATTAAAATAAACCGACGCGTATTTTTGCCCAACAAAAAATTGAAGCGAATTTTGAAATTTAAAGTAAATAATCGCAACTTACGCCCACGCGTTTTGTTTACAGAGGATTTTAGACAAGTTTAAATTTTTTTCTTAAAAAATCTGGATAATTATCAAAAGAAACCAGTAATTTAATTTTTATTTTTAAACAGGCTGTTCCATCTTGAACTTTACTTCTCAATAAATAAAGGCTTTTGTTATTTTAGCAGCTCCAATTCAAAACATCGCTTCAATTTGATGTTTGAAAATACGCATTAAGAAAAAAAATTAACCCATGGGACTCGCTTAACATAGTCAATTCCAAATCCACCTAATACAACGCGAACCCTCATTCTGGAGATTAAAACATTCCAAATAACTGAAAATGGAAGAGCAAAAACTAGAAATAATATAAATTTTAAGTATTTTTTCCAAATATTATTGTGCTCCATGGGAAATAGAATACAAGTCATTCGATTAATAACCAAGAATATTTGAATAACTGACTTGGCAGCCCGACAATAATTGCTAGAAATGTAGATGATTTTAAGAATTATTGAGGGTTCGAAAAAAAACGGGCTGATTATCGGACACAGCGGTGGAATAAAAATAAATGAGCGAATCAATAATCCTTCGTTTAAAAGTTGAAAAGTGCTCTGAAAATTCAAGAATATTCTTAGAGAAAATTTTGACAAAAATCGAAATCCGAAATAAAAACGCGCGCAAGTGGGGAAAAATTCAAAAAAAAATGTTGAACTTTTAGGAAACTTTGTAGAATGATTATTTCCGACAAATTTAAAGATTGTAATTTTTGTTAAAATTCCAATTCCGCAGAAAATGAAAATTTCGAAATTTTCAATGGAGCGTGTTTGCATTAGATTAGTGGAAAAATAAATGTAAAGAAATTTATCGTAAATCTTTTTTCGGGTTTTTTGAATTTGAAAAAAATTTTTTTTTGAATCGTTTGAAGTAAACAATTCAAATGTTCGAAAATTAGAGGTTTTTTAACTTTAAACATTTTCAAACTGATGAATTTTGAGTTGTTTTAAAGTAACAATTAATTAATGATCGGTTACTTTCCATCATTTTTCTTTCACTTTTAAATGTTTTGTTGAGTGTTTTTTTTATTGTCAATAGAGCGTGTTTTGCAACATATGATTAAAAAATATTATGTCGTGCGATTTTATGAATTTCAAGCTTTATCCAGCTAAAAACAAAAGTAAAAGTGTCAAAAATGTGTTTATTTTTTGTTCCAACTCACCACAAAACAATCAATACTATAAATAATGAAAAAAGAGTTTACTAAATAGAATTTGGAATGTTTTATGCAAATAATTTTAATAATCATAAAATATATAAATAATGTTGGAATAATGTAAAACAATTGAATCGAATATTTAAGAATTTCAATTGTCGAATCATAAGAATTATCACATTCAATGGGTAATGAATCTTGAAAAAGATCAACATTAGTTGAAATATTGTCGGGCATTATTTCGAAAAAATATTTCAAACTGAAATTATTTGTGTTCTCGACAATTTTATCAAAACTTGTCTTTCTTTCTTTTTTTAACTTTTTTTTTTCTTCAACAGAGCACTAATTTAACACATGTATTTATTTTATAATCCGATTTATTAAATTTAGAAAGAATTTTTCAAATTTTATTATAAAATAATGAGCCCTAAGGGGAATACAAAATTGGTCAAAAATCAATTTACACCTGTTGAAAATCTGAAAGTGTCTATTCTCTGGTGACATTTTATTTTCAAATGTTGCAGATTTCAGAAAAAGTTCAAAGAAACCAAAATAAATTTTTGTTCGTTTGGAGCATCATAATTGAAATATATTTGGTTTCGCGGCTTTTTGGAATTAGAAAAAAAGCAGACCATTATTGTCCAGAGGAGGTATTCAATGCCTTAAGTTTTTCAAGTGAAAAAGTAAATGAATTTTCATATTTTTCTATTTAACGTAAATAAATTGTAATTAAAAACAATTTTATAAGTTTTTTTGTAACAAAAACCGTAAAAGTTAACCAGCTTTTCATAATTAAAAGAGAACAAAATTGGGAAGAAAAAAACACGTTTTTAAAATTAATTTAAAAAAAAATGTGTGTTAATATTAAAAATTGAATGATTTCTTAAATAAATACAATGAATAATTAAGGTTCTGATTTATGCATAATCAATGAAGTACGGTATGCAAATCAGCACACACACAAACCTGCAACACACCCCGACGCAATTTTGCAGATTTTTCTTAAATTCATCATTTTTTTTTTCGTATATTTTTCTAATATAAAAACAGAAAAAAAACCAAACCAACCGCAAAACAATCGGCGCTATAAATTAAAAAAAACGAATTTTTTAAATAATAAAACCGGTGAGTGATAAAAATTGCCCTAAAAATCAGAAAATATAGAAAAATTGTAGGACAAATATAAATCGCTTGAAGCAGATATTTCAACGTTTCAATGTATGAATTATAGGAGTCGTCACATTCGATAGGAATTGGATCGTTGAATAAATCAATTTCCATGTATGTGTTTAATTGAATACAAAGCAAAACTTTGGAGCAAAGCAGAAAACTGAAACTTGCAAGGTAAAGTGTCAATTGGTTTTTTTGTTCAAAGTTTTCCGTTAATCCAGCTGAAATGTGTAGTTGTTTTTAATAAAACAGCGAATAAAAATAATTTTATTACTACGAATAAAAAAATGTTTAATTAATTGTAAATGGAAAAAGAAAAATTAATTCATCAGTTTCCAGAAATAACATTTGGCATAGAAGAAATTACGTTTAAAATTGAATTCTGATTGTTACGAAGATGCGTCCGAAGTTGGCTGCTCATTAGGACCATCACAATTGGTGAACTCACATTAATAAAATCGAAGGATAAAAAATGAATAATGTGAATTAAGGTGACTTCGCAAAAGGAGCAGAAAAAGAACACTGCCTGTAATTAAATTTTCAAGGTATTTTTTTTTATTGAACACTAAATTTAATGTCACCTGAAATATTGCGATACCTAAAAATCCAATTGAGATTACGGCAGAAGCAATGCACAGAGTTTTTTCAGCAGTTTTAACACGGTTTGGAAGAATAATTAGACCGTAAAAAGTTATAAACGTGCAAATTAAGGTGAATGATAAAGCGATTAGAGTTATTGTTGCGTGAAAAATCGAAAGACTTGCCTAAAAATGTTTTATTGTCAAATTAAAATAAACCGGCTCGTATTTTTGCCCAACAAAAAATTGAAGCGAATTTTGAAATTTAAAGTAAATAATCGCAACTTACGCCCACGCGTTTTGTTTACAGAGGATTTTAGACAAGTTTAAATTTTTTTCTTAAAAAATCTGGATAATTATCAAAAGAAACCAGTAATTTAATTTTTATTTTTAAACAGGCTGTTCCATCTTGAACTTTACTTCTCAATAAATAAAGGTTTTTGTTATTTTAGCAGCGCCAATTAAAAACATCGCTTCAATTTGATGTTTGAAAATACGCATTAAGAAAAAAAATTAACCCATGGGACTCGCTTAACATAGTCAATTCCAAATCCACCTAATACAACGCGAACCCTCATTCTGGAGATTAGAACATTCCAAATAACTGAAAATGGAAGAGCAAAAACTAGAAATAATATAAATTTTAAGTATTTTTTCCAAATATTATTGTGCTCCATGGGAAATAGAATACAAGTCATTCGATTAATAACCAAGAATATTTGAATAACTGATTTGGCAGCCCGACAATAATTGCTAGAAATGTAGATGATTTTAAGAATTATTGAGGGTTCGAAAAAAAACGGGCTGATTATCGGACACAGCGGTGGAATAAAAATAAATGAGCGAATCAATAAGCCTTCGTTTAAAAGTTGAAAAGTGCTCTGAAAATTCAAGAATATTCTTAGAGAAAATTTTGACAAAAATCGAAATCCGAAATAAAAACGCGCGCAAGTGGGGAAAAATTCAAAAAAAATGTTTAACTTTTAGGAAACTTTGTGGAATGATTATTTCCGACAAATTTAAAGATTGTAATTTTTGTTAAAATTCCAATTCCGCAGAAAATGAAAATTTCGAAATTTTCAATGGAGCGTGTTTGCATTAGATTAGTGGAAAAATAAATGTAAAGAAATTTATCGTAAATCTTTTTTCGGGTTTTTTGAATTTGAAAAAAAATTTTTTTTTGAATCGTTTGAAGTAAACAATTCAAATGTTCGAAAATTAGAGGTTTTTTTAACTTTAAACATTTTCAAACTGACGAATTTTGAGTTGTTTTAAAGTAACAATTAATTAATGATCGGTTACTTTCCATCATTTTTCTTTCACTTTTAAATGTTTTGTTGAGTGTTTTTTTTATTGTCAATAGAGCGTGTTTTGCAACATATGATTAAAAAATATTATGTCGTGCGATTTTATGAATTTCAAGCTTTATCCAGCTAAAAACAAAAGTAAAAGTGTCAAAAATTTGTTTATTTTTTGTTCCAACTTACCACAAAACAATCAATACTATAAATAATGAAAAAAGAGTTTACTAAATAGAATTTGGAATGTTTTATGCAAATAATTTTAATAATCATAAAATATATAAATAATGTTGGAATAATGTAAAACAATTGAATCGAATATTTAAGAATTTCAATTGTCGAATCATAAGAATTATCACATTCAATGGGTAATGAATCTTGAAAAAGATCAACATTAGTTGAAATATTGTCGGGCATTATTTCGAAAAAATATTTCAAACTGAAATTATTTGTGTTCTCGACAATTTTATCAAAACTTGTCTTTCTTTCTTTTTTTAACTTTTTTTTTCTTCAACAGAGCACTAATTTAACACATGTATTTATTTTATAATTCGATTTATTAAATTTAGAAAGAATTTTTCAAATTTTATTATAAAATAATGAGCCCTAAGGAGAATACAAAATTGGTCAAAAATCAATTTACACCTGTTGAAAATCTGAAAGTGTCTATTCTCTGGTGACATTTTATTTTCAAATGTTGCAGATTTCAGAAAAAGTTCAAAGAAACCAAAATAAATTTTTGTTCGTTTGGAGCATCATAATTGAAATATATTTGGTTTCGCGGCTTTTTGGAATTAGAAAAAAAGCAGACCATTATTGTCCAGAGGAGGTATTCAATGCCTTAAGTTTTTCAAGTGAAAAAGTAAATGAATTTTCATATTTTTCTATTTAACGTAAATAAATTGTAATTAAAAACAATTTTATAAGTTTTTTTGTAACAAAAACCGTAAAAGTTAACCAGCTTTTCATAATTAAAAGAGAACAAAATTGGGAAGAAAAAAACACGTTTTTAAAATTAATTTAAAAAAAAATGTGTGTTAATATTAAAAATTGAATGATTTCTTAAATAAATACAATGAATAATTAAGGTTCTGATTTATGCATAATCAATGAAGTACGGTATGCAAATCAGCACACACACAAACCTGCAACACACCCCGACGCAATTTTGCAGATTTTTCTTAAATTCATCATTTTTTTTTTCGTATATTTTTCTAATATAAAAACAGAAAAAAAACCAAACCAACCGCAAAACAATCGGCGCTATAAATTAAAAAAAACGAATTTTTTAAATAATAAAACCGGTGAGTGATAAAAATTGCCCTAAAAATCAGAAAATATAGAAAAATTGTAGGACAAATATAAATCGCTTGAAGCAGATATTTCAACGTTTCAATGTATGAATTATAGGAGTCGTCACATTCGATAGGAATTGGATCGTTGAATAAATCAATTTCCATGTGTGTGTTTAATTGAATACAAAGCAAAACTTTGGAGCAAAGCAGAAAACTGAAACTTGCAAGGTAAAGTGTCAATTGGTTTTTTTGTTCAAAGTTTTCCGTTAATCCAGCTGAAATGTGTAGTTGTTTTTAATAAAACAGCGAATAAAAATAATTTTATTACTACGAATAAAAAAAAATGTTTAATTAATTGTAAATAGAAAAAGAAAAATTTATTCTTCATTTTCCAGAAATAACATTTGGCATAGAAGAAAATACGTTTAAAATTGAATTCTGATTGTTACGAAGATGCGTCCGAAGTTGGCTGCTCATTAGGACCATCACAATTGGTGAACTCACATTAATAAAATCGAAGGATAAAAAATGAATAATGTGAATTAAGGTGACTTCGCAAAAGGAGCAGAAAAAGAACACTGCCTGTAATTAAATTTTCAAGGTATTTTTTTTTATTGAACACTAAATTTAATGTCACCTGAAATATTGCGATACCTAAAAATCCAATTGAGATTACGGCAGAAGCAATGCACAGAGTTTTTTCAGCAGTTTTAACACGGTTTGGAAGAATAATTAGACCGTAAAAAGTTATAAACGTGCAAATTAAGGTGAATGATAAAACGATTAGAGTTATTGTTGCGTGAAAAACCGAAAGACTTGCCTAAAAATGTTTCATTGTCAAATTAAAATAAACCGACGCGTATTTTTTCCCGACCAAAAATTGAAGCGAATTTTGAAATTTAAAGTAAATAATCGCAACTTACGCCCACGCGTTTTGTTTACAGAGGATTTTAGACAAGTTTAAATTTTTTTCTTTAAAAATCTGGATAATTATCAAAAGAAACCAGTAATTTAATTTTAATTTTGGAAACAGGCTGTTGTGCCTTCAACTTTGCTTCTCAATAAATAAAGGCTTTTGTTATTTTAGCAGCTCCTATTCAAAACATCGCTTCAATTTGATGTTTGAAAATACGCATTAAGAAAAAAAGTTAACCCATGGGACTCGCTTAACATAGTCAATTCCAAATCCACCTAATACAACGCGAATCCTCATTCTGGAGATTAAAACATTCCAAATAACTGAAAATGGAAGAGCAAAAACTAGAAATAATATAAATTTTAAGTATTTTTTCCAAATATTATTGTGCTCCATGGGAAATAGAATACAAGTCATTCGATTAATAACCAAGAATATTTGAATAACTGATTTGGCAGCCCGACAATAATTGCTAGAAATGTAGATGATTTTAAGAATTATTGAGGGTTCGAAAAAAAACGGGCTGATTATCGGACACAGCGGTGGAATAAAAATAAATGAGCGAATCAATAATCCTTCGTTTAAAAGTTGAAAAGTGCTCTGAAAATTCAAGAATATTCTTAGAGAAAATTTTGACAAAAATCGAAATCCGAAATAAAAATCGCACGAGTGGGTGAAAGTTCAAAAAAAATGTTGAACTTTTGATAAATGTTTCTTGTAAAATGATTATTTCCGACAAATTTCAAAATTTTAATTTTTGTTAAAGTTCCAATTCCGCAGAAAATGAAAATTTCGAAATTTTCAATGGAGCGTGTTTGCATTAGATTAGTGGAAAAATAAATGTAAAGAAATTTATCGTAAATCTTTTTTCGGGTTTTTTGAATTTGAAAAAAAATTTTTTTTTGAATCGTTTGAAGTAAAAAATTCAAATGTTCGAAAATTAGAGGTTTTTTTAACTTTAAACATTTTCAAACTGACGAATTTTGAGTTGTTTTAAAGTAACAATTAATTAATGATCGGTTACTTTCCATCATTTTTCTTTCACTTTTAAATGTTTTGTTGAGTGTTTTTTTTATTGTCAATAGAGCGTGTTTTGCAACATATGATTAAAAAATATTATGTCGTGCGATTTTATGAATTTCAAGCTTTATCCAGCTAAAAACAAAAGTAAAAGTGTCAAAAATTTGTTTATTTTTTGTTCCAACTTACCACAAAACAATCAATACTATAAATAATGAAAAAAGAGTTTACTAAATAGAATTTGGAATGTTTTATGCAAATAATTTTAATAATCATAAAATATATAAATAATGTTGGAATAATGTAAAACAATTGAATCGAATATTTAAGAATTTCAATTGTCGAATCATAAGAATTATCACATTCAATGGGTAATGAATCTTGAAAAAGATCAACATTAGTTGAAATATTGTCGGGCATTATTTCGAAAAAATATTTCAAACTGAAATTATTTGTGTTCTCGACAATTTTATCAAAACTTGTCTTTCTTTCTTTTTTTAACTTTTTTTTTTCTTCAACAGAGCACTAATTTAACACATGTATTTATTTTATAATCCGATTTATTAAATTTAGAAAGAATTTTTCAAATTTTATTATAAAATAATGAGCCCTAAGGGGAATACAAAATTGTTCAAAAATCAATTTACACCTGTTGAAAATCTGAAAGTTTCTACTTCATGGTGACTTTTTATTTTCAAATAAGAAAAAGTTCAAAAAAAAAAACCAAAATCTCGTTTGGTTCGCGGCTTTTTGAAATTTGTAAAATTTGTAATTAGAAAAAACATCAGTCGGACCATTTTTTTTCTAGAGGGGGGGGGGGGGGGGTTGTACACGTTTGACATACAGAACTGGCCATAAATATGAACAATATTGGTTTTTTTGAGAACAACTTTTATCACAGGTCGGGGTGATCGTTTTGAAAAAGTGCATTATTTATTTTCAGACGTCTTTTACCATATTAAAAAACGTCTAAAATTTTTAGAACGATCGGTTACCTGTGCAAAAAAGTTGTTCTCAAAAAACCAATATTGTTTATATTTATGGCCAGTACTGTAGTTCAGTGTGAAGCCGCCGAACACTGGCGCGATTCGCATTCGGGAAACATACAAACTTTAGACGGTAGGACGACGATGAAGACGAAGGCGATTTTCAGATTGCACGTCACTGTTTTTTTCCAGGGAAGGAGGGGGGGGGGGGGGGGGGTTGTATCTTTCAAAAAAAATCATTTTTTCTCAATATTGTTTACATTTCTGTCAAGCAATTGAATTTTCATTTTTTTATTTAACGTAATTAAATTGTAATTTTAAAAAATTTTATAAGTTTTTTTTTTGTAACAAAAACCGTAAAAGTTAACCAGCTTTCCGTAATTAAAAGAGAACAAAAGTGGAAAGAAAAAAAATGAAAAATTGTGCGCTTTCAAATAATTTACGTAACTGAAGTCAACGTATTTTTGCTGGTGACGTGTGAAAGTGGAACAGAATTGTTTGAAACCGAAATCTCCATATTTTTGAGATTCGCACGAAGTTGAGAGCTTATAATAAGCATGACAATTGGTGAGCTGACATTTAATAAATCAAATGAAAGCAGTTGAATTGTGAAGAGCAAATCACTGTCACAAAATGAGCAAGAAGCATAAATTGCCTAAAATCATGGTTTTATAGTAAATTGAAGCGGTTTGGTTACTGAATTTACTTGAAATAAGGCAACAACTACAAATTCAATCGATATGATGATAGAAGCGAAACACAGCGATTTTTCAGCTGATTTGATTCGAGATGGAAGCATGAATAAACCATAAAGAGTAATTGAAGTACACACAAAAGTGAATAGTAAGGCAATAAGAATAAATATGAGTTGAAATTTTGAAAGACTCGCCTTTAAAAATGTGGTAATAAATGGTGAAAAACTGCACTAAAACAGGTTTTTCGATCGTAACGAGACCCAATTGCATAATGAAACGGGTGGCGCCTTTAAACTTTTTCTAGCGGCTCGAGATGTTGAATCGCTTTGTGGGGGGAACGGCGCAAGTAAATGAATTTTTGTTAAATTTTTTTGGTTTTTAATGTTTTTTTTTTTTGCAATTTAGTCGGAATAGAACACTGGAAATTTGGTCTCGGCACGATTGAAGAACCATTTATTAGAAGTGAATTACCCATGGGACTCGTTTAAAATAAGTTATAGTGAAACCACCGAAAACTGTAGTGATGGCCATTCTCGAGATGAAAAGATTCCAGACGACCAAAAATGGAAGGGAAACAATGAAAAATATGACGAATTTGAAATTTGCGCGCCAAATATTATTGTGCTCCACGGGAAATAGAATACAAGTCATTCGATTAAGAACCAAGAATATTTGAATAACTGACTTGGCAGCACGACAATAACCAACAGAAATGTAAATGATTTTAAGAATTATCGAGGGTTCGAAAAAAAACGGGCTGATTATCGGACACAGCGGTGGAATATAAATGAAAAGTCGACCAAAAATGACATCAATAAATAGTGAATAAGCACTCTGAAATTGTTTGAAGTCGAATTTGTTTGCAGAAGTAGGTTTTTGGTGAACATTTAATTGCGGCAAACAAATGAAAAATGTCTGCATTACATCAGACGCAATAGTGCAGACATAATGATTAGTGGGGATTTTTCATCAGATTCAAATAAGGTTGAAACATTAGGAATTAACGGTTTTTTTTTTTAAAGTTGTGTGTTTCGTGAGAGAAATTGATAACGGTTAACAAATAGAACGTGCCTTGTCTGCATTACACCAGACGCACTAACGCAGATTGTTCGTTTTTTAGAATTTTTCTTTAGTTTAAGCAACAAAAAAATGTGTCTGCTGCATTTTTTTCAAACTTGTGTTTCGTGAGTGTTTATTATGGTAACCAAATTGAGCTCTTTGTCTGCATTACATCATACGCATTAACGCAGATTATTGATTTATGTTGGGTGCAAATTATGACCCTCAACCCCCCTCCCCCCCCCCCGCCCCAAAAAAATAATTATTTCCTGTCGATTCGGAAGATTCTAAAAATAAACTTTAAATAAAAAAAATTCCAAAAATTTTTTTTTTGTAAGAAGTCGTAAACTTATGCCGCGCACTGTAGCCAAAAAAAAATGATGAGTAAAGTTGAAAATCTAAATTGTTGAAAAAGAAAATCTTAACTAACCGTAAAACAGTCGAAGCTATAAATCAGAAAAAAAGAATTCTTCAAATAATATTTTCGATAAGTGATAAATATTGTTCGAAGAATAAAAATATATAAAATAATTGTTGGAATCATATAGCCAGCTTGAATGACGTATTTGAATATTTCAATTCCTACATCATAAGATGTATTGCATTCCATAGGAATCGGATCATTGAATAAATCAATATTGATTGAAGACAAATTCATATCAGCTGATTTTTCGAAAAAAAAACCTTAAATTTAAGGTTTTTTTTGTTTAAAAAAATGAAGAAAAATGTTAAATTTTGCGGTTTTTGCTAAACCAAGAATTGCACCTGCTTCAGAATTATTTTCACGAGAAAACCGAAAATGAGGTTTTCTTTAATTTTTTTTTCTTGTGGAATGTTGGTAGGTTTGAAAGAAGCAAAAAATGTTTGAGAACAATGAGAAAATGATTTTTTATTAAAAGAAGAAGAAGAAACAAAAGAGAGTTGAAGTTTTCGTGTTTTTTAGTTCGAAGTTTTGTTAGGACTATAATTAATCCAAATTTCTTTTTCCCTTGTGTTTTGCCTTCAAAGCAAAAATGACATTTTTAATATTCAAATTGCTTATTTTTAAATAATTTCTCCACCGTTTTGTACGTGCAAATTCATCGACAAACGAGCAAATGTTTTCAGCGGTTAAAGCTTTTGCTCTCGATTTCAGTGGCTAAAAACTCGCAGTGAATGTGAATGAAACACATTTGTTTTTTATTGTCGCCGAGTTTAGGTGTTCAATTTGGTAAATTTCATTTGAAAAAAAAAAATTCCATTTCAAGCCACGCCCCATTTTAAGATGTAATAAAAAAGGGGAAAGAGGAGGTTGATTTTTTGAATAATTCATGACGGATTATTGAAATGATCATCATGTTTTTTGAATGTAAAACAGTAAAAAAAAGTTCATCAAGAGATCATCGCCAGAAAAAAATTGAATCGGCAAACACGATTAAAACGAGAGAGCATCAATACCAGTAGATACGCAGACATTGATGATTTACTCGAGTTGCGACAATGTTAAAATCGGTATTTTCCTCGATTTTTTTTGGTTCTGTTACTACGAAAAAAAGTTTTTTTTTTTGTCTCATTGACTCTCCCTCGCTCTCTCAACAATTATGTTGGCAAAAAAAATGGGATTTTTTCAATTTTTATTGATTTTTACGTTTTTTTCGGAATTTGTCGCATTGACGAATTCGATTTCTCAAACGGTTAGTGACATTTATTGAGGTCTCGACACGAACTCCCAGAAAACCGAGTTCGAAAAGAAAAATGTGTCATTTTTGAATTTTCAGTGCGAATGCATTCCACAATCAGCACCGAGCCCATGTCTTGCCTATGATCCACGTGTACAGGCCGACACGATCGAAGAGGCGATGGCCGCGTTTCCCGATTTGACGCTGGATGATTCTGTCGTCATTTCAGCGATGTCGGTGGTGAGACTTTTGTGATATTAAAATGAAGAGGACAACGATTTTCTGTGTTTTGTTTTTCTAGGCCGAAGATAAGCAATGCACAACAGAAGAGTGTCAGAATTGTCAGATAATCATAAGAGAAAAATTGTTGAGCGTCGGCCTGCTGCAACCAGACTTGATGGATCTCATCACATCACAAACAAACATGAATCAAACGTGTGAAAAGTATCGTTTTTCGGCTGAAAATGGTAAAAAAATGTTGTGAAAAATCTGGCGAAAAAACATAGAAAATAAGAATACAGAAAAGAAGGAAAAAAAGGATTCTGGCTCATCGGAGTCTGAAGAGGATTCGAAAGAGGATTCGGAAGAGAAGAAGGAGAAGAAAAAAAATCGAGAGAAAAGACAAATTACCAATACAAATATTGGAGCAGAGAATATAATTGGTAAATACAACAATTTTTTTTTCTTCGCATTAAATTTACAAACAAAAAAAAATGTTGCCATGTCTCTCTTGAGGTACTCGCTACACTTTGTCCTGCACAAAGAAAGGTATCACAACAGATTCGACAGGAGCAGTCTCATTGTGCTCAGCGTGTTGGGTTTGGAGAAAATTGCCCGATGGCTATCGGCCGCAGTTTATCAACGAGCTCGTCTGTGACGTGGAAGTGTCTTGTTTGAGCGGTGAGGTTTTCAAATTTGTTTTGTTTAAAAATCTGCAAAAATCGTTTAATGATTGGAAAGAAATTTTGTTCGTCTTTTTTTTAGAGACTGAGAGAGAGAGAGAGAGAGTTATTGATTTTTAGAAAATTCATTCATTTTCTTTTGTAATTTAAAAAGTTTAATACAAATTCTGTAAACACCGTTGGAAAAAACATTGTAATTGACGACAGTTTAAAAAAATGTATTCCGATCAATTTTAAGTTATAAAAAAGTTTCGTAATTTTCAAGATTGATTTAAACATTTCTAAGTGTCAATAGAGCGCGGTTCCGTTTTGGAAAAATTGGACTATGATTTTTTGGAAAAAGTTTACCCCGTTTTTTTTTTGTAGTTTATAAAAGTTTCAATAAAAGTTCTGTAAACACCGTTGAACAGTAATGAGGAAGAGGCATTAAAGTTTACGACACTTTTTTTTTTCTCTGGAAATGAATTTTTCAAAAATTTGATGATACAATAAAAGAAAATGATTTTTTGAAGGATATGCGTCATGCTCGCCGAGCCAACGTTTGTTCGACGTTATTCAAACAGTAAATGGAGTGAGCAGTACGGTGACGTTAAATGCCGGCTCATTTTGTGAATGTAAAATAATGGTGAGCTGCGATGAGTTTTCTCAACAGAAGACGCGAAAAAAACGCATCAAAATTGGAAAAATATTTGGTTTTTTCTTTTCTTTTTTTTAATTTCAGGCCGGCTCTGCACTTCAAACACTGGTGTCTGGCGCTGGAATCAGTGGGAACTTTACCCCAGTCTAGAATCGGGGGGGTGCCCTTCCGTCTTGTTTTTCTTTTCTTTGTACATACAACATAAATTAATTTTCGCCCAACAAAACACCTTGTATTATTATTTTTCAGCGAAAGGGGGAAAAAATGTTAAAAAATCTATTTTTGTTCTTCTCGTTTCAAAAAGCGGCGTCGGAAGAATCAGTCCAGAAAAGGAAAATAAAATAAAAATTGATGACATCGCCTAACCAGTTTTCTCCAGTTTCACAACCATTTTTCTTCACATTTTTTTTTCGTGAACCACCCCTTCCACCTTCTGCCTTTCTTTGTTTCTCACAACGAAGTATTTTGGGTATTAAAGGGAGGTCAAATAGAAAAGTCGGAAAAATTTAGAAGAAATGGGAAACAGAGCGAGAGAGAGAGAGAGAGAGAGAGAGGGGAGGGAAAAGCTCAAAAAAAAAAGAAAAGAGAAAAACGATTAAAAATGTGCATTTTTCAGTTTTTTTTTTTTTTGGAAAAAAAAATGTTCGATTGTTTTTGAAGTGGATGTTTTCGCTCCTCCCCTCCTTGCCCCCTATTTTTCTTCTTCTTTTTTTTTAATTGATGAACGAGCCCCGAAGCAGGAAAGAAATCGGTGTTTTTCTTTTTTTCTTTTTTTTTTTGCAAAAAAATTGCGCATCACTGCAAAGTTCCGTTCAAAGTTGATGTTTTTAATCGAATTATTCTGGATGGATTTTAGTGGTTGCGCGTAGTGTCGTTTAGAGATGAAATTGAGGATTAAAAAGTTTTTCTCGTTTTTTTTTTTGTTGAAATCTAGAAGCTCTGTGAAAAAAAAACCGTCAAATGTCGGGCATGCCCCCCCCCCATTAATTTATTGATTTTTTATTCAGTTTTTGTATTTACAAAAATGGGGGAGGGGGCGTGTCCTCTTACTAAGCTCCACCCATTCAACTTTCATTTGTCTGGAATTTCATTTTCCTTAATTTTATTGCAAAAGTTGAAGAGAAGAGAAAAAAAACTTTTCCATCCACATATTTTATTCAATTTTAAATTGAATTTTTGGAAAAATTCACTTTTATTCAATAGAGCAGCTTTGCATCAAAAAATAAGTGGGTAGAGGAAGGGGAGGAGGGTGGGGTACTTTTTCTTTTTTTTTTCAGATTTTTTCAGTGAAAAATATCGATTTATTGATTTTTCAGATTATTATAGTGAATAAATATTTTTATGTACATTTTTCTTCATATAAAATAATAATCGAAAGAAAGGAAATGGCAACTACAACGACAAGAAAAAAAAAACTTTTTCTTCTCTTCATCTACTTTTGAGTGTTCGATGTAAAAGAAAAAGGAGATTTCTCTGTTTCTCTGCCTCTCTCTCTCTTCATTCTCTAATAAATATATCCAATGTCTCTCTCTCTCTCTCTCTCTATCCCTCTCTATATGGAAGTTGTGTGTGCGTCTCTGACGCGCCGCCGCACCCTCTCGTCGTCAATAATAACAATACACACATCTTGGCCGTCGTCTCCCCCTCCCCCTACAACGTTACCTTGATTTTGGCGGCTCGAGAAAAAGTCGAGGGGTCCTAGTAGTCGTCATATTCAATCAACTCCCTTCCTCTCTCTCTCTCTCTCCTTTCTCCTTCTCCAGCTCCCCCGCACCCGTCTCCTATTTTGTTTCCTTCCTTCCCCCTCCCCTTCATCTTTTCATCTCTTTTCCTCTTATGCCTATTGTTCATCGTCTTTGATGATGGTTTGTGTGAAGGAGCGGAAAAAAAGAGAGTAAAAACGAAATTTTTTTTTCCTTCTTTGCCCTTCTTATTTTTTTATGAAGCGAAAAGTGTTTTTTTATCTTATTCAAATGTGAAAATTGTTTGTTTTTTGTTGTTTAAAGGCGCATAACCCTTGGTTTAGTCTCAGTCTCTCGCCTAGAAAATACCATTTTCAAACAAAATATTTTTGAGGAAAAAACTTTTGTAAAGACGGGCCGCAATTTCTCATAAATTTAGAGCACGTTTCATTTAAATTTAAAATTTAATTTTGCTTCGGCGTTCAACAAAATCCACGTATTTCGTGGAATTTTTCACATCGAATTCAGTCGGACCGGTGAAGGCGGCTGATTTTATGTGCCTAATAGGCGATATTTGTAAGCAGCGGCAAAAGAAAAAATTTGTAAGCTTTTTCAATCTGTTTTTCGATTATTTGTGAAGCAAAAAAAAAGAAAGAAAAGAAAAATGCAAATTAGGGAGTAGTTGTCTCTGCGTCTCCTTAGTCACACTACACTGTCTTGAAACGAGGAGTGCAAACACCGTCACGGTAATTTGCACCAATTTGTGTATCACCGTGCTGTTCGTTTTTTCAATTATTTCGAGTAAAATCTTTATTTTTTTCGTTTTTTGACGGCAAAACGTTGCGAATTTTTAAAAAAAAAATCATTTTCAGAAACACATGGAAGCCAGTGAAAAATCGGAAAATGTCAAACTTGAACAAAATCAGGAAAATTGTCAGGAAAACAATGGTTTGTAGTTTTTAACTTTCAAACTTCCTTTTTAAAAATTTTTGATTTAAGAAGCTGTAAAATCATCATCTTTAGAAAAAAAAGAAGTTGAAACTGCAAATAATGATAATTCAATAAATAGTGAAAACGAGGAAGAAATGATGGAAACAGTCGATTTAGGACTCGATGAAACGTGAAATTTTTGGCGTTTTTCTGCTTTCAAAAAAAAAAAAAAAAAAAAAACGAGTTACCGCCAAATTTCAGAGCAGGAAATGAGCCGGAAGACAGGCGACAAACAACACCGACGACGACGCCAATTTTCAAGAATGTCGACGACGTTGTCGCCGACGTATCGGAAGACAAAACGCAAAGCTCGACGACAATCAGCGATGGCAAAGAGATTGGCGACGCGCCACAGTTGACAACAATCGAATCGTTGCCACCGTTGCCCGAAGAAAAAGAACTGGAATTAGAGGTAAATTGGGGTTCTTTTTTTTTGAATTTGAAGTTCAGGAAATCGATTTTTTTTGGTGAATTTATTTAAAAAATAATAATTTTATTCACCAAAACCACATTTTTCACCCATTTTCACAATCATCAGCTCGAATCAATGACAACATTCTTCATTGATTACGATCTGACGCAACCGCCGACGCCAGTGAATCAAAGTCGTCGCGAAAGTCTCGGCGGATCAGTGTCAAGACGAGGAAGTCTCGCCTCCTTCTCCAAATCCTTCAATATTTCGATACCGTTCAGTGTTGGTGGTGTTGTGCATGACACGGCTCACTTCATTTCCTAGAAATGCATGGCTGAAATTTAGAAACGTTTCACATAGAAAATGCTTGAAATTTTTTTTGAGAGCTTCTTAAAGACATTTTAAGTGTAGATTTTGAAAAGGTTTAATTTTAGGATGATGCAACGTCAAGCCTTCCCAGATTATTGTCAAAAACGACTTTGATCCATAGCAATGAAGAAGGTTGGTTGAGAATTTTTTTTCCAGAATTTCAGCTTTAAAAAATGCAAAAAAATTTCAGGAGCCGATGAAACAATTCAACGATTGGTGAGCTCACTTCACCTAAATGAAGGTGTGGCTGATCGAACACAAATTGTTGATAATTTATTTAATTTGGTAAATTTTTGAATTGATTTTTAAGACATTTTCAGAGAAATTCATTTTTGTTTCAGCTTGTCGGCGGACAATTCGATCTCGAATCAAAATTTGTGATCGAAGAGGCGACAAACATCGATCATATGCTCACTTTATTGTCGCATTGCGATTATGATTTACAAAATGAAATTTGGAGCTCATTTTTGGCGGTGATCAAGAAAAGTAATCGAAATTTGGAAGCTTGCACACGAGTCGGATTGATATCAAAGTGAGCAATTGGAGACGAGAGGACGATTAGTTGAAAAACCAAACGTTGCTTATTTGCAGAGTTCTAGAAATTCTACCAGAAGCTCCACCACTTTTGGCTGATCTTCTTGTGCAATTAATTGCCGCATTGGTTGCGTATTCAATAAATGTGAAACAAACTCGACATCTGTTAAGATCATTAAAATCGACCAAAGATCGATGGGTAACAAGAACAACGAAAAATTGAAAAAATAAAAGAAGAATATTTCAGCCACCAAATTCGCTGAAATTGTTACATGTGCTCAAAGAAATGCCACAACACGACAGTGCCGATGTGTTCTTCTCATTTCCAGGCAAAGATCAGTCGGTAAGTATTTCTCTTTCTTTTTTTTTTGGTGTCAGTTTTGTCAAAAAAAAAAAATTTGAAGGGTATCATTTTGCCGCCAATCAAAACGATGCCCTATCAACAAGGTTGGACATTTGCCACGTGGCTTCGAATGGAGCCACTGAATAGTGTGACGTTTGAAAAAGAGCAACCAGTTTTGTATAGGTGGGAAAACGAGTGTTTTGTTTTGTTTTGGTTTTAAAAATTTTTAAACTAAAACTTTGAATTTAAAAATTGAAAAGAAAAAATTTTAAATTTTTGCAGTTTCCGTACAAGTAAAGGAATCGGGTATTCGTGCCATTTTACGGGAAATTGTTTAGTGGTAAACGTTGAGAAAAGCAAAGGAAAAGAGCAATCGAGATGTATAAAAGTAATTGATTTAAATGAGCATTATCAAATTACACGGTGTGCTTTCACTAATCACGATGCAGTCTCGCTCCAGTGCACATTTAAAATTTTTTTTTTTTTTTTAATTTTTTTAATGTTGGTGGTGGTTTCTATCGAGAAATTATTGATAAAACACGAAGCGTTTTGTTTTTAACTGCGTATCCACAGCGCATTAGCCGCATTTATAATCAGAAAAATTGGAAGGGAGCGCTGGCGCGCGAAATTTTTTTAAAAATTTTTTTCAGGTTAAAGCGCACTGTGAAATTTGTTTTTTTTTTTTTGTTTTTTTCTTTTTTGAAAGCAAAAATGTGTTGTAGGCTGAACTTGGAGCACGAAAATGGCATCACGTTGCAGTTGCTCATTGTTATTCAAGATGGGGAAGAAGTGAAATTAAATGTTTCATTGATGGACAATTAGCTGAAACATTTGAATTGTCATGGTATATTGAAGTTGATGAATTTTTGATTTGAAAAAAAGTGTCGTTTCTTGAAGGGCGGTGACGTCGGCAACGCACTGGGATCGTTGTTCGATCGGCGTTTCAGCCGACGGAGTACCGAATTCGGCGTTTTGCGGACAACTTGGAGCAATGTATTTGTTTGGCGAATCACTGTCACTTCAACAGGCCAATTCGTTGTATTGTCTTGGGCCGGCCTATCAATCGACATTTAAGCATGATTCGGAAACGAGTTTACCAGAAGGTTATAAAAAGGTGAATTTAGAACGACAAAAAAAAGAAGAATGAGAAGCGTCGATTTTTAAAAAAAATTGGCACCGAGGAAAGATTCAGGAAAAAAATGTGTTTCTTTTTCTGTAAGATTGAAGAGAGAAAAATCGATAAATTTTCCTTCGGTTTTTTTTGTCTCAGTGGGCCAAAGTTTTATGAAAATTGTAAGCGACTGTTGTTGTGACCTGACCTAGGCTAAAATACATGCAGATGTGATACGGCCACACTAAAAAATTAGAAAATCGAAAGTCCAGGAAAAATTGAATTTTTATGTTTATGTTGTCTAAATCTCTTCAAAAAAGAGCATTATTGGTCCTGCAGCGAAAGTAAAGTTAACATGAGAGAAATACCGAATTTTACAATACAAGCAAGGTTTTCTCAAACCTGAACAAAAAAGATTTGCTGAAAAAAAACTTTAATTTTTCAATTAATTTAAAAAAATTTCATTTTAAAATATTTTGAGAATTTGAAAAAGAAAACAATAATTTTCAGCATTTATTCGATGGTCACCTTCACTCATCGCTAATGTTCGCCTATTGTCCCAAAAATTGTCACGGTCAACTGTGTCTCTACACTCCTGCAAAGGCGGCGAGCACATTTTTCGTTCAAATACCGCACGCAGTGATGAAAGAGGTGGGTTGATTTTGTTTTGTGTTTTTTTTCAAAAAAAAATTGCAAAAAAAATTTGTTCAGGGCGTTGAAGTGATCACAACCCATTCGATTCATAAATCGCTGCAATCAGTTGGCGGAATTCAAATATTATTGCCGTTGTTTGCCCAAATTGATCTACCATCGTCGCACGACAACACATCGATCGATGGTGACGTCTGGTGAGGCGAACGTTTCAGAAAAAGCTGAAAAGAAAAAACGTGTTGTCGATTTTCAGCCAAACCTTGTTGTCATTGATCTCGTTGTTGTTGTCAAGCTCACAATCGAGTCAGCAGCAACTTTTTCATAGTAAAGGATTTTTGATCATCTCGAATTGTTTGCAAAAAGTTTTTATTTTTATTTATTTTTAATTTTTTTTAATAAATCAATAATTCTCCTTCAAGGCTTCACCGTCGCATTTATCAATGAAAGTGCTCGAGCAATTGATAACCATTGCGAAATTTCTTCTACGATGCCCAGCCGGCGGACCATTACTGAAACACCTGTTCGACTATATTCTATTCAATCCGAAATTGTGGATTCGAGCCGAGCCCGAAGTTCAGGTTCATCTCTATCAATATTTGGCCAGCGATTTTTTGGCGAACAACAACTTTTCGCAAATGTTGCGACGAGTGCCGACACTCATCGAAATGTGCCACACGTTGAAGCATTTCTATTGGTTGGCACTGCCGCAAACATCGTCCACCTATACGGTTGAGGAACGATCAGAGGGTTTTGTGACCGCTGACATTGTTTCGATAAGGTAGGTCAAAACAAAAAGTAAATAAAGTTCAAAAATTTTTTTTGGCGGGAAAAAATAAATAAAGTTCAAATTTTTTTTTTGGCGGGAAAAATGAGTTTTTATTTTTTTGAAGAAGAAAAAAGACGCAGAGATAAATAATAGAGACGCGTCGCGGTTGCCGAGCGGTTTTTGTAGAATTTGTGATTTGTGATTTAAAAAGAAATTTTTAAATTTTAAAAGCAAAAAAAAAAGACAATTTTCAGAAGTGCAATTTTAACGTTCATCAATCGTTTAATCGTTTCGCCCATCAACGATGACGAAGATCGAAATCACGAACAAGAAGTGCACACACTGCTGAATCTGCTGGCAACAGTTCGAGAGGACGACAATCTGTATGATGTTCTCGCCCTGGTGACACGACTACTAGCCGAGCATCCAGCTATTATGATACCAGCAATTGATAAGAACAAAGCGTTGGGAATCATTTTCAATCTGTTGGCGGCGCCGAACGAACTGATTCGAATACCGGCGCTTAAGATTTTGGGATATTTTTTGTCGCGATCGACATTGAAGTAAACACGAAAAGCCGCGAATTGTATTGATTTTATGTGTTTTCAGACGAAAAACCGAATCGATGGGACAACAAAATTTGTTCTCGCTGATTGGCGAACGATTATTGTCACACACAAAGACGTTGTCGTTGGCCACCTACAATGTACTCTTTGAGATTTTGGTTGAGCAAATGACGCCGACATTTGTCTACGTCTCACATCAACCAGCTCAACCCGAATGGAAGTATGATTGATTTGTGTTATTGATTTATTGATTTTTTATATCTTGAAGATTTGAAAATCCGCATCTTTTAAAAGTGATTGCACATGTTATAAGTCAATGTGATGATAATGAGAATATTGTGATGATAAAAAAGTGTTTCCTCATTGATATCATCAATATGTGTCGAGAAAGTAAAGAAAATCGAAGGTTTGTAAGAATCTGAAGACATTATTGATTTTTTTTCTTTTTTTTTTTTGTAGAACCATATTGCAAATGTCAGTGTGGCAAGACTGGCTGACAGGTCTCGCCTACGTTTTTCATGAAAACGATTCACAAAACGAGGTGAGCGAGCTGGTGTGGGAGGCGTTCTCGATTCTACTCCACCATGCGCTTCGCTACGAATACGGCGGTTGGCGTGTGTGGGTGGACACGTTGGCGATTGCTCACTCGAAGGTCAGCTATGAGAAGTTCAAGAAGAAGCTGGCCGATGGTAAACTCAAGTCGATTGTTGAAAATGAAGAGGAGTGAGAGAAGAGCAACATTTTTCTTTTCTTGTAAATGTTGTAGAATGTTGAAATTGACGTTTTCAGAGCGAAATCGATTGAGCCGACGCCGATTTATCGAACGCCGGATTTCACGTGGTCCGATGTTCATATTCGATTATTGACTGATTTATTGGCTGGAATTGAAAGAGTCGTTGATGAATGGAAACTGTAACGAGAAGAGTTATTGATTGAGAAAATGTTCAATTCAAATAATTTCAGAGGTGATATTGGCGATCATTGTAATGCGTCTGAAAATCAGGTTTTTGTTGGAAACGTCGTCCATGTTATATCGCAATTGGCCGATAGTCTGATAATGGCGTGCGGTGGCTTGCTGCCACTATTGGCAAGTGCCACGTCACCAAATGTAACGAATTGCAGCGAGATTATTTTTGATTTTTCGACGAGATGTGAAACAACGCGACGTTTTTCAGAGCGAACTCGAAATTGTCGACGCGTGCCAACAACAATTACCGGTTCACGTGGCGGCGTCGTTTTTGGTTCGATTCGCCAAACTCGTCGACACGTTCGTCTTAGCATCTGGAGTCTCATTTTCCGAGTTGGAGCAGGTACGAGGGGGCTGTCTGTCTGACAATTGATCGAAGTATTGATTGAAAAATGTTGTAGGAGAAAAATATGCCGGCCGGCGGTGTTCTCAGACAATCGCTGAGAATATCGGCAACAGTGTCGGTGCGTCACATTCTTGCCGCCAGAACGCAAAATCCGTCGGCGAACACGCCGAAATTCGATCCGGAAGCGAACGCGAAAAATCGAAGCATTTACGAATTTGTTCGAGGAGCACTGGAGAATGTTGGCACACACATATTGAAAATGAAAGAAGAAAAATCAAATAATTTCAGAGACAAGCTGACGGGCTGGAAGATTTGGAAAAATTGGTGCAAGACGTGGATATTGGCAGAATCAAGGGTGTTGTGTATAGGGACATGGTGGTAGGCGAATGTTTTTGTTGTTGGAACACGAAATGGATTCTAAAATAATTGATTTGATTTTTGCAGGAAGAGAATCGACAAGCACAATTTCTTGCGCTTTCAGTGATCTATTTGATATCGGTTTTGATGGTGTCACGTTATCGCGACATTCTCGAACCACCATCGTCACCGTCGCCATTCTTCAATTCGACAACACAAAAAGAGGTGAAAAATAGCCAACATCAAAAGACGAAAGAAGGAAAAGGTGAGGCGAATGAGGATGACGATGACGACGACGACGACGACGATGACGTTGATGGAATCAAGGGACAAGGTGACGCGGCGGCGGCGGCGACGTCGAACGTTGGTGAAAAACGCGAAAAAATGAATGGATTGAAAGGAGCGGCAGCGGCGACGACGTCGACGACGACGAATGGAAAAGGAAGAAATGAAATCAAGAATGATGATGATGGAGAGGAAAGAGATGAAGCTGAGAATGAAGAAGGACAAGGAGATGGAGGAACAATTGCAGCTATCAAAGTGGCGAACGCTGAAATGAAACGAGATGGAAATGAATATAATGTGGGAGTCAAAGAAGAAAAAAAATGACAATTTTGTTTCTTTCAGGAAGAAGAATTGGCAAAAATCGCTGCTCGTCGAGCATCAGAAGCAGCCGGTGTTCCACTTCAGCAAACATCAGAGCGACGAGCATATTTGACAAATAAACTACAAGTATTGTCGATTTCTACTTCTTCTTCTTTCTCAGTGCTCCGTTGATAAATTATGGATTTTGCAGACGGCATTGGAGACGTGCGCGCCATTGTTAAGAGAGATGATGTCGGATTTTCGTGGATATCTTCAGAAAACGTTGCTCGGCACTCACGGTCAAGAAATAATGAATGAGGCGAAAGGTTTTTGGTTTTGATAGGAAGGAAAAAAACCGCGCCGGAAACGAATAATTTGATTGCAGTTTTGGAAACATTGCGCAATCGAAACGCGTCCGTCATTGAGCTGGTAATGTTGTTGTGCTCACAAGAATGGCAAACGTCGCTGCAAAAACATGCGGGACTTGCATTTATTGAGCTGGTTAATGAAGGTTGGCTGATTTGCCTTCTTTTTTTTTGTCTTTGGACTGATTGATTTTCTATTGATTTTCAGGCCGTCTAATGGCTCACGCAACACGTGATCACGTGCTCCGTGTCGCCAATGAAGCCGACTTTATACTGAATCGATTGAGAGCTGAAGACGTCAGTAAGCATGCACAATTTGAAAGTGAGACACGTGAGCAACTCGCCGCGCGACACGACGAATACAGTCGTTGCGATTTATTGATTGTGTCGGGTCGATTGCGAGACTCGCTGATCGCCGGAAGACTGCTGGAAAAAATGTCGGCAATATTGGGTGAAGCGCCAGCCGACTCGCAAGGGTTCGGAACAAAACGAGAATTTTGTTTTTTGTTGCATTAAAAGGAAAATTATTCCAGATTGAATCAATTCTGGAAATTGGACGTGTGGGAAGATGACAGCCGAAGAAGAAAACGATTTGTGCCGAACCCGAATGGAACGAGACACGAAGAAGCCGTCGTTCGAACAAACCGAGAGAAAGCCAAAAAAATTGATGACGAAAACGAAGAGAACGAATCAGAAGAGGAGCGATTAAAGCGAATACTGAAAGGATTATCGTCACAACGGCAACAACAGCAGCAGCAGCAGCAACAACAACAGGGAACAAATGAGTTGGTGGATGAATCAGATATTGATAAATGGGCGAATGAAGTTGATCCAACACCATCAAGTCGTTAGTTTTCCCTTCATTTTTTTTAAAAGTCGTAAAACGTTGATATTTTGCTGAAATTGTTGCAAACATGCTCTATTGATAAATGCAAAAAGCCTCAGCTAATTTTGGATAAAGTTGAGGTTTTGTCATGCGAAAAGATGTGTCGTAAATCAAATTAAGAAAATGTTGGCCCGAGCATCAATAATTTTGTGTGTTCTTAATGGTTAGAATATTTGTCAGTAGAGCGTGGTTGCGACGTTTGTACCAAACGAAAAAAAAATTCAATATTCCCTTAAAAAAATCTTTCAAAAAATGTGTTGAATTAGAAAATGATTTTTTTTTTTCATATTCTGGTTTTTTCTTTTTTTTTTCAAAAAAAAAAATAGGAAAAAAAGAAAGAAAGAAAGAAAAAAGGTGATTAAACAATTTGAAAAAGCGTAAAATGGACGGTCGTAAATTTCCGCGAACCTAATAAAAATTGTTGTTGCGGCTGTGTTCGATTTCGATTTGATTGCAATTTTGATTCTTATCGATTTCGCCCACTTTTTGTCGTTCGTGTTTCATGGGTGAAAATTTGCGAAGATTACGGTAGTAGTAGGAAAGCTTAAATGAAATTAAAAAGATTACTGTACATAAACAGTTGAGTCTCGCCAGGAAATGCAAATAAAAAACTCCCCGCAAAAAGCGTCTTCTTTTTCTCTTACCTCCCCATGCAAATAAATTGAAAAGTGTCTCGAAGCGAAAGTTTTTTTTTTTGCCATTTTTGGGTTTCCGTTTCTCGAAGGTTAATTTGAATCGAAAAAGGAAAAAGATCATAAATTTTTCGATTGATGATGAGTTATTACGAGTGTTTTCTATATTCGGGTTGTTATGTAAAGCAATTATGTGCGCATTGGAGCATTTTGAAATGAATCAATGTCATTTTTCATTTTCCTTCGACAATTCGTGCTCGTCGTCGTCGTCGTCGTCGTCATTGAAAAAGACGTAAAAAAACCGTGAAGCATAGGAAAATGAAGAAGACAAAGTCGAAGAGCGACGTTTAAAGAGTTCGCCTTTTAATAATCCATGAAACGTATGGAAAAAGCTTAAAGACGGGGCGTAGAGAGAGAGGGAGAGAGAGAGAGAGAGAGGAATTAAAAGGGGATTCAAAAAATGCGTTCGTCTTTTTTTGTTTTTTGGCTTCTGGTTTTTGACGAAGAAGAAGAAGAAGAAGGGAAAAAAATGAAACAAACGGGTTAAAAATTGACAAGAAAATGATGAATTGACCAGACAACTGGCAAAAGAAGACACACGGGGGGGGGGGGGGGGAGAAGAAAATGGGAGAAGCTAGAAATTTGTTTCTTTCTCTCTCACTTTCCCCCTCCCCCCCTCTTTTTTTTTCACTCCCAAATTGTTAATTATGTATTTTGTGAATTGCAGAGAATGCGTGCTTCTCAACATTTGCCAAACTAATTGCTCCTGGAGTTGTGGTACCCGGAACATTGTCAATAACCGCGTCGGATTTGTTTTTCGACGCCGACGAGGATCATCCACTATACAAGAAGCAATGTCAACAGGTTGGTTGGTTTTCAAGTTTCTCAAAATGACGCGGGGAGGTGAAATGGCAAACATTTTTATTCTTGACAAAAAAGAAAACAATAAAGGAAGGCGGGGGGGGGGGGGGAGGTTTGGTGTTGCTGGTGGTGGTGAGACTGGATTGATCCTAAGAGAAGAGGGGGAAGAATTGGAAAATTAACACGTATGAAATGAATGGAATTGAGAAAGGTGGGTTGCTTGTTTCTTTTTGTTTTTGTTGCGAGCGAGCAAGCTGGGTCTCACTCATCACAACGATTGTAACGCCATCGGATCGATCATCAATTTCCGAACAAGATTCCATGATAATTGAGCGCTGTGCTCGATGAGATGCAACGGTTTCGAGCGCAACAAATCGAGCTGAGGAAGAAAATAATGAGCACATCGGCGGCACTGAAGGCAGCTGACAAGCTGAAGAAGAACACCTGAAAATCGAGAGAGTGTGAAGAAATTTTAATTTTTTTTTTTTTTTTTTTTGCGGGCGCACGCTCCCTCGGCTTTTTTAGGAAAAAGCTTGCGTGACAGAAGAAAAATGGACATTTTTCTTCATATTTTTTGTTTGTATGTCAAAATGTTGAGACGAATGTGAGGTGGCAGAGTAGAAGCAGAAGAAGCAAAGGAATTGAGATGATGTTGGAGGGAAGAAGGGGGAAAAAAAAACAGCATCATCATCATCATCATCAAGCTCGCAGCAACGTGTTGCCTCCTTCCTTCTGCTTCATGCTCGATGTGCTCTCGCTGGTGGTTTGATTATCGTTGCATTCCTAATGAATTTTTTGGCGGCCTCGTTCTCCTCCTTCTTCTTCGCCGTTGACTCTTCTGCATCTTCCTTACTCTCTTTTTCTCTCTCTCTCTCTCTCTCTCTCTTTCTCTTTTGATTATTATTATTTTATTATTTTCCACTTCTATTTCTGACACTTTTCGTTTGTCATCACGGGTCTTGAAGCGAAAGAAAAATGTACAGTAATCCTCTCTTCCCATGTCTCATTTCTTTTTCTTTCTTTTTATTTTTTTTTGGCGCTGATGAAAATGACCTTAAATTGGCGTTTCGTTGCCCAAAATTCTGATGTTTTCTTTCTGTTTGGAGAGAAAGAAACGAATCGTCGAAATGTCAAATCGAATCAATTTTTGTGTTGTTGAAAATGATTTGTTGAAAGGAGAAGAAGAGCGGAATTTTTTTTTTTTTTGAATTGAAAAAAAATGTGTTTTTTTTTCTTTTTGACAAACCAATAATTCGATCGCCAATCGCCGGATCCTCCCACTCGTAGTCGGGACAATGCTTCTCGCACTCGTACATGACAAGCGTCTTGAGAATGTAATTGGTGACGGGCGTGCCGGTGAAGTCGAGATGAGCGTCGCGCAAACATTTGAGAATGCTCAACACTTTTCGTCGACCGCCGCTGAGCAGACAATTCTCGGCGCCGACCATCTTCATGGCCCACGCGTCGGCCTCCATGGTGTTCGCCTGTTTGTTGGGATTGTTTTGTTGTGTGATGGCCGTCTCGCGACTCGTCAAATCGAATCCTTCGCCTTTCACCTAATAAACAAAAAAAAATTGGAAAGAAAGTCTGGAAATGAACAGAAAATCTCCACTCCCATACCTGATTAGCCAAAGCGGCGCTAGGCCACGGAATTCCGGCGACTGGCCAATGACTGGCGGATCGTGGCCAAATTCCGTTGCATCGAAAAGCGCACGTGATTTGAACGGTGAATTTGTCGTCGACACGAATTCGAACATCGCTGTTATCCGTCAACAATTTACAGTATTCTCTAGAAAATCGATAATTGGTGTTTTTTTTTTTGCGTGATCTACGTCAAAACCTGAATGGTTGTTTGTCGATGACCTGAGCAACGATGCTCTGAAATCTGTTTCGAATCTTGCGAGCCGACAAATAGCCGCTGGCGGTAATAAATTCGACCCAAAGCGACATTGAACGTTTTCGACCATCGCTAAGCTTGAGAACGGCACAACCCTGAATCGAACCGTCGTCGACAAAATTGAAGACGCCCATCTGATTGAGATAAAGCATCGCCTCGTACTCGTGTGGTGAGTGGACAACAATCTGAAATCAGACATTTGGGCGATTCAAAATTCTGAATTTTTGTGAATAAAAAAAACCCCTTCGTATCGGCCATTCGTCTCGCTGATTGTTGAAACGAACCGTGGTTCCTGTGTCTCGACCTCTTTGAGAATCTCCTGAACCACCTTGGCGACACGAAATACGGTTTTGTTAATTCGACTTTTACGCTGCTGAACTTTGTCATTGTAGTAGTCGTTGACCTGTAAGAAGAAGAAGAAGTGAATTTGTAGAAAGAAGAAGAAGAAGCGCCCTTCTGATTATGGTGGAAGCCTTGTGAAATTACCTGATAAACGACATTTTGATTATGTCCCAGCATGATGAAGAATGGAAAAGGGAAGATGAAGTCCGCGGAAAAAAAAATGAGGACAACGAAAAAAATGTATCAGTGTGGTGGACACACAAACACACGGGGGTCCCCTTTTTCTTCTTCTCCTCCTCCTCCTTCTCCTCCTCTTCCTCCTCCTCCTTTTCCTCTTTCTTGACTTTTTCGCTCTTGGTCGGATGTGTTGAAATTGTCAACGTTGAAGAGAATAGTGTGGGCGGAGCCTGAGTGTAGGTTGATGAATGTGAAGAAAAAGAAGAAGGCATGGACGCAGAAACAAAAGTGGGTGGAGCGGTTGAAAGAGAGAGGGAGAAAAGAAGAAGAGTAAGATATAAGATGATTGGACAAGTCGAGGATTTTTTGAGACGAGTTGCCAATCATTTATCAGCAGGTAACTGATGAAATGATGAGAATGAAATGTGTAAAATGATTGGATTTTTCGAAAAAAAAATTTTTTTTTGCGTATGTGTGTGGCGGTAATTTGAATTTTCAAGAATACAGTAATCCCAGATTTAAGATAAAGAGAAAGAGAGAGAGGAACGAAAGGGGGAACAATCAATGTCCAATAATTTATTAGATCATCGTCGTCCTTGTCATTGCGTAATCAAAACTTTAGTTTCATCAACATGAAAAAAGGAGGAGAGGTGGAAGGGAGGGGGGGGGGAGGGGGGGAAGAGAAGGATGATGACAATCAGAAGCGAATGAACGAACGTACGAAACGTTGAAAGGCGCGTCAATCAGAAGACGTCAGCGCTGTTGTCTCTGATTAGATTTGATTTTGATAACAAAAAAAACGGTTTCCGGAAACGAAACAAAAAAAAAAAGAAGAAGAAAGGAAACGGCTGACGGTGAAGAAGGACAGGTTAGGATGGGCGAAACTGAAATGATGAAATGGCAGATTTTATATTAACTGAATGTGTCACAAGCAATGTAATATTTTTGAGAAGATAATTGGTGGTGAGAGTTGGAGGAGGAGGAGGAGGAGAAGGTTTAGGTGGTTGGGAGATTCATCAGTTTGAATAATGGTCATTAATGATCGACTGTTGACACCCGTTTTATGGAAAATTGTTAAAAGACTATAATTATGATGACGTATGGTGTGGAAAACAGGCGGGGGAGTGAAAGAAGAGAGGGAGAGAGGAGGAGAGAGAGAGAGGGAAAAAGATGCGCGAAAAATTGGATTTTTTCAAATTGAAAATTGAGATTTGTCGAGAATCCAACCATCTGGTGGGGTGTTTCTTTTTTGGGGGAGCAAGAGCCACCCCCCCCCCCTCCCCCCTCCTTCACTTACCGTTTTTATTTCCTTTCTCCTGCCTCCTCCTCCTAAAAGGCTGAATTGTTTTTTTTTTCAGACGCTTCGCTATTGTGAATCGCTTCACGCTCGCTGGAATTTGTTGGAGATTCGAGCGATTTTTCTGAGAAGATATTTGTTGCAAAATGTCGCGTTGGAAATGTTTTTGGCGTCGAGAAGTGAGTTTTGGGTGGGGCGCGGGTCGAGAAGCGATTGGAATCGTCGCGTTACATTTCTGTTCTTCTACATTCTTTTCCAGCCGCCATCATGTTTGCGTTTGGCGATGAGGAGACGGTGAAAAAGGTGGTTTATCAATTGCCAAGAGTTGGAGTTGGTGAGAAGGCCTCTTTTTTTTGTTCTTTTTGGCTGAAATTCTGAGTTTTTTTTTTCTCGTGAAGGTGTCAAATATGGATTACCACAAAGTCGAAAAACGTCGCTGATGACACCGCGACAATTGTTCAAACATTCGGACATGTGCGTGAAGTGGCAGAAGCGCGAAATTTCGAATTTCGACTATTTGATGTTTCTGAACACGGTGGCCGGTCGAACGTTCAACGATCTCAGTCAATATCCAGTGTTTCCGTGGATTTTGACCAACTACACGTCGGAAACGTTGGATTTGAATGTGGCGGCCAATTTTCGAGACTTGTCAAAAGTGAGTTGTTCAAGGCGATGTTGTTTTTTGTTGCGGAGTGTCGTTTTAACGAAAAATGCGCACAGTTGAACGTTAGAATTCTAGTTGTTTCATTTTCATTGCGCGTCAACTCTTTTTGATATGCAGTTTGAAAAAGAAAATGCAAACTTTTTCTGCTTCAAGTCGCAGGGCTAGTTTTGTTGTGCACTGGAGCGCGGTTTCATCGTTTATTGAAATGGTCACCGACAACAGAAAATTGATTTTCAGCCAATTGGAGCACTGTCCGAATCGAGACGGAAATTTTTCAACGAACGATACACGGGCTGGTCAGATGATCAAATTCCGGCATTTCATTACGGAACGCATTATTCGACGCCGGCTTTCACGCTGAACTGGCTATTCCGAGTGGTGAGAGGCATTTTGAAGGTCTGAATGTTTGATTAAATTTTGCAGGAGCCATTCTCGACAATGTTCATCAATTTACACGACGGAAAATTTGATCATCCGGATCGAATCAGTCACAGCATCAAAGACACTTGGGAACGTTGCCAAAGAGATTCGCACGACGTCAAAGAGCTGATACCGGAGCTCTATTATTTGCCGGAAATGTTTCGAAACTCGAACGGATTCGATTTGGGAACACGACAGGATGGGAAAAAAGTGGACGATATGATTCTGCCGCCGTGGGCCGAATCACCTGAGCACTTTGTGCTGATGCATCGACAAGCGCTCGAGTCGGATCTTGTCTCATGTCAACTCAATCAGTGGATCGATCTGATTTTTGGCTATAAACAAAGAGGAGCCGAAGCAGTACGAGCCACCAACGTCTTCTACCATCTGACGTACGAAGGATCGGTGAATCTAAAGAATGTCGAGACACCAGGGCAGATGGAGGCGATCGAGCAGCAAATTCAGTCGTTCGGACAGACGCCGTCACAATTGTTGACCGAAGCGCATCCGCCGCGTCATTCGATAATGTCAATGGCGCCGACAATGTTCAGACGACTCGACGATGATCTTTGCATGATGATGAAGTATATATCGAACAGTCCGATCGTCTTCCTCGCCGCCAACACATTCCATCAATTGGCGAATCCGACGGTGGTTAGCGTCGCTCAAAATTTGGTCTTCTCGCTGAATCGTTGGGACAATAATTATAGCTGTAAGAATCTTATCGAGATCAAGCGTGGCAAATACAAAAAGATTTCAGATGGTGCCAGCCAGCGAAGCGCTCTATCAATGGATCCATCGAACACTGACGGACAAGTCTCGTTGCCATTAACAGCCGATCCACAGTTGGCGTCAGCATCGACGACGAGTCCGATCCCACGTCGCCACCTCGGCGATTCGTTTGATCAAAGATTGACGGTGACGTGTTCGAATTTCGTTACGACGACTGATAGTCGCTACGTGTTCGCGTGCGGCTATCCGGATTACAGTTTTCGAATTGTCGACACGGATACAGGTGATCGGAGAAAAAGATACTATGAGAGAGTAATGAATGAATGTTCTTCAGGACGAGTTCGACAAGCCGTCTACGGGCATGGTGACGTCGTCACGTGTATCGCAAGATCAGAGACGAGCCTGTTCAGTGATTGTTACGTTGTAACAGGATCAATGGATTGCACTGTAGTTCTGTGGCATTGGAATGGAACGGTAAAAATTGAGATCGTCGTATCAGGTGAAATCTAAAATTTTCAGCAAGGCTACATTGCCGGCGAATACAATCAACCCGGCGAGACGCCGTCGCCTCGCTCAATTCTCACCGGACACGAGGCGAGCATCAGCGCTCTATGCGTATCAGCGGAGCACGGTCTGGTGATCAGCGGATGCGAAGACGGCGTCATACTAATTCACACGACGTCATCGGACTTGCTGCGCCGAATTCGCGGCAACGGCGCCGAGCCCATCACACAACTGTCGATGAGTCGCGAGTGCGTCCTGTTGGCGTTGTACGATTCGCGACGAATCGTTACGTATTCGGCGACGGCTCGACAATTGAACGAAGTGGCAAGTGAAGAAAAGTAAGCTCGCTTTTTATAAGCAACGTACTGTTGATGTTTTTGCTTCCAGGATCGAATGCGTCACTGTGACACGTGACGGAGAATTCGCAATAACAGGCTCGGTTGGCGGAAGAATCTCGATATGGAGGATGTTTCCTCTGAGCAAACTCTACACTTATCAGGTTTGTTTCAATTGAAAAAAAAACCCGAAATGTGTTGTCTTTCAGGCTGTGAACTGTGCAGTCCGATGTGTAGCAGTGGCGGCGTCGCATCGCTTCATCCTTGGCGGACTCGATTCGGGAGCAATCGTTGTGTTTAACGCCGATTTCAACCGCTGGCACTACGAGTATAAGCATCGCTATCAACAGAAACAAACTCAACCTAAAGCGGCGGCAGCTGCTGGCACTAGCGCCAATCAATAATTTTGTTTTGCTCATTTCATTGAGAAATTTGTTTTCAATTTTTCTGAAAAGGCTTTTCTGATTTTCTTCTTTCTTCCCTTTCCCCCCTTTTTTGTTGTGATAATCAAATTGTGATGCCCAAGTTCTATGATTTCTAAGCTATAATTTATTATTGTTACTTAAAATTCTCTTTAACATTTCAGACAAATTATTTTTCAAATGAATTGCGTCAATTTAAACACTAATCCGTATCATACCCCAATATTGGCGCCAACCATCGTTCAACTTCTTCAAGGGTTGCTCCACGACGTGCCGCATAGTCTTCGACTTGATCCTTGTCGATTTTGCCGACACCAAAATATTCACTCTTCGGATTGGCAAAGTAGAGACCGGAGACGGAGGCAGCGGGAAGCATGGCCAGATGTTCGGTGAGCACAATTCCGCTCTTTTCCGCTTCCAATAATTTCCACAGCGTGATTTTTTCCGTGTGATCCGGTTGCGATGGATAACCGCACGCCGGTCGAATACCGTCGTATTTGATCGACAGCAGATCGGATTCAGTGAGTACCTCGTTGGTCGAGTATCCCCAAAGGTTCACGCGAACTTGCTTGTGAAGATACTCAGCGTAGGCTTCGGCAAGACGATCAGCCAGCGCTTTCACCATTATTGATGCGTAGTCGTCGTGATCCTCTTCGAGCTTTTTGCAATATTCTTCGGCCCCAAGACCACCGGTGCAAGCGAATAACCCCAGGTAATCGTCGGGTTTTCCTAAAGTTTATTGTCCGTAAATCTACACATAACGTGTGGGCGTGTCTTGCAAGCACCGCACAGTTAAAAAACTCACCATTTTGCAATGGTTTGATGAAATCGGATAGGCAATAATGCGGTTGATCATGTTCTTTTCCCGATTGTTGTCTCAAACCATAAAATGTTCCTAATTTTGCACCACTCTCATCGAAGACCTGAAATTCACAAAAAAAAGTCAATAATCAAAAAAAAATCGATACGAACATGAATGTCGTCTCCTTCTGATCCGGCTAGCAAAAATGAGACGACTGCGTTGCCCTTCAGAATTTTTTCATCAATCAATTTTCGTAGCCAAACTTGAGCGTCCTGAAATTTGAAAAAAAAACGGACAATTCTCATCGATTCTTCTTCTTTCTTACGTCAAAAACTTTTTTCGCTTCTCCTCCAACGTCTGGATCCTGGAATATTCGCGGATAGCTTCGATTCGGATATTTGCCTCTCAATTGCCACACGTCGAAGAATGGCTTCCAATCGATATATGGAATCAGTTCGTTCAGATCAACGTCTTCGAAACTTCGACGTCCCAAATACGTCGGTTTGATCGCTTCAAATTTCGTCCAATCGATTTTGAACGATTTTTCTCGTGATTTTGCCAAATCTGTGAAGCGGCGATCTTTTAGGGATTCGTAATGTTCTTGACGAACCTAAAAATATTGTTTGAATTTTTAAAAAATAAGAAAACATTTGTTTAAAAGCTTTTTGACTTCAAAGCCGACCCAATTAATATTGGGCGAGCATTGCACGTTATTTTTTTTAGATTTTTGCAAGTGGCGCACGGTTTTGCTTAACTTTTGATGCGATATTAACACTGAAGATAAAAGGACAATAATCGAAAATGGCTTCTCAAAGAGAAACGAAATCTTGCAAGCATCGCAGGGTCAACATTCAGATTATTCAGAAAAAAGTGCAAGTTTCGCACGTTTTTATTCAATTTTTTCTTTTATTTTGAAACTTCTTAGACATTTTGCAATATCCGCACGATGATTTCCTCTCAAATCCTTTCTTACATCTTCATAATCCTCATTCAAATCTTGCAGAAATGCGTCTCGAACTGTTTGATCGCTTAATGATGAGCAAACGACGACAGACTTCGACGCGTCCAAACAATGAATCACCGGATGCGGATATCTAGGCGCAATTTTAACAGCCGTGTGCGTCTTGCTCGTCGTCGCTCCACCAATCAATAGCGGAATTTTCAAGCCGTGACGGTTCATTTCTTTTGCAACATGAACCATCTCATCAAGCGACGGTGTAATCAGTCCCGACAATCCGACGAAATCTGAAGAAGTCTTTTTTTTTTTGTTATCTTTCCAAGCCAAAAAATCCCTAAATCCTACCAGCTTTTTCTTCGATTGCTGCTTTGATAATCGTTTCGCATGGTGTCATGACGCCAAGATCGACAACCTTGAAATTGTTGCATCCCAGAACGACGGCGACAATATTTTTTCCAATATCGTGAACGTCCCCTTTCACCGTTGCAATCACTACAGTTCCTTGATATGGGCTCTGCAAGGTTTCTTTTTTTCAATATTTTTTTTTGAAAAAAAAAAAACTTTGAATAATCAATAATAATCAATACACCTCTGGTCGGGAAACGCAACGTTTGGTGGCAACAACAAGATGAATAATGATAAAAGTTATACTCAACCCGTTGTTATATAGGACCCTCGGAAGGGGCGGGGCTAAGAGAGGTGTGCAAACATCTGCGCGCCTTTGGGAAGTCTGTGTAGTTTGAACATTTTTAAACATCTCTATTGGGCGGGAATAAATAATTTTGAAGGTTGCAAAGAGTGCGCGCGCCCACATTTTTCGCATTTTTTCGTCTTTTTTCTCTACGCGCGTTGAAAACAAAGAAAAAAAAACTGTTCACCTCATCTCCTGTCAATCCCATTTTCAGAATGTTTTCCTCTCGTTCTTTATCCATAAACGGCAATAAATGAGCAACAGCTTTTTTCATCACTCTTGCTGATTTAATCACTTGCGGCAGGAACATTTTGCCGGCACCAAACAATTCGCCAACCACCGCCATTCCGTCCATTAACGGTCGTTCGATTACATTTAATGGTCTTGGATACTTTTCAATATTCTGACGAGCCTCTTCAGTGTCGGCGACAACATACGTGTCAACTCCCTGCAAAAAAAAAAAAAAACAAATAAAACCTTTTCCAACGAACGGCAACACACACTCAAGAGTGTTAAATTTTTTATTGATTTATTATCATTTCTGAATTAGAAAATTACTGATAACATACCAAAAGAAAAAAAACCCTGAAGAGACGCGCCGGAGAGATGGCCGAGCGGTCTAAGGCGCTGGTTTAAGGCACCAGTCCCTTCGGGGGCGTGGGTTCGAATCCCACTCTCTTCAGTTTCTTTGCTCTTTTTTTCGGCTTTTTAAATTTTCACAAATTGCCGCTACAACATTTTATTTTCATTTTCACGCGCTTAAAACATTATTTTTAAATTTTAAAACTGGTGCGATTTACAAAAAAAAATGTTTTTTTTTTAAATTTTGGGCGGCAAAGCAAATTTTTAAAAATTTTTGTTTTTTTTTTAATACCTTCACAAGCGCATATTTCAATCGTTCTTCAACCGTCAAACTTCTCCATTCGTCCGTTTTTTGATCCGCCTTTTTCCCGTCTTTTTTCATTTCTTGCGCCGCCACCAACAATTTTTCGGTCGCCTCCGGATCGCGATTGAACAACAAATCCTCCAGCAATTTCAGCAAATCCTTGTCGATGTCTTCATAAAGCGGCAATGCGCCCGCATTCACAATTCCCATATCCATGCCGGCTTTGATCGCGTAGAATAGAAAGACCGAGTGCATCGCTTCGCGAATCGCCTCCATTCCGCGAAACGAGAACGAGATGTTCGAGACGCCGCCCGACACGTGAGCTCCCGGCAAATTTTCGCGAATCATTCGCGTCGCCTCAATGAAGTACATGCCGTAGTTCGAGTGCTCTTCCATACCGGTGGCGATTGTTAGAATGTTGGCGTCGAAGATGATGTCGTTCGGATTGAAGCCGACTTCTTCGGTTAGAATTCTTGAAGAAAACAAAAAAATTGCTTTTTTCTTTCTTTCATTCGTATTCTGAATATTTTTACCTATAACTTCGCTCACAAATTTCAAATTTTCGATCACTTTCGGCCGCCTGTCCTTCTTCGTCAAAAGCCATCACAACGACAGCCGCACCATATCTTTTTACCAATTTTGCCTTTAAAAAACCATTTTTTTTCCTCCCAAATTCATGACATAGACAAGTTGTGCTACAGTACCCGCTCAATGAATTTCTCTTCGCCTTCTTTTAATGATATCGAGTTGACGACACATTTTCCTTGTGTCGCTTCGAGACCAGCGATGATTACATTGAAGTCAGATGAATCGATACAAACCGGAATCTAAACTTATTGATTTTTTGTGAGAGCAGCTCACGAGAGAGAGAGAGAGAGAGAGAGAGAGAGAAAGAGAAAAGTTGAGTGTTTCTGTTTTACTTTTGCAACATCGGGTTCGGATGAAATCAGTCTTAAAAATTTCGCCATCGCGTACGGACCGTCTAACAGGCCGTCGTCCATGTTGACATCGAGAATTTGTGCTCCATTATCGACTTGAACTCGAGCCACATCAATTGCGGCCTGTAATTCAAAACAAAAATTACATTTTATGAAATTGTGTTCATTAGAGCGCATTTGCAATCTAATTTTCTAAATCAATAATTTCATAAAGCTCTCACATCATAATTTTCATTTTTGATCAAATTACAAAATCGTCTCGATCCTGCCACGTTGCATCGTTCACCAATATTCACAAAATTCGTTTCGGGTCCCACAACACTTGGCTCCAGTCCGGACAACAGCATTTTCCCGGCGTGTGGATCGTTGGGCGGAACTCGTGGCTTGATTCCCTGAACTGCTTTGTACATTGCGTTGATATGACTTGGTGTCGTTCCGCAGCAACCACCGATTAGATTAACCTGAAAATTCAAATTTTTCACGGGAAAAGGTTCATTTTTGTTCAGGTTTCGTTACCAAACCATCCATTGCGAATTCTTTTAATGTTTCAGCCATTTCTTCTGGTGTCTCATCGTATCCACCAAGAGCATTTGGTAAACCTGCCGAATTTTATTGATTTTTGGTGGAGTGAACAATGGAAAATCCTAATTTCTACCTGCATTTGGATAGCAAAGTACTAAAGAGTCGGACCATTTCGACATATTCTCAACAAATGGTCGCATATCTTTCGCTCCGAGAGCACAATTTAATCCAACTGCCATTGGATGTCCCTTTAAAATTCCGTTTGATTTTTTTTTCTCCCCTCAAATTTGTTTTCAAAAACCTGTTTTGTTGAGACCAAGAACGCTTCACCCGTTTGTCCGGACAATGTTCGTCCAGACAGGTCGACAATTGTTCCTGACAGAAAGACTGGAACTTCTGGAATGTTTTCATCTTCGAACAGTGTTCGAATCGCAAAAAGGGCCGCTTTGGCGTTGGCCGAATCAAAAACGGTTTCGACGAGCAGAACATCGGCGCCACCTTGTAGCAATGATCTTGCTTGATCACCATACGCTTTTACCAATTCACCAAATGCTGTAAATGTTATCGAATATTATTTTCAGATACGATTTTTCAAATATTCACTGATGTTCCGAAAATCTGGTTTTTCTACCGACGGCGAAATCGATAATGTCCGATTTGTAGGTCCGATCGCACCGCAAACATATCGACGTCTACCTGGTTTTTAAGGAAAAAAAAACAAACAATTCAACACAACGATTTGGATCAATAAAAAACCTGTCTCTTTCTCAATATCAACGCACGCCTGCTTTGCCAATTTAGCTGATTCAAAATTAATTTTGTGCACCTGAAAATGGGACAAAAACCGATTTTTGTTTACTTTCGGTTCTCAATAGAGCCTATTCACTCACCAAATGTTCACAAGCATAATCAGCTTGCGCAATTGTTGTACCCGAAAATGTGTTGGTTTCAATAAAATCTGCACCAGCTTCAAGATAGAGTTTGTGGATCTCAAATGGAAAGCTCTTTAATTTTTCTGAAAATTCTCCTTCAAACCTTATAAATAATTTCCGGACGAGTTAGAGACAATAAATCATTATTTCCTTTTAATGGTTTGTGATGATCTTTTAAAATCTGAAATTTAATTTTCTTTTTTCTTTTTTTTTAAGATTTATTTTTGCAAATTAAAAAAAATTTGTTTTTTTTTAATTCTTCAAATTACGTGATTTCCTATAACTTTCTAATCAAAGTACACAATTTTGTGGCATTTTTTGTTGATAAAAAATCGCTTATCAATTTTGTTCTTATCAATCAAATTTTGGTTCTTTTAAAAAAAGAAAAAAAAAACGATTTGTGTTACTTCTGCGCGAAAATCGTCCTCTTCAAGATGCTCCCGTTGAATCATTGTTCCCATTGCTCCATCGATAATCATAATTCGTTGCTTCGCAATTTCAGCCAGCTCTTCGAAAAGAGCACTTCGTTGTGGCGCCATTTTGTGCTGAAATTTTTTTTTTTTTTAATAACAAAACTGAAGTCAATTAGGACTAATAATGAAAACAAACAAATCGTCCCCAAAAAAGCATGAAAAACACGTGGAAGAATGTATTTCCAAAAAATGCTTTGAAAATTATTGAAAATAGATTTTTTTAAATAAAAATTTAAATTTTTTTTTGATTTTAAATTTTAAAAACGCTTTAAAATTTACTTTTTGATTATTAAAAATTAAAATATCTTATAAAAATTTCAAGTTTCACGAATAATTTATAAATTTTGAAATTTTAATTCAAATTCTTGAAAATTCAGAGAAAATAAATTCAAAAAAAAAAGAACAAAAAAATGTCACCAAACCAAACGACAAGAAAACGAGAATAAAAATGCTGCGCAGTTTTTCTTTTTATCTTTTCTCTTTACTTCACCTCAACACTGTCTCGTCTCGCCTACTAAGTTGCCTTCGTATCAACCAGAAAATAATCAGAAAATGACACGATTTTAATGAATTGAAAAATTTGTTTTGATAATCGAAATTCGTAAAAACACGCATTCTTCATGTTTTCGCTTGCGCGAAGAAAAATAACCGAAAACGTCATTTTTTCTTAAACTTTTGGCCGATTTTACCGTTTTTTTTTCTTTTTTTTGTCGTTGATTTTTACATTTAAAAAATGGCGCCATCTGTGAGGTGTACGATATCAACTGAAAACGTAAAAAAAGATATCAAATCATTTTTTATATCACAACATTAAAGAGCTTTTAATTATTTGATAAAAGTACAATGACAATGGGTTTTTATGCGAAGAAACGAAAAAAAAAGGTTTTTTTTTTGTTTTTTAATAAAATTTAAATTACTTAAATTATTTGGCTGTAATTATTGATTAATTAAATTATTTTAAATATTGATTTTCTTTTTTTTTAAACAAACTGCTTATGGATATTAAATTTTATTGAAATTACAATATTTCTATTTTTATTCATTTTTTATTAAAGAATTGATCAATATTTGCTAATAAAAATCATATCTTAAACCTGTTTTTAATGAAAAACAAAAAAAACCTGAAATTTAAAATTAAATAAAAAATTCAAATTTCTAACTGTGGTCTTATTAAAATCGTTACAAGACCATATGCTCAAATATTTAAAGAAACCTTTAATAAATTTTTACAGCAATCGATATTTGATTTTAAAAATTTGCTTTTTTAATTAAGAAAAGCAAGAAAAATTTGTTTAAATAAATAATTTTTAGTAAAAAATTAAAATTTTTAATTGTTGCTTTCAAAAAATCAAAATCGCTGCGAGATCATTTTTCTTAATTTTTTAAAAACCTTTAATACATTTATGTGTTTTTGTTTTAAAACGTGGCTCTATTTATGTAGAAAAACTGTTGAATTTTTGCGTGCAAAAAGTAAAACAAAATATTTTCCACGAATAAAATTCGTTTCGAAGTTTCTCCAACTTTGTTCACTAGAGCGCAATTGCAACCCCTCCATGAACTTCTTTCAAAGAAAAAACTCAAATCTTTTTTTTCTAACTTCTTTTCGTCTCTCACTCTCTCTTCTCCACCCCCACAAAAAAATGTAACAAAAAAAAATAGGCGAAGAATTACATAATCACACCTGCCATTGGTCATCAAGTCAACATCGAGGACAAAATTGATCATGGAAAAACCTGTCGGATCTGATGGCGGAGAGAGATTGATCTTCAATCAGAAGAAACTGAAACCGGTTTGCGTCTCCACATCGACAACAATCTCACTCCGCATCCTTCTTTTCCTTTCTCGCTTCGACAATGCCATTCACAGCTTCTTTGTCAGATATTATAGCTTCTTCTCCTCCTCCTCCTCCTCCTCCTCTTTCTCCTCCTCTTCCACGTCCTTCTCATTCTCCTTATTCTTCTCTTCACTTCTCATCTGAATTCTGAAGTTCTGATCATCCCGATGCAGCATTGGTAACGGAAACAGTTTAAAGCAAAAAAAAATGCTTTCGCTTACAGTTTTCTACTTTTTCCACTTCTTTTGCTCTTCTCCTTGTCGAATGCTCAAAAGCAGGGACCACCTGGACCGATGACGTCACACTTTGTTGATTGGTTGATTGCTCATGGGTTAGTATTGATTGATGTGCAGAATGTGCGCGGTGGGAACTGAAAACCAACCGGTTGATTCGTTTTTAAAGGCGCATTCATTTTTTTTCTTTTTATGGTCTCGTTGCGATTTTTTTTGAAAATCAGATAGGACACTGTAAAAAAAATGCTACCGTACTACTACATAATTGAAGGTGAAAATTAAAACCAAAAAATGTATGTGCCTTTAAATTTTTCACAGAAAACCTGATTCTCAGTGAGATTCAAAAAAAAAACAAGTTTTATTCTCTTTGAAAATATTTTATGCACCTTTAATTACGTTTTACTAATTTTAGAAAATTTCCATTCTCGGTGAGACCTAAAAATACAATAAAAAATATTTTTCTTATTGTTATGCGCCTTTAAACATTGATTTTACAGTAAACTTTATTCATTGTGAGACCGAAACAAAAAAACATTGCATAATTTACGAAAAACCATTACGCGCCTTTAAATAAAATTCTATTCTACGCAGCTACGAACAAGACGCGTTCGATCGTCCCGACGTCGGACCAAACGGAAGTTTCGGCGGACGTCGCCGCACTTCGGATCGCGTCGAGAAGGAGCCGGTGGTGTTCATTCACGGCTCCGGCGATGCGGCTCTTTTCACTCAACCGCCGATGGCCACCGGCTGGAGTCGATCGATTCAATATTTTCTCGAGCAGAACTACACCGAAGCCGAACTCTACGCGACGACGTGGGGCGACACGTGGGGAAGTGGATCGATGCTCGACACTTATTCGACGATGCACACGTGCGGAAATTTAATTTATCTCAGAAGGTTTTTTTCTTCTTCTCGGCTTTAGAGCCCGAAATTTTCCTGAAAAAATTTCAGATTTATCGAAGCTGTAATTTCCTATACGGGCGCCAAGAAAATCGATATAATCGCTCACTCGGTCGGTGTTCCTTTAATGCGAAAAGTGATCAAGGGCGGAACACTGATTGGAACCGACGGCAACTGTACACTCGGACCGTCGTTGGGCCATAAAATCGACACTTTTCTCGGCATTTCCGGACCCAATTACGGCCTTTGCGTTTGTCAATTGGCGCAGACCGTGCCGGCGTGGTGCAACGCGTTGGACGGCCTTTATCCCGGTTACACGTGTCAGGATCAATTGTTGTGCGCCTACACGTCGGGCAGCTGCAAGCAGACGAATTATTCGAATTTGTTGCAAAAAACCAACGACGATTCGACGAGAGAAGCTGATCATATTTATGCAATGTGGAGCGATGGTTCGGATTTTTTTCCATTTTAAGACAAATTTTCAGAAAAATTCTGGGAAAACAATTAATCTAAAAGAGAGAAAACGAAAGAGAGACGCAGGCAGTCCTTAAGCGAAGCGTGCGCGTCGCGGTTTACAAAGTTTAAAAACTAAAAATAAACATTTTGCATATTTTTTTAGTTAAAAAAAATAACGTGAAAAATAGAGAGAAACACAAAAAGAGACTGGGATGCGGCGCGTGTGCGTCGCGGCTCACGAAACTTGAAAGAAAAAAATAAGCACATTTTGTACGGGTTTTCGCTGAATTTTGAAAAAAAAAAGAAAACTCAACTTTACAAAAACCGCAACGCAACCGCTTCGCATCAATTTCTCAATAAAACTTCTCATTCCGATAATTTTACAGTTGACGAAGTTCTGATGAATCGCGGAATGGTTTGGGGAAAGCCGACGGCCCGAATTCCTGGAATGAATGGAAGATGGATTTCGGATCGAAATGGTCACGTGGCAATGAAAGATCTCACCGAGTTGCGACAATTCGAGGCGGTTGTTCATCATTCGATTTGATCCTCCTCTTTCTTCTCTTGATTGATTCATTTTTATTTATTGGGAGGGTCTCGTGTGGAATTATAGAAAAATTTTCCTCTTTTCTCAATTATTTCCATGCAATTCCTAAATTTTTTTTCTTTTATTTTTGTGGGTTTTTTCATCGAGTTGCAATATTTTAATTTATTAAAATCAAAAAAAAAAAATTAAAAATTAAAAATAAACCAATTAATTTATCGACCATTCGTACGCATTACGGAACATTTTAATCCATGGTGCCAATGAATTTTTTACCATTTTTTCAGCCGGATAATCAGGCCATTGCCAGGAAAGAAATGATCTGAAAATAAAAAAAACGTTAACGTTTTTTTTTAAATCTACCGTAATATTAAAGGTGCACATGTTTAAAATTGTATCCGGTCTCACAACTAGTTTTGTGTGTAGTTCTCTTGGACAACTTGTTGTAATTTTCATTTCTTTTATTTTCTTTCCTTTTTTTTCATTTTTTAATTAAAAACACGGAAAAAAACCAACAAAAATCACAATTTTTAATTAAAAAGTAACCAACAATTTTTCGTCGCTTCATTTCTTCACTTTTAATGCAACAAAAAATTATTGATTTTAGTAATGTCGTACGATCTAAAAACCGCCGAGCATCCAGCTTTTGCTCCATTTTTCGGCTACATGGGTGTCGCGTCGGCTCAAATCTTCACCGTTTTGGGCGCCGCTTATGGCACATCAAAAGCGGCCGTCGGAATTTGTTCAATGGGCGTGATGCGTCCCGAGCTCATCATGAAATCCGTGATTCCAATTATCATGGCCGGTTTGTCGCCTCAATTAATTGACGCCTCCAATCAAATCAATGGCTCTTCAGGTATCATCGCCATTTACGGTTTGGTCGTCGCAATGGTCCTTCACGGCAAAGTTAAGCCCGCCTCACAGGAGTACAGCCTTCACAAGGGCTTCTCACACTTGGCCGCCGGTTTGACGTGCGGCCTGTGCGGTCTCGGTGCCGGCTACGCCATCGGAATTGTTGGCGACGTCGGCGTTCGCGGCACCGCTCAACAACCGCGTCTGTTTGTCGGCATGATTTTGATCCTCATCTTTTCAGAGGTTTGTTGTTCAACCGTTTTTCTTTCCTTTTTTTTCAAAGGTTTTCTTTTTGAGGTACTCGGATTGTATGGAATGATTGTCGCTCTTATTCTTTCAGCGTAAGAGAAAAATCAATAATCAATAAAGCATGCTCGATTGTTTAACGTTTTTTTAAATTTTATTTGTAAATATAATAACGTTTAGAGTTTTTTCAAACTATTTCGTTTTAAAAAATTAGTGAAATTCGGATTTTTTTTTTAAAATCGTGATAAAAATGTTTTTTTCCAAAGTTTTACCTATCAGCATGCGGCATCATTGCCAAATGTCTACCATCTTTACTACAAATCGCTGCGACATCATCTTGCGATCCATTCGGATTGAACGGATATGGTAGAGCAAGTGTGTCGCAATTGTAATCCTTGGCACTTCTGCCGACGCCGTCGCTGAATCGTACGCAAATCTGATTGTTCGCTTTCAGTTTCTGAAGCACTGCTGGATGACGATAGGTGAAGTTGCCTTCGCCGTGCGATGACCATAGACCTAGAATTGCGCCTTCCATACCGGACAACATGATGCTTGCACTTGGCTCGATCTGAAAATGATTTTCAGACTATGAAAATTGTGGACGGCTTCAATTTTCACCCTGACTGGACCGAAAAATGATTCAAATCGTCCGCAATCGTTTTCATCGAGGAAAATTGAGACGTCGTTCGAATTCTCTGAGTTTTTCAGATTTATTTTTTCAACCATTTTTTCAGCTTTAATAATCACCATCGTCAGTTATCCAGCCAAGGTGGGCCATCAATTGACATCCATTACAGACGCCATAGGAGAATGTGTCAGCTCGATTTCGGAATCGCACAAATTCGCCGTTGACTTTTTCGTTGAGAAGAATTTCAGACGCCCAGCCTAGAAAATGAATTTTGAACATGTTTCAACTACAGTAAACTTTTCGCTTCGAGACTTCGCGATTTTTTCAATCAAAAAAAGCGCGAATTTGGCCAAAAAAAATTGAAAAGAAAAGCAACGACTGATCAAACAAGATCGGAAACCTTTTGCAGATCCAAGAACATCAGCATAGGAGAATCCGCCAACAAACGCGATGCCACGATAGGAATCCAATGAGTGACCATCGAACAGATCGGTCATCGTAATGTCGAACGTCTGAAATCCGGCCAGCGTGAAGGCGGCCGCCATTTCTCGATCACCATTCGAACCCTCTTCGCGTAGAATTGCGATTCGAGGTGCTGCAATAAAAAAGTCTCATCGATCGGCGGGCGATTACGGTATCCTCCTTTGAGATGAGCTCACCTGTGGTGAAATATTGTTGAGAGTGCAGAAAATCGATTGAATACTCGTAGCTCCAATTCCAGTCGTAGCTGATTTGACGAGTCGTTGATCGAACCTGAAAATCGACGAAAACACGTCAGCTTTTGCCCCCCTTCTCCTTCCGCCAACGATCAACCTTTTTCGCTTCGTTCAAGCATTTTTTTGTGGTTTGATACTCGCCGAGACGATCGCCGACTTCTTCCCATTCTTCGCGAAGATCAATCAATAATTCATCGAAGAGAAGATGCGAGTTGAACGTGAATTTCACCTGCAGCCAAACTGAAATTTGGACAAAAAAACATCGGCAAAGAACAAATTTACGGTCGCGTCGGGTCCGAATTCGTCGAGACTTTCGCCAATTTTTGTCGCAAAAATTTGAGAATTCGCAAATAATTGCGAAACTTCAGCTTCAACGTCGCCGCTGATCTGAATCACGATTCCGGCCTCTTCGGCGAACAAATATTCGAGAGCGTCCGACTGTTTTGAGTCGATTTCGATGTTGATCGAACAATTTCCAGCAAACGCCATTTCGAGAATTGTCGTGATGAGACCACCATCCGATACATCGTGACCTTTAAATTCATTTTCTTTTGTGTTATTTGTGCTAACGCCACGCCTACAAAACTGTGCGATAACTTTGAATAATTTTCTCGGGAGGTTTAAAAATCAACATTTAAGAAATTTAAATATAGCCACGCCCATGAAACTATGCGGTACATCTCGAATGCATTATTTTAATCAGCTTTTTCAAAATCAATTTTCATTCAGTAATCAAGTTGAAGCCACGCCTATAAAAACGTGCGATACTCGAAAAATAATTTTAATAAAACTTGAAAATTGATTTCAAACGCTACAAATTAAATCCCCGCCCGAAAACTGTGCGGTGATGTGATTGGATAAATGTTTCAGTCGAATTTCAAATTTTTACCCGCCAAAATTTTCGATTGTTTGATCAGCTCCTGCACAATTTCAAACGTTTTGGAGATTTCTTCGAAATTTTCAACGTCTGGAACATCATTTCCAATCTGAAAATAAAAATTCGTTTTTTTTTTTTTTGAAAAAAATCGGGAAAGGAAGAGGCGACAAGAAACATTTACAGTTTCTCAAATGTCTGCAAACACCATGACGCAAAATAACACAGTGAACATTAGAAATGACAACAATTTTTTAAATTTCGCAAAAATTTCGAGACAAAACTGTTATCAGAAACTTTCTGATTGTCTGCAAACACCTTGACGCAGACATGAACGTCGGGCATTACAATTGACGACATTTCGAAACAATTGCAATTATGGAACATTTTTCTTCAAAAAATTGTCTCAAAGTCCGCAAACACACTCACACACATCGGCATTATATTTGACGACAACTGGCATTTTATGAAATTTCAAGAAAAAACCTGTGAATAAACTTGAGCCAACGCGCTTCCGCCCAATCGATTCCACGTTTTCGAACCGCACTTGATGAACCAAATCGGGTTTCGATCACCCGGCTTGAGATTTGGCGTGACGATTCGGTTGACATCAGTGCACGGAGCATAAGCTGAGAGAACGAGAGTTCCAGGTGCCTTAAAAACACAAAAACCTATTTTTTTCTTTTTTTTTCTTGACAAAAAAAAACAAAAACTTTGACAATTTCATTGGCAGCCGTCACCGCCATGCTCAGCGAATCTTTGCCGCCGTCGATGGCGCATCCAAGTGTCGCGAGACCGTCGCAAAGTGCGCCGACTGCAGCGACGAGTCGCGCTCCTTCGCCGGCGCACTTCGCCGCCCACATCCAGTTGCCGCTCATTTTCGTGTCCTTCAGTTCGGTGATCGGAGCCCAGATGAGGTTGAGAATTGTTTCAGACAGCGTCATTCTTGCTCCTTTTTCCGGATCGACGAGCATTTTGATTGGTTGCTCGCCTATTGCTACAGCTCCGCCCACCTGAAATGAGCCCAATTTTATTTTATCGAGTTTTTAAAGGCGCACAGGTTTTAACCTAAACTATCCTAGCAGGTCTTGCCACGACATTTTTTTAAATTTTATTTTTTTCGATTATTTTTTCCATTTCTCATTTATCCTGAATTTTTAGAAAACTACTTTTCCTTTAAAGGCGCAGGCGACATTCCCTTCAATCTTCCCTAACAGGTCCCGCCACGAAAATTATTTTTATATTTTTTTTCATTTCTCATTTATTCCCAATTCTTGTAAAAAACGTTGTTTTTAAAGGCGCAGACGGCATTCCCGTCAACCTTCTCTAACAGGTCTCGCCACGAAACTTATTTGTTTCATTTCTCTCGATTATTTTTCCTTTTCAAATTCATCAAAAATTAAAAAAAAAAAAAAACAAAACTTCTTCCATGGGAAAAAAAAAGAATTGTGCAACAATAAATAATTAATTCCACTAAAAGTGCTCGTTTTCATCCCCGTTTTTTTCTCTTTTCATCGTCTTTGTTGGCAAAAAATCAAAAATCCAATTTTTTTAATTCAAAAACGAGCGGCGGGAAACAAAATTGTTTCAAATTAAGACCAAAAAAGGCGGGAAAATTAAATTTGCCTTTTCTTCATTCATTCCCCCCCCCCCCCTTTTTTTTTTCATTCTCCACAGAAAAAAACGCAAAATTCGTGGATGGAGGCGCGAACAACATTATTTTGTCATTCTAAACGCGGCACACAGGGGAGAGGGAGGGAAAAGCTAGAGGAGAAGCTTCAAAAAGGAGGATGAGCAACACAATAGCAGTTCATTAGGTTGATGATGATGTAAAGTTGTTCAGCTTTTCCTTCTTCCAACAAAAAAAAAAAAAAATTCCCGCCCCTCCGCGCCTTTTTTCTCTCGTGGATCCTCCGAAACCATAAAAAAAAGGGTGATGTTGGGGGGGGGGGGGGGGGGGGAGATGAAAGGACCCCACAACAACACAACATTTGAGCTTTTAATGGTTTTTTTTCCGCTGCTGGTGTTGGCGTATGGGGAGGAAAGGAAAAAGCAACGAGGAGGAGGGGGAATTTTGATGGGGGGTGATTGTGGCTCGTGTGTCTTCTTTTTCTTCCCTTTTTTTTCCAACCCGACGACGAAAAATACTTTTTTCAGTGCTTTTTTCCTTTTCTCGATAAAGTTCAACCTCATTATTGTTTCTCTCTCTCTCTCTCTCTCTCTCTCTCCTCTCAGAAGCTGAGACAGCGGACAGAAAACATTTCGGAGCAAAGAGAAGGCAAAACAAAAAAAAAAGAGCAAAAGAAGACTCCTCCGAATCGTTTCGTTTTCAAATTGAAAGATGCTAAAAGCAGGGCGGGCCACACCGCCGCCGCCATCAAAATCAAATCAGCCGGCCAACAATTTTAAGCTGATGATGTGTGCCTTCGCCTGAATCGAGCTTTTCCTTTATCTTCTTTCCCTTCTCCTCCTCCTCCTCCTCCTACTCCTCCTCTTTTCTCGATTTTTATTGCTGAAGCTCCGCCCTGATTTCTTTGAGTTTTCAGTAGTGCCGGGGTGGTGGAGCTCGGCTCATTTTTTTTTAGAAAAACAACAAAAATGAGGCGGTTGATCGTTTGGCTTGAAATTTTTGCGGTTTTCAATTTTTTTCAAATTTGCTCCGCCGATCTTTGTGCTCATTGTGAATGTGATTTTCTGTCGAACACTGTCATTTGTAATCGACCATCCCTATTGATTCGGACAGTCTCAATGTTGCCAAACATACGGTAATCAATACGTTTTCTATTTCAATTCACTGCGTAGCAACTCTAAGCACAAGTTGATACGCAGTTTGAACGGTTTTTTCTCAAAACTCAAATTCGCTGCGTAGCAACACTAAGCACAAGTTGATACGCAGTTTGAACAGTGTTTTCTCGAAACTGAAATTCGCTGCGTAGCAACTCTAAGCACAAGTTGATACGTAGTTTGACCACTTTTTCCTTGAAACTCAAATTCGCTGCGTAGCAACTCCAACTTGTTGAAAGCTCCATTAAAGTTTTCAACGCTGATATTCAGCTAAAACTTGGTCATTGTATGTAGTGAATCAGTTGTGCAACGGAGCGCACTTACGTTATCAAGTTTTTTATTTCAGTCAGCTTCATCTCACTTCTCTTTTTCTTCCACAACCTCCGCATTTCTTGTTTCATCCGAATTTGCGAGTTCTTCGAATGAACAAATGTCAAATGAACGAAATCCCTTCCAGCTCATTTTTGCCGCTTCCGAATCTCGAGGTTTCAGAGACGTCGAACATTTTCAGCTTTTCTCTTCTTCTCTTTCAGATTATCGATTTGTCCAACAATAATCTCGAGACACTTCCGGCAACACTTTTGCGTAGTCTCAAACGTCTTCGCGTTCTTTGTCTCGCCAATAATCGCATCACAAGTCTGGACACGTTGACGTGGATTCTCGCTTCCGATGTGATTCTGGAGCAGCTCGATTTGTCGGGAAACTCCATCGTGACGGCGACTTCGATGACCGTTTTTCCGCCGGTTCGCCAACTTTTTATGGCTGATACCAAGATGGCGTTGATCAATTCGACAGACATCGTTTTTGAGGTAAAAGTTTGGGCAAGAATATTTAGTTGAGAGACGCAGACAAGCTTGAAGCGACGCGTTTTCGTCGCGGTTTTTCATCAGAAATCTGTTGCTCTTTTCAAAGCTGAAAATGAGAAACGCTGACAAGCTTGAAGCGACGCGTCTGCGTCGCAGTTTTCTGAAAATTGACAATAATTCTCATGCGAATTTCAGCCATCAACAAATCATTGCATCAGCGAATCATGTCGCCATCTTCCACTACGCAATCTGAACCTTTCACTTCTGACCACCATCGACTTCTCCTCGAATCCGAACCTTCTCATCGATTCATCGGGATTGAGCATTTTTTCGAACATCACCTATCTCGACTTGTCGCGCACTCGTCTTCCGTTCGAGTTCAGTGAGTGGCTCGAGACGAGAAGTCGCGTCAAAAGTCTCAACATTTCGTATTGTCGCGTTGAAGTCGACGACGACACCTGGTCGCGATGCGGTCAATTTTTACATTCCATCGATATTTCGGGCATCAGCGTGAAGCATCTGCGATTCTCGAGCTTCTGCCCGATTCGGTTTGCGTCTCGCTGATGATTTTGTCACACTCATTCTCAGCGTTTTTCAGCACAATTTTTGCTCGCGACAATTTGATTTCGACGCTTCTCATCGAATCGTTGACCGTCGAATCGTTGCACTTGGAGCGCAACATGTTCACCGAATTTCCGATTCCGCCGCCCGGTGTCGAGCTCGCTGAGCTGCACACGATGAGTTTGGCGCACAATTTGTTGAGCAGCGTTCCGCGAAACGCCCTTATTGGCTATCCGAACCTGCAGCACTTCGACTTGTCCAACAATCAGATTAGTGAGGTGAGCGAAAGAAAGCAAACCCTGATTGGGTCTCACAACGAAATTCCAGATTCATCCGATGGCCTTTCCAACCATCGGACTCGGGCTGATTTCGCTGGATCTTTCGTCGAATCAACTTTCGACTTTACCGCATCCGATCCTTCCATCGCTGCTTCTTCTTGATCTTTCATCAAATATCATTTCACATTTGGATCCCCACTTTTTCACCGGTCTTCCGATGCTTCAGCAGCTAAAAATCGCCACAAATCCAACACTTTTCTCCAGGTTCACACGCGTCGATCCTTGTTTTCTTGTATCTCATCGATTTTTTCCGATTCAGATGTTTCGATTATCATTCGCCTTGCTGGTCGGATCATTTGGATGAGTTGACGTCGCTTGTCGATTTGGACATTTCCAATTGTGCACTTCAATCGTCACTTCATTTGGAGCATCTAACGACACTTCGATCGTTGATCCTTCGTGGAAACGAGATTCGAACGATTGATGCCGGATCGCTACCATCATCGTTGAGGACACTGGATCTTGGCGAGAATCGTCTTCAGTTCACTTCAAACTTTTCAAAGCTTCAAAACTTGAGGTGAGCGCTCGCACCAGAACGTTTTCAAGATCCCATGATTTCAGGGATCTACGCGTTGATCAGAATCCGTTGCGGTGTGATTGTTCACTTTATGATATTGTTCCTCATCTAATGAATCAGTCTCAAGTTTCGGATCCAATGATTTATTACTGTTTTGCTGGTTAGTGAACAAAAAGTGCGATGGAGCACGTTTGCTTTTTAAATATTTGAATTCAAAAAACTTTAAAGGCGCATTTCGGTTTTCCTTAAAAAATTTCGAGAAACAATTTGTTTTAATTAACAAAATACAGTAATTAAAGGCGCATAACTGTTAGAAATCATCTTTTTTTTTTTAAACTCGACTTCCTTTCCAGGCTCGTGGCAATATCCACTTTTCCCCTACCTGGAAGCCGTCAAACCTTGCACAAACTCGATAAGCAGCTTCTACTCGATTCTCATCACCACCTTCGTCATCGCCGTCGTCATCATTTCCGGTTTGTTCGCCGCGTTTGGCGTCTACAGAAAATATGCGTCAAGCGTCAACAATTTCGTCTATAAGCGAATCGCCAACGCCGTCGCCTCCACCAACAACGCCGCCGACGACGACGATGACTACGACGGATACTCGGCGACGGCTGCCGTTCGCCTTTGAGCAATTTTTGATTTTTCATTCGCAACCTTTTTTTCTTTTCTTCTACGGGCCTCGACTCTTTTTCTTTTTGTTTTGATTTTGCATTTCAAAAAAAAAATTTGTTTTTCTTCATTCTCTGCGTCTCTTTGAATAATAATGAGACAATTTGTCATTGGAAATGTCAGCACAACATTTGTGCCAAGAGCTTCATCCCTCCCCCCCCCCCCCCCTCTCCCTCCTTTTTCCTTCATCCCAGGGGATTTTAGAAGTTGAAGGAAGACTTCACGAAATCTGATGGGTGGGGAAATCTTCACTCAACGATAAAGAAGCTTATGCTATAATGGCAACATTCAGAATCGGTGAGAGAGTGACAGAGAGAGAGAGAGAGAGAGAGAGAGAGAGAGAGAGAGAGAGAGAGAGAGAGAGAGAGAGAGAGAGAGTGACAGAGAGAGAGAGAGAGAAAGAGAGAGAGAAAGAGAGAGAGAAAGAGAGAGAGAAAGAGAGAGAGAAAGAGAGAGAGAAAGAGAGAGAGAGAAAGAGAGAGAGAGAGAGAGAGAGAGGCGCAGAGGCAGAGAGAAAGAGAGAAAAAACTTAAAAGCAAATATCAAAATGTTCTTTTTCCCCTTCTTTCCAGGGATTCAATTCGTCGTCTTTTTTTTTTTTTGCTGAAATCACACAAAAATTTCAGAGAAGCTGAAGAAATTCGGAGAATTTCACGACATTCTTCTTGTTTTTTTTTTGTTTTCTTTGCTGCGAAAAAAAACCGTCGGAAAAAACAACGAAAAAGCGTTCCAAATTCGATTTGCATTCACAATTTTTGTAGTTTTTCGTTGTTTTCTTCTTCTTCTTCTTCTTCTTCGTCGTCGTTTTTTTTTTGCAGATGGACGAACAACGAAATTATACATAGTTACGGTAATCTTGACGAGACTCAACTCGAGTTGGAAAAAACGTGCGCCTTTAAAGTGCATAGTAGGATGAGTTAAGGGGGGGGGGGGAGGTGTTCCCGCTAAATGTTCGCGTTTTTTTTTCATCGACATTGCTTTTGCGTATCACAAAGCCAAAAAAATTCCCTCAAGTTACAGACAAATTCCGTGCGCTGCTTGCAAACCACGCCCACATTTCTTTTAGGCCTTGAGTCTTTTTTTTTTTGGTAATTACGTCACTGTCTGCGTCTTTAAAACGTTTGAAAAATGCGAACGAACCGTTTCAAAGTGCGACAATGCAACAACGCCAACATCGGCGAGCGGCGTGTGAAGCGGTCCGACGCATTGTTGTTGAGCGATGAGTCCCGTCACACTTCGGTCGACTTTTGATGTCAAGTAGCGTTTCGACGCCACCGACGGAAGACGGAGAACGCGCGACAACGCGTCACGAATCGTCATTTCTGCCGGGAATTGGCACGGTTTGAAGGAGATCGATTTGGTGTCAAGATGAAACGTCTGAAATCATACTCATTCTGAATCGGTCTGAAATCGATTTGATGCGTCGTCGCGTCGCGCCGCGCACGCACCTTCTTCTCTCGCTCAGCCAATTTTCGAGTATCCAAATTGACGGGCAACACTTGCGATGATGTTGTGAATGGTTCGAGCACAACACGTTGCTCCTCTGTCACCTGTCCGATCAACGTGATGTCGCATTTTTCACGTCTTCCAATCTTCTGAATCGCTTCAATCAAATTCGGATCGACGAGTGCCGCGTCGTTTTCCTGATATTCGGCTGTCCAGAGCTCTCGCAACGAGATGCTCTCGTCGGCCAGCTTAAACTCGTTGCTTTTCACTCGAATTCCGTGACCTTCGACGAGCTCTTTGATCACGTTTCCTGAATTGATTTGTGGTTATTTTTTCTCTGGCTGCTCGCTCACCATTTCCGCCGGCGCCCTGATCGTGTATCGACTTCAGCGGATTTCCATCGGCTCGTTCGGCGCATCCGCGCACCACTCGATGCAGTTTGGCGCCCATCTCGGCGTCGCCTCGTTGAACGGCCGCAAAATCGAGATCGTCGTCGCGTTTGCCCTGAACCTGAACCGAACTTGCCGCACCGCCGCCGACACCGATTCGATAGACGGGTCCGCCGATTTTCGCCACATGATAGCCGACTTCACATGGTTGCTTTTGAAGCTCGTCGTCATCTTTTAAGTGGAAAAGTTTTTTTGAGTTTTTTTTTAAAGTTTTGGTCTCGCAACGAAAAAAGTTTCTGATAGTTTCAACTCAAAACCAGTTGGTCACACCACGAAAATTACTGTTTTTTGAAACTTTTACAATCCATTTTTCTCTTCAAACAAAGCATTACAATAGGGCGCACTTTCACAACTGGAGACATTTTTCCTCAAATTCTCACCAATACTTCCGATTCCACCGCTGAACATGATCGGCTTCAAATATTCGATTCGTTCGCCATTTTCGAGCCGTTGTCCGAACGATCTGGCGAAACCGCAAATCACCGGCTCGCCAAATTTGTTGCCGTAGTCCGACGCGCCGTTCGACGCCTCGATTGCAATCTGAAAAATTGTTGATTTGGGTCGAGAGAAACTTTTGTGTGCCAAATCCAACTTTCAATGGTTCGCTCAATGATGTTGGATAGACGAAATTCAGATCATTTTCCCATGGTTGAATGTAGCCGGGAATGTTCAGATTTCCAAATGAATAACCGGCGACACCTCAAAGAAAAACAGAATTTTTTTTCTTCACTGCGCAGCAACTCGTTTCCTCTTGTTATTGATACGCAGCTTAACACTTCATATTAGGGAAAATTCGTCTCTCGAAAAGAAAATTTTTGAATTTCAATTTAAAAACAAAATTTCAATGGAGCGCACATGCATCGTTTGCAAAACTCTTACTCAATTTTTTAACTTTTCACTGCGCAGCAACTCATTGTCTGTTGATACGCAGTTAGATTTTTTGTAATAGAAACATTTTAGTTTTTAATTTATTTAAACTACAGTAGCCTGCTACAGTAATTTTACAAACCTGAAAACTTATTGCAGATTTTTAACGATTTATCCTTAATTAAAAATTAAAAAAAATGTTCGATGGAGCGCAATTGCATTTCACTTCTTTTTGAATAAATTTTCTCGAATATTTCGCTGCGTAGCAACTCTTTTTTTGTGTTGATACGAAATTGAAACAGACAAAAAACCTGCGATTTCGTAGGCTCCTCTTCCAGTCGCATGAATATCACGAATTCGGCCACCAGTTCCGGTCGTCGCCCCCTGAAACGGACAGACGGCGGTCGGAAAATTGTGCGTCTCGGCCGAGTAAATGAGATGCAGCGGAATCTCGTCGACGAATCGATATGGCGAATGAGTTTCGGGTGTTGCCGGACGGATTCGTCGCACTTTTTCAAATCCACGAATCGAGCTGCAAATTTTTCTTTTTAATTCTCGTTTTTTTTCAAAGATTTTTCAAACCTGGAGTTGTCGCAAAACGCGATCAGACTGTTCGGATTCGAATGCTTCAGAGTGTCGCGAATACGATCCATCAGCGATTTTTCCATCTTCTCGCCGTCGATCACGAGATTGCCGCGAAAAAACCTGAAATTCGACACTTTTTCACAATTTTCAGCTTTCGGAATTCACCAATGACGAGAATGCTCCGAATCGGATTGAGCCAAATCAAACAGCTCGACGTCGGTTGGATTCCTGATATCGGAGAAGAAATTCATCATTTAGGTTTTCAGTTTTCAATTCAACAAATTTCCCCAAAACTGCTATTTTCTTACTACGGTATACGGTATTAAAGACGCACGCTTTATAAGAAATTTTTGAATCTGTTCTCAGGTTTAAGTCCAAAAAACCCGAAAATATTTTACTACGATATTAAAGGTACACGTTTCAAAGATGTTAGTTGATTCTTATAAACTGATTTTTTCCATTATTTTCAGATTTAAATTCAATAAATTTCAAATTAAAAAGTTTTAATACTGTATTAAAGGAACATACTGCTACAATTATTTAATTAACACGTTAAAAAAACATCTATCCTATTTTCCTTACGTTTTCAATGTTTTTTTTTTGAGTTTTTTTTAAGATTAACAAAACTTGTTTACGATATTAAAGGCGCATACTCATAAATTTTAAATCAGGTTTCTCAAATGATTACCTTTTCATTTCATTTACAAAAAAATTGTAATAAAAATCCAGATCAGCTTGATCCAACGCTAATCCGAGATCAACATTGGCTTTCATCAAATTGTTCCGATCCGCGATTATATCGATTTCAAAAAAATCCGCTTTTTTCTCTTTCCCCTCCTTTTCAAAAATTCTCTCGTCGTCTCCACCGTAAAGCATTTCTGCAATTTTTCCGATGCTTCAAATCCAATTTTATCCACGAAGGGAAAGGAGCAGCAGAGGGCGACGCAGAGACACAGAGAGGAGGCGTCGTCAATGATTTTTGATTGACGTTTTTACCTGTCATTTTATCAGCGGCAATTTCAAAAAATTGTTGCTCATCAACATTTTTGTCGACGAAATAACGAAAACTTTGCTCGACTCGGTCGAAATTGGTGATTCCAGCCGTGTTGAAGACATTTGTGATGTTTGTGCATTTTGCCGTTTTCACCGCAGTTCTGAAGAAAAAAAAAGAAATCAGATGGGCGGAAGTCGAAAATTTCTTTACCTCGGCCCAATCTCAATTATTTTTCCATCGGTTTTATCCTTGAATCGAGAATTCAATGAAGCTGCTTCTTCAAACGGTGAATGAGACAAAAGTTTGACTAAAATCGCCTCATTTTTCTCATAAAAATCGACCTGAAAAATTTGTAAATATTTTCAAAAAAAAAATCCGCCTTCAGCCCGATGCGGGGCTCGAACCCGCGACAGCCAGATTAAGAGTCTGGTGCTCTACCGACTGAGCTAACCGGGCGACGTTAACCACTAGGTGGAATCAAAACTAAATCAATACCTGATTGGCGAGAATATGATAGCAGTACTCAACATCAATTCGAATGTCTCTACCGAATCGCTTCCGGAAATCGGCTTGGATTTGTGCCAATTTTCGATGCTCGTTCGTCTTGGCAAAAATTTTAACGTGCACGTTTGCCATGGTTTTGACCTTAAAATCGGAAATTGCTTTCTTTTTTTGAAAAAATCGCAAAAAAAAATTTTTTTTTTCAAAATTTCGGTTGAATAGATGAAGGCGGCGGCAATTAATGAGAACTGATTAAAAATAATTTTTGTTCCTCTTTTTGTTGTTTCCATTGCAATTTCTGTGTTATCATTATTATTTTGTTTTTCGCTGTCCTGGACATTTTTCCGGGTGATTATTGGCATATTTTATCAATTTTTTTTTGTGATAAAATTCCCCCTCCCCCCCCCCCCCCCCCCTCATTCCCCTTATCACTACTAATTTCAAATTTCTACCTACTGAGCAATAAAACTAATACATTTAAAGGTCAAAAATGTGTGTCTCTCAACAATTTTGAAAGCGGGAAAAAATCCCGACGACAACATTGCTCCATTGAACAGTTGGAGAAGGGGGGGGGGGGGGGGAGTTGCGACACAACCAAAAAGCTTTTCTCGCCAAAAAATGTTTGTCTCGTTTTTGTTGCTATGGCGATTAATCTTAATAAAAAGAAAAAAATTGAGAATTTTCAATTTTCCCCCAAAGAAAAATTCACTTTTCAGCTTTTTTTCCAAAAATTCACAATTTTTTTTTGAAAAAAAAAACTCAAAACGCGACAAAAACAAATTAAAAATCCTTTTTTTTTTGTTTTGATTTTCCAATTTTCCAACTGCAAAATATCAAAAATTCTCTTTTCGATTTCAACTATTCGGTATCTTTTCCCTCTCCACCATTTAATACATTGCGTTACTATTCTCTCGTCTCGCTTCTCCGTCTCATTTTTCTTCTTTTCCTATGCTTTTGCCAGCGAAACTTTACGGCTTTTCCAATTTTCTAATTTTAAATTCAAGCTAGGATTTGTTTTATTTTTCCTTGCTTTTCCCAGCAAAAAAAACTACAATTTTTCTTTATTTTTATTCTCAAAAATTTGTAAATTTAAAAAAAAATTGTTTTTTTTATTTTCTAAATTTATTTTTCTAAAAAAAATCTCAATTTTAACTCCAAAAAAACCATTTTTAATCTTTTTTTTTATTACAAAAAAAAAAGTTCAAATCTTACTTTTAAATTTTGACCTAACACGTGTTTAGTGGAGCACGTTTTCTTTCTTTCCCACTTCAACGTTTTTTTTCCATTTTGTTCTAAAAAAAAAAAATTAGAAAATTCCCTTCACATGGAAGATGAAGAAATAGATGACGAACGAGAAAAATGGGAAAATGAGCGACAAAAAGTTTTAGATGAGTGGAGCGAAGTAACTTTTTCTTGTTTTTTTAAAAAATCTCATTCCTTCTTCAATTTTAGATCGAATTAAAAGGCAAAGACGCATTGAATTTGGATATTATTCATGAGCCCGGCACTTCTGCCGATTTAGTCCCTTCTGAACTGGCACTCGAAGAATTATTTCCATTATTGATTAATCATAAATCAATTTCAGAAAATGAGGTTTGAAAATAATTTCAGCAAAATCCCCGTTTTCAAAATTTCAGACAGATGAAATTACCACATTTGTTCCAAGCTCAACAATTGATCGAATCCTTCAAGTTTGCCTTTGTCGACCAATCAAAGCTCAGCTTCCGCCATTGGTTTACACTCACAAATCTCTAATGCTCAAATTGAGTCGCGGTTCGGTGTCGTCTTGTTCGGCTGTGCTGCTGGCTCATCTCGATTATCGATTGATTTTTCAGCGCCCTACGACAATGAGAATGGAACGCACTGGCTTCTTCTCTCCGATTATTTTCAAACCATCGCCAAATTGGCTCTTGACACTCCCGACACGCCGTGCGTTCGTGTCGGACCGCACTGGCAAATCGTCGGCTTTCAGGGCAATAATCCGGCCACCGATTTTCGTGGTGCCGGCATTTTGGCGCTGATCCAATTGCATTATTTCTCGCAGCAGCTTCCTCACAATATTCTCAAGGCTATCGTCCAATTATCGAGACTGGAGCCAAATGTAAAAAAAATGCGATTTTTCTTTTTTGATTCCCCGAAAAATTCCCTACCTCGTGCGGGTTTTTTTTCCAGGATTTTCCACTTGCCGTCGTCTCAATCAATATCACGGGTTTGATACTGTCGAAACTCAAAAAAGATCGCCTCGATTGGTTGGGTTTTTTCAAGTTTCATTTTTGCAAAATCCAAACCATTTTCAGTCTCGGTAACGCCACCGAAGGACTCTATCCAGCGGTGGCAAAACTTCATGCCGCTTCTCTGGCGAAATTCTGTGCTCAATACAAATCGCAAAATCTCACGTTGGCACAGTGCCAAACCATTCTAACGGGTTCGAATCTCGATGACACACACTGTCGACTCTTCTTATTCAGCCTTCTTTTTTTTTCTTTCAGAGTTGGATCAAATTCTGGAAAAATCGCCATCAACTCTCATCTCACTTTTAGATCCATCAAACGACGAGCTCATTAAGCATCTTTTGTGATTTCCTGAATTTCTAGTCATTTAAAAAATAGCGAAATAGGTAACAAAATAAAAAATGGGTGATATTTCCTTCCTTTTTCAAAATTTTATTACAAATTTTAATAAAAAATAAATTTAAAAACGTTTTTTTTTTTAAATAAAAAATAACAATTTTATCGATTATCGGTCGGTCAACTCGCGTCTCGAAACGAAAAAAAAGCGCGCGAGGTCACCAAAAATATGATCTACAAGGTTTCGTTTCCTTCAACAAAAAAAACCACGGCGAGTTTTTCGTCAGCGTCACCGACTTCAGTTTCAATCTCTTCACTTTAGGATTTTTTTCATTAATTTCGAGTTTTTTAACCGATTTGGATTAACAAAATAAAATAAAATTTCAAAATTCAATAACTGGCGGTTTTAAATGAATTTTTATTTAAGAAGAAGAAGAAGTCATTTACAATAAAAGCATTCGAAACCACAATATTTTTCTGTTTAAAAAAAAATGAAAAGCGAATTGACATAGGAAATTAAAATATGCTGAAATAGACCGAGAATATAGCAATTCAAACAAATAAATTATTTAAATATTGATTTATTGCTCATCTTTGTCTTTGGTTCCGTGTTTCAACATTCTGGTAAACTCGACGTAGTCAAATTGACCATTCTAAAAGATGAAAATTTAAAAAAAAATGTTTTCTGTTTAAAAAAAATTAACCTTAATTGGAGCATCTCTGAAGAGCTCATCAACTTGTTCATGAGTATATCTTTCTCCCATTGTTGTTAATAACTCTCTCAAATGTTCTTCATTCAATTTTCCTCCATTATCCTCATCAAAGCATTGAAATGCGTTTCTTATTACATCTTCTGGATCGGTACCTTAATTTTAAAAAAATCATTTTTTTTAACTTTTTAATACACAATTCGTCAAAATTACCAGTTAACTTCTCTCCAAAAAGTGTTAGAAACATTGTGAAATTAATTGGCTGAGCTCCTGGAGCTTCGTTTATCATTGAATCAATAAACTGTTCGCTAACTTCCTTTCCTGAAAGCCAAACAATAATTATTTTTAATTTTTCAGTTTAAATAAGCAAATACCAAGTGAGGCGAACATATCCTTCAAATCTTCTTGATCGATGAATCCATCCCGATTCTGATCAATCATGTTGAAAGCTTCCTTTAAAAAATTTGATTTTCAAACCGAAAAAAATGTCTGAAAATACCTTGAACTCTTGAATTTGAGCTTGATCAAACATGGCAAAAACATTTGAGGTGGCTCTTTGTGGCCGTTGACGACGATTCACAGTTTTTCTTGAAGCCATTTTTAACTGCAAAAAAAATGTTTTTCTTCGAAAAACAATGAAATCAAATAGAAATCAAAGACGGAATGTAACAGAATTTGATTATCTTGATGGAACTAATATTGAATATTATTTAGATTAAAATCAATAATATTTCGGGAGGAATTTTAATTATATAAAAAAGGTTATATAAATAATTTTTATATTTTTTTGTTGTTAAATTTTAGATTAACTTTAAAAATAAAATTCTGTCGTACTTTTTAAATTTTTTCAAAAAAAATATTTTAAATTGTTAAGTATAAAAACGGACGAAAAAGCTTGTTTTTTTCATTTGTCAACAGTGAACGCAGAAAATAAAATAATGACAAATCGATCGATAAATTTATTTAAAAAGGAGGTGAAAAAGATGACGACTGAATTGAAACGAGTGTTATGTACATAATATATACAATATGACCGCGAAAGGAATCGAAAGACGATTGATTTCTATTTCTATCCGAAATTAACGAGAAAAAGAGAAAGAGAGAATTGGAAAAAAAAACATTTCTTATCTGAATTATTGATTGAATTAAGAAAAGATGGAAATTATGAGAAAAATTGCCTAAAGAAATGAAAATAAAAAAAATTGCGACAAAAAATTGGCGAATTTTTGAAAAGAAAAATAATTCAAAATAAAAATGCTGAATCACACCGAAATTTTTATTTTTCTTATCTAAAAAAAACGTTTTTTTTTTGTTTAGAATTGTGGCGGGAACGAAACGGAAAAATTGAAAACAAAAAAATAACAAATGTTAAACAAAATACTTCAAGGGATTTTAAATTTTTATTATTAATAAAAATTGAAAGAATTAAAATTTAAAATTGAAAAAAAAACAATTTTTTATTATTTTTAACAAAAAATAGCAAAAATAGACAAAAAATGAGTCATAAGCATCAGTTTTTGAAAATTAGAAAAGGCGCCGAATCAAAGGGACATGTAATTTCATGGAGACGATATCTCGCCACGAACAACAATGGTTTGAAAATTTTCTTTTGTGCTCGGCTTTATTCTCGTTTATTTTTTTCTCTTTTTTGTGGTATTTAATTTATTTCGGTTTTTATTTAAGTTAAAAAGTAGAAGAAATTGTTAAAATATGATAATTTTCCTTCTCAGAGAATATTAATTTTAAATAAGTTTTTAATGTTTTTTAAACTTTCATGATGCAATAATTTCAGTAAAAAAAACTTTCAATTTTCAGGTAAAATATGAACACCGTATCATTTGTTCGTTCTATTTCACGAGTTGCTCTTCGCTCTACAAACGTTCTCCGGTCAGCCGCTCCGCGACAATTTTCTTATTCTGCCAAAGGTAAACTACAATTTTTCAGCAATTCAGCAATCAATCTATTTTGTTACAGTTCTTTCCGTTACGCCTGAACTTCAGCAAGCGTTGTCTCGCGAAATTGAGGCCGAGCAACAATTGAGTCGCGAAAATCTTCAAGGATCGGTCGCTCCAACTTTTCCAGGATTTTCGATAACCAACAAAGATGCGGAAGTTCGTTTAACCAGAAAGAATGGAAACGAAGAGTAAGAGAAAAATTCAAAATAAAATCAATAAATATTAACCAATTTATAGGATCCTTGTCGTTTTCAATGTAAACCATTCGGTCGATATGGATGAAGGATTCGATGATGAACCATCTCAAAATGTTGGTTTAAATAATTTAGTTCACTCTTAAAATCATTGAATTAACTACTTCCAGGCTGCTCCAGTTCCAGTCGCTCTCCCACCATTCACCGTGGAAATTACCAAGGGAGATCAACGTCTTTGCTTCCATCTTGAATTAGTTCCACTTGAAGATCAACCAGATGAATGTAAAAGGAAAAGCTAAACGAATAGGTTTAAATGTAAATTTTCAGACGATTATCGTGTTGAAGAATTCTATGTTGCTCCAGCTGCAAAGAACGGAAATGAAGATGTTGCATCGGAAGTTTATGCTAGTAGTGGAAAATATATCGATCCGGTAAGAAACGTTCTTTATTGTATTAAATTATTCGTAAATTTCTAGGATCTTCACGATTTGTTGTTCGTTCGCTATTTGGAGGAGCGCGGTTTGGACACAAGATTCTGTAAGACTCTTGTCGCTTATGCCACCCACTACGAACATTCACAATATGTTGGTCTTTTGGGAAAAATTAAAAATTTCATCACAAACTAAATTTATAAATGACGAAACTACCTTCATAGATAATTTTGATTTTCTTTTCAAAGAATCAGAGAAATCCTCCCTTTAATTTTTGTTTTTTTTTCACCCAATTTAGGTTTTAGATTTTTTCCCTGAATGTTTCTCACTGTTGACTTTTTTTTCGTTAATTTAAATTTTAACTGTTGAACAATTCATTTTTTTAATAAAAATAGTTGAACTTTTTTTTTGGAACATCAAAAGCAGCAAAAAATTGGCAATTGGTTTATAACCGAGATGTATCTTCACTTAAAAAAATGTTTTTCCTTTCCAATGTTCCTATTCAGTTGAAATTCAGAAGTTAAAAGAATGGCAGATGATCCACAAGTTCAAGAATTCACGTTAAATGAAGATTGTGAATTAAGGTTTGCGGTAAGAATTTCTGAAATCTGAAAAAATGCTAAGAAAAAGGTAAAAAATGTTCAGGCTGGAAATGAAGATGTCGTTTTAGAGTTAGTCAGTGGATACGCCGAAGTGTTTGGAACCGATTTATTGCAAAATAAAAAATATATTTTTCCAGCAAGTGAGTTTTAACAACAAAAACAAACAAATTGTTTGTTTTTCTCTGAAATTCATTGATTTTCAGAATCACGAGTTGCTGTTTATACATGGAAAAAAGCTGAAATTGAACTTGTTGGTCCTACTGACAGTGCTTACGTTTCAGAGCACACACCAATGGTATAAATTTGTATTTATTGATTTCTTTGTTTAAAAGAAATCTGTTTCAGGTAATTTATTTAAATACACACGCAGCAATGGAACAAATTCGAATTCATCGAGAAGAGCAGGCAAATCAAATATCAGGAAGTAAACCGAAAGGGCCAAGACTTTTACTGGGTAAATTAGTGATTTTTTTTCTAAACAAGAACATTGAAGAGAAGAAAAATTTGCCAAATGTTTGTTTCTTCAGTTGGTCCAACAGACGTGGGAAAAAGCACAGTTTCAAGAATTTTGTGCAACTACGCAGTTCGCCACGGTCGAACGCCGATTTATGTCGATCTTGATGTTGGACAAAACAATATTTCGGTTCCGGGATCGATTGGAGCATTATTAGTGCAAAAAACAGCGGATGTTGTTGATGGATTTGAGAAAAACAATCCGCTTGTTTATAATGTGAGATTTGAGCAAAAAATTATTGAAATTTAAGTTTTGGCTTTTTAAAAATTCCAAAAAGCCGCAAACATTCTATGGTTTTTACCACCCATCCGATTGAAAATTAAATTCTAACAAATCTAGGCCGATGAAATGATATAAGCTTTATCAACAAAACAATGAGAGAGGAGGGGGGGGGGGTCCCATACATATTTGCCGTGAAGTAAATCAGAAAAAAATTTCAGTTTGGACATCTTACACCGTCTGAAAATTTATCACTTTATGAAGAATTAATTAAAGAAATGGCGGATGCAATTAATAAACAGGTTAAATCGAAGAAAACATTTTTCCATTGATTTTTTTTTTCAACTGAAATGTTTAGATAAAAGAAAACGATGAAGCTCGAATTGGAGGAATGATAATCAACACTTGTGGATGGGTGAATGGAGAAGGGTCAGTGACTACGTTTCTTTTGCTAACCTAAAATAAAAATTGTTTCGCTGCGAGATCCACAAAATCAAATTTGAGCCAAATTTTTCCTAAAAATCCGAAAAAAAACCAATAATTCGATGTTCCAGATATCAATGCCTAATTACAGCCGCATCGGCATTCGAAGTTGACGTTGTTGTCGTGCTGGATCACGAACGTCTCTATTCGGATCTCGGCAATGATTTGCCGGAATTTGTTCGGGTAAAAAACCGAGAAGAGGAAAAATGTGAGAATGGAACAAATTTTCAGCTTGTTCATCAACCGAAATCCGGAGGAGTCGAACAAAAATCAAGAGAAGCTCGAATGAAAGCAAGATCGGCGATCATTCATCGAGTAAGAGAGAAGAAAGAAAGCAAAAAATCGATTTTTTGTTTGTGATTTTTCAGTATTTTTACGGAACTCGATCCAACAATTTGTTTCCATTCACATTTGATATTCAATTCAAAAATGTTCAAATGTGCAAAATTGGAACAGAAAAGGTGAGAAATTCTCGAGAATCGTAAAAAAAAACACCAAATTTGGCTCAAAACTTCAGCTTCCCGACTCGTGTCTTCCATTCGGAATGGAACTTGACAATCACGAGACGAAAGTGATCGAGCTTCAACCATCAATGGAAATCAAACATCATTTGTTTGCCATTTCACCGTGCGCCTCAATCAATGACGTCGCCAAATCGGCAACATTGGGATTCTTACTCGTCACCGAAGTTTGCGACTTTGTAACAAAAAAATGGAAATATTTTTTAAATTAAAGATTGACATGGAAAAACAATCAATGACAGTGTTATGCCCTCAAAATTCGTTGCCGTCGACCACCCTTGTTTATATGAACGTATCTCATGTTGATGATCAAATCAAGCGATAAAATAATAATAATAATCATTCGAAAAATCTTATATCTACGGGGGTCCAATTATAACTATTAAATTATTTTTTTCATCAATTTATGAACTTTATTTACTACGTTTTTTTTTCACTTTCAACATTCTCAAAACCGGCTTAACATACAAAAATGACCGAAAGAATCAATTTTACCGGAAATGAGACAAAATAAAATTTCTGAAAACTTGGAATGAAAATATTTGGATCTTTTCCATTTCAAATTGTCAGCGAAAAACTACCAATATGGTGGGTGAACATTCACAAAAAACAACAATTAAAAATTGAAAATGAGGAAGAGAAGGAGGAAAAGGAGGATAACAGTGGTAAATGAGGGTGAATAAATCAAAATATAAATTAAAAAATAATGATAAAATAGGGCGTAGAAAAAAAAACGAGAGAATAATCAAATTCTTTTCAATATTTTTAACAATTTTCACGAACTTCATTGAATTTATCTCTGAATTTTGAAGCCGTGTTTTCTTCTTTAAACTTGATCGAAAATACTTCGGTGGTTCCCTCAGTTACATTTTCCGAGAAATCCTAAACATTCGAATTCTATTTAACTACATATGTTCATTATTAAACATACGAGACAAACAATATTATAGACATTTGGCAATCCAGATTTTGCTTTCAATTCTAGATTCTTCGAAATTCTAAAATTGGCACAAAGTTTGTGCACTTGCTCTCTTCTCATCACAACACGATATTTTCCATCTTCCTTATTGTGAAGAATCTAAAATCAAATTTATTTAAACTTTCTTCATTTATTTATTTTTCTTCACCTTGATATCTCCAACTCCTCTTTCTTTATTCTCTTTCGTTTCTTTCACATATTTGTACAATTTACATCTCGCTTTGAACAAAACTTCTTCGTCTTCTTCTCCCGTTTTTACTTCAATCAAATCAGGCAATGGAATAACTGGTTTAAAATCAACTTGTGGCTCGTATTCTCCATTTTCATCGTTTTCATCATCTTCTTTTTCGTCGTCATTCGCCTTCGCCTTTTCGAATAAGGGCTAAATTTAGGTTCAAACTATTCACAATTTTTAGACGAAAATTTCTTTACCACCGATTTTCTCTGCGAATTAAACTCCTCTTGTGCCTTCTTTGCAGTTTCACCTTCAAATATGTTTTTAGTTTTAGCCATCGCTCCTAGTGATGCAAACGTATCTCCTTGAGGGAAATTTCCGAAAATCTACCAAATTAAAAAAAATTAATAAACTTTCGAGCTTTCTTCCCAACTTACACTTTTTGTTTCTTGAGGTTTTTCAGGATTTTCATTTTTTTCAGATTTATTTGACTTTTCATTAAATGAAAACATTGGAGATTTTGTTTCCGCTGGTTTATTGAATGAAAAAGCATTTGCCCCAAATATTGGCGCGCCCCCACTACTATTTCCAGGCGAAGATACTCCAGTTGTCGCTTCCGAAGCTTTCACAAAATTGAATTTCGGTGTGTTCGTTGTTGTTACGGCTGCTGTTGTTGCTGTTTTTCCGAATGTGAATTGAGGGGTTTTATTGTTAGGTGTTGTTGATTGAGATCCACCACCGAATATGCTCGTTTTCGGCGTATTACTCGAGCCAAATGCTGAAGACGCATTGTTTGTTCCATTGTTCAAGGCCGATCCGAATAATGGAGAGTTTGTTGATTTCTGACCAACCGGCTCTTTTGCGGCAGCCGCTGCACTCATTCCAAACGAGAATTTCGGAGTACCGGTGGCTGGTTGGATTATTGATGGTTTGGAGAAAATCGATGCAGCTTTGTCTGCTGGTTTTCCATCTTTTCCAGCTCCACAGCATGAGCAAGCTTCAGACTCGGCTTTGTTGCGGACATAACATTCTTTGCATTCCCAGCTGAAAACTTTGAATTAGAGAAACTTTCGTCTAAACAAAAAACTCACCTTCCTTCTTCAGGCTTAAACTTGTCACCAAATCCGATATTTTCTTTATCTGAAGGAATTTCAACCGGTTTTCCTTCCTTTTCCACTTTGACCGGCTGTTTGGCCTCCTCTTTCACCTCGGCGGGTTTAATTTCCTTATCGATTGTATTTGATGTTGATTTCACTTGTGTTTTGTCTGATTTAACATATTGTGACACCGCTTTTTCGAACAAAGATTTGAACTCGTTGGCGATTTCAATAGTTCCGAATCTTGCTGACAACTTGACAACTTCTGGAGCTTCCTCAGAGAAGTCCTCGCAGAACCAAACAAATGCTTTGTCGTTTGATGCCATTTTTTGAATTGTCATCGAGCCAACAATTGGGAAATTTGCGCATACTTTTAAAACTTGCTCACGTCGCATAACAACACGATACTTTTTCGAATCTTTATTGTAGAGCACTTTCAAATCGCCAACACCTCGCTCTTTCCATTCTTTTGTAGCGACCCAAATGTACAACTTGGCTCGATGATTGAACAAAACTGTTTCTTCTTCTTCCCCAGTTTTTACTTCGATTAAATCAGGCAAAGGAATAACTGGTTTAAAATCAGCATTCGGTTCATATTCTTCAACTGTATCTTCATCATCTTTTTCTGAATTTTTCGGGGTCGCTACTGATGTGGTAGTCGTTGACTTGGCCGAATCTGTATCAGGTTTTTTGCCGAACAAACTGATTCCAGGGTTTAGGCCTGGGGTGCTAGAAGTGGACGTTTCGGGTTTGGTTCCAAACAATCCAGTTCCGGTGTTGTTTCCGAAGCTGAATCCAGTTGTTGCTTTGGTTGTCGGTACTGTCGCTGGTGTAGTTACTGTACTCACTGCTGGTGCCGCTGGTGTAGTTACTGCACTCACTGCTGGTGCCGCTGGTGTAGTTACTGCACCTACTGCTGGTGTTGCTGGCGGAACGACGACTGGTTTAGGAACCGCTACTGGTTTTTCTTCAACTTTTGGCACAACCTGTGGAATATTTGTAATAGATGTTACAGGAGCTGCTGGTTTTGCGATTCCCAAAGTGCCTGCTTGCGGAATAGTTGCTGGTAAATTTGTTTTAGCAGCGCTAAAAATTATTTTTAAAGTTTTTAAATTAAAATAGAACAAACTTGTTAATGATAAGAGCTTGCATTTGTGCTTGAGCTTGCGCAGTTGCAATACGGTGCATTTCTTCTTGATAACGCTGCTGATTTTGCATTAACAAAGCATGTTGAAGCGCAGTGTTTTGTTGTTGTTGTTGTTGGTGGGCAAGCATAGCTGGTGGAATTTGTGGTATTTGTTGAACTTGTGATACCGTCTCCTTATTGAGAAGAGTTTCTACTATTTTCAATAAGCGCTCTATTTCTTGGTGATGTGCTTTTTTGAGTTCAGAAATGTTACTTTGACATCTGTCATCAATCCGGCGAATGTCTTCTCGCAACATACTTAAAGACGAGGAATGATCGATCTGAAAAATGGCACAATAAAAAAATTTAAAACTTGCAAATTTTTACTCTCAAATTTTCAACTGTTTTCGTTAAATTATCAAAATTAATCACAATCGTTTGTTGAATATCGACCACATTTCCCAAAATGCGACTTAAATTGTGGTTACTTTCTGCCATTGTAAACTGAAAACGAAAAATCATTTAATTATTCTTTTTGATGATGATCACTATGGAAACAGGGAGTTATTATAAAAAGTAAGATGAAAAACAATCTTTTTTAATAAAAAAAATGAAAAAAAAAACCAGCGAATCATTTCAAAAACCGGACACACGTTTAGGTGGGTTTTATCTTGAACTTTAAACATGAAACAACATTTTTTTAAATCTAAAAAAAAATTTAAATTATTAATTATAACTTTCTCAACTAGGAAATTAAAAAAAAAACTTTAAGCAAAAGATATTGAATTCCTGTAGATTATTCGAAGTTTTAAGAGAACCTCAAAAAACTTAAAACACTAACGGAAATTTAAAAAAATTGATTTTTCTCCAACTAATACAACATAAAAATTATTAAAAATGAAAGCAAAGTAGCCTTACGCTGAAAATCCGCCAAAATTTCGAATTTCAACCTATTAAGAGAAGAACGCGTGGTAAGACCAACGAGTTGAATAAACATGTGCGCCTTTATTTCATGAGTTGGCACGGTTCCATAAAATATTAAGTTTTCCGATAATTATCAATTAAAATTTATTTTCCGGTGTTTTTGGATTAAATTGGAGTTTAAAATTATTTTTAAAAAATAAAATAAATTTTTTTAAATTTTAATTGAAAAAAAAAACATTTTTTTGCAATAAAAATTGAATTTTAAAAAAGCATGGAAGTAGACAGTGAAAGTGAAACATCGTCTAAAGAAGAAAATCAGGATGAAAATCTGCTTCATACCGCGTAGGTTAAAAATTCAAAATTTATTCGAAAAAAAAACCGCAACTTTTCCAAATTCAGAACCGTCCGAATTGCGATGGAGTCGAACGAATCCGCAAAAATCGCAGCTGATGCTGTCAACGTCGACAAAGAACCAGCTCGATCGGGTGCCATACGACAAATCAAATCAGACGCCAATTTTGTTGTGATGTAATTTCTTTTTTTGAAAAATTCTCAATTTTTTTTTAGAAATTTCCCTTTCAGATCTGTTCAAAGTCGTGATCCGAAATCTCTGTCAAAATCCATTGCAAATGCTGTAGACATGTTGGAATTGTCGGAAAAAACGTTCAAGCTTTGTCAGAGTTTGAAAAAATCGTCGAATTTTATTGGTTTAAAACGTCCACATCCCGAAAATGCTCAATGTTAATCGATTTTCTACCGGTTTTTTGTATATTTTTGTTAATAAATTGTTGTTCTTTAAATTTCGAAACTAAAAATTGATTTTCAGCTTAGGTTTGAAGCCATTTTCTATTATCTTCTCTCATCACATAGTGTTCAGCTTTAAATTTAATTTCAGATGTTCAAAAATCTGAAAAATAGGTTGGACAGTGAAGCTGAGAAAATAAAGGCGTCAGTTCAACAATATGGTGGACAAGTTGCAGCTCAAGTTGGACAATACAGACAAGCCATGGTAATTATTTTTTTTGCAAAAGAAAAAAAAAGGAGTCTGAAAATATTTAGAACGAAGGAAGTGAAAGCGGAGCATCGGTGTCTCAAAAAATAATCAATTCTGTCACAGGATCACCAAACCCGGAAGCCGATTCAAGTTTGAACAAATCAACTGTAAATTTTTCAACAAAAATTCAACAAAAACGCTTTTTGATCAATTTCAGGAAAGTAGCAGTGCAATGATGAGCGAAATTCCTGAAGCGGATTTATTAGGATTGGGAATAACAGATCTTCCAGTCTCAGGAAGAACTGAAGCTGAGCTGACGAGAAGGCAAAGAACAGTTTCAGAAGATTCGAATCAAAGCACTGAAAGGTGAACAACTACTTTCCTTCCCCCTTCTCAATTTTATGCATGTTTTCAGCACTTTTGCTTCTATTCTTCATTCAATTCCCAATTTCTTAAATTCTGCGTTAGACACAATTCCATCAGATTCTGAGAGTGTCGCTTCTGAAGCATTTTCAGTTCGTTCAACAAATGATCCGGTAAAAAAGTCTAGAATTTTGCAAACAAATGTTTCAAATTTATTTCAAAGGGTCAAAATTCAAAACTCAAACAAAAATTAAATACATACAAAGCCAAATATCGAGACGCAGTGCACAGGCATAATAAACTTGTTGATGATGTCAATAACACCAAAGTGACTTTTTTTTTAATTTGACTGGAAAAAATACCGTTTGTTTTTTAAAATTTTTTCTAGAAAATATTAGAGCAGACGCAAGACGAAAATCTGAAAAAGATGGAAAAGCTAAGAAATGAGAAATCACATTATCGAGAAATGTTGGAGCAGTGCAAAATCAAAATCAAAACATATCAGGAAAAAGTTGGGAGTTTAATGAGGGATGGGGAAAAAATGATGACGATTTTCAGGAGAAAAAGGAGAAAGAAACGTTAATAGCGGTTGATGAAAATGTGGAAAATATTCCAAAAGTCAAAGAATTGAATGAAAGAATTGCAAAAATTGAAGACGAATGGACACAAAGAATGAATGCTGTAAGACATTTCAAGAAAAAAATATTTTAAGCAATAAATTTCAGAGTGATCAACAACATGTAATAACTCTGGCCAAAACAAAAGCTGAAATGCACGCCGCATTGGAAAACAAAGATTCCGAAGTGAAATAATAAATTCTTCAGGAGAAAATGAAAATCAATGATTTCAGATTGAGCAGTGGAGACGAAAATGTGGAGTTTTAGAGAAACAGGATTCGGATGCGAATCAACGTTGGCAACAAAAAGTTGAGCAACTACAAGCAGTGGTAAAAGCGCTGGAAATTGAGAAAAATGAGATGATTGATAAATTGTCAGAAGCAAAGCAGCAAGGGGTAAAAGTAAGTAAAAATCCTTTTTTTTCTTTGCCGAAAAAATTATGGGAAAAAACTGATTGTAGGCGGTGCTTGAAGAAGAGGAGAGAAGAAGAAAAGAATTGGAAAATAGTATGACGGAGAAGGAGAATGAATTAATTGAAGAAATGGAGAAAATCAAAGAAGAAAATGAAAAATTACGATTAGAAATGCATAATTACGTAATATTTTTAAATTATTAAACTTAAAATTTGTCAGAAAAAGAAACAAATTTCAGAAAGTTCAGCTTGAAGTCAAAGAATCCAATGAATTTGATGAAAAATCCGAAGATTTGGAAAATGTAAAGTTATTGATTTTAAGATGAATTAAAGAGAAAATTAGGATGGTTTTTGAAAACATTGATTTTTTAAGATTAAACAAGAATTAGCAAGAGTTGTTGAAGAAAAAGGACGAATTGAAGAAAAATATGCAGAACAATTGGCGACATTTGAAAGTTATCAAAAAGAAGCAGAAAAAAATTTGATGGGAGCAAGAGAAAAGTTGGTTTTTTCTTTTTCTTCTTCTTCTTCTTCCTTAACAAAACTTTTCCTTTACCACAATTCTTATTGATTTTTGAAGGAAAAAAAAGTTTAAAAAAGCACTAGGAACACACTTGTAGATTATTAATGATTGATTGGTGGATTCAGTTGCATGCTCATCTTCTTCTTCTTCCTTATTTTTAGTTTTTTAAACAAAAATTTTAACAATCGAATTATTCTTCTACTTTTTTTTATTTCAAATCTGGCTGAAAACGTTTCTTTCCCCCGAAACTTGTAGAAAAAAAATTAAAGAAGGGCTCTCGTTGTATTTTTGTTAGTTGTAGTTGTTCAGTCAGTTAGGCTTGTGTTTAGATTCAAAAAAGCGCAAGAAGAATGTGAAGAATGGCAAGACAAATATGAGCATCGAACATATTTGATGGATCAAATCGCAACCGTCGAATTTGAGACAACCGAAGTGGAGACAAAAACGAAAGAAAACTATGAGAAATTGCAAAAAGAGGCTGAAAATGCAGCGAAATTGTGGGTTTTTGAAATCGAAAAAAAAACAAAAATGTCCCTTTTTGAAAGTGTTTCGTGTGTTTCTTGAGTTTTTGAATTTAATAAAAAAGAGAGGAGAGAAAGGAGAAAAGCTATAATAGGAGATTAAATTTCATTACATTAATGGAATATTTAAAGAGAAGAAGAAATAAAGTGCTTTTAATTGATTTTTAATTGAAAAATTTTGAATATTTGTTTTTGTTTGTCTAAATCTCTTGTCTCAAGGTTTTTGAATTAAATTCAGATTCTTTTTCTCTCCCTCTCTCTTTCTCTTCTCACATCACACTATCTTTATTTCGTGTCTTCTCTTTATTTTCAACATTTTTCCATCTGATGTGTGCGGTGAGTGTGGAACTAACTAAAAAGAGAAAAAAAAAACGCCGCGCCTACTTCCACTTTTCTTTTCAGAGAAGCTGCTGCTCATCTTCTTTTTTTTTCATTTATGTTGTTTTCCATTTTTCCTTACATTTTTTTTTTGGTTAAATATTGTGGAAGTCATGTGGTCGCCTTTTCTTTTTCTTTTTTAGAAAGTGGAGCTAATTTTTTTTAGAGGCTCGTGTTTTTTTTTTTTTTGGAAAAACGATGTTTTAAGGAGAAACAATTATTTGGAAATTTTCCTGACAAAAAAGATGTAGATGTTAGATCGAGTTGGGTCTTGTACCGAACTACTTTTGATTTTTTTTCTAACTATTTTCCTTTAATATTTTACCCGACACTTAACAATTTTTGTTTTTGCTTAAAAATGTTTATAATATTGGTGAAATTTTGAAAAACAAATTGCATGAAAAATCGAAATTGGAAAACAATTTTTCACCGAAAAAACTTCGAAATTTGAATAAAAATAAAAATGTTTTTATTTACAGACACGAAGCTGAAAAAAAAGCGCTGGAAACGAAATGTGAAAAAATTGAGAACGAATTGAATGAAGTGCTGAAAAAGAATGAAGAAATAAATGTAAGAAAAATCTTAAGTTTGGAATGGGACAAAAAAATATTTAAGCAAGAAATAGTAAACATTCGACAAGAAATGTTGGAAAAGTGTGAGCATTTAAAAAAAGAGCTGGAAGAGACGAAGAAAATTCGAGAAGAAGCGGAAAAACGATTTGATGATGTGGCGGGACAAGCGAAACAATTAAAGATTGAGCTTGAAGGTGATGAAGCAAGAAAAAAAAGAAACTTTTAAATTTAATTTCAGATAATCGAAAGTTGTATGAGGCTGAAAAATTGGAAATTCAGACGACATTGGAATCGAAGAATCAGAAAGAGAAGGTTATTTTTTTGATTGATCTTAAGATTTACTTGTGCAATTTTCAGAATTTTGAAACTGAAATTGAAAAATTAAGAGCGGAATTCGAAGAATTGAGGATAAAAAATGAGAAAAAATTGAAGAATGAATTAGAAGGTGAGAAAAATCATAAAAATTAAAGAACGTTTTTTTTTTCAGAAAAAGAGAAAAAATGGGAAGCTGAAAAGATTCAAATTGAAGATGAGAAAAATCAAAAAGAGCTGGTTTTAAAAAATTGAATTTTCATTTTAAATTGCAACCAAATTTTAGGTTTCAACCGAAAAAATCGCTAAAATTCAAAAAGAACTGGAAGAATCGAATTTGAAGTTGAATGAAATCGAAAGTGAAAATGAGAAAATCAAGAAAGAATTGGAAGAAACGAAGAAAGAAATGATGAATGAAAAAAATTTGAAAGAAGCCATGGAAAAAAATGATGTTGACGTCGTATCAGAGTTTAAATTACAATTAGAAGAAGCGAAAAAAGCCAAAAAGGAACAAGAAAAAGAGTTGGATGAATTGAGAGAAGCAGAGAAGCGATTAAAAATCGATTTGGAGCAATTAAAACGAGAAAATTCGGAAAATATGGAAAAAATGAGAAAAGAACTGGAAGAGGAAAAGCGAAAATTAGAAGACGACTTGAATAATTCAAAAGAAGCTGAAGCAAAACATGTGAAAGAGCTCAATGAATTAGAGGAAAATGTGGAAAATATTCAGAAGGATCAGAAAAAATTGGACGAAGAAATCGAGAAATTGAAAAATACGAATCAATCATTAAATGAAGAAAATGAGAAATTGAAAGCGGAACAAACCAAGAGAAATGAAGACATTTCAAGACTTCAAGCAGAGTTAGAAAACGTTAAAGCATCAGAAGGAAAGAAGGCTGAAGAAATTTTAAGGCTTCAAGCGGAATTAGAAGACGTTAAAGCATCAGAAGGAAGGAAGGCTGAAGAAATTTCAAGACTTCAAGCGGAGTTAGAAGACGTTAAAGCATCAGAAGGAAAGAAGGCTGAAGAAATTTTAAGACTTCAAGCGGAGTTAGAAGACGTTAAAGCAGCAGAAGGTGGGAAGGCTGAAGAAGTTTCAAGACTTCAAGCAGAATTAGAAGACGTTAAAGCATCAGAAGGAAAGAAGGGTGAAGAAATTTCAAGACTTCAAGCAGAATTAGAAGACGTTAAAGCAGCAGAAGGAAAGAAGGGTGAAGAAATTTCAAGACTTCAAGCAGAATTAGAAGACGTTAAAGCAGCAGAAGAAGAAAAATCTGAAGAAATAAAACAATTGAAACTAAAAAACGAAGAACTTCGAGTAGCTTTAGAAAGCAAAATTCAAGAAATCGAAAAATTAATTCAAAGTAATGGTGAAGAATCAAAATTGAAGGAAAAACTGGAAAAGACGCAAAAAGAATTGCTGGCAAGAAACGAAGTGGAGAAATCGCTCACAGAAGAGGTTCTAAAAAAATTATAATTTCCCTTTTGAGTTATGAAAAAAGATCTGAAATGATTTCTAGATAAATGTGCTCGCTGCAACGGTTGAAGAGAAAAATCTGGAAATCGATGAAATCAGAAAGAAATTAAAGGAGCAGGAAGAAGGAAATATTTCAGATGTAGAAAATAAGCAAAAGGAAATTGAAAAATTGGTAAAAATTTAAATTTAAAGACGTCCCTTATAATTATTAGGCCCAAAGGGAAAATGATTACAAACAGTGTGCGCTTAGGCGTGCGGGTATTGCGGACCAGGCGCGTGCGTTCTTTGCTTACCGTAGTCAACGTGATATACACATTTTGGTTTCAGAAAAAAGAATTGAACGAAATCAACGAAAAGCTGGGAAAAATCGAAAAGGAATCGTTGGAAAAAGAAGAAGAGGTAAAACTGAAGCTCTATGAAGCTTCAACCGCAACGTCGTCAAACGAAACATTGATTGAAAAACTGGAAGAGAAAAATGTGGAAATTGAGGAGTTGAAAAAGGAAAAGGTGAGATTTTAATGAAGAAGTTAAGTTTTGAGCTTCATCCACCCTCTGAGCTCAATGTGTTACAATTCATAGTGTGATTCTTTTCTTTTTTTGTTGAACAAACTAACCACGAAAAATCCATCCCATCATTTCGCCAGCCATAGTTTTTGGCGTTTTTAGAATCAACAACAAATCAAAAATGAGCAGAGAATTGAAGAATTGAATGATTTGAATGAAAAAATGAGGATTGAATTTTTGGCCAAGGTAAAACAATTTTGAAAAAAGAAAAAAAAAAAAGAAGAAGCGAAATCAGCTTAATTTATGTGCTTTTTTGAAGTTTTTTTTTGTCTGCCAATTTAATGTGAATTGTGATTTAACGAATGTGTTGATGTCTTGAAAAAAAAAGAAAAAGAAGAAGCTGAAATTCAATTTGCAGGAAAAAGTGATAAGCGAACTGAGAAAAGAGCTGGACGAGATGAAAGCAAGAAATGAAGGTGAAAAAAAATCGATGGAAGAATCGAAAAACATGGAACTGGTTGTGCTGAAAGCGACAATTGAAAAGCTGAAAATGGATATTGAAGAAGTTGAGAAACGAGAGAAGCGAGCGATTTTGGATCGAGAAAATGAAAAATCGGAAGAAAATCGATTGAAGGAAACGTTTGCGCACGAGCTGGATGCGATGCGAAAAATTGTGGAGGTTTGATGAATCAGAAATGCTTAAATTAAAAAACAAAGAGGTTTTTTTTAGGAAAAAGAAGGAGCTTGCGCTGAGCTAAAAGGAAAAGCTGAAAAGAAGCTGCTGAAAATGCGAACACAATTCGAAGAGAAACTGAATACTCAAAAGCAGGAACTCGAAGAGCAAATTGATGAGATGCGTGGAAATGTGGTTGACGTCGAGAAGAAGCTGAAAATTATGGTGGCTGAAAAGGCAGAAATTGAGAACAGATTGGCAAAAAGCGAAGAGCTGAGAACGAAATTTGAAGAAGAAGCAAAAGAAAACGAGAAATTGAAAAATGAATTGGAAGGATTAAAGGAGACAAATGGAGGATTTGAAAAGGAGCTGAAACACAGCGAGAATCATCAAGAAAAACTGAATAAGGAGTTGAATGAAGCGAAGGAAAAAGTTAAAGAGCTCGAAAACGAAGTGAAACGCCTAACGATTTTAACGGAGAACAAGGCGGCGAAACAAGAAACGGATTCACGAAAAGTTGTCCGAGAACTTCAGAAAGAAGTCAAACATCTTTATGTGGAGCTGAATGAGAAAAATCAACAATATGATCGGCTGAAAGAGGAAAACGATCGATTGAAACATGAAACGGGTAGAAATGAAAAAATCGATATTGAAGAAGATCGAAGAAGCGAATTTTCGGTGAAGAAACGAATGAATTTTAGTAACTGTTTTGCTTGATTTCAGTTCAAAGAAGAAATTGCATCGCTGAAACAAAAGTTGGACGCGTCGCTGAATGAAGCGGACGCGCTGAGAATGCAAATGAATCGAAACAAAGAATCGTTGAATCAGACAAACAAAATAGTGGGAAACGTTTTTTTTTTTTTTTGGGGGGGGGGGGAGTCTTGGCAAATAAATCATAAAATGAACAAATTTCAGCCGAATGGAGAGAAGAGAAAGAATAGAAACGATGAAAAGCAAATTGAAATGCATGGAATTGCGGATCCGGCAGAAGCGGAATATCTTCGAAATGTTCTTTATAAATATATGACGAATCGAGAAGAATTGGGAAAAGAATCGGTGGTAAGGAGAAGGAGGGGGGGGGGGGGGGTTTTGAGAATCGTGTTGAACTTGGGAAGAAAACCGATTGTTGTTGTAATTGCAGACGTTAGCCCGAGTGATTGGAACGGTGGCGCGATTTGATGATTCACAAATGAAACAAGTGATAAATAGTGAAGAAGCTCGACAAGCAAGTTGGGCGGCAGCAGTTGGCGGAAGTGTCAGTCACGCATTGTCAAGATAGGAAATGTGACGATTCTCGACTTGTTGTGCCTTGTTGATTTGCTCAGAATCATAAAAATTGATTGAATTTTAGGGGTTTTTTGTTGTTGTTGTTTTACTTAGCCGAGTTAATTAATTGCGAAGTTTTTAGGAAAAAAAAAATATATTTTGGATTTATTTTTTTCATTGAGAGGTTTTCTGTATTATACTAAATGGTGGTACAGTGCTGGACATAGTTAAAGACCCCTCACGCCCTCTGGATCCTGCATTTTTAGCGGCATTGGCAACAATTTTAGATTACAATCGATGGGGGATAACAGATGGATTTCTGAAATTTCAGAAGGCTTAAAAAGCAATAAGAAGAGAGAGGGGCGGAGTCTTCAATTAGGTTGAGCACTGTATTAGTATTTATCATATATGTAATTTATAATTATTATTTTTATTTAAAACAGAGCAGCTGTGAAAAAATAACTTTAAATTGTGATAAAACCCATTTTTTTTTGTTTGTAAATATAAAATTAATAGAATTTTTAAATTGTAATATTTCGTGAAAATTGGTTGAAAATCGACAAAAATATTTAAGGGAAACTAAAATTTGGGGAAAAATCAGCTTTTTGTTTTGCAGAAATGAACTCGCTGAAATTGAAAAATGGAAGAGAATTGAATTATTTGAACGAGGTTGAAGTGAGAATTGCGATTGATGAGAACGATGGAAAGGTGTGGGTTTTTTCTTCGTTCCTTTTTCCAGTTGCAATTATCGATTTTTTCAAGGAAAAGTATGCGGAAGAATTGAATGGACTTGAAACGTCTGACATCACAACGCATAAATATGAAGGTGGATTTAAGGTTTTCGATTTTTTTTCCCCATAGAAACTCTCCGCCCATTTTATTTTGGCTCCTTGTCAGATTTTATAGAATTTGTAAACTTGTGGAGACAAAAAATTCAAATTTTAGTATTTTCGCGCCAAAAAATGTTGAAAGAACTAGGCAAAGGTTTGCTTCAGCGATTATACAGTGCTGGCCATAAATATGAACAATATTGGTTTTTTGAGAACAACTTTTAGCACAGGTAACCCCGATCGTTTTGAAAAAGTGAATTTATTATTCATTTTTAGACGTCTTTTACGGTATTAAAAGACGTCTAAAATTTTCAGAACGATCGGTTACCTGTGCAAAAGTTATTCTCAAAAAAAAACCAATATTGTTTATATTTATGGCCAGTACTGTACATAGAAAGTGTCAATAGAGCATGATTGCTGCCTTATGATTTTTCTAAACGGTTTTGTCCTCAGATTTGGGAATGCACAATCGATCTATGCGAATTCATCGAAGAGCGTAGCGATTATTGGAAAGGCAAAAAAGTGCTCGAGCTCGGCTGCGGAGCAGCACTGCCGGCAATTCTCACCGCAATTCACGGAGCCAGTCAGATATTTGTGCAGGACTTTGTAAGACCGAAACAAAAAAGCGAATTTTTGTTTTCCGATGAAAATTTGCAAAAATTTCTAGAATCAAAGTGTCATTGAATATTTCACGCTGCCAAATTTTGCGTCCAACAAGCACGACGCTGAAATCGAGGCGATGGCAGTTGACTGGAAAAAATTGGTGGAAAAAATTCCGAAAAATGGGTTGGGAAAAATTGAAGAAGAAATAATTGATTTTTTATTCAGATTCGATGTGATTTTGTCATCAGAAACAATTTACAACGAAGACGACTATGAAGACCTACACAATGCCTTAATTTCAGCATTGGCTGAAAATGGAGTGGCGTAAGTGAACGGGGAGGGTTGAGGGGAGAAAGAAAAACAAAAATCGATATTTTCAGTTGGTTCGCCGCAAAATTCGTGTATTTCGGCGTTGGCGGAAGTTGCCCGAGCTTCTGCGACTTTATCAACAAGAAAAACATTCTGAACGCCAAAGAGATAAAATCGATCGACTCGTCGGTGCCGAGAAGAATTCTGGAGATTCGTAGAAATTTGAGTTAAATTTGTTATTGGTTGGGGGAAAAAAATAAATGCGAAGAAAAAAAACCAGGGAAAAGGACACACAAAAAAGAAAAAGAACGAAGAAAGAAAAACCCGCAAGAAATATTTTTTAAAAATTCGCGGGATTTTTTGTACTAAAAATTCAAAATTAAACAAAACAGAACAAAAAGGTATCGATTTTTACAATTCCTGATGACCATACTTGTCAACCGGCCACATGCATTGACAGGAAATTGGAATATCGGAAAAGGTGAACGGATGCCAATGCATTGAGCCAACGCTACGACGGGAAACATGAACCTTGAAAAAAAGAAAAACGTAAATGCTCCTTTAAAAATTTAGCGGGTCTTGGCGCGATTTTCAGAAACGTTTCTTTGCCGAGGAAAAAGAAAACGGTCTCAGGTCGAATTTTTTTTTGAAGCTGAAAGGAAGAAGCCCGCCTACATCAGAATATTGTTGAACACATCGAAGCATCCCATTGAAACAAGTCTGCTCAGTTGAATGATGAAAACTGATGGCCGACGGAGTGTTCAAACAACGAACTTCGACAATAAATGGCGGATTGAATTCATGGCTGAAATTCGAGCCGGTGTTTCAGCAGGTGAAGCCGAGGAAAAAACGAAACCTGTGCGTGTTCAATTCAACAGTCGTTCGCTTGCTCAAACAGAGCTCCTCGTTTTTTTCGCGGCGATTCTGAAGCGTTTTTGGTGAGAATTTGAGGAGAAAGAAGAAGAAGAAGAAGAAAAACCTTGGCGTTTTTTTTCCGATGGTGATGATGATGATGATGATGATGGTGATGAATACGTTGATGAATGACGCTGGCGGGGGTGGATGATGAAGGTGGGAAAGTAGAAGTGGTTGGCAATGATTTTTCGGCGCGCGACGCTCGACCAGTTGCTGATGAATCATCGGCGAACACGTCGGACGAGGTGTTTTGATCGAAAAGATCGTCGGATTCGTTGAGAATTGACGCCTACAAAAAAAAGAAAACAACTTTGCTCGAATGACACCGAAATTTTAACAAATTGTCGTCAGCTGTGGTGTATTTCCTTCACAGTGTTTGCACACACACACACACACACACACACTTTTTTCAAAAAGCTACTAACTGTGCTTCGATTTTTGTGGGGGAGGAATTGCGCTCTAGTGACAACAAAACAAAAGTTGTCGTCATTTACAGCGCGCGGATAGCCATCCCTGAATCGTTGCGCAAAACAAAACGAGCAACGAAATTGTTTCATCGCGCTGGTGTGTTCGCGCGCCATCTGTCGACGACGTCGACGTCGACGTCGCCAGCCATAATTCACTCAGCGCCACCCGGTCAACCAAATATATTTCCGGAAATGACAACGACGATGGAGAAGAAGATTCAACAAATTGTTTTTTTCTTCTCCTTGGCCTCCGCCGCCGTCGCAATTTATTTATTTTGAAGAGAGAGAGGGAGAGAGACAGAGAGAAACAGAGAAGTTCAATGAATTCTTGATGAGGAATCAAAAAAACAAATTGAAAATCCTCGGTTAATTTATGTTAATTCGTTTGGTGACAAAAAGCAATTTTTTATTTTGTTTGAATACAAAATGAGATCCTCCTCGTCCTCCACCCTCACCTCCTCCCCCCCCCCTAACCAAATCATTCCGATTTCTCACCTTTTGATGACGATGACGTTTTCGATGAATTCGATCGCGAAGCCGATCAAAACCAGTTGTACGATCTGAAAGAAGAACAAAAAAACTCAACTCAAATTTCGTGTCGGGACCCGAAATTGTAAAAAAAACGTGTTTAAAGGATTTCTCTCGCTGTGCCTTCCAGCGCATTTCAAGTTACGTCACAACATTGTCTCTTCGGGGGGTGAAATCCGAAAATTGATAGCGAAACAAATTTGTTTTTTTTGGGTCTCACAACGATGATTTAATGACACTCGACATTCAAAACGATGAATTCTTTTCGGGCGGGTCTCACCACGACAATTTTTAAAGTTAGAAAAATGTGTTTTTTTTTCAACTCACCGTGCGGAAATGTGCCAACAAAAGTGATGAGAAGCATAAAGACGAGAAACGGGACCTTCATAGAACATTTGGAAAAATTGTCTTTTTCTCTCTGTCTCTCTCTCTCTCTCTTTCACTAACTCTCCAACCTTCTCTCTCTATCTCTCTCTCTCTCTCTCTCTCTTTTTTTCTCTCGGCCTCTACCACATTGCCTGTAGACTATGTTGTGACGTGGGGGAGTGCGTACCTGAAAATATTGGGAGAAAAATTGTTGAAAAATGAGGAAAAAAAAACCAAAAACAAAATCAAAACTTCTGTTTGAATGAATTTTTTAAGGAATTGTTTTTTTTTCCTTCCTCGTCCCTCCACCCCCTCTCTCCCGCCCCCCCCCCCCCCCCCTCCTCCCCCCCTTTCCGTTTTTTTTTCTGTTGATAAATTGGTTTCAATGTCAAGGAAGGAAAGAAATGGGAGGAAAGGAGGAGCAGATACAGGAATGAGAGACGATGTGACGTAGCAAAACAGAAAAAAAAAGGTGGAGACGACGATAAAATTATGAAACCAAGAGAGAGAGAGAGAGATAGAGAGACTTTAGACGATTAGAGGAATTTTCTAGACAAAAAAATGTGTTCAATGATTTCTCAAATTTCTATTGGAAACCAAAAAAAAATGGGTCTTGAAACGATTTGATGCCTCTACTGTGTGTACATGAATGTAGTTTGATGTTTGGTGAGAGAAGCAGACAAAATTTGGAAATTTTAAATTAGCGCCAAAATTCGAGGAGGCAGATCAAAATGAAGAAATAATTTTGTAAACCAGAAAAAAACTGAAACCGGGTCTCGAAACGAAAAAAAAAAGTGTTTTTCTATTTTTATAAATGAGATGAAACCACCTAATTCGATCATGCGAAAAAAGGAAAAAAAACGGTGACACAGAACTCTCATCAATATGAAATGAATCTCTCGCGACGAGAATACAAAACAAAATGGGTCTCGACACGAAATGTTTTTTTGTTCTGAAAACAAAATTTGATTTTTTGAGCTTCCTTTAATTTCTTTTTTCTCGGCGGGGGAAAGACAAAGCTGAAAGTTTTTAGAGATGGAAAGAGGTGAGAGAGAAAAAGAGAGAGAGAGAGAGAGAGAGGGAAGAGAAAGAGAGAAAAATGTTTGCTGATTGTTTTCATATTCGAAATAATACGAATGATACTATTTTTCGAAATTGATTAATGATGCCTAAACATTCCTCTCTTTCTTTTCCTCCTCCTCTCTCTCTCTCTCTCTCTCTCTATCTTTTTCATATTTTAATTTTTCCAATTCGCAAGTCAAAAACTTGCTGAAACAAAAGAAGAAAAAGAAGGAAATAATATGTTCCTTTAAAGGTAAAACACGAATGTGCCTTTAAACAGAACTTTATTGATTCATTAACACGCGCCCTTGATACATTCTTTATGCTCCTTTAAAAATGCGAAAAAAACTTTCGACGACGAAACGCTTAACAATGAAACGAGCTTTTGAACCAAAAAATAAAAAAAAAACATTTCCCCTCCTTTAAAGAACTCAACTCAAATAGCCTTGAAATTGTATTCCACTACGGTATGCGCCTTTAACCACGAATAAAAAAGAACGGAAAATGTTTTTTTTTTGCGCAACACCAAAAAAAAAAAAGGACAACCAACTCGTTCTCAATGTGTTTGTGTGTAACGTGAAAATAATTTTCGAAAAATGTAAATAATTTGAATCCAATCAAAATGCCATTTAAAACAAAAAAATCTATAATTGGATTTAAAACCAGGGAGAGGGCGATGGGTGAGGGGAGAAATGGGAGAAAGGCGGGCGGGGGAGCGGTGAAGAAAATCAAAAGGCAACAACAAAAAAAAAAACGACGACGAGAAGCGATGAGATACATATTCGATTGATTATAATTGAGAAAGAGCGAAAATTGGATTATAAAATTCCAGCGGCCACCCATCCACGCCCCGCCCCCCCCCCCCCCCCCCCCTCTCTCCTCTCTCCTTACAAAAAGAGGTTTCAAGAAGACAAAGCAAAAAGGTAACAACCACGAAAATTTGTTTGAGGAAGAAGAAGAAGAAGAAGAAAAGTAACAAAAAAATGAAAAAGTGCCCGCCGTCCCCCGTCCCTAGGCCACCTAATCCCCTTGGGTAGAAGTCGGAGAGCACTAAAAAGAGCTCTCGAAACTCTTTGGGTTGGTTACGACCATCCTGGCGGCGGCGGCTCAACATTAGTGCATTTCAAGAGACATTTTTCTCTTGATTTTTTCTCAAAACAAAAAACTGGCATGGAAGGAAGGAAGGAACAAAAAACCGAGTGAAGCGAGAGAGAGAGAGAGAGAGATAAAGTGGGCGGAGCCTTGATTAATGCAATTGCGGCGCACACTACAGAAACTACCGAAAATTATTGTAACAAAATAATCGTAGCAGAGAGAGAGAGAGAGAGAGAGAGAGAGAGAGAGAAGATGCTAATTCGACATGGCGTGCATAAAAACAAATTACAAAAGGGGAGGGGGGAGGGGGGAACACAAAATCGAAAAGGGGAGGGGTGGGGGAGGGCAGTGGAAAATATTCTCATTTTTGGTTGGTTGGAATTTCAGACAAAGAGAGAGAGAGAGAGAGAGAGAGAGAGAGAGGCGAACGGGGAGGAGGTAAGGAAAGGGAGAAGACACCAAAAATCCATCAAAAGAAAAGCCATTCTCCGGGGATCAGTAAATTTAAGAAGGATTTCTTGAAAATGTTGCCAATTTTTTTCTTTTCTTTTTTTTTTTTTTGTTGAAATATGAAGGGGGAAGGCAGAAGCTGCAGCTGCAGCCGAGAAAAAGAAAAGCGCTGGACAACCGAGTGTGGTTCCAATTTATTTAATGGGCATTTTGGTTCTTCTTTCTTTTCTTTTCTTTTTTTTGATTTATTTTGTCTCTCGACAATTTGCCAATTTCGTGTCGAGACCTGATTTTTAAAACGAACATTTATCTGCTATCGTATTCGGAATGACTCTTGAAAATGTTTTCCTTCAATTTCTGGTTGAAAACACAAAAAATCGTTACGAGACCACACTTTTACTGTTTTCTAATGCGCCTTTAAAATGATTGCATTTACAGTAATATTTAAACACAAAAAAAAAAGTTTTCAATCGATACAAGACTCAATTTTTTAAAAACATGTGGTATGCGCCTTTAAACCAATCATCACACTTTCTTTGTTTTCTTTCATTGATAACAAACCGAAATTCTAGCGACGAAAAAAAAAACTTCCGTAATCTTTAAACCGTCACGTTCCTTTAAAGATAAGTATCGTAATTCATAATCAACCACACAACAACAACAACAACATCAAACGCTCACCATTTCTCAATTCGTTACAAGACCCAACGCGCATAAATTCTGGGTTTGGTCATCATTCAAACGTTTTAACAAAAATGAAGGAGCGTAATCAATTTTTTTTTTGAAAAAAAAAATATGGAAAGAAAAGAAAAAATAGTCTGCGCCTTTAAAGAACACGTCTATCGTAGAGGGAAAGTGGGAGGAAGAGAGGGAAAGAAAGGGGGAGAGGGGGGAGAATGTTTTTTTTTTTGGAAAAAGTGAAACAAGTGGTGATAAAACATTTTTTTTTGATCTTTTAATTGCGGCAATAATTAAAACGATCAACAACAAACCGCAATCTCACAATTTTTGGAAAGGAAAAAGACGATAGGGGGGAGGGGTGGGGAGACGAGCGAGGGTGGGGGGGGGGGGGGGTGTTGAAAAGGCCTGAAGATTGATGTCGACATATCAACTTCATTTCGTGTTTCTCTATTTCTCTTACTCTTCTTCACACTATCGTCGTGTACAAATCTAGAGATGATTAAAATGGGGGGGGGAGGGGGGGGCTCTACTCTTCCCCTTTCTCTCCCCCCCCCCCCCCCCCCCCCCTCCCCCTCCCCCATGGCCGCTTATCACATTATCTCTTCGCATTTTCTACAAAGAAGACATTTAGCCATATCATAATTATTGATTTGTTCAATGATTGGAGAAAACATGAAGAAACAAAAAATCGATGACCAAATCAGGTCGAAGAGGGGGGGGGGGGGGAAGAGAAATGTTTCCGAGAAATTCTGAAATTCTCACTCGACTCAGAATCATTTCACACGGCGGCCGTTCCTCTACCGACAATAGGAAAACCTTCTTTTTTCTTTCGCTTCCACTAAACTACAACGACGACATGATCGTCGGAGTGTTGTTTTTAAGCACGCGTCAACGTATCAACGAAACCGCTCGAAAATGTCTGTCTCTTTGAAAAATCTTCACAAAAATTGTCGTCAAATCAACTGTTTAGTGTTTGCACAAAAATGTATTGAAAAATGACGTAAAATCATCGAAAAAAAAATGAAACGGGAAATTTCTCTGTGAAAATCATTTCAGCATTTCTTTTCGATTCATAATTCGCGCATATTTCCATTTTTCACTTTTCACCGTTTTCTTTGCCGAGTTTCGAGCTTCTTCCTCTTTCGATTTGTTCACGACCGCCTTGGGTCGAACATATGTGTTGTCCAATGAAAATGGCAACGCGACCTTTTCCAGAAACGCGACACGAGACGCGAATCGTTCCTCCTTCTGAAAATCGCCAAATTATCGATTTTTCTTTTTTCCACTTTTTCGGTTTTCAGAAGGAAAAGAAAAACGGAAAAAACTCACATCAAACTCTGAACGAAAAACTGATTTGTATTTGCATTCTTTCGAGGCGCAAAATCGATCGAACATTGTGATCAAAATTTTCTGGAAAAATTTGGAACTCATACAGTAATCTCTTTTCGCAGTGGGACCCGTTCGAATTGAGTTCATTTGATAAAAATAAAACAATATTTGAAAGCAAGTGCGCTCTACTGCCAAAACCATCTTTTTCCCCTTTTCCGTAGAGCACACTTGCTACTTGCGTTTTCGCTTTATTTCAACAAAAAAAACGTTTCAATGTTTTCAATGGAGCGCAATTGTAATGAATATTGGAAAATATGAGAGGAAAAATATAAAATAGGAAGCGCGCTCTATTGCGAACCAAGCAAAATTTTCAGTTGGAGCGTAAAAACATGTTTACATCTAGTTTGATCCTCTCGTTCTCTCTTTCCTTCTGAGCGGTGGTCTGAAAAATCAAAAGTTCTGAAATAAACAAAAAACTGGGCGCCGCTCACCTTGTTCATTTCAGCCATGTCTTTTTGCTCATCAAATCGATCAATGGTTTGAGAATTTATCAAATTTTGACTTGGCTCACCTTTCAATTGATACATCAGCGAGTCGGGCTCGGTTCGTCTTGTCTGAAAAATGGACAGGTGAACTCCGTACCGTCGTTCCCCTTCTCCCCGCCCCCGTTGAGCCCTTGTCAACTAACATTTCTTGTGAGAAGCCGCCGCAGCTTGTTGATCGGCAACAGGATGAGATTGAACGGTGGCGGCGCCGCAGTCTCCCACGACAAAAATTCCGAATAAATTGCGGCTCTCGTGTATTTGAACTCGAGCTCCTCATTGTCGAGCACCTCGTCGGCTTTTTTGACAAGCAACGACGTCATGAGATTCAACAGTGTGATGATGATGATGCCATGGAAGAGGGCGCCCAACAGTTCGAGTGTCGCCGAGTTGGCCGGATGATGAATTTGAGTGTAGGTCGGTCCGGCGTTGCCAACGACAGTCCGGTATGTCGACGGTCCCAGATAGCCGAAAATTGACCAGAACAAATTTTTTGTTGATGTTGGAATGCTGAAAATTGATTGATGAGAGCACAGCAAAAGCGCCAGCCAACTTCAGCTCAACTCCATGCGGACCACGCCCAAGTTGAATGGAAAATGTCGCTTATAGAAAATGCGTTAGCGAAAGGTTGACGCTTTTCAAAAAATGCTCACCAGGCGCGCTTTTTGTGCAAGCAGCAACTCTCCTGTCATTATTTTGTGCCGCATTTACGCATTTTGAAACCGCCCCCGCTTTTTCACGATTAAAAACAGTAAAGACATACTCGTTATAGGATTCTGTTGTCTTGTCGTCGATTGTTCCATCCAATTTGAGTGCTTTTCGATTGATATAAGGAACGACAAGAACATTGAAGCCGACCTGAAAAAAACGACTTTCAAAAAACCAAAAAAAAAAAAAAAAATCGATGGTGAGCAAAAAAAAAAGAAACCGAAAACGAGAACATGACGACAAGTATCAGAATGATGTAGGTGTAGACTTTTCCAACACAATTTCCAACAGAAATCTGAAAGAAGAAGGGAAGCGATTAGGAAAAGCTTGAACACGTTTCAGTTCTGACCACAGATCCACCGAGAAGTTTCATGAGTTGCATGTAGTAAAAAATTTTCGAAATTGCCAGTAAACAAGAAATTGCAAAGAAGACTTCATGAAGAAGAGCTGGATGGGTAACAGGCTGCAAAAAAACGTATCGGCAAAAAAAAGATCTCACAGTGACGAATTAAACAAATACAGGTACAATTAAAAAGCTTAAAAAATTCTGAATTAAAATTTATACATTTTAATTTAAAAATTCAATTTTGAAATGTAAAAAATTGAGATTTTTCATTACTTTCGCATCAGCGTTTCTTAATGATACACACTCTCTCATTTTTTGAATGAAAATTTCACAGGGTCGAGTTTAAAATTTCCATTTTTTGCCATTTTAAGTCATTTAAAAAATTAGTTGAATGAATTTACTGGTATCTTTAGAAAGCTTAAAAAATTCTGAATTTAAATTTATACATTTTAATTTAAAAATTCAATTTTGAAATGTAAAAAATTGAGATTTTTCATTACTTTCGCATCAGCGTCTCTTAATGATATACACTCTCTCTTTTTTTGAATGAAAATTTCACAGGGTCGAGTTTAAAATTTCCATTTTTTGACATTTTAAGTCATTTAAAAAATTAGTTGAATGAATTTACTGGTATCTTTAGAAAGCTTAAAAAATTCTGAATTTAAATTTATACATTTTAATTTAAAAATTCAATTTTGAAATGTAAAAAATTGAGATTTTTCATTACTTTCGCATCAGCGTCTCTTAATGATATACACTCTCTCTTTTTTTGAATGAAAATTTCACAGGGTCGAGTTAAAAATTTCCATTTTTTGACATTTTAAGTCATTTAAAAAATTAGTTGAATGAATTTACTGGTATCTTTAGAAAGCTTAAAAAATTCTGAATTTAAATTTATACATTTTAATTTAAAAATTCAATTTTGAAATGTAAAAAATTGAGATTTTTCATTACTTTCGCATCAGCGTTTCTTAATGATATACACTCTCTCTTTTTTTGAATGAAAATTTCACAGGGTCGAGTTTAAAATTTCCATTTTTTGCCATTTTAAGTCATTTAAAAAATTAGTTGAATGAATTTAGTGGTATCATTAAAAAGCTTAAAAAATTCTGAATTTAAATTTATACATTTTAATTTAAAAATTCAATTTTGAAATGTAAAAAATTAAGATTTTTCATTACTTTCGCATCAGCGTCTCTTAATGATATACACTCTCTCTTTTTTTGAATGAAAATTTCACAGGGTCGAGTTTAAAATTTCCATTTTTTGCCATTTTAAGTCATTTAAAAAATTAGTTGAATGAATTTAGTGGTATCATTAAAAAGCTTAAAAAATTCTGAATTTAAATTTATACATTTTAATTTAAAAATTCAATTTTGAAATGTAAAAAATTAAGATTTTTCATTACTTTCGCATCAGCGTCTCTTAATGATATACACTCTCTCTTTTTTTGAATGAAAATTTCACAGGGTCGAGTTTAAAATTTCCATTTTTTGCCATTTTAAGTCATTTAAAAAATTAGTTGAATGAATTTAGTGGTATCATTAAAAAGCTTAAAAAATTCTGAATTTAAATTTATACATTTTAATTTAAAAATTCAATTTTGAAATGTAAAAAATTGAGATTTTTCATTACTTTCGCATCAGCGTCTCTTAATGATATACACTCTCTCTTTTTTTGAATGAAAATTTCACAGGGTCGAGTTTAAAATTTCCATTTTTTGACATTTTAAGTCATTTAAAAAATTAGTTGAATGAATTTACTGGTATCTTTAGAAAGCTTAAAAAATTCTGAATTTAAATTTATACATTTTAATTTAAAAATTCAATTTTGAAATGTAAAAAATTGAGATTTTTCATTACTTTCGCATCAGCGTTTCTTAATGATACACACTCTCTCATTTTTTGAATGAAAATTTCACAGGGTCGAGTTTAAAATTTCCATTTTTTGCCATTTTAAGTCATTTAAAAAATTAGTTGAATGAATTTAGTGGTATCATTAAAAAGCTTAAAAAATTCTGAATTTAAATTTATACATTTTAATTTAAAAATTCAATTTTGAAATGTAAAAAATTGAGATTTTTCATTACTTTCGCATCAGCGTCTCTTAATGATATACACTCTCTCTTTTTTTGAATGAAAATTTCACAGGGTCGAGTTTAAAATTTCCATTTTTTGACATTTTAAGTCATTTAAAAAATTAGTTGAATGAATTTACTGGTATCTTTAGAAAGCTTAAAAAATTCTGAATTTAAATTTATACATTTTAATTTAAAAATTCAATTTTGAAATGTAAAAAATTGAGATTTTTCATTACTTTCGCATCAGCGTTTCTTAATGATACACACTCTCTCATTTTTTGAATGAAAATTTCACAGGGTCGAGTTTAAAATTTCCATTTTTTGCCATTTTAAGTCATTTAAAAAATTAGTTGAATGAATTTAGTGGTATCATTAAAAAGCTTAAAAAATTCTGAATTTAAATTTATACATTTTAATTTAAAAATTCAATTTTGAAATGTAAAAAATTGAGATTTTTCATTACTTTCGCATCAGCGTCTCTTAATGATATACACTCTCTCTTTTTTTGAATGAAAATTTCACAGGGTCGAGTTTAAAATTTCCATTTTTTGCCATTTTAAGTCATTTAAAAAATTAGTTGAATGAATTTAGTGGTATCATTAAAAAGCTTAAAAAATTCTGAATTTAAATTTATACATTTTAATTTAAAAATTCAATTTTGAAATGTAAAAAATTGAGATTTTTCATTACTTTCGCATCAGCGTCTCTTAATGATATACACTCTCTCTTTTTTTGAATGAAAATTTCACAGGGTCGAGTTTAAAATTTCCATTTTTTGACATTTTAAGTCATTTAAAAAATTAGTTGAATGAATTTAGTGGTATCATTAAAAAGCTTAAAAAATTCTGAATTTAAATTTATACATTTTAATTTAAAAATTCAATTTTGAAATGTAAAAAATTGAGATTTTTCATTACTTTCGCATCAGCGTCTCTTAATGATATACACTCTCTCTTTTTTTGAATGAAAATTTCACAGGGTCGAGTTTAAAATTTCCATTTTTTGCCATTTTAAGTCATTTAAAAAATTAGTTGAATGAATTTAGTGGTATCATTAAAAAGCTTAAAAAATTCTGAATTTAAATTTATACATTTTAATTTAAAAATTCAATTTTGAAATGTAAAAAATTGAGATTTTTCATTACTTTCGCATCAGCGTCTCTTAATGATATACACTCTCTCTTTTTTTGAATGAAAATTTCACAGGGTCGAGTTTAAAATTTCCATTTTTTGACATTTTAAGTCATTTAAAAAATTAGTTGAATGAATTTAGTGGTATCATTAAAAAGCTTAAAAAATTCTGAATTTAAATTTATACATTTTAATTTAAAAATTCAATTTTGAAATGTAAAAAATTGAGATTTTTCATTACTTTCGCATCAGCGTTTCTTAATGATACACACTCTCTCATTTTTTGAATGAAAATTTCACAGGGTCGAGTTTAAAATTTCCATTTTTTGCCATTTTAAGTCATTTAAAAAATTAGTTGAATGAATTTAGTGGTATCATTAAAAAGCTTAAAAAATTCTGAATTTAAATTTATACATTTTAATTTAAAAATTCAATTTTGAAATGTAAAAAATTGAGATTTTTCATTACTTTCGCATCAGCGTCTCTTAATGATATACACTCTCTCTTTTTTTGAATGAAAATTTCACAGGGTCGAGTTAAAAATTTCCATTTTTTGACATTTTAAGTCATTTAAAAAATTAGTTGAATGAATTTACTGGTATCTTTAGAAAGCTTAAAAAATTCTGAATTTAAATTTATACATTTTAATTTAAAAATTCAATTTTGAAATGTAAAAAATTGAGATTTTTCATTACTTTCGCATCAGCGTTTCTTAATGATACACACTCTCTCATTTTTTGAATGAAAATTTCACAGGGTCGAGTTTAAAATTTCCATTTTTTGCCATTTTAAGTCATTTAAAAAATTAGTTGAATGAATTTAGTGGTATCATTAAAAAGCTTAAAAAATTCTGAATTTAAATTTATACATTTTAATTTAAAAATTCAATTTTGAAATGTAAAAAATTGAGATTTTTCATTACTTTCGCATCAGCGTTTCTTAATGATACACACTCTCTCATTTTTTGAATGAAAATTTCACAGGGTCGAGTTTAAAATTTCCATTTTTTGCCATTTTAAGTCATTTAAAAAATTAGTTGAATGAATTTAGTGGTATCATTAAAAAGCTTAAAAAATTCTGAATTTAAATTTATACATTTTAATTTAAAAATTCAATTTTGAAATGTAAAAAATTGAGATTTTTCATTACTTTCGCATCAGCGTCTCTTAATGATATACACTCTCTCTTTTTTTGAATGAAAATTTCACAGGGTCGAGTTTAAAATTTCCATTTTTTGACATTTTAAGTCATTTAAAAAATTAGTTGAATGAATTTACTGGTATCTTTAGAAAGCTTAAAAAATTCTGAATTTAAATTTATACATTTTAATTTAAAAATTCAATTTTGAAATGTAAAAAATTGAGATTTTTCATTACTTTCGCATCAGCGTTTCTTAATGATACACACTCTCTCATTTTTTGAATGAAAATTTCACAGGGTCGAGTTTAAAATTTCCATTTTTTGCCATTTTAAGTCATTTAAAAAATTAGTTGAATGAATTTAGTGGTATCATTAAAAAGCTTAAAAAATTCTGAATTTAAATTTATACATTTTAATTTAAAAATTCAATTTTGAAATGTAAAAAATTGAGATTTTTCATTACTTTCGCATCAGCGTCTCTTAATGATATACACTCTCTCTTTTTTTGAATGAAAATTTCACAGGGTCGAGTTTAAAATTTCCATTTTTTGCCATTTTAAGTCATTTAAAAAATTAGTTGAATGAATTTAGTGGTATCATTAAAAAGCTTAAAAAATTCTGAATTTAAATTTATACATTTTAATTTAAAAATTCAATTTTGAAATGTAAAAAATTGAGATTTTTCATTACTTTCGCATCAGCGTCTCTTAATGATATACACTCTCTCTTTTTTTGAATGAAAATTTCACAGGGTCGAGTTTAAAATTTCCATTTTTTGACATTTTAAGTCATTTAAAAAATTAGTTGAATGAATTTACTGGTATCTTTAGAAAGCTTAAAAAATTCTGAATTTAAATTTATACATTTTAATTTAAAAATTCAATTTTGAAATGTAAAAAATTGAGATTTTTCATTACTTTCGCATCAGCGTTTCTTAATGATACACACTCTCTCATTTTTTGAATGAAAATTTCACAGGGTCGAGTTTAAAATTTCCATTTTTTGCCATTTTAAGTCATTTAAAAAATTAGTTGAATGAATTTAGTGGTATCATTAAAAAGCTTAAAAAATTCTGAATTTAAATTTATACATTTTAATTTAAAAATTCAATTTTGAAATGTAAAAAATTGAGATTTTTCATTACTTTCGCATCAGCGTCTCTTAATGATATACACTCTCTCTTTTTTTGAATGAAAATTTCACAGGGTCGAGTTTAAAATTTCCATTTTTTGCCATTTTAAGTCATTTAAAAAATTAGTTGAATGAATTTAGTGGTATCATTAAAAAGCTTAAAAAATTCTGAATTTAAATTTATACATTTTAATTTAAAAATTCAATTTTGAAATGTAAAAAATTGAGATTTTTCATTACTTTCGCATCAGCGTCTCTTAATGATATACACTCTCTCTTTTTTTGAATGAAAATTTCACAGGGTCGAGTTTAAAATTTCCATTTTTTGACATTTTAAGTCATTTAAAAAATTAGTTGAATGAATTTACTGGTATCTTTAGAAAGCTTAAAAAATTCTGAATTTAAATTTATACATTTTAATTTAAAAATTCAATTTTGAAATGTAAAAAATTGAGATTTTTCATTACTTTCGCATCAGCGTTTCTTAATGATACACACTCTCTCATTTTTTGAATGAAAATTTCACAGGGTCGAGTTTAAAATTTCCATTTTTTGCCATTTTAAGTCATTTAAAAAATTAGTTGAATGAATTTAGTGGTATCATTAAAAAGCTTAAAAAATTCTGAATTTAAATTTATACATTTTAATTTAAAAATTCAATTTTGAAATGTAAAAAATTGAGATTTTTCATTACTTTCGCATCAGCGTCTCTTAATGATATACACTCTCTCTTTTTTTGAATGAAAATTTCACAGGGTCGAGTTTAAAATTTCCATTTTTTGCCATTTTAAGTCATTTAAAAAATTAGTTGAATGAATTTAGTGGTATCATTAAAAAGCTTAAAAAATTCTGAATTTAAATTTATACATTTTAATTTAAAAATTCAATTTTGAAATGTAAAAAATTGAGATTTTTCATTACTTTCGCATCAGCGTCTCTTAATGATATACACTCTCTCTTTTTTTGAATGAAAATTTCACAGGGTCGAGTTTAAAATTTCCATTTTTTGACATTTTAAGTCATTTAAAAAATTAGTTGAATGAATTTACTGGTATCTTTAGAAAGCTTAAAAAATTCTGAATTTAAATTTATACATTTTAATTTAAAAATTCAATTTTGAAATGTAAAAAATTGAGATTTTTCATTACTTTCGCATCAGCGTTTCTTAATGATACACACTCTCTCATTTTTTGAATGAAAATTTCACAGGGTCGAGTTTAAAATTTCCATTTTTTGCCATTTTAAGTCATTTAAAAAATTAGTTGAATGAATTTAGTGGTATCATTAAAAAGCTTAAAAAATTCTGAATTTAAATTTATACATTTTAATTTAAAAATTCAATTTTGAAATGTAAAAAATTGAGATTTTTCATTACTTTCGCATCAGCGTTTCTTAATGATACACACTCTCTCATTTTTTGAATGAAAATTTCACAGGGTCGAGTTTAAAATTTCCATTTTTTGCCATTTTAAGTCATTTAAAAAATTAGTTGAATGAATTTAGTGGTATCATTAAAAAGCTTAAAAAATTCTGAATTTAAATTTATACATTTTAATTTAAAAATTCAATTTTGAAATGTAAAAAATTGAGATTTTTCATTACTTTCGCATCACCGTCTCTTAATGATACACACTCTCTCATTTTTTGAATGAAAATTTCACAGGGTCGAGTTAAAATTTCCATTTTTTGACATTTTAAGTCATTTAAAAAATTAGTTGAATGAATTTACTGGTATCATTAGAAAGCTTAAAAAATTCTGAATTTAAATTTATACATTTTAATTTAAAATTTTAATTTTGAAATGTAAAAAATTGAGATTTTTCATTACTTTCGCATCACCGTCTCTTGATGATACACACTCTCTCATTTTTGAATGAAAATTTCACAGGGTCGAGTTAAAATTTCCATTTTTTGACATTTTAAGTCATTTAAAAAATTAGTTGAATGAATTTACTGGTATCATTAAAAAGCTTAAAAAATTCTGAATTTAAATTTATACATTTTAATTTAAAATTTTAATTTTGAAATGTAAAAAATTGAGATTTTTCATTACTTTCGCATCAGCGTTTCTTAATGATACACACTCTCTCATTTTTGAATGAAAATTTCACAGGGTCGAGTTAAAATTTCCATTTTTTGACATTTTAAGTCATTTAAAAAATTAGTTGAATGAATTTACTGGTATCATTAAAAAGCTTAAAAAATTCTGAATTTAAATTTATACATTTTAATTTAAAATTTTAATTTTGAAATGTAAAAAATTGAGATTTTTCATTACTTTCGCATCAGCGTTTCTTAATGATACACACTCTCTCATTTTTGAATGAAAATTTCACAGGGTCGAGTTAAAATTTCCATTTTTTGACATTTTAAGTCATTTAAAAAATTAGTTGAATGAATTTACTGGTATCATTAAAAAGCTTAAAAAATTCTGAATTTAAATTTATACATTTTAATTTAAAAATTCAATTTTGAAATGTAAAAAATTGAGATTTTTCATTACTTTCGCATCACCGTCTCTTAATGATACACACTCTCTCATTTTTTGAATGAAAATTTCACAGGGTCGAGTTAAAATTTCCATTTTTTGACATTTTAAGTCATTTAAAAAATTAGTTGAATGAATTTACTGGTATCATTAGAAAGCTTAAAAAATTCTGAATTTAAATTTATACATTTTAATTTAAAATTTTAATTTTGAAATGTAAAAAATTGAGATTTTTCATTACTTTCGCATCACCGTCTCTTGATGATACACACTCTCTCATTTTTGAATGAAAATTTCACAGGGTCGAGTTAAAATTTCCATTTTTTGACATTTTAAGTCATTTAAAAAATTAGTTGAATGAATTTACTGGTATCATTAAAAAGCTTAAAAAATTCTGAATTTAAATTTATACATTTTAATTTAAAATTTTAATTTTGAAATGTAAAAAATTGAGATTTTTCATTACTTTCGCATCAGCGTTTCTTAATGATACACACTCTCTCATTTTTGAATGAAAATTTCACAGGGTCGAGTTAAAAAATTCCATTTTTTGACATTTTAAGTCATTTAAAAAATTAGTTGAATGAATTTACTGGTATCATTAAAAAGCTTAAAAAATTCTGAATTTAAATTTATACATTTTAATTTAAAATTTTAATTTTGAAATGTAAAAAATTGAGATTTTTCATTACTTTCGCATCAGCGTTTCTTAATGATACACACTCTCTCATTTTTGAATGAAAATTTCACAGGGTCGAGTTAAAAATTTCCATTTTTTGCCATTTTAAGTCATTTAAAAAATTAGTTGAATGAATTTACTGGTATCATTAAAAAGCTTGAAAAATTCTGAATTTAAATTTATACATTTTAATATAAAAATTCAATTTTGAAATGTAAAAAATTGAGATTTTTCATTACTTTCGCATCAGCGTTTCTTAATGATACACACTCTCTCATTTTTGAATGAAAATTTCACAGGGTCGAGTTAAAAAATTCCATTTTTTGACATTTTAAGTCATTTAAAAAATTAGTTGAATGAATTTACTGGTATCATTAGAAAGCTTAAAAAATTCTGAATTTAAATTTATACATTTTAATTTAAATATTCAATTTTGAAATGTAAAAAATTGAGATTTTTCATTACTTTCGCATCACCGTCTCTTAATGATACACACTCTCTCATTTTTTGAATGAAAATTTCACAGGGTCGAGTTTAAAATTTCCATTTTTTGCCATTTTAAGTCATTTAAAAAATTAGTTGAATGAATTTACTGGTATCTTTAGAAAGCTTAAAAAATTCTGAATTTAAATTTATACATTTTAATTTAAAAATTCAATTTTGAAATGTAAAAAATTGAGATTTTTCATTACTTTCGCATCAGCGTCTCTTAATGATATACACTCTCTCTTTTTTTGAATGAAAATTTCACAGGGTCGAGTTTAAAATTTCCATTTTTTGACATTTTAAGTCATTTAAAAAATTAGTTGAATGAATTTACTGGTATCTTTAGAAAGCTTGAAAAATTCTGAATTTAAATTTATACATTTTAATTTAAAAATTCAATTTTGAAATGTAAAAAATTGAGATTTTTCATTACTTTCGCATCACCGTCTCTTAATGATACACACTCTCTCATTTTTTGAATGAAAATTTCACAGGGTCGAGTTTAAAATTTCCATTTTTTGCCATTTTAAGTCATTTAAAAAATTAGTTGAATGAATTTACTGGTATCATTAAAAAGCTTAAAAAATTCTGAATTTAAATTTATACATTTTAATTTAAAATTTTAATTTTGAAATGTAAAAAATTGAGATTTTTCATTACTTTCGCATCACCGTCTCTTGATGATACACACTCTCTCATTTTTTGAATGAAAATTTCACAGGGTCGAGTTAAAAAATTCCATTTTTTGACATTTTAAGTCATTTAAAAAATTAGTTGAATGAATTTACTGGTATCATTAAAAAGCTTGAAAAATTCTGAATTTAAATTTATACATTTTAATTTAAATATTCAATTTTGAAATGTAAAAAATTGAGATTTTTCATTACTTTCGCATCACCGTCTCTTAATGATACACACTCTCTCATTTTTTGAATGAAAATTTCACAGGGTCGAGTTAAAATTTCCATTTTTTGACATTTTAAGTCATTTAAAAAATTAGTTGAATGAATTTACTGGTATCATTAAAAAGCTTGAAAAATTCTGAATTTAAATTTATACATTTTAATTTAAAAATTCAATTTTGAAATGTAAAAAATTGAGATTTTTCATTACTTTCGCATCAGCGTTTCTTAATGATACACACTCTCTCATTTTTGAATGAAAATTTCACAGGGTCGAGTTAAAATTTCCATTTTTTGACATTTTAAGTCATTTAAAAAATTAGTTGAATGAATTTACTGGTATCATTAAAAAGCTTAAAAAATTCTGAATTTAAATTTATACATTTTAATTTAAATATTCAATTTTGAAATGTAAAAAATTGAGATTTTTCATTACTTTCGCATCAGCGTTTCTTAATGATACACACTCTCTCATTTTTGAATGAAAATTTCACAGGGTCGAGTTAAAATTTCCATTTTTTGACATTTTAAGTCATTTAAAAAATTAGTTGAATGAATTTACTGGTATCTTTAGAAAGCTTAAAAAATTCTGAATTTAAATTTATACATTTTAATTTAAATATTCAATTTTGAAATGTAAAAAATTGAGATTTTTCATTACTTTCGCATCACCGTCTCTTAATGATACACACTCTCTCATTTTTTGAATGAAAATTTCACAGGGTCGAGTTAAAATTTCCATTTTTTGACATTTTAAGTCATTTAAAAAATTAGTTGAATGAATTTACTGGTATCATTAAAAAGCTTGAAAAATTCTGAATTTAAATTTATACATTTTAATTTAAAAATTCAATTTTGAAATGTAAAAAATTGAGATTTTTCATTACTTTCGCATCAGCGTTTCTTAATGATACACACTCTCTCATTTTTGAATGAAAATTTCACAGGGTCGAGTTAAAATTTCCATTTTTTGACATTTTAAGTCATTTAAAAAATTAGTTGAATGAATTTACTGGTATCATTAAAAAGCTTAAAAAATTCTGAATTTAAATTTATACATTTTAATTTAAAATTTTAATTTTGAAATGTAAAAAATTGAGATTTTTCATTACTTTCGCATCACCGTCTCTTGATGATACACACTCTCTCATTTTTTGAATGAAAATTTCACAGGGTCGAGTTAAAATTTCCATTTTTTGACATTTTAAGTCATTTAAAAAATTAGTTGAATGAATTTACTGGTATCATTAAAAAGCTTGAAAAATTCTGAATTTAAATTTATACATTTTAATTTAAAAATTCAATTTTGAAATGTAAAAAATTGAGATTTTTCATTACTTTCGCATCAGCGTTTCTTAATGATACACACTCTCTCATTTTTGAATGAAAATTTCACAGGGTCGAGTTAAAATTTCCATTTTTTGACATTTTAAGTCATTTAAAAAATTAGTTGAATGAATTTACTGGTATCATTAAAAAGCTTAAAAAATTCTGAATTTAAATTTATACATTTTAATTTAAAATTTTAATTTTGAAATGTAAAAAATTGAGATTTTTCATTACTTTCGCATCACCGTCTCTTAATGATACACACTCTCTCATTTTTTGAATGAAAATTTCACAGGGTCGAGTTAAAATTTCCATTTTTTGACATTTTAAGTCATTTAAAAAATTAGTTGAATGAATTTACTGGTATCATTAAAAAGCTTGAAAAATTCTGAATTTAAATTTATACATTTTAATTTAAAAATTCAATTTTGAAATGTAAAAAATTGAGATTTTTCATTACTTTCGCATCAGCGTTTCTTAATGATACACACTCTCTCATTTTTGAATGAAAATTTCACAGGGTCGAGTTAAAATTTCCATTTTTTGACATTTTAAGTCATTTAAAAAATTAGTTGAATGAATTTACTGGTATCATTAAAAAGCTTAAAAAATTCTGAATTTAAATTTATACATTTTAATTTAAAATTTTAATTTTGAAATGTAAAAAATTGAGATTTTTCATTACTTTCGCATCACCGTCTCTTGATGATACACACTCTCTCATTTTTTGAATGAAAATTTCACAGGGTCGAGTTAAAAAATTCCATTTTTTGACATTTTAAGTCATTTAAAAAATTAGTTGAATGAATTTACTGGTATCATTAGAAAGCTTAAAAAATTCTGAATTTAAATTTATACATTTTAATTTAAATATTCAATTTTGAAATGTAAAAAATTGAGATTTTTCATTACTTTCGCATCACCGTCTCTTAATGATACACACTCTCTCATTTTTTGAATGAAAATTTCACAGGGTCGAGTTAAAATTTCCATTTTTTGACATTTTAAGTCATTTAAAAAATTAGTTGAATGAATTTACTGGTATCATTAAAAAGCTTGAAAAATTCTGAATTTAAATTTATACATTTTAATTTAAAAATTCAATTTTGAAATGTAAAAAATTGAGATTTTTCATTACTTTCGCATCAGCGTTTCTTAATGATACACACTCTCTCATTTTTGAATGAAAATTTCACAGGGTCGAGTTAAAAATTTCCATTTTTTGCCATTTTAAGTCATTTAAAAAATTAGTTGAATGAATTTACTGGTATCATTAAAAAGCTTGAAAAATTCTGAATTTAAATTTATACATTTTATTTTAAAAATTCAATTTTGAAATGTAAAAAATTGAGATTTTTCATTACTTTCGCATCAGCGTTTCTTAATGATACACACTCTCTCATTTTTGAATGAAAATTTCACAGGGTCGAGTTGAAAATTCTGTTTTTTGACATTTTAAGTCATTTAAAAAATTAGTTGAATGAATTTACTGGTATCATTAAAAAGCTTAAAAAATTCTGAATTTAAATTTATACATTTTATTTTAAAAATTCAATTTTGAAATGTAAAAAATTGAGATTTTTCATTACTTTCGCATCAGCGTTTCTTAATGATACACACTCTCTCATTTTTGAATGAAAATTTCACAGGGTCGAGTTAAAAATTTCCATTTTTTGCCATTTTAAGTCATTTAAAAAATTAGTTGAATGAATTTACTGGTATCATTAAAAAGCTTGAAAAATTCTGAATTTAAATTTATACATTTTAATTTAAAATTTTAATTTTGAAATGTAAAAAATTGAGATTTTTCATTACTTTCGCATCAGCGTTTCTTAATGATACACACTCTCCCATTTTTGAATGAAAATTTCACAGGGTCGAGTTAAAAATTTCCATTTTTTGCCATTTTAAGTCATTTAAAAAATTAGTTGAATGAATTTACTGGTATCATTAAAAAGCTTGAAAAATTCTGAATTTAAATTTATACATTTTAATTTAAAATTTTAATTTTGAAATGTAAAAAATTGAGATTTTTCATTACTTTCGCATCAGCGTTTCTTAATGATACACACTCTCCCATTTTTGAATGAAAATTTCACAGGGTCGAGTTAAAAAATTCCATTTTTTGACATTTTAAGTCATTTAAAAAATTAGTTGAATGAATTTACTGGTATCATTAAAAAGCTTAAAAAATTCTGAATTTAAATTTATACATTTTATTTTAAAAATTCAATTTTGAAATGTAAAAAATTGAGATTTTTCATTACTTTCGCATCAGCGTTTCTTAATGATACACACTCTCCCATTTTTGAATGAAAATTTCACAGGGTCGAGTTAAAAAATTCCATTTTTTGCCATTTTAAGTCATTTAAAAAATTAGTTGAATGAATTTACTGGTATCATTAAAAAGCTTAAAAAATTCTGAATTTAAATTTATACATTTTATTTTAAAAATTCAATTTTGAAATGTAAAAAATTGAGATTTTTCATTACTTTCGCATCAGCGTTTCTTAATGATACACACTCTCCCATTTTTGAATGAAAATTTCACAGGGTCGAGTTGAAAATTCTGTTTTTTGACATTTTAAGTCATTTAAAAAATTAGTTGAATGAATTTACTGGTATCATTAAAAAGCTTAAAAAATTCTGAATTTAAATTTATACATTTTATTTTAAAAATTCAATTTTGAAATGTAAAAAATTGAGATTTTTCATTACTTTCGCATCAGCGTTTCTTAATGATACACACTCTCTCATTTTTGAATGAAAATTTCACAGGGTCGAGTTAAAAATTTCCATTTTTTGCCATTTTAAGTCATTTAAAAAATTAGTTGAATGAATTTACTGGTATCATTAAAAAGCTTAAAAAATTCTGAATTTAAATTTATACATTTTATTTTAAAAATTCAATTTTGAAATGTAAAAAATTGAGATTTTTCATTACTTTCGCATCAGCGTTTCTTAATGATACACACTCTCCCATTTTTGAATGAAAATTTCACAGGGTCGAGTTAAAAATTTCCATTTTTTGCCATTTTAAGTCATTTAAAAAATTAGTTGAATGAATTTACTGGTATCATTAAAAAGCTTAAAAAATTCTGAATTTAAATTTATACATTTTATTTTAAAAATTCAATTTTGAAATGTAAAAAATTGAGATTTTTCATTACTTTCGCATCAGCGTTTCTTAATGATACACACTCTCTCATTTTTGAATGAAAATTTCACAGGGTCGAGTTAAAAATTTCCATTTTTTGCCATTTTAAGTCATTTAAAAAATTAGTTGAATGAATTTACTGGTATCATTAAAAAGCTTAAAAAATTCTGAATTTAAATTTATACATTTTATTTTAAAAATTCAATTTTGAAATGTAAAAAATTGAGATTTTTCATTACTTTCGCATCAGCGTTTCTTAATGATACACACTCTCTCATTTTTGAATGAAAATTTCACAGGGTCGAGTTAAAAATTTCCATTTTTTGCCATTTTAAGTCATTTAAAAAATTAGTTGAATGAATTTACTGGTATCATTAAAAAGCTTGAAAAATTCTGAATTTAAATTTATACATTTTAATTTAAAATTTTAATTTTGAAATGTAAAAAATTGAGATTTTTCATTACTTTCGCATCAGCGTTTCTTAATGATACACACTCTCTCATTTTTGAATGAAAATTTCACAGGGTCGAGTTGAAAATTCTGTTTTTTGACATTTTAAGTCATTTAAAAAATTAGTTGAATGAATTTACTGGTATCATTAAAAAGCTTAAAAAATTCTGAATTTAAATTTATACATTTTATTTTAAAAATTCAATTTTGAAATGTAAAAAATTGAGATTTTTCATTACTTTCGCATCAGCGTTTCTTAATGATACACACTCTCTCATTTTTGAATGAAAATTTCACAGGGTCGAGTTAAAAATTTCCATTTTTTGCCATTTTAAGTCATTTAAAAAATTAGTTGAATGAATTTACTGGTATCATTAAAAAGCTTGAAAAATTCTGAATTTAAATTTATACATTTTAATTTAAAATTTTAATTTTGAAATGTAAAAAATTGAGATTTTTCATTACTTTCGCATCAGCGTTTCTTAATGATACACACTCTCTCATTTTTGAATGAAAATTTCACAGGGTCGAGTTGAAAATTCTGTTTTTTGACATTTTAAGTCATTTAAAAAATTAGTTGAATGAATTTACTGGTATCATTAAAAAGCTTAAAAAATTCTGAATTTAAATTTATACATTTTAATTTAAAATTTTAATTTTGAAATGTAAAAAATTGAGATTTTTCATTACTTTCGCATCAGCGTTTCTTAATGATACACACTCTCTCATTTTTGAATGAAAATTTCACAGGGTCGAGTTGAAAATTCTGTTTTTTGACATTTTAAGTCATTTAAAAAATTAGTTGAATGAATTTACTGGTATCATTAAAAAGCTTAAAAAATTCTGAATTTAAATTTATACATTTTATTTTAAAAATTCAATTTTGAAATGTAAAAAATTGAGATTTTTCATTACTTTCGCATCAGCGTTTCTTAATGATACACACTCTCCCATTTTTGAATGAAAATTTCACAGGGTCGAGTTAAAAATTTCCATTTTTTGCCATTTTAAGTCATTTAAAAAATTAGTTGAATGAATTTACTGGTATCATTAAAAAGCTTGAAAAATTCTGAATTTAAATTTATACATTTTAATTTAAAATTTTAATTTTGAAATGTAAAAAATTGAGATTTTTCATTACTTTCGCATCAGCGTTTCTTAATGATACACACTCTCCCATTTTTGAATGAAAATTTCACAGGGTCGAGTTAAAAATTTCCATTTTTTGCCATTTTAAGTCATTTAAAAAATTAGTTGAATGAATTTACTGGTATCATTAAAAAGCTTAAAAAATTCTGAATTTAAATTTATACATTTTATTTTAAAAATTCAATTTTGAAATGTAAAAAATTGAGATTTTTCATTACTTTCGCATCAGCGTTTCTTAATGATACACACTCTCTCATTTTTGAATGAAAATTTCACAGGGTCGAGTTTAAAATTTCCATTTTTTGCCATTTTAAGTCATTTAAAAAATTAGTTGAATGAATTTAGTGGTATCATTAAAAAGCTTAAAAAATTCTGAATTTAAATTTATACATTTTAATTTAAAAATTCAATTTTGAAATGTAAAAAATTGAGATTTTTCATTACTTTCGCATCAGCGTCTCTTAATGATATACACTCTCTCTTTTTTTGAATGAAAATTTCACAGGGTCGAGTTTAAAATTTCCATTTTTTGCCATTTTAAGTCATTTAAAAAATTAGTTGAATGAATTTAGTGGTATCATTAAAAAGCTTAAAAAATTCTGAATTTAAATTTATACATTTTAATTTAAAAATTCAATTTTGAAATGTAAAAAATTGAGATTTTTCATTACTTTCGCATCAGCGTCTCTTAATGATATACACTCTCTCTTTTTTTGAATGAAAATTTCACAGGGTCGAGTTTAAAATTTCCATTTTTTGACATTTTAAGTCATTTAAAAAATTAGTTGAATGAATTTACTGGTATCATTAAAAAGCTTAAAAAATTCTGAATTTAAATTTATACATTTTATTTTAAAAATTCAATTTTGAAATGTAAAAAATTGAGATTTTTCATTACTTTCGCATCAGCGTTTCTTAATGATACACACTCTCCCATTTTTGAATGAAAATTTCACAGGGTCGAGTTAAAAATTTCCATTTTTTGCCATTTTAAGTCATTTAAAAAATTAGTTGAATGAATTTACTGGTATCATTAAAAAGCTTAAAAAATTCTGAATTTAAATTTATACATTTTATTTTAAAAATTCAATTTTGAAATGTAAAAAATTGAGATTTTTCATTACTTTCGCATCAGCGTTTCTTAATGATACACACTCTCTCATTTTTGAATGAAAATTTCACAGGGTCGAGTTAAAAATTTCCATTTTTTGCCATTTTAAGTCATTTAAAAAATTAGTTGAATGAATTTACTGGTATCATTAAAAAGCTTAAAAAATTCTGAATTTAAATTTATACATTTTATTTTAAAAATTCAATTTTGAAATGTAAAAAATTGAGATTTTTCATTACTTTCGCATCAGCGTTTCTTAATGATACACACTCTCTCATTTTTGAATGAAAATTTCACAGGGTCGAGTTAAAAATTTCCATTTTTTGCCATTTTAAGTCATTTAAAAAATTAGTTGAATGAATTTACTGGTATCATTAAAAAGCTTGAAAAATTCTGAATTTAAATTTATACATTTTAATTTAAAATTTTAATTTTGAAATGTAAAAAATTGAGATTTTTCATTACTTTCGCATCAGCGTTTCTTAATGATACACACTCTCCCATTTTTGAATGAAAATTTCACAGGGTCGAGTTAAAAATTTCCATTTTTTGCCATTTTAAGTCATTTAAAAAATTAGTTGAATGAATTTACTGGTATCATTAAAAAGCTTGAAAAATTCTGAATTTAAATTTATACATTTTAATTTAAAATTTTAATTTTGAAATGTAAAAAATTGAGATTTTTCATTACTTTCGCATCAGCGTTTCTTAATGATACACACTCTCCCATTTTTGAATGAAAATTTCACAGGGTCGAGTTAAAAAATTCCATTTTTTGACATTTTAAGTCATTTAAAAAATTAGTTGAATGAATTTACTGGTATCATTAAAAAGCTTAAAAAATTCTGAATTTAAATTTATACATTTTATTTTAAAAATTCAATTTTGAAATGTAAAAAATTGAGATTTTTCATTACTTTCGCATCAGCGTTTCTTAATGATACACACTCTCCCATTTTTGAATGAAAATTTCACAGGGTCGAGTTGAAAATTCTGTTTTTTGACATTTTAAGTCATTTAAAAAATTAGTTGAATGAATTTACTGGTATCATTAAAAAGCTTAAAAAATTCTGAATTTAAATTTATACATTTTATTTTAAAAATTCAATTTTGAAATGTAAAAAATTGAGATTTTTCATTACTTTCGCATCAGCGTTTCTTAATGATACACACTCTCTCATTTTTGAATGAAAATTTCACAGGGTCGAGTTAAAAATTTCCATTTTTTGCCATTTTAAGTCATTTAAAAAATTAGTTGAATGAATTTACTGGTATCATTAAAAAGCTTAAAAAATTCTGAATTTAAATTTATACATTTTATTTTAAAAATTCAATTTTGAAATGTAAAAAATTGAGATTTTTCATTACTTTCGCATCAGCGTTTCTTAATGATACACACTCTCCCATTTTTGAATGAAAATTTCACAGGGTCGAGTTAAAAATTTCCATTTTTTGCCATTTTAAGTCATTTAAAAAATTAGTTGAATGAATTTACTGGTATCATTAAAAAGCTTAAAAAATTCTGAATTTAAATTTATACATTTTATTTTAAAAATTCAATTTTGAAATGTAAAAAATTGAGATTTTTCATTACTTTCGCATCAGCGTTTCTTAATGATACACACTCTCTCATTTTTGAATGAAAATTTCACAGGGTCGAGTTAAAAATTTCCATTTTTTGCCATTTTAAGTCATTTAAAAAATTAGTTGAATGAATTTACTGGTATCATTAAAAAGCTTAAAAAATTCTGAATTTAAATTTATACATTTTATTTTAAAAATTCAATTTTGAAATGTAAAAAATTGAGATTTTTCATTACTTTCGCATCAGCGTTTCTTAATGATACACACTCTCTCATTTTTGAATGAAAATTTCACAGGGTCGAGTTAAAAATTTCCATTTTTTGCCATTTTAAGTCATTTAAAAAATTAGTTGAATGAATTTACTGGTATCATTAAAAAGCTTAAAAAATTCTGAATTTAAATTTATACATTTTATTTTAAAAATTCAATTTTGAAATGTAAAAAATTGAGATTTTTCATTACTTTCGCATCAGCGTTTCTTAATGATACACACTCTCTCATTTTTGAATGAAAATTTCACAGGGTCGAGTTAAAAATTTCCATTTTTTGCCATTTTAAGTCATTTAAAAAATTAGTTGAATGAATTTACTGGTATCATTAAAAAGCTTGAAAAATTCTGAATTTAAATTTATACATTTTAATTTAAAATTTTAATTTTGAAATGTAAAAAATTGAGATTTTTCATTACTTTCGCATCAGCGTTTCTTAATGATACACACTCTCTCATTTTTGAATGAAAATTTCACAGGGTCGAGTTGAAAATTCTGTTTTTTGACATTTTAAGTCATTTAAAAAATTAGTTGAATGAATTTACTGGTATCATTAAAAAGCTTAAAAAATTCTGAATTTAAATTTATACATTTTATTTTAAAAATTCAATTTTGAAATGTAAAAAATTGAGATTTTTCATTACTTTCGCATCAGCGTTTCTTAATGATACACACTCTCTCATTTTTGAATGAAAATTTCACAGGGTCGAGTTAAAAATTTCCATTTTTTGCCATTTTAAGTCATTTAAAAAATTAGTTGAATGAATTTACTGGTATCATTAAAAAGCTTGAAAAATTCTGAATTTAAATTTATACATTTTAATTTAAAATTTTAATTTTGAAATGTAAAAAATTGAGATTTTTCATTACTTTCGCATCAGCGTTTCTTAATGATACACACTCTCTCATTTTTGAATGAAAATTTCACAGGGTCGAGTTGAAAATTCTGTTTTTTGACATTTTAAGTCATTTAAAAAATTAGTTGAATGAATTTACTGGTATCATTAAAAAGCTTAAAAAATTCTGAATTTAAATTTATACATTTTAATTTAAAATTTTAATTTTGAAATGTAAAAAATTGAGATTTTTCATTACTTTCGCATCAGCGTTTCTTAATGATACACACTCTCTCATTTTTGAATGAAAATTTCACAGGGTCGAGTTGAAAATTCTGTTTTTTGACATTTTAAGTCATTTAAAAAATTAGTTGAATGAATTTACTGGTATCATTAAAAAGCTTAAAAAATTCTGAATTTAAATTTATACATTTTATTTTAAAAATTCAATTTTGAAATGTAAAAAATTGAGATTTTTCATTACTTTCGCATCAGCGTTTCTTAATGATACACACTCTCCCATTTTTGAATGAAAATTTCACAGGGTCGAGTTAAAAATTTCCATTTTTTGCCATTTTAAGTCATTTAAAAAATTAGTTGAATGAATTTACTGGTATCATTAAAAAGCTTGAAAAATTCTGAATTTAAATTTATACATTTTAATTTAAAATTTTAATTTTGAAATGTAAAAAATTGAGATTTTTCATTACTTTCGCATCAGCGTTTCTTAATGATACACACTCTCCCATTTTTGAATGAAAATTTCACAGGGTCGAGTTAAAAATTTCCATTTTTTGCCATTTTAAGTCATTTAAAAAATTAGTTGAATGAATTTACTGGTATCATTAAAAAGCTTAAAAAATTCTGAATTTAAATTTATACATTTTATTTTAAAAATTCAATTTTGAAATGTAAAAAATTGAGATTTTTCATTACTTTCGCATCAGCGTTTCTTAATGATACACACTCTCTCATTTTTGAATGAAAATTTCACAGGGTCGAGTTTAAAATTTCCATTTTTTGCCATTTTAAGTCATTTAAAAAATTAGTTGAATGAATTTAGTGGTATCATTAAAAAGCTTAAAAAATTCTGAATTTAAATTTATACATTTTAATTTAAAAATTCAATTTTGAAATGTAAAAAATTGAGATTTTTCATTACTTTCGCATCAGCGTCTCTTAATGATATACACTCTCTCTTTTTTTGAATGAAAATTTCACAGGGTCGAGTTTAAAATTTCCATTTTTTGCCATTTTAAGTCATTTAAAAAATTAGTTGAATGAATTTAGTGGTATCATTAAAAAGCTTAAAAAATTCTGAATTTAAATTTATACATTTTAATTTAAAAATTCAATTTTGAAATGTAAAAAATTGAGATTTTTCATTACTTTCGCATCAGCGTCTCTTAATGATATACACTCTCTCTTTTTTTGAATGAAAATTTCACAGGGTCGAGTTTAAAATTTCCATTTTTTGACATTTTAAGTCATTTAAAAAATTAGTTGAATGAATTTACTGGTATCTTTAGAAAGCTTAAAAAATTCTGAATTTAAATTTATACATTTTAATTTAAAAATTCAATTTTGAAATGTAAAAAATTGAGATTTTTCATTACTTTCGCATCAGCGTTTCTTAATGATACACACTCTCTCATTTTTTGAATGAAAATTTCACAGGGTCGAGTTTAAAATTTCCATTTTTTGCCATTTTAAGTCATTTAAAAAATTAGTTGAATGAATTTAGTGGTATCATTAAAAAGCTTAAAAAATTCTGAATTTAAATTTATACATTTTAATTTAAAAATTCAATTTTGAAATGTAAAAAATTGAGATTTTTCATTACTTTCGCATCAGCGTCTCTTAATGATATACACTCTCTCTTTTTTTGAATGAAAATTTCACAGGGTCGAGTTTAAAATTTCCATTTTTTGCCATTTTAAGTCATTTAAAAAATTAGTTGAATGAATTTAGTGGTATCATTAAAAAGCTTAAAAAATTCTGAATTTAAATTTATACATTTTAATTTAAAAATTCAATTTTGAAATGTAAAAAATTGAGATTTTTCATTACTTTCGCATCAGCGTCTCTTAATGATATACACTCTCTCTTTTTTTGAATGAAAATTTCACAGGGTCGAGTTTAAAATTTCCATTTTTTGACATTTTAAGTCATTTAAAAAATTAGTTGAATGAATTTACTGGTATCTTTAGAAAGCTTAAAAAATTCTGAATTTAAATTTATACATTTTAATTTAAAAATTCAATTTTGAAATGTAAAAAATTGAGATTTTTCATTACTTTCGCATCAGCGTTTCTTAATGATACACACTCTCTCATTTTTTGAATGAAAATTTCACAGGGTCGAGTTTAAAATTTCCATTTTTTGCCATTTTAAGTCATTTAAAAAATTAGTTGAATGAATTTAGTGGTATCATTAAAAAGCTTAAAAAATTCTGAATTTAAATTTATACATTTTAATTTAAAAATTCAATTTTGAAATGTAAAAAATTGAGATTTTTCATTACTTTCGCATCAGCGTTTCTTAATGATACACACTCTCTCATTTTTTGAATGAAAATTTCACAGGGTCGAGTTTAAAATTTCCATTTTTTGCCATTTTAAGTCATTTAAAAAATTAGTTGAATGAATTTAGTGGTATCATTAAAAAGCTTAAAAAATTCTGAATTTAAATTTATACATTTTAATTTAAAAATTCAATTTTGAAATGTAAAAAATTGAGATTTTTCATTACTTTCGCATCACCGTCTCTTAATGATACACACTCTCTCATTTTTTGAATGAAAATTTCACAGGGTCGAGTTAAAATTTCCATTTTTTGACATTTTAAGTCATTTAAAAAATTAGTTGAATGAATTTACTGGTATCATTAGAAAGCTTAAAAAATTCTGAATTTAAATTTATACATTTTAATTTAAAATTTTAATTTTGAAATGTAAAAAATTGAGATTTTTCATTACTTTCGCATCACCGTCTCTTGATGATACACACTCTCTCATTTTTGAATGAAAATTTCACAGGGTCGAGTTAAAATTTCCATTTTTTGACATTTTAAGTCATTTAAAAAATTAGTTGAATGAATTTACTGGTATCATTAAAAAGCTTAAAAAATTCTGAATTTAAATTTATACATTTTAATTTAAAATTTTAATTTTGAAATGTAAAAAATTGAGATTTTTCATTACTTTCGCATCAGCGTTTCTTAATGATACACACTCTCTCATTTTTGAATGAAAATTTCACAGGGTCGAGTTAAAATTTCCATTTTTTGACATTTTAAGTCATTTAAAAAATTAGTTGAATGAATTTACTGGTATCATTAAAAAGCTTAAAAAATTCTGAATTTAAATTTATACATTTTAATTTAAAATTTTAATTTTGAAATGTAAAAAATTGAGATTTTTCATTACTTTCGCATCAGCGTTTCTTAATGATACACACTCTCTCATTTTTGAATGAAAATTTCACAGGGTCGAGTTAAAATTTCCATTTTTTGACATTTTAAGTCATTTAAAAAATTAGTTGAATGAATTTACTGGTATCATTAAAAAGCTTAAAAAATTCTGAATTTAAATTTATACATTTTAATTTAAAAATTCAATTTTGAAATGTAAAAAATTGAGATTTTTCATTACTTTCGCATCACCGTCTCTTAATGATACACACTCTCTCATTTTTTGAATGAAAATTTCACAGGGTCGAGTTAAAATTTCCATTTTTTGACATTTTAAGTCATTTAAAAAATTAGTTGAATGAATTTACTGGTATCATTAGAAAGCTTAAAAAATTCTGAATTTAAATTTATACATTTTAATTTAAAATTTTAATTTTGAAATGTAAAAAATTGAGATTTTTCATTACTTTCGCATCACCGTCTCTTGATGATACACACTCTCTCATTTTTGAATGAAAATTTCACAGGGTCGAGTTAAAATTTCCATTTTTTGACATTTTAAGTCATTTAAAAAATTAGTTGAATGAATTTACTGGTATCATTAAAAAGCTTAAAAAATTCTGAATTTAAATTTATACATTTTAATTTAAAATTTTAATTTTGAAATGTAAAAAATTGAGATTTTTCATTACTTTCGCATCAGCGTTTCTTAATGATACACACTCTCTCATTTTTGAATGAAAATTTCACAGGGTCGAGTTAAAAATTTCCATTTTTTGCCATTTTAAGTCATTTAAAAAATTAGTTGAATGAATTTACTGGTATCATTAAAAAGCTTGAAAAATTCTGAATTTAAATTTATACATTTTAATTTAAAATTTTAATTTTGAAATGTAAAAAATTGAGATTTTTCATTACTTTCGCATCAGCGTTTCTTAATGATACACACTCTCCCATTTTTGAATGAAAATTTCACAGGGTCGAGTTAAAAATTTCCATTTTTTGCCATTTTAAGTCATTTAAAAAATTAGTTGAATGAATTTACTGGTATCATTAAAAAGCTTGAAAAATTCTGAATTTAAATTTATACATTTTAATTTAAAATTTTAATTTTGAAATGTAAAAAATTGAGATTTTTCATTACTTTCGCATCAGCGTTTCTTAATGATACACACTCTCTCATTTTTGAATGAAAATTTCACAGGGTCGAGTTGAAAATTCTGTTTTTTGACATTTTAAGTCATTTAAAAAATTAGTTGAATGAATTTACTGGTATCATTAAAAAGCTTAAAAAATTCTGAATTTAAATTTATACATTTTAATTTAAAATTTTAATTTTGAAATGTAAAAAATTGAGATTTTTCATTACTTTCGCATCAGCGTTTCTTAATGATACACACTCTCTCATTTTTGAATGAAAATTTCACAGGGTCGAGTTGAAAATTCTGTTTTTTGACATTTTAAGTCATTTAAAAAATTAGTTGAATGAATTTACTGGTATCATTAAAAAGCTTAAAAAATTCTGAATTTAAATTTATACATTTTATTTTAAAAATTCAATTTTGAAATGTAAAAAATTGAGATTTTTCATTACTTTCGCATCAGCGTTTCTTAATGATACACACTCTCCCATTTTTGAATGAAAATTTCACAGGGTCGAGTTAAAAATTTCCATTTTTTGCCATTTTAAGTCATTTAAAAAATTAGTTGAATGAATTTACTGGTATCATTAAAAAGCTTGAAAAATTCTGAATTTAAATTTATACATTTTAATTTAAAATTTTAATTTTGAAATGTAAAAAATTGAGATTTTTCATTACTTTCGCATCAGCGTTTCTTAATGATACACACTCTCCCATTTTTGAATGAAAATTTCACAGGGTCGAGTTAAAAATTTCCATTTTTTGCCATTTTAAGTCATTTAAAAAATTAGTTGAATGAATTTACTGGTATCATTAAAAAGCTTAAAAAATTCTGAATTTAAATTTATACATTTTATTTTAAAAATTCAATTTTGAAATGTAAAAAATTGAGATTTTTCATTACTTTCGCATCAGCGTTTCTTAATGATACACACTCTCTCATTTTTGAATGAAAATTTCACAGGGTCGAGTTAAAAATTTCCATTTTTTGCCATTTTAAGTCATTTAAAAAATTAGTTGAATGAATTTACTGGTATCATTAAAAAGCTTAAAAAATTCTGAATTTAAATTTATACATTTTAATTTAAAAATTCAATTTTGAAATGTAAAAAATTGAGATTTTTCATTACTTTCGCATCAGCGTTTCTTAATGATACACACTCTCTCATTTTTGAATGAAAATTTCACAGGGTCGAGTTGAAAATTCTGTTTTTTGACATTTTAAGTCATTTAAAAAATTAGTTGAATGAATTTACTGGTATCATTAAAAAGCTTAAAAAATTCTGAATTTAAATTTATACATTTTATTTTAAAAATTCAATTTTGAAATGTAAAAAATTGAGATTTTTCATTACTTTCGCATCAGCGTTTCTTAATGATACACACTCTCTCATTTTTGAATGAAAATTTCACAGGGTCGAGTTGAAAATTCTGTTTTTTGACATTTTAAGTCATTTAAAAAATTAGTTGAATGAATTTACTGGTATCATTAAAAAGCTTAAAAAATTCTGAATTTAAATTTATACATTTTAATTTAAAATTTTAATTTTGAAATGTAAAAAATTGAGATTTTTCATTACTTTCGCATCAGCGTTTCTTAATGATACACACTCTCCCATTTTTGAATGAAAATTTCACAGGGTCGAGTTAAAAATTTCCATTTTTTGCCATTTTAAGTCATTTAAAAAATTAGTTGAATGAATTTACTGGTATCATTAAAAAGCTTAAAAAATTCTGAATTTAAATTTATACATTTTATTTTAAAAATTCAATTTTGAAATGTAAAAAATTGAGATTTTTCATTACTTTCGCATCAGCGTTTCTTAATGATACACACTCTCTCATTTTTGAATGAAAATTTCACAGGGTCGAGTTGAAAATTCTGTTTTTTGACATTTTAAGTCATTTAAAAAATTAGTTGAATGAATTTACTGGTATCATTAAAAAGCTTAAAAAATTCTGAATTTAAAATTATACATTTTAATTTAAAATTTTAATTTTGAAATGTAAAAAATTGAGATTTTTCATTACTTTCGCATCAGCGTTTCTTAATGATACACACTCTCCCATTTTTGAATGAAAATTTCACAGGGTCGAGTTAAAAATTTCCATTTTTTGCCATTTTAAGTCATTTAAAAAATTAGTTGAATGAATTTACTGGTATCATTAAAAAGCTTAAAAAATTCTGAATTTAAATTTATACATTTTATTTTAAAAATTCAATTTTGAAATGTAAAAAATTGAGATTTTTCATTACTTTCGCATCAGCGTTTCTTAATGATACACACTCTCTCATTTTTGAATGAAAATTTCACAGGGTCGAGTTGAAAATTCTGTTTTTTGACATTTTAAGTCATTTAAAAAATTAGTTGAATGAATTTACTGGTATCATTAAAAAGCTTAAAAAATTCTGAATTTAAATTTATACATTTTAATTTAAAATTTTAATTTTGAAATGTAAAAAATTGAGATTTTTCATTACTTTCGCATCAGCGTTTCTTAATGATACACACTCTCTCATTTTTGAATGAAAATTTCACAGGGTCGAGTTAAAAATTTCCATTTTTTGACATTTTAAGTCATTTAAAAAATTAGTTGAATGAATTTACTGGTATCATTAAAAAGCTTGAAAAATTCTGAATTTAAATTTATACATTTTAATTTAAAAATTCAATTTTGAAATGTAAAAAATTGAGATTTTTCGTTACTTTCGCATCAGCGTTTCTTAATGATACACACTCTCTCATTTTTGAATGAAAATTTCACAGGGTTGAGTTAAAAATTTCCATTTTTTGCCATTTTAAGACATTTAAAAAATTAGTTGAATGAATTTACTGGTATCATTAAAAAGCTTGAAAAATTCTGAATTTAAATTTATACATTTTAATTTAAAAATTCAATTTTGAAATGTAAAAAATTGAGATTTTTCATTACTTTCGCATCACCGTCTCTTAATGATACACACTCTCTCATTTTTTGAATGAAAATTTCACAGGGTTGAGTTAAAAATTTCCATTTTTTGCCATTTTAAGACATTTAAAAAATTAGTTGAATGAATTTACTGGTATCATTAAAAAGCTTGAAAAATTCTGAATTTAAATTTATACATTTTAATTTAAAAATTCAATTTTGAAATGTAAAAAATTGAGATTTTTCATTACTTTCGCATCACCGTCTCTTAATGATACACACTCTCTCATTTTTTGAATGAAAATTTCACAGGGTCGAGTTGAAAATTCTGTTTTTTGACATTTTAAGTCATTTAAAAAATTAGTTGAATGAATTTACTGGTATCATTAAAAAGCTTAAAAAATTCTGAATTTAAATTTATACATTTTAATTTAAAAATTCAATTTTGAAATGTAAAAAATTGAGATTTTTCATTACTTTCGCATCAGCGTTTCTTAATGATACACACTCTCTCATTTTTTGAATGAAAACAGGGTCGAGTTGAAAATTCTGTTTTTTGACATTTTAAGTCATTTAAAAAATTAGTTGAATGAATTTACTGGTATCATTAAAAAGCTTAAAAAATTCTGAATTTAAATTTATACATTTTAATTTAAAAATTCAATTTTGAAATGTAAAAAATTGAGATTTTTCATTACTTTCGCATCACCGTCTCTTAATGATACACACTCTCTCATTTTTTGAATGAAAATTTCACAGGGTCGAGTTGAAAATTCTGTTTTTTGACATTTTAAGTCATTTAAAAAATTAGTTGAATGAATTTACTGGTATCATTAAAAAGCTTAAAAAATTCTGAATTTAAATTTATACATTTTAATTTAAAAATTCAATTTTGAAATGTAAAAAATTGAGATTTTTCATTACTTTCGCATCAGCGTTTCTTAATGATACACACTCTCTCATTTTTTGAATGAAAACAGGGTCGAGTTGAAAATTCTGTTTTTTGACATTTTAAGTCATTTAAAAAATTAGTTGAATGAATTTACTGGTATCATTAAAAAGCTTGAAAAATTCTGAATTTAAATTTATACATTTTAATTTAAAAATTCAATTTTGAAATGTAAAAAATTGAGATTTTTCATTACTTTCGCATCACCGTCTCTTAATGATACACACTCTCTCATCTTTTGAATGAAAATTTCACAGGGTCGAGTTGAAAATTCTGTTTTTTGACATTTTAAGTCATTTAAAAAATTAGTTGAATGAATTTACTGGTATCATTAAAAAGCTTGAAAAATTCTGAATTTAAATTTATACATTTTAATTTAAAAATTCAATTTTGAAATGTAAAAAATTGAGATTTTTCATTACTTTCGCATCACCGTCTCTTAATGATACACACTCTCTCATTTTTTGAATGAAAATTTCACAGGGTCGAGTTGAAAATTCTGTTTTTTGACATTTTAAGTCATTTAAAAAATTAGTTGAATGAATTTACTGGTATCATTAAAAAGCTTGAAAAATTCTGAATTTAAATTTATACATTTTAATTTAAAAATTCAATTTTGAAATGTAAAAAATTGAGATTTTTCATTACTTTCGCATCACCGTCTCTTAATGATACACACTCTCTCATCTTTTGAATGAAAATTTCACAGGGTCGAGTTGAAAATTCTGTTTTTTGACATTTTAAGTCATTTAAAAAATTAGTTGAATGAATTTACTGGTATCATTAAAAAGCTTAAAAAATTCTGAATTTAAATTTATACATTTTAATTTAAAAATTCAATTTTGAAATGTGAAAAATTGAGATTTTTCATTACTTTCGCATCAGCGTCTCTTAATGATATACACTCTCTCTTTTTTTGAATGAAAATTTCACAGGGTCGAGTTGAAAATTCTGTTTTTTGACATTTTAAGTCATTTAAAAAATTAGTTGAATGAATTTACTGGTATCATTAAAAAGCTTAAAAAATTCTGAATTTAAATTTATACATTTTAATTTAAAAATTCAATTTTGAAATGTGAAAAATTGAGATTTTTCATTACTTTCGCATCAGCGTCTCTTAATGATATACACTCTCTCTTTTTTTGAATGAAAATTTCACAGGGTCGAGTTGAAAATTCTGTTTTTTGACATTTTAAGTCATTTAAAAAATTAGTTGAATGAATTTACTGGTATCATTAAAAAGCTTAAAAAATTCTGAATTTAAATTTATACATTTTAATTTAAAAATTCAATTTTGAAATGTGAAAAATTGAGATTTTTCATTACTTTCGCATCAGCGTCTCTTAATGATATACACTCTCTCTTTTTTTGAATGAAAATTTCACAGGGTCGAGTTGAAAATTCTGTTTTTTGACATTTTAAGTCATTTAAAAAATTAGTTGAATGAATTTACTGGTATCATTAAAAAGCTTAAAAAATTCTGAATTTAAATTTATACATTTTAATTTAAAAATTCAATTTTGAAATGTGAAAAATTGAGATTTTTCATTACTTTCGCATCAGCGTCTCTTAATGATATACACTCTCTCTTTTTTTGAATGAAAATTTCACAGGGTCGAGTTGAAAATTCTGTTTTTTGACATTTCAAGTCATTTAAAAAATTAGTTGAATGAATTTACTGGTATCATTAAAAAGCTTAAAAAATTCTGAATTTAAATTTATACATTTTAATTTAAAAATTCAATTTTGAAATGTAAAAAATTGAGATTTTTCATTACTTTCGCATCACCGTCTCTTAATGATACACACTCTCTCATTTTTTGAATGAAAATTTCACAGGGTCGAGTTGAAAATTCTGTTTTTTGACATTTTAAGTCATTTAAAAAATTAGTTGAATGAATTTACTGGTATCATTAAAAAGCTTAAAAAATTCTGAATTTAAATTTATACATTTTAATTTAAAAATTCAATTTTGAAATGTAAAAAATTGAGATTTTTCATTACTTTCGCATCAGCGTTTCTTAATGATACACACTCTCTCATTTTTTGAATGAAAACAGGGTCGAGTTGAAAATTCTGTTTTTTGACATTTTAAGTCATTTAAAAAATTAGTTGAATGAATTTACTGGTATCATTAAAAAGCTTGAAAAATTCTGAATTTAAATTTATACATTTTAATTTAAAAATTCAATTTTGAAATGTAAAAAATTGAGATTTTTCATTACTTTCGCATCACCGTCTCTTAATGATACACACTCTCTCATCTTTTGAATGAAAATTTCACAGGGTCGAGTTGAAAATTCTGTTTTTTGACATTTTAAGTCATTTAAAAAATTAGTTGAATGAATTTACTGGTATCATTAAAAAGCTTGAAAAATTCTGAATTTAAATTTATACATTTTAATTTAAAAATTCAATTTTGAAATGTAAAAAATTGAGATTTTTCATTACTTTCGCATCACCGTCTCTTAATGATACACACTCTCTCATTTTTTGAATGAAAATTTCACAGGGTCGAGTTGAAAATTCTGTTTTTTGACATTTTAAGTCATTTAAAAAATTAGTTGAATGAATTTACTGGTATCATTAAAAAGCTTGAAAAATTCTGAATTTAAATTTATACATTTTAATTTAAAAATTCAATTTTGAAATGTAAAAAATTGAGATTTTTCATTACTTTCGCATCACCGTCTCTTAATGATACACACTCTCTCATCTTTTGAATGAAAATTTCACAGGGTCGAGTTGAAAATTCTGTTTTTTGACATTTTAAGTCATTTAAAAAATTAGTTGAATGAATTTACTGGTATCATTAAAAAGCTTAAAAAATTCTGAATTTAAATTTATACATTTTAATTTAAAAATTCAATTTTGAAATGTGAAAAATTGAGATTTTTCATTACTTTCGCATCAGCGTCTCTTAATGATATACACTCTCTCTTTTTTTGAATGAAAATTTCACAGGGTCGAGTTGAAAATTCTGTTTTTTGACATTTTAAGTCATTTAAAAAATTAGTTGAATGAATTTACTGGTATCATTAAAAAGCTTAAAAAATTCTGAATTTAAATTTATACATTTTAATTTAAAAATTCAATTTTGAAATGTGAAAAATTGAGATTTTTCATTACTTTCGCATCAGCGTCTCTTAATGATATACACTCTCTCTTTTTTTGAATGAAAATTTCACAGGGTCGAGTTGAAAATTCTGTTTTTTGACATTTTAAGTCATTTAAAAAATTAGTTGAATGAATTTACTGGTATCATTAAAAAGCTTAAAAAATTCTGAATTTAAATTTATACATTTTAATTTAAAAATTCAATTTTGAAATGTGAAAAATTGAGATTTTTCATTACTTTCGCATCAGCGTCTCTTAATGATATACACTCTCTCTTTTTTTGAATGAAAATTTCACAGGGTCGAGTTGAAAATTCTGTTTTTTGACATTTTAAGTCATTTAAAAAATTAGTTGAATGAATTTACTGGTATCATTAAAAAGCTTAAAAAATTCTGAATTTAAATTTATACATTTTATTTTAAAAATTCAATTTTGAAATGTAAAAAATTGAGATTTTTCATTACTTTCGCATCAGCGTTTCTTAATGATACACACTCTCTCATTTTTGAATGAAAATTTCACAGGGTCGAGTTGAAAATTCTGTTTTTTGACATTTTAAGTCATTTAAAAAATTAGTTGAATGAATTTACTGGTATCATTAAAAAGCTTAAAAAATTCTGAATTTAAATTTATACATTTTAATTTAAAATTTTAATTTTGAAATGTAAAAAATTGAGATTTTTCATTACTTTCGCATCAGCGTTTCTTAATGATACACACTCTCCCATTTTTGAATGAAAATTTCACAGGGTCGAGTTAAAAATTTCCATTTTTTGCCATTTTAAGTCATTTAAAAAATTAGTTGAATGAATTTACTGGTATCATTAAAAAGCTTAAAAAATTCTGAATTTAAATTTATACATTTTATTTTAAAAATTCAATTTTGAAATGTAAAAAATTGAGATTTTTCATTACTTTCGCATCAGCGTTTCTTAATGATACACACTCTCTCATTTTTGAATGAAAATTTCACAGGGTCGAGTTAAAAATTTCCATTTTTTGCCATTTTAAGTCATTTAAAAAATTAGTTGAATGAATTTACTGGTATCATTAAAAAGCTTAAAAAATTCTGAATTTAAATTTATACATTTTAATTTAAAAATTCAATTTTGAAATGTAAAAAATTGAGATTTTTCATTACTTTCGCATCAGCGTTTCTTAATGATACACACTCTCTCATTTTTGAATGAAAATTTCACAGGGTCGAGTTGAAAATTCTGTTTTTTGACATTTTAAGTCATTTAAAAAATTAGTTGAATGAATTTACTGGTATCATTAAAAAGCTTAAAAAATTCTGAATTTAAATTTATACATTTTATTTTAAAAATTCAATTTTGAAATGTAAAAAATTGAGATTTTTCATTACTTTCGCATCAGCGTTTCTTAATGATACACACTCTCTCATTTTTGAATGAAAATTTCACAGGGTCGAGTTGAAAATTCTGTTTTTTGACATTTTAAGTCATTTAAAAAATTAGTTGAATGAATTTACTGGTATCATTAAAAAGCTTAAAAAATTCTGAATTTAAATTTATACATTTTAATTTAAAAATTCAATTTTGAAATGTAAAAAATTGAGATTTTTCATTACTTTCGCATCAGCGTTTCTTAATGATACACACTCTCTCATTTTTGAATGAAAATTTCACAGGGTCGAGTTGAAAATTCTGTTTTTTGACATTTTAAGTCATTTAAAAAATTAGTTGAATGAATTTACTGGTATCATTAAAAAGCTTAAAAAATTCTGAATTTAAATTTATACATTTTAATTTAAAAATTCAATTTTGAAATGTGAAAAATTGAGATTTTTCATTACTTTCGCATCAGCGTCTCTTAATGATATACACTCTCTCTTTTTTTGAATGAAAATTTCACAGGGTCGAGTTGAAAATTCTGTTTTTTGACATTTTAAGTCATTTAAAAAATTAGTTGAATGAATTTACTGGTATCATTAAAAAGCTTAAAAAATTCTGAATTTAAATTTATACATTTTAATTTAAAAATTCAATTTTGAAATGTGAAAAATTGAGATTTTTCATTACTTTCGCATCAGCGTCTCTTAATGATATACACTCTCTCTTTTTTTGAATGAAAATTTCACAGGGTCGAGTTGAAAATTCTGTTTTTTGACATTTCAAGTCATTTAAAAAATTAGTTGAATGAATTTACTGGTATCATTAAAAAGCTTAAAAAATTCTGAATTTAAATTTATACATTTTAATTTAAAAATTCAATTTTGAAATGTGAAAAATTGAGATTTTTCATTACTTTCGCATCAGCGTCTCTTAATGATATACACTCTCTCTTTTTTTGAATGAAAATTTCACAGGGTCGAGTTGAAAATTCTGTTTTTTGACATTTTAAGTCATTTAAAAAATTAGTTGAATGAATTTACTGGTATCATTAAAAAGCTTAAAAAATTCTGAATTTAAATTTATACATTTTAATTTAAAAATTCAATTTTGAAATGTAAAAAATTGAGATTTTTCATTACTTTCGCATCACCGTTTCTTAATGATACACACTCTCTCATTTTTGAATGAAAATTTCACAGGGTCGAGTTGAAAATTCTGTTTTTTGACATTTTAAGTCATTTAAAAAATTAGTTGAATGAATTTACTGGTATTTTTAGAAAGCTTAAAAAATTCTGAATTTAAATTTATACATTTTAATTTAAAAATTCAATTTTGAAATGTAAAAAATTGAGATTTTTCATTACTTTCGCATCACCGTCTCTTAATGATATACACTCTCTCTTTTTTTGAATGAAAATTTCACAGGGTCGAGTTGAAAATTCTGTTTTTTGACATTTCAAGTCATTTAAAAAATTAGTTGAATGAATTTACTGGTATTTTTAGAAAGCTTAAAAAATTCTGAATTTAAATTTATACATTTTAATTTAAAAATTCAATTTTGAAATGTAAAAAATTGAGATTTTTCATTACTTTCGCATCACCGTCTCTTAATGATATACACTCTCTCTTTTTTTGAATGAAAATTTCACAGGGTCGAGTTGAAAATTCTGTTTTTTGACATTTTAAGTCATTTAAAAAATTAGTTGAATGAATTTACTGGTATTTTTAGAAAGCTTAAAAAATTCTGAATTTAAATTTATACATTTTAATTTAAAAATTCAATTTTGAAATGTGAAAAATTGAGATTTTTCATTACTTTCGCATCAGCGTCTCTTAATGATATACACTCTCTCTTTTTTTGAATGAAAATTTCACAGGGTCGAGTTGAAAATTCTGTTTTTTGACATTTCAAGTCATTTAAAAAATTAGTTGAATGAATTTACTGGTATCATTAAAAAGCTTAAAAAATTCTGAATTTAAATTTATACATTTTAATTTAAAAATTCAATTTTGAAATGTAAAAAATTGAGATTTTTCATTACTTTCGCATCAGCGTCTCTTAATGATATACACTCTCTCTTTTTTTGAATGAAAATTTCACAGGGTCGAGTTGAAAATTCTGTTTTTTGACATTTTAAGTCATTTAAAAAATTAGTTGAATGAATTTACTGGTATCATTAAAAAGCTTAAAAAATTCTGAATTTAAATTTATACATTTTAATTTAAAAATTCAATTTTGAAATGTAAAAAATTGAGATTTTTCATTACTTTCGCATCACCGTTTCTTAATGATACACACTCTCTCATTTTTTGAATGAAAACAGGGTCGAGTTGAAAATTCTGTTTTTTGACATTTTAAGTCATTTAAAAAATTAGTTGAATGAATTTACTGGTATTTTTAGAAAGCTTAAAAAATTCTGAATTTAAATTTATACATTTTAATTTAAAAATTCAATTTTGAAATGTAAAAAATTGAGATTTTTCATTACTTTCGCATCACCGTCTCTTAATGATACACACTCTCTCATTTTTTGAATGAAAATTTCACAGGGTCGAGTTGAAAATTCTGTTTTTTGACATTTTAAGTCATTTAAAAAATTAGTTGAATGAATTTACTGGTATTTTTAGAAAGCTTAAAAAATTCTGAATTTAAATTTATACATTTTAATTTAAAAATTCAATTTTGAAATGTAAAAAATTGAGATTTTTCATTACTTTCGCATCAGCGTCTCTTAATGATACACACTCTCTCATCTTTTGAATGAAAATTTCACAGGGTCGAGTTGAAAATTCTGTTTTTTGACATTTTAAGTCATTTAAAAAATTAGTTGAATGAATTTACTGGTATTTTTAGAAAGCTTAAAAAATTCTGAATTTAAATTTATACATTTTAATTTAAAAATTCAATTTTGAAATGTAAAAAATTGAGATTTTTCATTACTTTCGCATCACCGTCTCTTAATGATACACACTCTCTCATCTTTTGAATGAAAATTTCACAGGGTCGAGTTGAAAATTCTGTTTTTTGACATTTTAAGTCATTTAAAAAATTAGTTGAATGAATTTACTGGTATTTTTAGAAAGCTTAAAAAATTCTGAATTTAAATTTATACATTTTAATTTAAAAATTCAATTTTGAAATGTAAAAAATTGAGATTTTTCATTACTTTCGCATCAGCGTCTCTTAATGATACACACTCTCTCATCTTTTGAATGAAAATTTCACAGGGTCGAGTTAAAAATTCTGTTTTTTGACATTTTAAGTCATTTAAAAAATTAGTTGAATGAATTTACTGGTATTTTTAGAAAGCTTAAAAAATTCTGAATTTAAATTTATACATTTTAATTTAAAAATTCAATTTTGAAATGTAAAAAATTGAGATTTTTCATTACTTTCGCATCAGCGTCTCTTAATGATACACACTCTCTCATTTTTTGAATGAAAATTTCACAGGGTCGAGTTAAAAATTCTGTTTTTTGACATTTTAAGTCATTTAAAAAATTAGTTGAATGAATTTACTGGTATCATTAAAAAGCTTAAAAAATTCTGAAATTAAATTTATACATTTTAATTTAAAAATTCAATTTTGAAATGTAAAAAATTGAGATTTTTCATTACTTTCGCATCAGCGTCTCTTAATGATACACACTCTCTCATTTTTTGAATGAAAATTTCACAGGGTCGAGTTAAAAATTCTGTTTTTTGACATTTTAAGTCATTTAAAAAATTAGTTGAATGAATTTACTGGTATCATTAAAAAGCTTAAAAAATTCTGAATTTAAATTTATACATTTTAATTTAAAAATTCAATTTTGAAATACAAAAAATTGAGATTTTTCATTACTTTCGCATCAGCGTCTCTTAATGATACACACTCTCTCATTTTTTGAATGAAAATTTCACAGGGTCGAGTTAAAAATTCTGTTTTTTGACATTTTAAGTCATTTAAAAAATTAGTTGAATGAATTTACTGGTATCATTAAAAAGCTTAAAAAATTCTGAAATTAAATTTATACATTTTAATTTAAAAATTCAATTTTGAAATGTAAAAAATTGAGATTTTTCATTACTTTCGCATCAGCGTCTCTTAATGATATACACTCTCTCATTTTTTGAATGAAAATTTCACAGGGTCGAGTTAAAAATTCTGTTTTTTGACATTTTAAGTCATTTAAAAAATTAGTTGAATGAATTTACTGGTATCATTAAAAAGCTTAAAAAATTCTGAAATTAAATTTATACATTTTAATTTAAAAATTCAATTTTGAAATGTAAAAAATTGAGATTTTTCATTACTTTCGCATCAGCGTCTCTTAATGATACACACTCTCTCATTTTTTGAATGAAAATTTCACAGGGTCGAGTTAAAAATTCTGTTTTTTGACATTTTAAGTCATTTAAAAAATTAGTTGAATGAATTTACTGGTATCATTAAAAAGCTTAAAAAATTCTGAAATTAAATTTATACATTTTAATTTAAAAATTCAATTTTGAAATGTAAAAAATTGAGATTTTTCATTACTTTCGCATCAGCGTCTCTTAATGATATACACTCTCTCATTTTTTGAATGAAAATTTCACAGGGTCGAGTTAAAAATTCTGTTTTTTGACATTTTAAGTCATTTAAAAAATTAGTTGAATGAATTTACTGGTATCATTAAAAAGCTTAAAAAATTCTGAAATTAAATTTATACATTTTAATTTAAAAATTCAATTTTGAAATGTAAAAAATTGAGATTTTTCATTACTTTCGCATCAGCGTCTCTTAATGATATACACTCTCTCTTTTTTTGAATGAAAATTTCACAGGGTCGAGTTGAAAATTCTGTTTTTTGACATTTTAAGTCATTTAAAAAATTAGTTGAATGAATTTACTGGTATCATTAAAAAGCTTAAAAAATTCTGAATTTAAATTTATACATTTTAATTTAAAAATTCAATTTTGAAATGTAAAAAATTGAGATTTTTCATTACTTTCGCATCACCGTCTCTTAATGATACACACTCTCTCATTTTTTGAATGAAAATTTCACAGGGTCGAGTTGAAAATTCTGTTTTTTGACATTTTAAGTCATTTAAAAAATTAGTTGAATGAATTTACTGGTATCATTAAAAAGCTTAAAAAATTCTGAATTTAAATTTATACATTTTAATTTAAAAATTCAATTTTGAAATGTAAAAAATTGAGATTTTTCATTACTTTCGCATCAGCGTCTCTTAATGATACACACTCTCTCTTTTTTTGAATGAAAATTTCACAGGGTCGAGTTGAAAATTCTGTTTTTTGACATTTTAAGTCATTTAAAAAATTAGTTGAATGAATTTACTGGTATCATTAAAAAGCTTAAAAAATTCTGAATTTAAATTTATACATTTTAATTTAAAAATTCAATTTTGAAATGTAAAAAATTGAGATTTTTCATTACTTTCGCATCAGCGTCTCTTAATGATATACACTCTCTCTTTTTTTGAATGAAAATTTCACAGGGTCGAGTTGAAAATTCTGTTTTTTGACATTTTAAGTCATTTAAAAAATTAGTTGAATGAATTTACTGGTATCATTAAAAAGCTTAAAAAATTCTGAATTTAAATTTATACATTTTAATTTAAAAATTCAATTTTGAAATGTAAAAAATTGAGATTTTTCATTACTTTCGCATCACCGTCTCTTAATGATACACACTCTCTCATTTTTTGAATGAAAATTTCACAGGGTCGAGTTGAAAATTCTGTTTTTTGACATTTTAAGTCATTTAAAAAATTAGTTGAATGAATTTACTGGTATCATTAAAAAGCTTAAAAAATTCTGAATTTAAATTTATACATTTTAATTTAAAAATTCAATTTTGAAATGTAAAAAATTGAGATTTTTCATTACTTTCGCATCAGCGTCTCTTAATGATACACACTCTCTCTTTTTTTGAATGAAAATTTCACAGGGTCGAGTTGAAAATTCTGTTTTTTGACATTTTAAGTCATTTAAAAAATTAGTTGAATGAATTTACTGGTATCATTAAAAAGCTTAAAAAATTCTGAATTTAAATTTATACATTTTAATTTAAAAATTCAATTTTGAAATGTAAAAAATTGAGATTTTTCATTACTTTCGCATCACCGTCTCTTAATGATACACACTCTCTCTTTTTTTGAATGAAAATTTCACAGGGTCGAGTTGAAAATTCTGTTTTTTGACATTTTAAGTCATTTAAAAAATTAGTTGAATGAATTTACTGGTATCATTAAAAAGCTTAAAAAATTCTGAATTTAAATTTATACATTTTAATTTAAAAATTCAATTTTGAAATGTAAAAAATTGAGATTTTTCATTACTTTCGCATCACCGTCTCTTAATGATATACACTCTCTCTTTTTTTGAATGAAAATTTCACAGGGTCGAGTTGAAAATTCTGTTTTTTGACATTTTAAGTCATTTAAAAAATTAGTTGAATGAATTTACTGGTATCATTAAAAAGCTTAAAAAATTCTGAATTTAAATTTATACATTTTAATTTAAAAATTCAATTTTGAAATGTAAAAAATTGAGATTTTTCATTACTTTCGCATCAGCGTCTCTTAATGATACACACTCTCTCATCTTTTGAATGAAAATTTCACAGGGTCGAGTTGAAAATTCTGTTTTTTGACATTTTAAGTCATTTAAAAAATTAGTTGAATGAATTTACTGGTATCATTAAAAAGCTTAAAAAATTCTGAATTTAAATTTATACATTTTAATTTAAAAATTCAATTTTGAAATGTAAAAAATTGAGATTTTTCATTACTTTCGCATCACCGTCTCTTAATGATACACACTCTCTCATTTTTTGAATGAAAATTTCACAGGGTCGAGTTGAAAATTCTGTTTTTTGACATTTTAAGTCATTTAAAAAATTAGTTGAATGAATTTACTGGTATCATTAAAAAGCTTAAAAAATTCTGAATTTAAATTTATACATTTTAATTTAAAAATTCAATTTTGAAATGTAAAAAATTGAGATTTTTCATTACTTTCGCATCAGCGTCTCTTAATGATACACACTCTCTCTTTTTTTGAATGAAAATTTCACAGGGTCGAGTTGAAAATTCTGTTTTTTGACATTTTAAGTCATTTAAAAAATTAGTTGAATGAATTTACTGGTATCATTAAAAAGCTTAAAAAATTCTGAATTTAAATTTATACATTTTAATTTAAAAATTCAATTTTGAAATGTAAAAAATTGAGATTTTTCATTACTTTCGCATCAGCGTCTCTTAATGATATACACTCTCTCTTTTTTTGAATGAAAATTTCACAGGGTCGAGTTGAAAATTCTGTTTTTTGACATTTTAAGTCATTTAAAAAATTAGTTGAATGAATTTACTGGTATTTTTAGAAAGCTTAAAAAATTCTGAATTTAAATTTATACATTTTAATTTAAAAATTCAATTTTGAAATGTAAAAAATTGAGATTTTTCATTACTTTCGCATCAGCGTCTCTTAATGATACACACTCTCTCTTTTTTTGAATGAAAATTTCACAGGGTCGAGTTGAAAATTCTGTTTTTTGACATTTTAAGTCATTTAAAAAATTAGTTGAATGAATTTACTGGTATCATTAAAAAGCTTAAAAAATTCTGAATTTAAATTTATACATTTTAATTTAAAAATTCAATTTTGAAATGTAAAAAATTGAGATTTTTCATTACTTTCGCATCACCGTCTCTTAATGATACACACTCTCTCATTTTTTGAATGAAAATTTCACAGGGTCGAGTTGAAAATTCTGTTTTTTGACATTTTAAGTCATTTAAAAAATTAGTTGAATGAATTTACTGGTATCATTAAAAAGCTTAAAAAATTCTGAATTTAAATTTATACATTTTAATTTAAAAATTCAATTTTGAAATGTAAAAAATTGAGATTTTTCATTACTTTCGCATCACCGTCTCTTAATGATACACACTCTCTCTTTTTTTGAATGAAAATTTCACAGGGTCGAGTTGAAAATTCTGTTTTTTGACATTTTAAGTCATTTAAAAAATTAGTTGAATGAATTTACTGGTATCATTAAAAAGCTTAAAAAATTCTGAATTTAAATTTATACATTTTAATTTAAAAATTCAATTTTGAAATGTAAAAAATTGAGATTTTTCATTACTTTCGCATCACCGTCTCTTAATGATATACACTCTCTCTTTTTTTGAATGAAAATTTCACAGGGTCGAGTTGAAAATTCTGTTTTTTGACATTTTAAGTCATTTAAAAAATTAGTTGAATGAATTTACTGGTATTTTTAGAAAGCTTAAAAAATTCTGAATTTAAATTTATACATTTTAATTTAAAAATTCAATTTTGAAATGTAAAAAATTGAGATTTTTCATTACTTTCGCATCAGCGTCTCTTAATGATACACACTCTCTCATCTTTTGAATGAAAATTTCACAGGGTCGAGTTGAAAATTCTGTTTTTTGACATTTTAAGTCATTTAAAAAATTAGTTGAATGAATTTACTGGTATCATTAAAAAGCTTAAAAAATTCTGAATTTAAATTTATACATTTTAATTTAAAAATTCAATTTTGAAATGTAAAAAATTGAGATTTTTCATTACTTTCGCATCACCGTCTCTTAATGATACACACTCTCTCATTTTTTGAATGAAAATTTCACAGGGTCGAGTTGAAAATTCTGTTTTTTGACATTTTAAGTCATTTAAAAAATTAGTTGAATGAATTTACTGGTATTTTTAGAAAGCTTAAAAAATTCTGAATTTAAATTTATACATTTTAATTTAAAAATTCAATTTTGAAATGTAAAAAATTGAGATTTTTCATTACTTTCGCATCAGCGTCTCTTAATAATACACACTCTCTCATCTTTTGAATGAAAATTTCACAGGGTCGAGTTAAAAATTCTGTTTTTTGACATTTTAAGTCATTTAAAAAATTAGTTGAATGAATTTACTGGTATTTTTAGAAAGCTTAAAAAATTCTGAATTTAAATTTATACATTTTAATTTAAAAATTCAATTTTGAAATGTAAAAAATTGAGATTTTTCATTACTTTCGCATCAGCGTCTCTTAATGATACACACTCTCTCATCTTTTGAATGAAAATTTCACAGGGTCGAGTTAAAAATTCTGTTTTTTGACATTTTAAGTCATTTAAAAAATTAGTTGAATGAATTTACTGGTATCATTAAAAAGCTTAAAAAATTCTGAATTTAAATTTATACATTTTAATTTAAAAATTCAATTTTGAAATGTAAAAAATTGAGATTTTTCATTACTTTCGCATCAGCGTCTCTTAATGATACACACTCTCTCATCTTTTGAATGAAAATTTCACAGGGTCGAGTTGAAAATTCTGTTTTTTGACATTTTAAGTCATTTAAAAAATTAGTTGAATGAATTTACTGGTATCATTAAAAAGCTTAAAAAATTCTGAATTTAAATTTATACATTTTAATTTAAAAATTCAATTTTGAAATGTAAAAAATTGAGATTTTTCATTACTTTCGCATCAGCGTCTCTTAATGATACACACTCTCTCATTTTTTGAATGAAAATTTCACAGGGTCGAGTTGAAAATTCTGTTTTTTGACATTTTAAGTCATTTAAAAAATTAGTTGAATGAATTTACTGGTATCATTAAAAAGCTTAAAAAATTCTGAAATTAAATTTATACATTTTAATTTAAAAATTCAATTTTGAAATGTAAAAAATTGAGATTTTTCATTACTTTCGCATCAGCGTCTCTTAATAATACACACTCTCTCATCTTTTGAATGAAAATTTCACAGGGTCGAGTTAAAAATTCTGTTTTTTGACATTTTAAGTCATTTAAAAAATTAGTTGAATGAATTTACTGGTATCATTAAAAAGCTTATAAAATTCTGAATTTAAATTTATACATTTTAATTTAAAAATTCAATTTTGAAATGTAAAAAATTGAGATTTTTCATTACTTTCGCATCAGCGTCTCTTAATGATACACACTCTCTCATTTTTTGAATGAAAATTTCACAGGGTCGAGTTGAAAATTCTGTTTTTTGACATTTTAAGTCATTTAAAAAATTAGTTGAATGAATTTACTGGTATCATTAAAAAGCTTAAAAAATTCTGAATTTAAATTTATACATTTTAATTTAAAAATTCAATTTTGAAATGTAAAAAATTGAGATTTTTCATTACTTTCGCATCAGCGTCTCTTAATGATACACACTCTCTCATTTTTTGAATGAAAATTTCACAGGGTCGAGTTGAAAATTCTGTTTTTTGACATTTTAAGTCATTTAAAAAATTAGTTAAATGAATTTACTGGTATCATTAAAAAGCTTAAAAAATTCTGAATTTAAATTTATACATTTTAATTTAAAAATTCAATTTTGAAATGTAAAAAATTGAGATTTTTCATTACTTTCGCATCAGCGTCTCTTAATAATACACACTCTCTCATCTTTTGAATGAAAATTTCACAGGGTCGAGTTAAAAATTCTGTTTTTTGACATTTTAAGTCATTTAAAAAATTAGTTGAATGAATTTACTGGTATTTTTAGAAAGCTTAAAAAATTCTGAATTTAAATTTATACATTTTAATATAAAAATTCAATTTTGAAATGTAAAAAATTGAGATTTTTCATTACTTTCGCATCAGCGTCTCTTAATGATACACACTCTCTCATCTTTTGAATGAAAATTTCACAGGGTCGAGTTGAAAATTCTGTTTTTTGACATTTTAAGTCATTTAAAAAATTAGTTGAATGAATTTACTGGTATCATTAAAAAGCTTAAAAAATTCTGAATTTAAATTTATACATTTTAATTTAAAAATTCAATTTTGAAATGTAAAAAATTGAGATTTTTCATTACTTTCGCATCAGCGTCTCTTAATGATACACACTCTCTCATCTTTTGAATGAAAATTTCACAGGGTCGAGTTAAAAATTCTGTTTTTTGACATTTTAAGTCATTTAAAAAATTAGTTGAATGAATTTACTGGTATCATTAAAAAGCTTAAAAAATTCTGAATTTAAATTTATACATTTTAATTTAAAAATTCAATTTTGAAATGTAAAAAATTGAGATTTTTCATTACTTTCGCATCAGCGTCTCTTAATGATACACACTCTCTCATCTTTTGAATGAAAATTTCACAGGGTCGAGTTGAAAATTCTGTTTTTTGACATTTTAAGTCATTTAAAAAATTAGTTGAATGAATTTACTGGTATCATTAAAAAGCTTAAAAAATTCTGAATTTAAATTTATACATTTTAATTTAAAAATTCAATTTTGAAATGTAAAAAATTGAGATTTTTCATTACTTTCGCATCAGCGTCTCTTAATGATACACACTCTCTCATTTTTTGAATGAAAATTTCACAGGGTCGAGTTAAAAATTCTGTTTTTTGACATTTTAAGTCATTTAAAAAATTAGTTGAATGAATTTACTGGTATCATTAAAAAGCTTAAAAAATTCTGAAATTAAATTTATACATTTTAATTTAAAAATTCAATTTTGAAATGTAAAAAATTGAGATTTTTCATTACTTTCGCATCAGCGTCTCTTAATGATACACACTCTCTCATTTTTTGAATGAAAATTTCACAGGGTCGAGTTAAAAATTCTGTTTTTTGACATTTTAAGTCATTTAAAAAATTAGTTGAATGAATTTACTGGTATCATTAAAAAGCTTAAAAAATTCTGAAATTAAATTTATACATTTTAATTTAAAAATTCAATTTTGAAATGTAAAAAATTGAGATTTTTCATTATTTTCGCATCAGCGTCTCTTAATGATACACACTCTCTCATTTTTTGAATGAAAATTTCACAGGGTCGAGTTAAAAATTCTGTTTTTTGACATTTTAAGTCATTTAAAAAATTAGTTGAATGAATTTACTGGTATCATTAAAAAGCTTAAAAAATTCTGAAATTAAATTTATACATTTTAATTTAAAAATTCAATTTTGAAATGTAAAAAATTGAGATTTTTCATTACTTTCGCATCAGCGTCTCTTAATGATACACACTCTCTCATTTTTTGAATGAAAATTTCACAGGGTCGAGTTGAAAATTCTGTTTTTTGACATTTTAAGTCATTTAAAAAATTAGTTGAATGAATTTACTGGTATCATTAAAAAGCTTAAAAAATTCTGAAATTAAATTTATACATTTTAATTTAAAAATTCAATTTTGAAATGTAAAAAATTGAGATTTTTCATTACTTTCGCATCAGCGTCTCTTAATGATACACACTCTCTCATTTTTTGAATGAAAATTTCACAGGGTCGAGTTGAAAATTCTGTTTTTTGACATTTTAAGTCATTTAAAAAATTAGTTGAATGAATTTACTGGTATCATTAAAAAGCTTAAAAAATTCTGAAATTAAATTTATACATTTTAATTTAAAAATTCAATTTTGAAATGTAAAAAATTGAGATTTTTCATTACTTTCGCATCAGCGTCTCTTAATGATACACACTCTCTCATTTTTTGAATGAAAATTTCACAGGGTCGAGTTGAAAATTCTGTTTTTTGACATTTTAAGTCATTTAAAAAATTAGTTGAATGAATTTACTGGTATCATTAAAAAGCTTAAAAAATTCTGAAATTAAATTTATACATTTTAATTTAAAAATTCAATTTTGAAATGTAAAAAATTGAGATTTTTCATTACTTTCGCATCAGCGTCTCTTAATGATACACACTCTCTCATTTTTTGAATGAAAATTTCACAGGGTCGAGTTGAAAATTCTGTTTTTTGACATTTTAAGTCATTTAAAAAATTAGTTGAATGAATTTACTGGTATCATTAAAAAGCTTATAAAATTCTGAATTTAAATTTATACATTTTAATTTAAAAATTCAATTTTGAAATGTAAAAAATTGAGATTTTTCATTACTTTCGCATCAGCGTCTCTTAATGATACACACTCTCTCATTTTTTGAATGAAAATTTCACAGGGTCGAGTTAAAAATTCTGTTTTTTGACATTTTAAGTCATTTAAAAAATTAGTTGAATGAATTTACTGGTATCATTAAAAAGCTTATAAAATTCTGAATTTAAATTTATACATTTTAATTTAAAAATTCAATTTTGAAATGTAAAAAATTGAGATTTTTCATTACTTTCGCATCAGCGTCTCTTAATGATACACACTCTCTCATTTTTTGAATGAAAACAGGGTCGAGTTGAAAATTCTGTTTTTTGACATTTTAAGTCATTTAAAAAATTAGTTGAATGAATTTACTGGTATCATTAAAAAGCTTAAAAAATTCTGAAATTAAATTTATACATTTTAATTTAAAAATTCAATTTTGAAATGTAAAAAATTGAGATTTTTCATTACTTTCGCATCAGCGTCTCTTAATGATACACACTCTCTCATTTTTTGAATGAAAATTTCACAGGGTCGAGTTGAAAATTCTGTTTTTTGACATTTTAAGTCATTTAAAAAATTAGTTGAATGAATTTACTGGTATCATTAAAAAGCTTATAAAATTCTGAATTTAAATTTATACATTTTAATTTAAAAATTCAATTTTGAAATGTAAAAAATTGAGATTTTTCATTACTTTCGCATCAGCGTCTCTTAATGATACACACTCTCTCATTTTTTGAATGAAAATTTCACAGGGTCGAGTTGAAAATTCTGTTTTTTGACATTTTAAGTCATTTAAAAAATTAGTTGAATGAATTTACTGGTATCATTAAAAAGCTTAAAAAATTCTGAAATTAAATTTATACATTTTAATTTAAAAATTCAATTTTGAAATGTAAAAAATTGAGATTTTTCATTACTTTCGCATCAGCGTCTCTTAATGATACACACTCTCTCATTTTTTGAATGAAAATTTCACAGGGTCGAGTTGAAAATTCTGTTTTTTGACATTTTAAGTCATTTAAAAAATTAGTTGAATGAATTTACTGGTATCATTAAAAAGCTTAAAAAATTCTGAAATTAAATTTATACATTTTAATTTAAAAATTCAATTTTGAAATGTAAAAAATTGAGATTTTTCATTACTTTCGCATCAGCGTCTCTTAATGATACACACTCTCTCATTTTTTGAATGAAAATTTCACAGGGTCGAGTTGAAAATTCTGTTTTTTGACATTTTAAGTCATTTAAAAAATTAGTTGAATGAATTTACTGGTATCATTAAAAAGCTTAAAAAATTCTGAAATTAAATTTATACATTTTAATTTAAAAATTCAATTTTGAAATGTAAAAAATTGAGATTTTTCATTACTTTCGCATCAGCGTCTCTTAATGATACACACTCTCTCATTTTTTGAATGAAAATTTCACAGGGTCGAGTTGAAAATTCTGTTTTTTGACATTTTAAGTCATTTAAAAAATTAGTTGAATGAATTTACTGGTATCATTAAAAAGCTTAAAAAATTCTGAATTTAAATTTATACATTTTAATTTAAAAATTCAATTTTGAAATGTAAAAAATTGAGATTTTTCATTACTTTCGCATCAGCGTCTCTTAATGATACACACTCTCTCATTTTTTGAATGAAAATTTCACAGGGTCGAGTTGAAAATTCTGTTTTTTGACATTTTAAGTCATTTAAAAAATTAGTTGAATGAATTTACTGGTATCATTAAAAAGCTTAAAAAATTCTGAAATTAAATTTATACATTTTAATTTAAAAATTCAATTTTGAAATGTAAAAAATTGAGATTTTTCATTACTTTCGCATCAGCGTCTCTTAATGATACACACTCTCTCATTTTTTGAATGAAAATTTCACAGGGTCGAGTTGAAAATTCTGTTTTTTGACATTTTAAGTCATTTAAAAAATTAGTTGAATGAATTTACTGGTATCATTAAAAAGCTTAAAAAATTCTGAATTTAAATTTATACATTTTAATTTAAAAATTCAATTTTGAAATGTAAAAAATTGAGATTTTTCATTACTTTCGCATCAGCGTCTCTTAATGATACACACTCTCTCATTTTTTGAATGAAAATTTCACAGGGTCGAGTTGAAAATTCTGTTTTTTGACATTTTAAGTCATTTAAAAAATTAGTTGAATGAATTTACTGGTATCATTAAAAAGCTTAAAAAATTCTGAAATTAAATTTATACATTTTAATTTAAAAATTCAATTTTGAAATGTAAAAAATTGAGATTTTTCATTACTTTCGCATCAGCGTCTCTTAATGATACACACTCTCTCATTTTTTGAATGAAAATTTCACAGGGTCGAGTTGAAAATTCTGTTTTTTGACATTTTAAGTCATTTAAAAAATTAGTTGAATGAATTTACTGGTATCATTAAAAAGCTTAAAAAATTCTGAAATTAAATTTATACATTTTAATTTAAAAATTCAATTTTGAAATGTAAAAAATTGAGATTTTTCATTACTTTCGCATCAGCGTTTCTTAATGATACACACTCTCTCATTTTTGAATGAAAATTTCACAGGGTCGAGTTGAAAATTCTGTTTTTTGACATTTTAAGTCATTTAAAAAATTAGTTGAATGAATTTACTGGTATCATTAAAAAGCTTAAAAAATTCTGAAATTAAATTTATACATTTTAATTTAAAAATTCAATTTTGAAATGTAAAAAATTGAGATTTTTCATTATTTTCGCATCAGCGTCTCTTAATGATACACACTCTCTCATTTTTTGAATGAAAATTTCACAGGGTCGAGTTGAAAATTCTGTTTTTTGACATTTTAAGTCATTTAAAAAATTAGTTGAATGAATTTACTGGTATCATTAAAAAGCTTAAAAAATTCTGAAATTAAATTTATACATTTTAATTTAAAAATTCAATTTTGAAATGTAAAAAATTGAGATTTTTCATTACTTTCGCATCAGCGTTTCTTAATGATACACACTCTCTCATTTTTGAATGAAAATTTCACAGGGTCGAGTTGAAAATTCTGTTTTTTGACATTTTAAGTCATTTAAAAAATTAGTTGAATGAATTTACTGGTATCATTAAAAAGCTTAAAAAATTCTGAAATTAAATTTATACATTTTAATTTAAAAATTCAATTTTGAAATGTAAAAAATTGAGATTTTTCATTACTTTCGCATCAGCGTCTCTTAATGATACACACTCTCTCATTTTTTGAATGAAAATTTCACAGGGTCGAGTTGAAAATTCTGTTTTTTGACATTTTAAGTCATTTAAAAAATTAGTTGAATGAATTTACTGGTATCATTAAAAAGCTTAAAAAATTCTGAAATTAAATTTATACATTTTAATTTAAAAATTCAATTTTGAAATGTAAAAAATTGAGATTTTTCATTACTTTCGCATCAGCGTTTCTTAATGATACACACTCTCTCATTTTTGAATGAAAATTTCACAGGGTCGAGTTGAAAATTCTGTTTTTTGACATTTTAAGTCATTTAAAAAATTAGTTGAATGAATTTACTGGTATCATTAAAAAGCTTAAAAAATTCTGAAATTAAATTTATACATTTTAATTTAAAAATTCAATTTTGAAATGTAAAAAATTGAGATTTTTCATTACTTTCGCATCAGCGTCTCTTAATGATACACACTCTCTCATTTTTTGAATGAAAATTTCACAGGGTCGAGTTGAAAATTCTGTTTTTTGACATTTTAAGTCATTTAAAAAATTAGTTGAATGAATTTACTGGTATCATTAAAAAGCTTAAAAAATTCTGAAATTAAATTTATACATTTTAATTTAAAAATTCAATTTTGAAATGTAAAAAATTGAGATTTTTCATTATTTTCGCATCAGCGTCTCTTAATGATACACACTCTCTCATTTTTTGAATGAAAATTTCACAGGGTCGAGTTGAAAATTCTGTTTTTTGACATTTTAAGTCATTTAAAAAATTAGTTGAATGAATTTACTGGTATCATTAAAAAGCTTAAAAAATTCTGAATTTAAATTTATACATTTTAATTTAAAAATTCAATTTTGAAATGTAAAAAATTGAGATTTTTCATTACTTTCGCATCAGCGTGTCTTAATGATACACACTCTCTCATCTTTTGAATGAAAATTTCACAGGGTCGAGTTGAAAATTCTGTTTTTTGACATTTTAAGTCATTTAAAAAATTAGTTGAATGAATTTACTGGTATCATTAAAAAGCTTAAAAAATTCTGAAATTAAATTTATACATTTTAATTTAAAAATTCAATTTTGAAATGTAAAAAATTGAGATTTTTCATTACTTTCGCATCAGCGTGTCTTAATGATACACACTCTCTCATCTTTTGAATGAAAATTTCACAGGGTCGAGTTGAAAATTCTGTTTTTTGACATTTTAAGTCATTTAAAAAATTAGTTGAATGAATTTACTGGTATCATTAAAAAGCTTAAAAAATTCTGAATTTAAATTTATACATTTTAATTTAAAAATTCAATTTTGAAATGTAAAAAATTGAGATTTTTCATTACTTTCGCATCAGCGTCTCTTAATGATACACACTCTCTCATTTTTTGAATGAAAATTTCACAGGGTCGAGTTAAAAATTCTGTTTTTTGACATTTTAAGTCATTTAAAAAATTAGTTGAATGAATTTACTGGTATCATTAAAAAGCTTAAAAAATTCTGAAATTAAATTTATACATTTTAATTTAAAAATTCAATTTTGAAATGTAAAAAATTGAGATTTTTCATTATTTTCGCATCAGCGTCTCTTAATGATACACACTCTCTCATTTTTTGAATGAAAATTTCACAGGGTCGAGTTAAAAATTCTGTTTTTTGACATTTTAAGTCATTTAAAAAATTAGTTGAATGAATTTACTGGTATCATTAAAAAGCTTAAAAAATTCTGAAATTAAATTTATACATTTTAATTTAAAAATTCAATTTTGAAATGTAAAAAATTGAGATTTTTCATTACTTTCGCATCAGCGTCTCTTAATGATACACACTCTCTCATTTTTTGAATGAAAATTTCACAGGGTCGAGTTGAAAATTCTGTTTTTTGACATTTTAAGTCATTTAAAAAATTAGTTGAATGAATTTACTGGTATCATTAAAAAGCTTAAAAAATTCTGAAATTAAATTTATACATTTTAATTTAAAAATTCAATTTTGAAATGTAAAAAATTGAGATTTTTCATTACTTTCGCATCAGCGTCTCTTAATGATACACACTCTCTCATTTTTTGAATGAAAATTTCACAGGGTCGAGTTGAAAATTCTGTTTTTTGACATTTTAAGTCATTTAAAAAATTAGTTGAATGAATTTACTGGTATCATTAAAAAGCTTAAAAAATTCTGAAATTAAATTTATACATTTTAATTTAAAAATTCAATTTTGAAATGTAAAAAATTGAGATTTTTCATTACTTTCGCATCAGCGTCTCTTAATGATACACACTCTCTCATTTTTTGAATGAAAATTTCACAGGGTCGAGTTGAAAATTCTGTTTTTTGACATTTTAAGTCATTTAAAAAATTAGTTGAATGAATTTACTGGTATCATTAAAAAGCTTATAAAATTCTGAATTTAAATTTATACATTTTAATTTAAAAATTCAATTTTGAAATGTAAAAAATTGAGATTTTTCATTACTTTCGCATCAGCGTCTCTTAATGATACACACTCTCTCATTTTTTGAATGAAAATTTCACAGGGTCGAGTTGAAAATTCTGTTTTTTGACATTTTAAGTCATTTAAAAAATTAGTTGAATGAATTTACTGGTATCATTAAAAAGCTTAAAAAATTCTGAAATTAAATTTATACATTTTAATTTAAAAATTCAATTTTGAAATGTAAAAAATTGAGATTTTTCATTACTTTCGCATCAGCGTCTCTTAATGATACACACTCTCTCATTTTTTGAATGAAAATTTCACAGGGTCGAGTTGAAAATTCTGTTTTTTGACATTTTAAGTCATTTAAAAAATTAGTTGAATGAATTTACTGGTATCATTAAAAAGCTTAAAAAATTCTGAAATTAAATTTATACATTTTAATTTAAAAATTCAATTTTGAAATGTAAAAAATTGAGATTTTTCATTACTTTCGCATCAGCGTCTCTTAATGATACACACTCTCTCATTTTTTGAATGAAAATTTCACAGGGTCGAGTTGAAAATTCTGTTTTTTGACATTTTAAGTCATTTAAAAAATTAGTTGAATGAATTTACTGGTATCATTAAAAAGCTTAAAAAATTCTGAAATTAAATTTATACATTTTAATTTAAAAATTCAATTTTGAAATGTAAAAAATTGAGATTTTTCATTACTTTCGCATCAGCGTCTCTTAATGATACACACTCTCTCATTTTTTGAATGAAAATTTCACAGGGTCGAGTTGAAAATTCTGTTTTTTGACATTTTAAGTCATTTAAAAAATTAGTTGAATGAATTTACTGGTATCATTAAAAAGCTTAAAAAATTCTGAAATTAAATTTATACATTTTAATTTAAAAATTCAATTTTGAAATGTAAAAAACTGAGATTTTTCATTACTTTCGCATCAGCGTCTCTTAATGATACACACTCTCTCATTTTTTGAATAATTTAAAAGTTTACCCAATGAAGACGATCAATTTCGGTTTGATCAAATTGTGCAAAATCCGTTTTTGCTCCAATAAAAAAAATGAATGAAAATGTGAATGAAAAAATGAGGAAAATGTCGAAATATCTCCACCAATAGGAAAAATACAAGTCGACGCCAATTCTTATCAAAAGTAATCCTTTCTCGATTGCCAATCCCAAAATGTAAACGTAAAGGTAAATTTCGATTAAATCCGCTGAAATTGTTCAAGTTTTTCTTCCAAGTTGAAACGCGCTCTATTGACAAGTCACATCTCGGTTTCAAACCTTGAATCATTTGACTGCGTATCCAAAAAACAGATACGCAGCCAAAAAAAAAACAAAAGAAAACTGACCAAAAAACATTTTTGGATCAAACGATTGGACAAATGGCCAGGAAATGACACAAATGAAGAAAAATGAAAAAGTGGCCAAATGAGCAAAAAATCTGGCCATTGGAATGTGAAGAGTGTCAAACGTTTTGGGCAAAATTATAAATCCGATCAGTGTGAACGGCAAAAATATTGATGCGCGGCAGACTCGCCAAATATCCCGCTTCGGACGATTCCCATAGTTGAACCAGTCTTAAAATCGATTATTGATTTTCTCTCTCTCTCTCTCTGAGATTTTTCTCCATCAAACCGTCACGAAAAAGACTTGTCATCGTTGTCTGAACGTTCGGCGAACAAGTGAATTGACGCATTCTGGAGAATCTGGCCATTTGTAGACGTGGCGCCTTCATCTCGCAAACCTTTTTCAGGCAATGATTTTTCTGTGCGGGAAAAAAAACCAGGTATTAGATCGAAAATCAATCAATAGGTCATGGAAAAATCGCTTCGGCTGGTCGAGTTTGGATCCTAGTCCATTTCTAATATTTTCTTAAAAGAGAAAGAGACGATGAAGAACTATATGTTGAAAGTTCGCTCTAATGATAATAAAAAAAGAGAACGTTTTATATTTCGCGCAAAATAACAGTTGAATCGTGTTGCAAGAATGCTCTATTGACAATTTTAAAAAATTCTAAAAAAAAAAAAAAACGTTGACGAGAATTAAAAAAAAAAAGCAAGCAAATGCGCTCTATTGAAATGGGAGAAGGGGGGGGGGGGGGAGGTGAGTTTACATTTGCCACAAGCGTGTTGAACTCTTCATATCTCCACGCCATATCACCGACTCTTGTCATAAAGTTTTGAACATTCGATTCAAGCTGAGTATAAGTTTGAACAAAATCCCGATTATCTTCTTGAATGAGACGTTGAAGATCCTTGACAATCGACCAACACGAGGCGAGCACATCGTCGGTTGCCAACCAAAGAAAGGCTTCAGATGTGACGGCTCGCATTACATCGATATGACGCACGTTTTCACGTGATGAAATTGTTATTCGCTTACAATCTTCGCATTCACCTTTAAAGTGCCCATTTTCGTGGCGGGACCAGAAATAGAAAAAAAAAACAAAGATTTGGAATTTTTTGCCCAAAAATTGTTTCGTGGCGAGACCAATTTTTGGTTGATTAAAAAAAAATTAATTCGCTTCAAGTCCAAAATATTTAAAATTCATTATTTTTTGTTATACGCGCCCAAATATTTTTTTAAAGGCACATGCAATTTCATGACTGGACTGTCGTTTCGGTCTCGACACGATTCAATTGTTTCGCTGGTTTCGCAGGACGGGCGGCTCTCACATTTTCTAAAATGCGGAATTTGAATGCTGTGACCGCGAAGCAACAAGCATTGAACAATCGAAAAATTGTTCAGAATACACGCCAACATCAACGGCGTCATGTGCGGCGCAAAATTTTTGGATCCTGAACATCCGGTTCGTTCGTGATACGGATTGGTGTCGTAGAGGGTGAGAATAAACTCGACAAGTGGACGACTCCCGATTGTGATTGCGATCAGAAGTGCTTCCTGCAAAAAAAAAATCAATAAAAATTACAAAAAAATTAAATAAAAAAACCGCGCGAAGCTTGCAAGACCCGCCTACTCTTAAATTTTTTTTTTTTTAAACATAAAAAGTGATTCTCCGCCCATCATTTTGTGCCAAAATACTTATGGAAAGTTGAAAAAAGCGCGGCTCGACTAGAGCGAATGGAAATAGGTTTCCTAACGACGCTCCACCATCCCCCCCCCCCCATTCCCCTAAGATTAACGAAATTCATTTCAAAGAAATGATTAAAAAGCGCGAAACACTTTAGTTCAATAGAGCGAATATGCATCATAGTACCTTCAATGCTTCCTCCGATTTGGTCAGTGTCAATAATCGAGAAATTGTATTCAGTCGTCCATCGTCACCGCCGCTCACCAACGCGCTCAAAACTTGTAAAACATCGTCAAACTTTCGAGATCGAACGGCAAATTGAAAATTATTGAGCAAATCGAGAAAAAACGAGTCTTTTTCTTCCAAATCCCATTCATAATGGCCATCGTAGCCTTCATCTCGTTCCTGATTAAAAAAAATAGACAATTTCAGACCTTCCCCACCAGTATTCTGGCTTAAAATCTTACGCCAATTTCGGGTTGTTTCAGAAGCGAAAGGCGGGCTCTTTGTTTTCTGGAATTCGTTCGAATTTCAGCAAAAAAAAAAGTTTTTTTCGTCTTCTGAAATTATTACGCCTCGAACAAATCTCCCATAATTTTCGAATTTTAGATTTTAATCAAATTTTAACAAAAACAGAAATAATTTGTTCTTTTTTTCCGAATCTTTTGCAGTTTTATCGAAAGATTCACGCGCATTTTTTAAATTTATTTATTATGTGGACGAAAAAGAACTGTAGTTTTTCGGCGTGAGACCACAAAATGTGAAACACGACAAAAAACATTTAGCTCTATCGTGATTTTCGTGAATTTTATTTTTTAAAAATTGAGAAATGCGTCCAACGTTTGTTTATGCTTTTTTTTTGCAAATATGTATTAGCGCCGAGAAAACAAAAAATGCGCTATACAAGTACTTGACTAGCGCAAGTTTTGAAATATGTTGACGCAATTCTCAAAAGAATTAAACAGTGATGTAATTTTTTATTTTTCAATGTTTTTTGTCTGAAAATTTTCATTAGCTCAATTAAAAAAAAAATAATCGATGGTTTTCTACTTAAATTTTAAAATATTTTTTGCCTTTTAATGATTTTTAATAAAAATTCTGATTGTTTCAGTGACGAAATGCTGAGAAGAGGTCTAGCAGTAATTGGAAATGTAGCGCAGAGCACTTTAAGAGCTCAAAAATGTAATTCAAATATTAGTGCTCAATGCTTCAGCGCATCAGCTGCTCAATCAGCAGATGATGTCAAATTTGAAATTAAAAAAAATGGAAAAAGAATAAAAGGTTTTTGAAAATATTTAGAATTTGTAAAATTGAATTTCGTTTTGTATTTTCAGGATCAGAATTTGAAAAGCTCGTTATGGCAACAATTGAAGGCGAAGAAAAGAATACTGTGCCAAAATCAGCGTTTGATGTTATTTTGAAGGAATATGATGAACTTTTAACCGAATGCAGTGATTTCAAAGTAAATAAAAGTTAAACAGGCATTTCAAATAAATAGAAACATTTTTTTAAAGGATAAATATCATCGATCATTAGCTGAAACAGAAAACGTGCGACGACGCGGCATAAAACAAACCGACGACGCCAAGGTGTTTGCGATTCAAGGCTTCTGCAAAGATTTGCTAGAAGTGTCCGATATTCTCGAAATCGCTGTCAAATCGGTAAAACCGGAAGAATTGGAGAGCGGCGGAAAAACGTTGAAAGACTTGTATGAAGGAGTTTCAATGACGCGAACTGTCCTGTTGAAAACGTTCTCAAAGCATGGATTAGTAACGGTCGATCCAACAAATGAGAAATTCGATCCAAATGTTCATGAAGCTGTTTTTCAAATTCCAGCTGCTTCGGTAAATAATTTGAGAATTGAAAACAATCTGTGTAAATGATTAATTTCAGGCTAAACAACAACCAGGATTTGTCGAAGTTTGCACTAAGATAGGATATAATTTAAAAGATCGTCCAATTCGTCCAGCTCAAGTCGGCGTTGTTGCTCAATAATTTTTTATTCGTAGAATTTTTTTAAAATTAAAAATAGTTTAGACTTCTTGTTTTCTTTGTCTTTTTTACCGTTTTTTTGTTCAAATCCCTTCACCCTTTTCCCGGTTCGAAGCTCTCATTGTTTTTAGTCGTTTTTGGTGTGAAACAAATAAAAGTTCGACAAATTTCAAATTAATTATGGTTTTTTCCTGGTTTTCTGCCAAGTTTTCAAATATTTAATAGATTTTTAATGAGCTTTTTAAATTTATTTAATTTTTTTTTCAGATGCTCGACCTGATAAATCAAGATTTATTAAGAGTTCCGATTTGTGATGAAGGTGAACTACTAAAAAACACAGAAACGAAAAATGGGTAATAAAAGACTTAATTAATTGAATGAAAAGAAAGAAATGTGTCGAGTCGTTGCAGAACTCGAAAAATTGAGCCGGAAAAATGGTTGAGCTGGGCAAGCGAATGTAAATATCTTCCAGAAGCTGACGCTGTTGCTCTTTGTTCAACGTGAGTTGACAAATCTTGTCATTGAATTTCAAAAAGGATATTTTCTAGATTAATTGATCGACTTTCATTTGAGCCAAATGTTGTTTCAGTTAGATCGCCGGTTATTGTTTGTGGCGATATTCACGGACAATTTTACGATTTATTGGAGTTATTCAAAACAGGTAAACTTTCAAGAAAAATTTAAAAAATCCATCAATCGATATTTCTTTCTTTCAGGTGGAACAATTCCAGACAAAAAATACGTTTTTATGGGAGATTATGTAGATAGAGGACATTATAGCTTGGAAACTGTCACATTATTATTTTGCTTGTTGTTAAAGTAAGAAAACTTAAAGTAGAAGAAGAGGAAGCAAAACCTTTGATTAAAAATATGCGCTTCAGATATCCAACACACGTGACTTTGTTACGAGGGAACCATGAGTCTAGACGGATTTCAAATGTTTATGGATTTTATGATGAATGTCAGACAAAATACGGCCATGGGAATGTTCACAAATGGTTTTGTAAGGTAAAAAGAAACAAGATTAAAATTGATGTCGAATTCTGTCTGAACAGGTGTTCGACGTTCTCCCAATCGGAGCGCTAATCGATGAATCAATAATTTGTGTTCACGGTGGTTTATCACCGGATATCCGAACAGTTGACACACTTCTCGGCCTGGATCGAGCCCAAGAAGTGCCAAACAAAGGACCACTCTGTGATATAATGTGGTCAGACCCAGACGAAGATGTCGACGGATGGATAATGAGTCAACGAGGCGCCGGATGGGTGAGAAAATATTGAAAATTGAGAAGAATGTTGCCGTTGGTTTTCGGTTTGGCAACTTTACAGGTTTTTGGTTCGAGAGTGACACAAGAATTTTTGTTTAATAACAATTTGGGATTAATTTGCCGGTCACATCAATTGGTGGATGAAGGGTTCAAATATATGTTCAACGATCAATTAGCCACAGTTTGGTCGGGTATGTCGGATTTTTGATCTAATTTGAAAAATTAAATGATATAGGCGGAGACTGTGCAAAATACGGCAAGTACCGCACAGTTCTTTTGCTTTGAATTTCGTGGACTAATTTTTGTGATAAAAAGGGAATAAAAATCTGAAAATTTCAGCGCCAAATTATTGCTATCGTTGCGGCAACGCGGCAGCAGTGCTCGAAATAAACGGAGAAAATCGAGAAACGAAATATTTCAACGCGGTGCCGGAAAGTAATCGAGAAAAACCCGAACGAGTTGTTGCGCCGTATTTCCTATAATGATCTCAATTATAATAATAATAATATTAATGGCAAGGAAAACATTGGAAAATGGTAATAATAAATTTTCCGGTATTTTTCTGAAACTCACTTTCAACCATTATTATCGATTTTCATAATTATTTTCACTTGTTTCAATCCACCATCTTGACGTTTTTTCTTCTTCTTCTTCTTCATTTTCTTCTTATTCCAATCAATGAAGAAATTTATTTATGATAAGGCAAATATTTCAAAAAAAAAAAAGAAGAAAAAGGAAATGTACAAAGATACCGAATTGGACTAGTTGTTTTTAGTTATTTTTTTCCATTCAAAAAGCAAATCTACAATGATAAATTGATAAGCCAAAAAAAATGATCACAGGAGACTACACAGAGTTTGGAGAAAAATGAAATGCAAAAAAGGTTGTTAAATGCACTTTTTGTTTAAAAAATAATTTTTACAATGTTTTAAAATTGAAAAAAAATCCCCCCCCGAATGAAAACAAAGAAAAACGTATTGCACACGGAATGGTGTAGAAGGTGATTTTGGATCTAATTAAAGTGCTGGTGGCGGCGGAGGTGGTGGCGGTTGATTGTTGTTCTGAAGGTGATCATTTTTGTTTTTCTTTTAAACCCCAATTTCAGGACTCACATTTGTTGATGTCGATTTTTCGAGCAATCCTTCTGATTGTTGATTGCGATTCGCGTCGGATCGCATCGAGTTTGGTCGTAGCATGTACAAACCCATGGCGAGAATTGTCCATAACATGGTCCACATCATTAATGATGAGTTCGATCCGGTTCCTGGTAATCCATCGGTTGGGCATGATGAGTCAGTGCAATAGTCTTGAGATCCACGTAGCTGCAAGGTTAAGACAATTTAAAAATCGATAATTTTCATTAAAAAATTAAATTTCAGCCTAAATTTCAATTTTAGTTTGAATTTTAATGGCAGTTCAACACAAATTTCATTTAAATTTGAGTAAATTAACAAAATAATTTTAGACAAAAGAAAAGCCTTCAGCCCTCAAAAATTGAAAATAAGCTTCAATTAAAAATTGAACAATGTAAAGATTACGGTAGATTGAAAAGTGTGCACGTGACTCTACACATGACGCACAATTGCGGAATTTCGAAACAAAAAATGCCTACCATACTCAGAAGACGTTGCATAGCAGCTTCATGATCGAAAAAGCATTCGCATGGATCACTCATGACACCAAAAAAAGTGTTGAAAAATAAAACCGAAAAAAAACTGTAATAATTTGTTTGAATTGATTGAAATAATCCCAAAAAGGAAACGTGGCGCGACACTTTTTTTTTCATTATTTTTTCGAAAAAGGCAACGTCGACTTGTTGAAAAGAGTGGACATTTTCCCCCCACAAAATTCAGTTTTTCGCTTATTTATAATGTTCCAAATGTATAAATTTTTTTTATGAAACATGTGATGTTCACAGAAGACTGCGCCTTTAATGGGATGGGAGCGGGAAGGAGGTTGGGGGGGGGGGGGGTTACGGTAGACAAGGAAGTTTTTGTGAGAAGTTTAGAAGAATTTCAGACATTTTTTTTTTCAATTTTCCTAGTTTAAAAGAAAGAAGAAAATTAAAGATTTTTTTAACCAAAAAATTGAATATTTTTTATGAAGGTTGAATATTTTTTCGAATCATTTTAAGATTTTAAAGATGTGCGCCTTTAAAAAAAATCAAATAAAACAACGACCAATTTTATTTTAATTATTAATGACATTTTCTGAAGAAAACTTTGAAAAAATCAATACCACTGGAAAAAAATGTTTATCGCAATTTGGTGGCCTTAAAATAAAACGTCGATAACTAATATATACAATTCGAAATAGTGGAGATGGAAAAGAAAAAAAATAAAGTCCATCTCGTTTCATTGGCGCATATCGAGTGCAGGCGACGTCGATTAACACCAGAAATGCGCCAGTCTAAACAATGCCTTGACTAAAAACTCGGGGAATGGCAAAATGAATGAGTTTTTTCCAAACAAAACTAAATTTGAAAAGCTTGAATACACAAAAATATTGGCTTTGGCTATGCAAATAAAAGTAAAAATTTATTGATTTTTTTGTTTAAATAAAAAAATCAAAAAAAAAAAAAAATGGAGGGAAAAATGAATTTTAAAAATTCTAGCTGAATCAATTAAATCAATTTGGAAGTTTATGAAAGAGAAGAAGAAGAAAAAGCGGCGACGAGTCATCTCAATACATAAGAAATGCACAAACCACGCCATGTGTTATTTCCAAACTGTCTGCGTCTCTTCAAGAAGTCATCATCTCTCGCTATCATGTACACTTTGTGAGGGAGATGGAGAGTGCCCTTCGATCATTCAACCGCCTACATTCAATGCGTATTACAAAGAAAATTTTTTATTTATTCTCTTTTCATTGATTTTTTTTTTTGACTAATTTTGACTTTTTCCAGCTTCAACGCCAAACCAAAAAAACCAAAGAAGCAAAAAACAAAAAAAACGATGCCAAAGGACAAGAAAAAGGAGGAAAACACAGAAGTTGAACATGTCGATCGGAACATTTCGTCTTTTTCACAAATTTCACATTTAAGTGAGTTTTAAACAATTAAAAAGGAGAAAATTTCTCCGTTAACTTTCAACACTATTGAAATAATCGCGCCCCAGACATTTAAGGGGTCGCGCCAACGACCGTGGGAACCACATAAACTCACTAAAACTTGAATTTAAAAAACATTTTTTATGCGATGCGAAACGAAAACAAGAAAAAATGAAGAAATATTATTCGAATTTTTTCGAAACGTTTAACAGAATCGCGCTGCAGACATTTAAGGGGTTACGGCAACAGCCGTGCAAAAAACGCACAAATAACCAAAAGCAGGGAGAAGTGCGGCGTTTTTCAAAACTGATTTTTCAGTCGACGCCGAAAACATCACCAGGTTGACATTGAGTCACAACAAGTTGACATCAGTTCCACCGAATATTGCGGATCTCGTCAATCTTCACGTAAATCCTTGTTTTCTCGCTTTTTTTTTCCAATTCAATTCAAGCTTTTCCGTGAATTCGTTTCAGACGTTGAATTTGTGGAATAATCATATTGAAGAGTTGCCACCGTCAATTTCAAGTCTGCCAAAATTGCGAACACTCAATGTCGGGTATGACGTCACCCCTCTCCCCTCCCCACCCGCTTTTTTTTTAAACCGTGAAACGTCGGACGGTTTCTTTATGTGTTGTTGCAGAATGAATCGTCTCTCGATTTTGCCGCGCGGGTTTGGCTCGTTTCCATCGCTCGAGGTGCTCGATTTGACGTACAACAATTTGAGCGAACGATCGTTGCCGGGAAATTTCTTTTTTGTTCGTAAGTCGGGGAGAAGACAGAGAGAGAGAAAGAGAGAGAGAGACAGAGAGAGAGAGAGAGAGAGATAAAGAGAAAAACAGCAACGAAGAACCGCATTTACAGAAACGCTTCGAGCACTTTATTTGGGCGACAACGATTTCGAAATGTTGCCAGGCGACGTTGAGAATCTTGTCAATCTTCAAATTCTCGTCCTACGCGAAAACGATTTGTTGACACTGCCGAAGGAGCTCGGCAAATTGACGCGGCTTCGCGAGCTTCACATTCAGGGAAATCGACTGTCAATGTTGCCGCCACAACTTGGCGGACTCGACTTGATCGGACCGAAACAGACGTTGAGATTGGAGCACAATCCATGGATTCCGAATATTCAGGTAATTGAGATTGAAAAAGTGAAATCTCGAAAAAATCGCAATTTCCAGGAACAATTTGATGAGCACGGAGCAGCTGGCGTCTGGTCGTACATTCGACGTGATGAGTACATCCATTTGTTCCCAAATCAAGATCTGGCGTCAACACCAGTGCCGCCAAAACGAAACAAGGACAAGAAGATATCAAGAAAAAATGTTCAACAAGCATAATTGTTTTTAGACCGCTCACCCCCTCCCTCCTGCCATTTGTATTATAAGTGCATTTAAAGAGTTTTCTAATTATCAAAAGATTAAAATTTATTATATTTTTCAAAGCTTTAAATCAAAAAAAAAAAGATTTTTTATTAAAACCCGTAATTTAAAAAAACTTACAATTAATTATGCTAAAAATTGATTATAATTTGATGGATAAAAACCCGGAACTCAATTTAAAGGCGCAGAGTCGCTTAAAAAAATCTATGAATGTTTAAAAATAGCAAAACACGAAAAAACTCGTCGAAATGTATTTGATCGTTTCTTTGGCGCCAATGGAAGTGCCAAATGAGTCAGACTTTGCGATGTTGCCGTTTTTTGAATGTTTTGAAATGATGGTGGAGTGAACATTGGATTGATGTGACTTTCGGGTGATCGTTGATGGAATGTCGATTCAGTTGATGACGTCCGAAAAAGGTGATGAAGTGAAGCGTAGAAGCAATTTTTTCGAACATCATTCTGTACGTCCTGCAAAAAAAATATGCAAGATTTTTATAGTTTTGGAAAAATAACTTTAAATGGTTTTCAAACAAACAAAAGTTTGGAAATCCCAAAAAGAAAACACTAATAAAAAACTTTTTTGATATTTAAGACCAAGAAAGATTTTTCATAACTAAAAACCATTTTTTAAAGATTTCTGACCATTTCATGATTTTGAAGAAATTTGAAAGGTTTTTTAGTATGAATTATACTACAATTCAACTCAAAACGGTAAATGTGGTTTATAAAATTTTAGGAAACGCAAAAATCAATTTTTAAAAGTTTTAAGCTTCAATGAACTGTTTCCGGTCGTGATAAACTATTAAGTCATAGGATTAAAAAAATTCAAGAACAATTTTGATTAGAAAAAAGACAATTTTTAAAGGAAAACGTAGATTTTAGCAAAAATTACCTGATATTTTAATAACTCGTGAACATCAACAAATCCAACTGATGAAGCTTTTCGACTATAACACGCTTCGTCATCTTCATCTGGCTGAAAAAAAAATAAAGATTGGTTTGAGAAAAAAAAAACACTTTGCCAAACAAAAATCCCAAAAAAAATAAATAAATGCGCGTAAACTTCGATGTACACATCAACTTAAAAATGCACAACTGCACACTTTTCCGATTACAGTAGTCTCATTTCTTATCTTTTTTTCATTTGTCACCATTTTTTAGTAGAAAAAAGTTGTTTTTTCAGTTTTTTGACAAGAAAGTTTTGAAAAACACAAATGCTACGAACCACTTCTAGTTGAACAACTCCAAAATTGTCGGCACATCTCAATGCTTCTCGATTTCGAATATGAATCGGATGATTTCGAGCAGGAATCGGTGGCGGTGATTTTGAATTCATTTTTATTTTAAATTCTAAAAAAATAAAATGAAAAATGACCAATTTTCGATCAAAAATCGATGAAAATTTAATAAATTCGCAAAAAACGGAAAAAAATTTAAAAAAAAATGGGAAACAGATGGTTCAAAAATGAACAAAAAAATTTTTATTATTATGATTTCCGGAAATCATTCAATTTCATTCTTTTATTTATAAATGCACAAAGTGCTCAGGCAACAAAAAAATGCGAAGAAGAAAAGAAAATAGCGCAAGAAACGACGAGACGGAGACGAACACACATTTTCTTATCAAAATTTATGACCAAATTCTTGAAATAGTGTGATGAATGAAGAGTGGCGAGAGATTTTTGATATTTTGATAAATCGACGAAGAAAAAATCAAAAATGGCTCGAAATGAGAAAAAATCTCAAATTTGCTTCTGAATTGAAGAAGCTTCATCGAAAATTAATGGCAAACTTCAAACATTAAAAAATTTTCATTTTTCCTTTGTCGAATGAAATTTAAACGAATTAATAATGGCTACAAGCTACAAACTACAAGCTACAAACTACAAACCACAACACTTTTTAATTAAGAAAATTTTTCCCGCCGAAAGATCATTTTAAAAATGTTTGGTCGAAACTGTAAAGTGAACGAGAAAAGAGCCGAAATTTCCGGAAAAAAGTGTCGAACAATCATTTGAAGGGGGGGGGGGGGGAAAGGTTTAAAATAATATGGTAAGGTGAGCTAAAACTTTTTTTGGCGCGCCACGGCTTATAGTAACAAAGTGACAAAAGCTCATAGAGACGGAGAGAGAGAAAAATTGATAAAAAGTATTTTTTATTAAAAAAAAGTGATTTAAAATTGTAAAACAATGATAAAATGATAAAACGATTGAATTGCAAAAAAACAAAAACATTGTTTTTTTAAAAATGCGTGGGTGGTCACGACAAGACATAAATTTAATCATTATCACTATCAGCTCAGCGTTACTTTCATATTGTTAAAAATGTGTTTGGTTGCTCACTCAACATGCGCTCCAATGCTCCGCCCACCTTTTAATTTTTCAATAAAGCAAAAAGCAAAAAAAAAAAAACAATTTTTTTCAATCACTTCCGGCTTTTTTTTTGTTTTTTTTCAATTTTGATCCCAACTTTTTCAAAAACAAGGGGCTACCGTATTATCGTTCTAAGACCCAAAAACAGTAGCCACTTTCTTTTCAAGACCTATTTGAAAAAAAATGACGAATCTACAGTATCTTTTAAAAATGTTCGTTGTGAGAGCAAAAAAAAATTTTATTTCGTGTCGGGGTGATAAAAATCAACATTGCGACGTTGCTATTTCAAACTTCTTCGGCTTCTTCTCGACTCGAATGATTTCGGTATGAGATGGCATCAATGACATCAGCTCAACTTCTTGAGCACGGTGAAGCTCATAAGCTTCTTCCTCTTCCAAATCAATCGAGGCAATCGAAAAGGAGAAGAGAATTACGATCAGCTGAAAAACGAATGCAGCGATTTGAAGCGATTTTTCATTGATTTCCTTCTCGTCGTCTGATCTTTCCAAATCCAACTCAATTCTCGATTCAACAATCGAGAAGTTTGCTGGTGAACGAAGATCCGCATTGACGTTCATTGGAGTTTCCAGTGATACATCGGGAAGAAGGAAAAGATGAGGCGGAAATGGCCGACATACTCCTCTGGATTGGTCATTGAACGTTGCGATCACCTCCTCTTTGTCTTCTGATCGTTCCGAATCCAAAACCGACAAACTCGCTGGTGAACGAAGATCCGCATTGGCGTTCATTGGAGTTTCCAGTGAAATTTGGGGAAGAAGGAAAAAGTGAGGCGGAAGTGGCCGACATACTCCTCTGGAATGGTCGTTGAACGTTTCGATTCCCTCCTCTTTGTCTTCTGATCTTTCCAAATCCAAAACCGACAAACTCGCTGGTAAGCGAAGATCCGCATTGACGTTCATTGGAGTTTCCAGCAATAAATCGAGAAGGAAAAGATGAGACGGAAGTGGCCGACATACTCCTCTGGAATGGTCGTTGAACGTTTCGATTCCCTCCTCTTTGTCTTCTGATCTTTTCGAATCCAAAACCGACAAACTCGCTGGTGAACGAAGATCCGCATTGGCGTTCATTGGAGTTTCCAGTGAAATTTGGGGAAGAAGGAAAAAGTGAGGCGGAAGTGGGCGACATACTCCTCTGGAATTGCCATCAAGCGTTGCGAGGGAGACGACGTGGGAAGCGTGGGTGGTGGTGTTGATGAATGCTGATTGAACGGTGGTAGTGGTGGTGAAGATCGCGATTAAAGTGAAGATGATGTTGACTGAAAGATGTTTCTTTTTGTTTCACGAGAAACTGTCAGAAGCAACTTCAGAATTCCTGAATTACCTGACATTTTGTTAGTAGATAAGTAGAGCTTCGAGATTTGGTTAGGTTTTTATTGATTTTTGCAAAAATCGATAATTTATACCATTTTGTTCTGTCTTCATTCGGGTCACGTGTGATTTCTTCACAAATTTATTCAAAAAAAAAAAATCAAACGTGGAAAACCGGGAAATGTTGGGTGGAGTGTTCAAGAAGTTTCGAGAAAAAAGAACAAATTCCTGGAATTTGTCTTGGACAATGTTTTGAAAAAAAGTAGAAACGATTGTTACAGTAATCATTTCGTTTCGAGACCTGTTTGACTTTTTGCCGATAATTGACGGAAATCTAAATTTATTGAAAAACAATAAATTTCGTTTTTTAATCAATTTAATTTGATTAAAGATTGTTTTTTCTTAATCATAGTACGACCCCGCCCACATTTTCACGCCGCACTTTGGAAAGTTGGAAAAAGAAACCAATTAAACAATTCTTTGATCATCTCAATCGCAATTCGACCACGCCCACATTTCCATGCCGCAAATAGGAAATTTTGAAAAATAACCAATTAAACAATTCTTTGATCATCTCAATCGCAATTCGACCACGCCCACATTTCCATGCCGCAAATAGGAAATTTTGAAAAATAACCAATTAAACAATTCTTTGATCATCTCAATCGCAATTCGACCACGCCCACATTTCCATGCCGCAAATAGGAAATTTTGAAAAATAACCAATTAAACAATTCTTTGATCATCTCAATCGCAATTCGACCACGCCCACATTTCCATGCCGCAAATAGGAAATTTTGAAAAATAACCAATTAAACAATTCTTCGATCATTTCAATTATAGTACGCTATCCCGCCCACATTTCCACGCCGCACGCCGCCGTAAAAAAATTGCGAAATTTCTTCGCTGTTGTATTGTTCCTCTCTGTTAATTTGTCTATCAGTCACAAAAAGAAAAAAAAGTCGAATTTCCTTATCATTTTGTGACTTTGAAATGATGCAAAATAATTTTCCTATTTAAACCCAATTTTTTTCGGTCCGAGAACTACAAGGTCCTGGGAAAAATGACGTCAAAAATCCTGGGTTTTTCATTGGTTTTCGCAATTTTGTTCGGCTTATCATCGGCTTACAAAATGGTGATTTTCGTGCCGAACCTCTCGAACAGTCAGGTAAAGCGCAGCTTCAGAATTGTGTGGAGAAAGACGAAGAAAATTGATTCAGGTGCAATTTTGTGCTCGCGTCGCTCAAACTCTTTCCGGTGCCGGTCACGACGTCACAATGCTGTTTGTGAATCATTTCGAGGATTTTGAGATTTCGGTCAAAATTCCCGACGGTGTCAAAAGTAAGTGAGAAGAGGTTCAGAATTCCCTTCCAGAGCTTTTTCTGAAATTCAGAATTCTCGAATTTCCTACCGGAGCATTTTCTGAAATTCAGAATTCCCTTCCAGAGCATTTTCTGAAATTCAGAATTCCCTTCCAGAGCCTTTTCTGAAATTCTGAATTCTCGAATTTCCTACAGGAGTTTTTTCTGTAATTCAGAATTCCCTTCCAGAACATTATCTCAACGCCATCGTCAAAGGCGCCAGTAAAACGGAACTCGAAAAAGAGCAGGCAAAATTGATTTTCAAGGATTCGAGTGTTTTCGATCCGGAAATGTTCCGAATGATGAAGAAGTTCACTGGAACACTTCAAGAAGGCTGTCGACTCGCCATCAGGGATCCACATTTTTTGCCGTGGCTGAAGTCGGAAAAGTTCGATCTTGCTTTCACCTATATTTATTCGACTTGTCCACTTGGATTTGTACATTTGGCAAATATTCCATTTGTTTGGTTGAACAGGTCGGATTTATCGATTTTTTCTGATTTTTCTATTGATTTTTAAGCCTGGAAAATTCTGGATTTTTTCTTGGATTTTTAAGCCTGGAAAATTCTGAATTTCTATGAATTTTTCAGCCTGGAAAATTCTGAATTTCTATGGATTTCTCAGCCTAGAAAATTCTGCTTTTTTCATGGATTTTTCAGCCTGGAAAATTCTGAATTTCTATGGATTTTTCAGCCTAGAAAATTCTGAATTTCTATTGATTTTTAAGCCTGGAAAATTCTGAATTTCTATGGATTTTTCAGCCTAGAAAATTCTGAATTTCTATTGATTTTTCAGTTTGGAAAATTCTGAATTTCTATGGATTTTTTAGCCTGGAAAATTCTGAATTTCTATGGATTTTTCAGCCTGGAAAATTCTGAATTTCTATGAATTTTTCAGCCTGGAAAATTCTGAATTTCTATGGATTTTTCAGCCTAGAAAATTCTGAATTTCTATTGATTTTTCAGTTTGGAAAATTCTGAATTTCTATGGATTTTTTAGCCTGGAAAATTCTGAATTTCTATGGATTTTTCAGTCTGGAAAATTCTGAATTTTCAGTGGTCCTCTTATGGATTTTGTTGCTCAATCGATTGGGGTTCCAACATTTCCCAGCTACATTCCACCAGTTATGATGGAGGCCACTGATTCAATGACGTTTTTCGAGAGAACCAAAAGTTTTATCGGTCATTTTATGTCGGGAATCGTTTCGAGACAGTACGTTTTACTTTTTTTTTTTTAATTAATGCTCCTTTAAAGATGAGCAGGTGTGGGATTACTGTCGTTTCTTTTTGCAGTTTGATTGCGAAACAAGAAACGCAAATTTTCCGCGATGAATTGAACGATCCCAACTTTCCGGAGACGCTCGACATTGGCGCCAAGTGTCCGCTGGTCATGGTGAACACAAATCCGATCTACGATCTACCGCGACCACTACTTGCCAAAGTCATTCCGATCGGCGGTTTGGGCGTCGGTTTCGGCGACGCGAAACCGCTTCAACCCGACTTCCAAAAAATCGCCACAACTGGCAAAGGAGTCGTCGTGTTTTCGTTCGGCTCCGTCGCCGCTGCTCACGAGATGCCAGTGGAATGGAAGAACGCGTTGCTGGAAACGTTCGCCGATTTTCCCGATTATCAATTCGTTATGCGATATGTCGACAATGATATTCGAGGTTTTGTCTGTTTTCTTTTTCACATTGTACATATTCGCTGCGTAGCAACTCTATTTGATAGGCAGTCAAGAAAAAATGGTTTTTCCCAACGCATTTTTAAAGGCGCATAACCAAATTTAAAAACCTGTAGTCTCGCGTCGAATACCGTACTTCCAAAAAAAATTTCTTTTTTCTCAGATCGTTTACCGAAAAATGTGCACATTTTCAAGTGGCTGCCACAAAAAGATTTGCTCCTTCACAACAACACAAAAGCGTTCATAACTCACGGCGGCTACAACAGTATGCAGGTCTCGCAGCGAAACCCCCTAATCCTCCTCCCACGATTACTGTTGATGTTTTTTTTTTTTTTTTTTCAGGAAGCAATTTCGGCCGGCGTCCCGTTGATGACGATCGCTCTGTTTGGTGATCAACCGAAAAACTCGAAAATCGCTGCAAAACATGGTGAGAGAGAGGCGGTGACAATTTTGTGGAGCTCTGGAGCCATTTGAAGAACAAAAAAAAATTGTGTTTTTCTTCTTCAGGAATCGCTGTGAACATTAATAAAGCCACACTATCAAAAGCCACAATTTCCGACGGGCTTCGCAAACTTCTGACAGACTCGAGGTGAGGAGACACCAGAAATGCGTCAAGCTTCCTAGAAAACAAAAACTGCGTCTTCAGCTATTCGCTGAACGTTAAAAAGCTGTCGGCAATGGTCCGTCGCCAGCCCATCAAATCCGACGATCTGCTCATCAACTGGTCCGAATTCGCGGCCGAATTCAAGACGCTGGAAAATCTGCAGCCGAAGAGTGTTGAGCTCAACGTTTTTCAATTGTTCTCGCTTGACGTCATCGCATTTCTGATTTCGCTGGCCGCTCTCCTCGTCTTTCTGATTTACCAACTTCTACGAGTTTTGTGGGTGGCGATTTTTGGAAAAAAATCGCCAAAAATCAAGGTCAATTAAACAAATCGATAATCGATCGATCGATCAATCGATAAATCATTTCTTTATTAATTTGAATTATGAATAGGTGAAATAAAAATTTGCGAAAAATTCTCATTTTTTCCCAGAAAAAAGACGAAACAAAAAAAAATTCAGAACATTGAAGAAATTATCTGAAATTTGCCTGAAATCCAACAGGAATCGTTTTGTTAGGAGAAATCATGACAAAAAATCAAAGACGAATGGTGAAGACGAAGGGAAAAAAAAGTTTCAAAAGCGGGGGGCAGGGGTGGAAAAGTGCGCTCTAGCGCACCGAAAAAAAAAAAACAATTTAAAATCTTCTTTGAGGCGTCGCCTATTCTTCAACTCTCGTTCGCCGCTACCGTTGGGAATTCAAAACGACGACGACGCGAAACTGTTCGCCGACGAATTATTGCCAGGCGAGCGAAAGATGCTGTTTGATCGACTACGAAAAATTAGTGAATTTTTTTCCGGTTTCGTTTTTTTTTTCGAGTTTAAATTGGCTTTCAGCCGCCGATCAATACAATGAGCACAAGCAAGTGACAGAGGTGACGATTCATCATGACGATTTGCGTAAAATTTGGTTGGAAATCGATTTCAGACAGAAAAAAAAAGCAAATTTTCTTTTAAAGGAACATCAACTTTGTGCCAATGTTTGTTTATGGGATTTTAGACGAAGCATTTTTGATCATCGGTGGTGACACAATCAACTAGTGCGCGCGGCGCGACGCCCCTTCAGACAAAATCTCGAGCAACTTCTGAATGATTTTCAGCATCTTCAACATTTACAATGGAATGTCAATGCTGGCATCGGCTGCTGTCGCCAACATCGCCGTCAATATGTTTCTGCAAATTCCCGTCGATCGTAGTCTTCACTGGTTTGCGATCAAGTAACCTTTTTCTTCTTCTTCTCTTTGAAACGTGTGTGGTCTCACAGCGAAAATTTGGTGTGGCAATGCGGAGTGTCGTTGTTGTCGTCGTCACGCTGCTACGACGTTCCGCGTTGACACAATTTGAAATACATAAATGGATCTTGTCACGATGTGAAAATGAAAATGATACGACGCTACAACGTTCCGCGTTTTTTTTTTTTCTTCAAACTTTATCGGTGGCAAAACGGAGTGTCGTTGTTTTAGAAAACCAGTTTTATCGACGGATCAAATGAATACGATAGAATTCAAGCGGGTCACGTGGAGCGCTCGTTTAACAGGACTTTGGCTCGGGCTCACGTTGGGAATGATTCCATTATTTTATTTGGACGACAACATGGATCGGCGAATGATTGAACGAGAAATCGATTGGTATTTAGGTTTTGTTTTCTCTAATTCTCTCTCTCTCTCTCTCTCTCTTGAAACAAAATTATCGATTTTCAGCCACCGGCGATCGTAAACGAATGCTGGAATCGCACGAGTATTGCGATTTGAAGGAGCTTCGCGAAGAATCAGTTGGATCGAAAATCAATATCATCGCCAATAAAAATGGCGTCAATTTTGAAGAATAAAATCAACCGTTTTGTGTTATTTTGCAAGTGCGCTCTATCGAAATAAAGTCAATTTTGGCAGGAAAACAAAAATATTTCCTTGTTGATCATTTTCATCTCTGCGTCTCTCTCTCTCTCTCTTTCTCCAAAAAAAACGTCTTCTCACCTTTGAATGGTGTGTGATGGTGTCAATGTTTATTGATGTGATAAGCGCCCAATCCTCACCACCCAGCCCCGCCCCTTTTCCCTCTCTCTCTCTCTCTCTCTCTCTCATCCAATTGTTGTTTTGTTTGGGTGCGATGAGACGACAGAGAGAGAGAGAAAGAGAGGGAGGGAGGGGTGAGAGTGAAAAAAAATGGGCGGTCATTTCGAAAAAAAAAAGTTTCATTTTCTCTCTGCTGTCTCTCTCTCTCTCTCTCTCTCTATTTCATACACTATTTATTGTCTTATTTACATGTAAATACGATTCGAATCATTATGTTTCTCTGGTGTCTCTCTCTCTCTCTCTCTCTCCCATCAATTTTTTGTGTCGTGGAAAAAGAAGAGAAAAAACAACAAAAATCTTCTCTCTCTCTCTCTTTCTCCCTCCCTCCTTTTTGTCCCGCTTAGTTTTTGATGGTTGTTTGTCACTCGAGGTAGTTATCTATTTTCTCTGCGTATCTCTCTCTCTCTCTCTCTCTCTCTCTCGTTTTTTCCTTTTTCTCTCTGTCTCTCATTGTTTCTCTCTCTCTCGATTTCTCTCCTCTATTCGTTTTTCATTTTGGGTGATGATTATTATCATTTTTTTTCCACTTCCACTTCTTTTTCTTACCGCATTCTTTGCCTAAAATTTTTCGAGAGGATTTTCAGATCTTTTTTTTTTATCCCCACATTTTGCCCGAGAGGGGGACGGGGCGGCAGGATTTCGTGAATTTTGTCCTTGAAATTCTCTTTTTTTTTTTCCATTCCAAGTTACGTGAAGTACGTGAAGCGTCAGTCTTCCTGCGATCTTTGATTCAAGTAGAATGCGCGTGATCTACGTGAGTCACGTGAACTGAACGCTCAGTGAGAAACCCCGTTTTTTTGTTAAACGACGTGAACTACGTGAGGATGTTTGTCCTCCCCTATGAACATAGTTTAACACGTGAACTACGTGAACCTTTTTTTTCGGTGGTTTTGTGTCGGCCACGGCGCAACGACGCAGAACATTTTTCGAGTAGAAATGAGAAAGACACGCAAAGACCCCGAAAAAAATCGATGATCGCCCTTTTTTCATGTTCAAACTTGACGGGGGGGGGGGGGGATCATCTTCTCGGCTTTTCCTTCCATCCCCCGCCTCCCCTCCTTCACCGAAAATTGAAAAATAACGGGATCAGAAATTATTGATTTTTTAGGAGAAAAAAGAAATTCTGAAAATCTCATCAGAAGACACGAAGACGAAGAAGAAGAAGAGAGCAAAAAGTGTGTTGGAGACGAAGAAGCGAAAGGAATCCATTGGAAATGTTGCCATTTTTCGATTTTAGCAGGTCGGTTGGTTGATAAACAAAAAGTGAGAGAGAGAGAGAGAGAGAGAGAGAGAAAAAGAGAAAAGTTTTGAGCTCACAGAGAGCAAAAGCAAAAGCACATTCTCGAAATGTGTTTGTGTGTGTGTGTGTGTGCGCTCCTCACTTATCTCTTTCCAACATTTTCTCAGGAACAAAAAAAAAAGATGGAAAAAGTGAAACTTGTAAAATGAATACTTGAGAGATCGATAATATTCCCAGCATCGTATCGTAGGTAGGCGATAGGGTCTGCGCCTTTAATACCGTAGTTTTTTTTTGGAAATTTTTTTTTCCAAGGAAAAAATTATAAACAATGTCAGTTGAGACTTGGTTGCACCTTTAATACAGTATTCCAAGAGAATTATTTCTTTCAAATCAAAAAACTTTGAAGTTTGTGTCCCTTTAAAACAGTACCAACGATAAGTTCAACTCAAGCTAAAATAAAATGCTGCAAAGCATAAGCGCCTTTAATACCGTAATCCTTTTCAAAAAAAAAAAAAACGACGAAAATAAAAATGTTGTAGTCATTCTGATGCCGCGCAAAAAAGCGCCATGAATTAACGCGTAAAAATGGAGCATCGTAGTTGTGTTCGACTTGTCAGAAAACTTTTCCGATTTCGGTCCCTCAAATCGACACCCCTTTCCCAACCCCAAAACCCCCTCCCCCCTTCCACAAAAAAAATTTGCCGTTTTTCATGAAGGAAAAATGAAAGACGAACAACAATTGTCAAGATTTTCCAGTTTAACGTGGCGCCCGCGACTTTCTCTCTCTCTCTGCCTCTCTTTCTCTCTCTTCTCTCTCTCTCTCTCTCTCTCTCTCTCTTCTCTCTCTCTCTCTAAAAACAACAAAAACAACAACAACATCATAAAAAAAAAAGTTTGGTCGCGGCGGCGGCGCAATTCTCTTTCCTCTGCGTTTCTAACCATCATTTCTCTGTCCCTCTCTCTCTCTTTCTGTCTCTCTTTCTCTGCTAATGTGAAATTTTTTTTCTTTTTGAGTTTGTCAATAAGCAGAAACCAACCGGATTCTTCTTCTTCTTCTTCCCTGCCTCTCTCTGCCTCTGTGCTGGTGCCGCTCTTCGCTCATTTTGTGTGTGTGTGTGTTTATAGTTTGATGCGAAGAGTTAAGTATGTGTAGGTGGATGATGTTACGTGAGTAACGTGAACATTGTAGGCACACAAAAGTAATCCGCCACGCCCCCCTCCTTTCCTAATTATTTTTAAAGCTTCTCCTTCCTTCTTTTTTTCTGTCAAATAATTGGTTTCCTTTCAAAATTTTTGATAGAAATAAAATATACAAAATGGAAAAATATTTTATTTTATAAATATTTATATATTTATATATAAATATACAATAATAATAATAATAATAAAATAAATAAATAAAAAATATTTTGTTTATTTTCAACCAAAAAAAAAAAAAAAATTTGTGTACAAGGCGCGGCCGGCAGTGAAGGAATGGAAAAATTGTACAACTATACATGTAAATATGTATCAAACAAATATTTGGAAGCTCCAAAATTGGGTGTTGTTGCTCTCGGCCTCTCTCGGCTCGGCTCGGCTCGGCTCGGCTTGGCTTGGCTCGAGAAGCGTTCGATACATGATGACAAGGGGGGAGAAGGGAGACCAATGATAGAAAAAATCAGGATTTTCTATGGGTGTTTGTTTATGAAAAAACGATAAGAGAGAGAGAGAGAGAGAGAGAGAGAGAGAGAGAGAGAGAGAGAGAGAGAGAGAGAGAGAGAGAGAGAGAGAGAGAGAGAGAGAGAGAGAGAGCCGGTACCAGCGAGAGCATTGCGATGAGCTCTCCCCCTCTCCCCTCCCCCACCTCCCCGCCTCCCCCCCCCCCCTTGTGGTTTTGTTATGCGAGATCATCGATGATGTCTCTGCTTCTCTGCCTCTCTGCAAGTGTCGCATAGTTAACGAAGAAAAAAGACAAAAATACATTGAAATGACTGTTGATGCTGATGCTGCTGCTGCTGCTGCTGCTGTCGCTGTCGCTGTCGTTCTCGATTTATTTTTTTATTTTGTTGATTTTTGATTTCTCGAACGTTTTTTTTTCTGGGGAAAAAATTGATTAAAGTATCGTCGTTATTGGGTAGTGTCGTTTAGAATATTTTCTTTGGTCTTCTAAAAATAAATTTTTGATAGATAAAAGGTGAAAAGGTTTTTTTTTCATCCAGGCAATTGAGAATTTTCTTTTTCCTTTTTTTTTTTTTTTTTGAGAAAACCGTCATTGTGTTGTGTCGTTGAACAATTTTCGTGTGCGTCATCGAGTTGTGTCGTTGTTTCTTTTTTTTTTTGGTCTCAATTCGACGATATTTTTTATTAGGACTCAGGCGGGATTGTAAACTTCGGGCGGCGAATTTTTATGGTATTTGAATTTGAGAAAGAAGAGGAAAATTATTTTTTACAACACTCCGTTTTTGCGTTTTCGTTAACGAAAATTTTAGAAAAATTGTATTTTTCTTCACCAAAAAAGTGAGTCACAACATGAAACTACGTAGCATCGTAATCATAACTTTAACAAAACTATTTCACTGTGTGAATAACGACACTCCACAATGACACATCAGCATATGTATTACGTATTTTTTCCGTCACAATAATCTCGAATAAAAATTAACAAGGAAAAATAAGTTATCGCGGAGCGTTGTAGCATCGCAGTCATGACTCACAAAATCAATAATATCTGAGAATTACGACACTCCGCAATGCTACATGACTAAAATCCGATCTGTGGATTTGTCACGTAGCCAAGAAATCATGGAAAGTGTAGGGGCATAATCGTAATTAACCGAATTTCCATACATGAATTACGACACTCCGCAATGACACAAAAAACACACATTTTTGTCTCCATCGTCGCGACAAGACCCATTTTTGCACGTAACGTTTTATGGATTCAGTTTTGTTCACCAAAAAAAGAAAAAAAAAAGTAAAAAAAAAAAAAATGAAAACTGGTTATTTTCGCATTTCTTCTCCTTCTTCATCTTCATCTTCCTCTTCCCCACTTTTCCCAAACATTTCCCCCCTCCCCCATTTTTACTTGGTCTTCTGGCTGGTCTGAAAACGAACCGACGACACTCATAAACATCATAAAATATGATTCGCCCATCTCGTTTTTCTGTCGATTTTTTCGTTTTTCCTCCTCCTCCTCCTCCTCCTCCTCCTCCTCGTTTCTGAATTGTCTTCTCGGCGTTTGTCTTCAATTTCTTTTCTTGACAAATTTCATCAGAAGAAAGAACCCTATGAATAAATCGGATGAGAATCCCCCCCGATTTTTCTTGGTTTTTTTTTCTTTTTCGCAAAAACACATATTTAATTTGGTTGGGATAGGCAATTTGAAGTTTATTGGAATTTCACTGCGCAGCAACTCTTCGATAGGCAGTTTTTGAAGTTTTTTTTTCTGTGAATTTCGCTGCGCATCAGCTCTGGATAGACAGTTTGAAGTTTTTTGCTTCGGGAATTTCGCTGCGCATCAGCTCTGGATAGGCAGTTTGAAGTTTATCTAAATGTCGCAGCTCAGCTACTCCTTGATAGGCAGTTTGAAGTTTATTGGAATTTCACTGCGCAGCAACTCTTTGATAGGCAGTTCGAAGTTTTTTTTCTGTGAATTTCGCTGCGCAGCAACTCTTTGATAGGCAGTTTGAAGTTTTTTTCCTGTGAATTTCGCTGAGTAGCAGCTCTTGGATAGG